>CM060311.1:70541918-70559418 GCA_030674185.1 Monoplex corrugatus | reverse complement strand
ATACATGTATACATACATATGGACAATACATACATATGTACATGCATATATACATACATATATATATATATATACATATATATATATATATATTTATATATATATATATTCATATATACGTTCCACGTGTTTATGTGTATATGCCTGCAGAATGTCAAATATACTCGTTAAAGATCCTGTCGCATCATTGGCTGGCTTATGGAAACATAAATAGTCCGAGCATGCTCGCCCCCCGAAGATACAAACAATGCAATAAGATAGGTGAATATAGTCAGCGCGCGTAACAGCATGTGTAATACACATTACAGTTATCTAGGTGACACAATTTACCGTAAAGTTCGGGCTATTGGGCGCACTGGTATGTAAGCCGCACCCACTAAATTACAGAAAAATCTTAACTTTATTCACACATAAGCCGCACTGGTTTATAAGCCGCACTTTTTCAATGGCCAGGTCGATTGCCTTGAACTTAAAGGCTGCTTCGTAGGCATTACGTAGCGTTTTCGGTATGATGAGGGTGTACGCTTGAGCAGAGCAAATCCGAATACCGATCCAAATGCTTCAATGTGTGCGGATTTGATTTAAAAACGTAAACAGTAAACAGTTAGCATTTCAACGTGTACATTTAACATGGAGCTCACCAGAAAATTCATGAACGGTAAACACGATTTTGGTGAGTTAAAGAGAAGCTAAGAATATACGAGAACGTGACTCTCCTGGGATTGGGGAAAATCCACAAATAAGCCGCATCATTTTTTTAAGCCGCAGGGGTTAAAGCTGGGGGGGGGGGGGGGGGGGGGGAAATCGCGGCTTATAGCCCGAACTTTACGGTACATTATGATACGTATTCTAAAACACTGCAGGTCGTAGGGGCACCACTGATAATTTTGCATCGAGTTTCCTTCACCACTTCTCCTGGTCCTCTGCCACTCTCTGTAAACTGCTGAAGTTTAGGCCTGTCCATTCTTGGATGTTTGTCTGTCCTTCTCTTGTTATTCCTTCCTTTTCGTCTTAACTTTGGGACTGTAAATGAAAGATGCTATTTGCAAGGCCTGGGGATCTTGTGACATGCCCCTACCAGTTCAGCTTGCATATTTTTCTCACATCGAAGACAGCAGCAGGGAATCCGGAAGTTTCAGTCATTTTCTCAAATTTTTTGTATCTAGTGTTTGTTTGTTTGTAATCTTACGCTTGACAAAGGCCAGTTGGCCGAAAATTTGCGCCTGTCTTGTTATGTTGTGTTGTATAAAATACGCGTTCATATTCTTCTTTCGTGTTTTTTTCTGGTTCCTGTTTGCTTGAACGCGGGCAGTCACACTTGTTTTGGATTTCATTTTAAACTGTAGTCAAGACAGAAAGCCTTCAAATGGGACAATAGCTTGTGTGATTCTACTGCTCTACAGTTTTGATGGTGGGATGGTCACGACATGAGATCCTTAAAGTCCACAGCTTTGTCAAAAACAGCCATCAGTCTTCATACAAACAGACAGCCAGGCCATTACATTAATCATACATGTGTAGTCAAAACTAGACAAACTTTGACGATCAAGCTTTCTTAATGGACTGTCATTGCACATGACAAGAGTATATTTTAATTTAAACACTTCGTAGTTCTGAATTATGTTTGTAGGCATAACAAGAGTTTATATTTTACTGTATAAACACTTCCTGGTTTGAAATTAAGTTTATAGCTTTGAAAAATAAACACAGGTTTTTAAAAACAAGAACTAAACTAAACAGCCATATCGTCAGATTACAGGCACTTTTTTTTGCACACATTACAACCGCGACCGGCCACATCAACATTATTTATATATTTATGACCTTGTCTAGGTCGTTAGTACTTTAATGCAAAGATTCCAGGTTTCTGTAACATCTCCACCCTATAGTCACGCTAGCACTGAAGGCTGGCTGTATATTTGCATACGCGTTGTGTCCATCTGTGCCATAGTCAAGTGGGTAAGACGGAGACTTCCAGTTGAAAAGCTGGTTTTTATCCTGCATTCCGGGTTATCTCCCGCCTGGTGGATAAAGGATGGAGATTTTCTTTTGTTTTCGACACATGTGCAGACCTGACAGTTCGTACATCTTCTACGTGTCTTTACGCACGCAGAAGATCAAATGTGCATGTAACAGATCCTGTAAGTCATGGAAGAGTTCGGTAGTTTATGGAAACACGAAAACATCTAGCGAGCACCGAAGATTAGTACGTAGACTGTGTAGCAATATATCGCCTGCACAGTGTGGGCAAAACAATGTACAGACACGCATTTGAGAAAAATCGGAAGGCTTAGGAAAATGAAAATAAAACAAAAACAACAAAACAAAACAAAACGGGTTACGCTTCTGAAGTAGTAGCACAAGAAATACATTAAAACCTAGAAAACTTTTCTTTCTTCAAAATGGCTTAACTTAAGATAGGAAGCATGAAACAAAACTGAATATGAACGGTCAAGTGATCGACCTCGACAACATTTTACTTTTTATTTCCTGCAAACGACAGAAAAAAAAAAAACGTTTTAAAAAGGCAAACTATCAAAATCAGATAAAAACATTATAGTGATGTTTGAAAGATAAAAGATTGATCTCAAATAAAAGATAGTCAAACCATCTTGACCATCTCTTTTTCCTGCACCTTCAGATAGTTTTTGTCTATTTGTAGCATGTTGGATTGACTGATCATACTTCAACTGACGCTGTCGTATATTTCTTTATGCATTTTGTTTTTAATGTCTAAAACCACACATGTTAATAGATATTAAACAAACAAATGAATCTTTACTTGACCAAACATTCATATCCAGCCATGCTGAACCTGCACACCCCCCCCCCCCACACACACACACACTTTTTCTTGCAAGTTTACTGGATGCATCATTGTTCTTAATATCATAATTAAGATAAATGGTTAGTCCATATGAATACAAGGTCGTTTTGCTGTTGGGGTCATAATGTCATTAATATGGGCAGTGTTGTGAACATGAAAGAATTAGATATGTAGTTTTGCTTTTCTTGAATGTCTGGAAATGGGCTGGCAAAAAAATCAAAGGTTTAATTATCTTGTTAGTTTCAATGCCAAATAAGAACAAATGCAACATCATATTTACGATCATATATTCATATCTTCATCACACTTTCTTCATCATCTTTTTTTCTGACCAGTGTCATACCAAGTAGTCTGAATGTAAGTTGTGTCTCTGCTATTTCATTTCTTGGAGAATTTCCTGTTATGTTCTTTAATAATTTGTTTCATTGTATCAAACAAGACAAAATATACATTTTACAGGATCCAAAACACAAATAACAAACAAAAAACAAAGAAGAAAACAAACAAGCAAAAAAGCAGGCTAACAAGCAAGGAAACAAACAAACAGATAAGCAAAAAACAAACAAACCAACAAGCAACTAAGCTAATAAACAAACAAACACATAAACAAAGAAACGTACATACAAACAAACACTAAAACGAGACACTGGTAGTTTGAATGTCCTTTAACTATGTAATATAGTTCATCATCATCATCATCATCATCATCAGTGCCCTGCCGCATGGCGTTGGCGATCATTGTTGCACCAAGCATCTCCTCCACCCTCCTCGTCTTCAGCCACTCCGCAAGTCCGTCTAGCATTTTCTCTCTGGGTCTACCTGATGCTCTCTTTCCCTCCAGCTTTCCCGTTGTGACCAGGTGCTCCAAATCCCCCTTCCTCATAAAATGGCCTATAAATGTTGCCTGTCTTTTCCTAATCTTCCTTATGAGTGATCTACTTGTGTCTGCCTCCATCAAGACTGTCTCGTTTGTTTTCTTTGCTGTCCATGGAACTCTTAACATTCTTCTTAGAAACCACATTCTGGTTTCTAAGAAGAATGTAACATAGTTCAGTATATAGAAATGTGATCTGAGGATCAGAGATGTCAGACCTAATCCCATCCTGTGGCACAGAGACTGGTCTGTTAGGTGCCCCTCTTGATGTCAGTCTGATGTCAGCTTAGTGTCCATTGCACACTACAAGTCATGACATGAAGAAACAGTCATATCCCCATTCATGTCAAGAGTTTTCCACACATCAGGTTTGCACAGAGGTGTCTGTCAAGTCATAAATATATATATGTTTTTAAGGATCATTGCACTCAGGGAGATTACCTTAGTGCTCACCTGTTTTTCCCCCGTCTATTTTCTACGCCACTGTAATGGCCACAGAAGCTGAAACAGTTTTTTTTTTTATGCGATGATGATGATGTCGATGTGGATGATAATCATGATGCATAGAGTTCATTAGGATTGAGACGGTGACAGGTTGTACTCTACGCTTACTATCATAATGTGTCCTGGCATCAACCAGGCCTGAGAGATACAGACACCTGTGGTGATGGCCAGAAGATTTGAGCAACACCCTTAATGACGCATCGGCGAAGTGGATGAGACTCGACTCGACTGTGTGGTTCCAGTCTTCCCAATGAGCCCATAGCGCGCCCAACTCTGGGTAGGAGCCGGTTAGAGCCGAAAAATCCCACAAATTTATTTTTGAAGGAACTGATGGTGATTCGAACCCACAACCTTCCAGTCTGTAGTCCGTTGCGTTAACCACTACACCACGGCGACTGGTAAGTTATAAATATAATGAATGGTAGAAGTTGGTGGCAATAAAAAGAAATGAAGAGCCAAATGCACTGAATTTATTGAAAACAAAAATTTCAAAATCTTGTGAAAATACAGCTTATTGGTGATAGTTTGTGAAATGCTATCAGTAGGAAATTTTGCTGTCCATGTACTGTTGTAAAATTTTTCTACTGATAACATTTCATAAACTATCACCAACAAGTTGTATTTTGCTGCCCATGTACTGTTGTCAGGTTGATAAGTTTAAATATCTGGGAACGATCATCTCATCAGACGGCAGATGCACATCAGAAATAGCCAGCAGAATGGGCCAAGCCAAAACAGCATTCAAGAAGATGACAAGCATTCTTGCCAACAAATGGCTATCAATTAACATCAGAAGACAGTTCTTGAATATTGTATAGAACTGATGATGTTATACGGTTGTGAAGCGTGGACAGTCAACAAGCAAAGCCAGAACAAGATTGAGGCAGCCAAGATGTGGTTTCTAAGAAGAATGTTGAAAGTTCCATGGACAACAAAGAAAACAAACGAGACAGTCTTGATGGAGGCCGACACAAGAAGATCATTCATAAGGAAAATTAGGAAAAGACAGGCAACATTTATAGGCCATCTAATGAGGAAATTGGAATTAGAGCACCTGGTCACAACAGGAAAGCTGGAGGGAAAGAGAACACCAGATAGACCCAGGGAGAAAATATTGGACGGACTTGCAAAGTGGATGAGGACAGAGAGGGTGGAAGATGTGCTTGCGGCAACAAGGGATAGATGCATATGGAGGGTCATGATCGCCAACGCCAAGCGGCAGGGCACATGATGATGATGATGATGATGATGATGTACTGTTGTAAACAACATTGTCACACAGTTTTGACGCAGAAGAGCATAGTCACCACGGATAACGGGTGCTTCTCACAGCATCCATAAGAAAATAACAGGCAACTTTTTCCACATACAAAACGATTTCATCTGACATTTTTCTAGGTGAAATAATCAGTATGACTGACAACTTTTTTTCACGTACAAAGAGATCTCATCTGACATTTTTCTGGGTGAAATTATCAGTTGGAGGTTGGACAATGAATATACACACGGCAATTAAATAGTATGCCACAAAATTAAGTTAGAATGGTAAGATTTTATTCACAGCCCCACAGTTTCATGCAGAAATGTTCTACATCTCTGTAAAGTGATGAATTGTTCTGACTGACTATGTACCGAATTAATTTCAAAAGAAGGACGTTTTTATCGGAGAGACGCTTTTTCTGTGACATTTTCGTGCTTCTGAATTTGCCAAATCACTACAATAAAAAAAAGTAGCAAAAAGTGCAAAAAGTCAAGAGAATCGTAAAATATTGAAAAAAAGACCCCTTCTGCTCCAAAAACTCCTGCAGTATCAATAAGGGTAATCAGCCCTAAATTGTGATTCTCCTACATTCGATCCATTCGTGGGGAAAAAATGATTTGCCAACGGAAGCACCGTTGGAGTTCATCAGGACAAGATTTCCTCTCGAGTCTGTTGCTGCCTGTTCCTGTGTGTAATGTTTTATGTTGGTGTGCTAAATCCTGCTGGTGATCAGTGGCTCAGAATGGGATGTGGCTTTCGGTGCATGAATCAGAAAATTGGGCCCCAAGGTTTTGACTCGAGAGGATGTGGAGGTAGATCGAGAGAGAAAAAGAACAAGAATAAGAACAAATTTTATTTAGTGTGTTGAGTGTGTGTGTGTGTGTGTGTGTGTGTGTGTGTGTGTGTGTGTGTGTGTGTGTGTGTGTGGTGTGTGTGTGTGTGTGTGTGTGGTGTGTGTGGTGTGTGTGTGTGTTGTGTGTGTTGTGTGTGATTTGTGTTTGTTGTTGTATGTGTTTTGTGTGTGTGTGTGGTGTGTTTATTCATTTCTCGTTCAGACAGGATCTACACCAGACAGAAATAACTTATTATACATTAATCAACATTATTATAGCAATATTGCCAACACCAAGGTATCATTAATGTTGAATTTCAAAGAAAATGATTTTGATTTACATACGAAGTAGTTTAATCTCTATAAAGATATGTTGGTGGTTAGTGTGACTGTTACATAGATTATTGGTGTAACTATTAGATAGATACTCGGCACTCGGCATCTACTGGCCAGAGAAAATCTCCACCAAGGCGCTCTACTCTCAGACTGAGCTCTCACACCCTTGAGCAAGACGCTTCGAAGACGCCGACTGACACTGATCGGGTACAGCCTTCAAATGCAGACAAGGTGTCCCACTCCCCTGGGTGACATATTGTCTGCCAACCTCAGCGACCGTGTCAACCTTCGACGTGGACAAGGCAGAACACTGACTCTGAAGGCTGATGTTACGAATGATCTTGACCTCCTCGGCGTTTCCCCAGCAATTGTCATGAACATGAACAGCATCCAATTTTCACAATTGATTGGTTCGCTCTAATTTGCTGAGCGTTATATATATATATATATATATTTGGTGTGGCTTTTAATTAGATTATTGGTGTCACTGTTAGATAGTCAGATTATTGGTGTGATTGTTAGATAGTTAGATTATGGGTGTGACTGTTAGACAATTAAATTATTGGTGTGACTGTTAGGTAGTTAGATTGTTGGTGTGACTGTTAGATAGTTAGATTATTGGTGTGACTGTTAGATAGATTATTGGTAAGACTGTCAGATAGTTAGATTATTGGTGTGACTGTTAGGTAGTTAGATTTTTGGTGTGACTGTTACATATTTAGATTGTTGGTGTGATTGTTAGGTAGTTAGATTATTGGTGTGACTGTTAGGTAGCTAGATTATTGGTGTGACTGTTAAGTAGTTAGATTATTGGTGTGACTGTTAGGTAGTAAGATTATTGGTATGATTGTTAGGTAGTTAGATTGTTGGTGTGACTGTTACATATTTAGATTGTTGGTGTGATTGTTAGGTAGTTAGATTATTGGTGTGACTGTTAGGTAGCTAGATTATTGGTGTGACTGTTAAGTAGTTAGATTATTGGTGTGACTGTTATGTAGTAAGATTATTGGTATGATTGTTAGGTAGTTAGATTGTTGGTGTGACTGTTAGATATTTAGATTGTTGGTGTGACTGTTAGGTAGTCAGATTATTGGTGTGACTGTTAGGTAGTCAGATTATTGGTGTGACTGTTAGATATTTAGATTTTGGTGTGACTGTTAGGTAGTCAGATTATTGGTGTGACTGTTAGCTAGTTTGATTATTGGTGTGAATGTTAGATAGTCAATTATTGGTGTGACTGTATAGTCAGATTATTGGTGTGACTGTTAATGGTGTCGATTTTGTTGACGTTAGGTAGTCAGATTATTGGTGTGACTGTTAGTATTATTTGGTGTGACTGTTAGTCAGATTATTGGTGTGACTGTAGTGTAGATTATGGTGTGACTGTAAGTAGATTATTGGTTGACTGTTAGTAGTAATTATTGGTGTGAGTTAGTTTGATTTTGGTGTGACTGTTAGTATTAGATTTTGGTGTGATGTTAGTAGTCATTATTGGTGTGACTGTAGTCAGATTATTGGTGTGACTGTTAGATATTTGATTGTTGTGTGACGTTAGTTTAGATTGTTGGTGTGACTGTAGTAGTTAATTGGTGTGACTTAGTAGTCAGATTAATGGTGTGACTGTTAGTAGTCCGATTAATGGTGTGACTGTTAGTGTCGATTATTGGTGTGACTGTTAGTAGTCAGATTATTGGTTGATGTTAGTATTAGATTTTGTTGTGACTGTTAGATATTAGATTGTTGGTGTGATGTTAGTAGTCAATTATTGGTTTGACGTTAGGTAGTCAGATTATTGGTGTGACTGTTAGATTTTAGATTGTTGGTGTGACTGTTAGTAGTCAGATTATGTGTGATTTTAGATATTTAATTGTTGGTGTGACTGTTAGGTATCAATTATGGTGTGACTGTTAGATCAGATTATTGGTGTGACTGTTAGTAGTCAGATTATGGTTGACTGTTAGATATTTGATTGTTGGTGTGACTGTATACAGATTAATGGTGTGACTGTTAGGTAGTCAGTTAATGGTGTGACTGTTAGGTAGTCAGATTATTGGTGTGACTGTTAGTTCAAAAAAAAAAAAAAAAAAAAAAAAAAAAAAAAAAAAAAAAAAAAAAAAAAAAAAAAAAAAAAAAAAAAAAAAAAAAAAAAAAAAAAAAAAAAAAAAAAAAAAAAAAAAAAAAAAAAAAAAAAAAAAAAAAAAAAAAAAAAAAAAAAAAAAAAAAAAAAAAAAAAAAAAAAAAAAAAAAAAAAAAAAAAAAAAAAAAAAAAAAAAAAAAAAAAAAAAAAAAAAAAAAAAAAAAAAAAAAAAAAAAAAAAAAAAAAACAGTATGGTGTGACTAGTCAGATTATTGGTGTGACTGTTAGATATTGTGTATGGATTATGGGTGTGACTGTTGAGTAAATTATTGGTGTGACTGTTAGGTAGTTAGATTTTGGTGTGACTGTTATCTAGATTATTGGTGTGACTGTTAGATCAGATTATTGGTAGACTGTTCAGATAGTTGAGTTATTTGGTGTGACTGTTAGTCAGTATTAGATTGTTTGGATGTGACTGTTAGCATTATTTGTGTGATGTGTAGATTATTAGTGTGACTAGTTAGATTATTGGTGTGACTGTTGTAGATTATTGGTTGACTGTCTAGATTATTGGTGTGACTGTTAGTCAGATTAATTAGTGTGTGTGTAGATTTGGTAGTGACTGTAGATTATTGGTTGAGTTGATTAGTTATGTGTGACTGTTAGATTATTGGTGTGACTGTTAGCATTATTTGTGTGACTGGTAGATTATTGGTGTGACTGTTAGATTATTGTGTGATGTTAGTGATTTTGGTGTGACTGTAGATTATTGGTGTGACTGTTATTAGGTATGTTTAGATTATTGGTGTGACTGTTATGTTATAGATTATTGTTAGTGATTGTTAGGTGTTAGATTATTGGTGTGACTGTTAGATTATTTGATTGTTGGTGTGACTGTTATGGATGTCAGATTATTGTGTGTGTTGTACAGATTGTTACTGTTAGTCAGATTATTGGTGTGACTGTTAGATTATTGTAGATTTTGGTGTGGACTGTTAGGTAGTCAGATTATTGGTGTGACTGTTAGTGTATTTGATTATTGGTGTGACTGTTAGTATCAGATTATTGGTGTGACTGTTAGGTCAGATTATTGGTGGTGTTGATATGGTGAGTAGTCAGATTATTGTGTCTGATTTGTGTACGGTAGTCAGATTATTGGTGTGACTTAGTTAGATATTTAGATATTGTTGGTGTGACTGTTAGGTAGTCAGATTATTGGTGTGACTGTTAGTAGTTAGATTAATGGTGTGGACTGTTAGGTAGTCAGATTAAATTTGGGTTACTGTTAGGTAGTCAGATTATTGGTGTGATGTTAGATATTAGATTTTGGTGTGACTGTTAGATATTTAGATTGTTAGTGTGACTGTTACGTAGTCAGATTATTGGTGTGACTGTTAGGTAGTCAGATTATTGGTGTGACTGTTAGATATTTAGATTGTTGGTGTGACTGTTAGATTTAGATTTTGGTGTGACTGGTAGGTAGTTAGATTATTGGTGTGACTGTAGGTAGTCAGATTAATTGGTGTGACTGTTAGGTAGTCGATTATGGTGTGACTGTTAGTAGTCAGATTATTGGTGTGACTGTTAGAGTAGTCAGATTATTGGTATGATTGTTAGGTAGTTCAGATTTTGTGTGACTGTTAGATATTTAGATTGTTGGTGTGATGTTAGGTAGTCAGATTATTGGTGTGACTGTTAGGTAGTCAGATTATTGGTGTGACTGTTAGATATTAGATTGTTGGTGTGACTGTTAGGTAGTCAGATTATTGGTGTGATTTTTAGATATTAGATTGTTGGTGTGACTGTTAGGTAGTCAGATTAATGGTGTGACTGTTAGGTAGTCAGATTATTGGTGTGACTGTTAGGTAGTCAGATTATTGGGTTGACTGTTAGATATTTAGATTGTTGGTGTGACTGTTAGGTAGTAGATTAATTGGTGTGACTGTTAGGTAGTCAGATTATGGTGTGACTGTTAGGTAGTCAGATTATTGGTGTGACTGTTAGGTAGTCAGATTATTGGTCTGACTGTTAGATATTTAGATTGTTGGTGTGACTGTTAGATAGTCAGATTGGTTGGTTTGTGATGTAGTTTGTCAGATTATTGGTGTGACTGTTAGGTAGTCAGATTATTGGTGTGACTGTTAGGTAGTCAGATTATTGGTGTGACTGTTACATAGTGAAATTATTGGTGTGACTGTTATGATTAGTGATGGAAATTTTGGTGTGACTGTTAGATGATTGGTATTGTGTTGTTTGTGGCGACTGTTGTTAGATGTTTTAGTTGTGGTTGACTGTTAATAGATTATTGGTGTGACTGTGTTAGATATGTCTAGATTTATTAGTGTGACTATTAGATATTTAGATTGTTGGTGGGACTGTTAGATATTAGATTATGTTGGTGTGATATGGTTAGGTAGTTAGATTATTGGTGTGAGTGATGTTATGTATGTCAGATTAATGGTGTGACTGTTAGTAGTCAGATTAATGGTGTGACTGTTAGATTGTCAGATTAATGGTGTGACTGTTAGGTAGTTAGATTATTGTGTGTGTAGTTACTGTTAGGTAGTCAGATTATTGGTGTGACTGTTAGATAGCAATTATTGGTGTGACTGTTAGCGATTATTGTAGATTAGTTGGTGTGACTGTTAGATAGTTTAGTGGTTTATAGTGTGCTGTTAGATTATTGGTGTGACTGTTAGTTAGATTATGGTGTGATCTAGTTAGATTAGTTGATTATTAGGTGACTTTAGATATTTAGTTGTTGGTGTGACTGTTAGATAGTCTATTAGTGGTATGGTTGTTAGATTATTGGTGTGACTGTTAGTTAGATTATGGGTGTGACTGTAGATTATTGGTGTGACTGCTTAGTCAGATTATTGGTGTGACTGTTAATAGTCCTTTGTGTTGGTGGGACTGTTAGTTAGTCAATTGTTGGTTGACTTAGTTAGTCAGATTATTGGTGTGACTGTTAGTTAGTTGGGTGTGACTGTTCAGATTATTGGTGTAATGTTAGATTATTGGTGTGACTGTTAGTATCAGATTATTGGTGTACTGTTAGATAATCAGATTATTGGTGTGACGTTAGTTAGATTATTGGTGTGACTGTTAGATTATTAGTGTGACTGTAGATTATTGGTGTGACTGTTATTCAGATTATTGGTGTGACTGTAGTCAGATTATTGGTGTGACTGTTAGATTATTGTGTGACTGTTAGATTATTGGTGTGACTGTTAGTCAGATTATTGGTGTGACTGTTTATTCAGATTATTGGTGTGACCGTTTGTAGATTATTGGTGTGACTGTTAGTCAGATTATTGGTGTGACTTTAGTCAGATTATTGGTGTGACTGCTAGATTATTGGTGTGACTGTTAGTCAGATTATTGGTGTGACTGTTAGTCAGATATTGGTGTGACGTTATCAGATCATTGGTGTGACTGTTATTCAGATTATTGGTGTGATGTTGTCAGATTATTGGTGTGACTGTTAGTCAGATTATTGGTGTGACTGTTAGTCAGATTATTGGTGTGACTGTTAGATTATTGTGTGACTGTTAGATTATTGGTGTGACTGTTAGTCAGATTATTGGTGTGACTGTCAGATTATTGGTGTGATTGTTAGTCAATTATTGGTGTGACTGTAGTCAGATTATTGGTGTGACTGTCAGATTATTGGTGTGACTGTTAGATTATTGGTGTGACTGTTAGATTATTGGTGTGACTGTTAGTCAGATTATTGGTGTGACTGTCAGATTATTGGTGTGACTGTTAGATTATTGGTGTGACTGTCAGTCAGATTATTGGTGTGATTGTCAGTCAGATTATTGGTGTGACTGTCAAACAGATTATTGGTGTGACTGTCATTCAGATTATTGGTGTGACTGTTAGATCGTCAGATTATTGATGTGACTGTCAGTCAGATGATTGGTGATGACTGTGAGGTATTCTAAGAGCAGCGACTATAACATTTACTGAAGCATATCACTATACAGCACCATCAACAAGGCTCTTGTCCGTGTGGTTCTCAAAAGACTGCAGACGCTAGGAGACTGCGTCCATTCCAAGTCCCTTTGTGATTTCAAGGCAGAGAAATTCACCATCGATATGCTGTGCTCATGCAGGATGGTTGTATCCCAAACGATATATCCTGTACAGATGGCTTGCTGCGGGATTCCGACCCAGAGAGTGCCCACTGCTGCGATATGGGGACGTCTGCAAGTTTACGTGACCTGAAGTCCCGTTGATCTGGATGTGGGCGTCTGGGAAGATACAGTAATAAAGAGTTATGCCTGGCGAGCGGCTTTGTTTTAAATTAAGGCTTCTTTCAGCAAACATTCTTATAGCTATTCCTCGTATACTCTGAGAGTGGTAGGACTTTAAACTCAACAAAACAAAACAGAACTGCTTTTAAGGACCCCAGTAGCTCAGATGGTGTGAGCGTCGGATTCACATGCTAATGGTTGTGGATTCGAATCCCTGGGTGCGCTACATTAAAACTGGCCTTCTCACTGTCCCATCTTAACATCAGTGTTGTTTTGGTGGTGTCAGTATAGGATTAGATCAGTTCCCCCGTCCCCCACTTCCCTGGGATGGTTATCCCCGTCGGCCATACTACCTGAGATGGGTGTTGACGTAAAAACTGAACCGAATCAGTCAAAACTGGCTATACGCGTAAATATTGTCATTGCAGAGGAGAAACGAACTCGACTATATTAGGACTGAAGAGAGAGAGAGAGAGACAGAGAGACACAGAGAGAGAGAGAGAGAGAGAGAGAGAGAAGAGAGAGAGAGAGAGAGAGAGAGAGAAGAAAAGCCTCGGCAGAGACCACCCAGCCACAGCCATCAGCCTTCATGTACAGAGCCTCTGCCAAGGATTGCCACGCAGGAATCGGGGTGTTCAGCCACAGTCGATGCTGTACCACATCCAGCTTAGTCCTCAACCGGGCGTATCCATTGTGTAACTAGATAGATGGAGCCTTCATCACCAGAAGATCTAATTAATTCTACATGTGGAGAGAGAGAGAGAGAGAAAAGAGAGAGAGAAAGAGAGAGAGAGAAAGAGAGAGAGAGAGAAGAGAGAGAGAGAGGGAGAGAAAGAGAGAGAGAGAGGGAGAGAGAGAGAGAGAAGAGAGAGAGAGAGAGAAAGAGAGAGAGAGAGAGAAAACCAACAGGACATACAGGACGAGAGAAAAGTTATTGATCTTATTTATATTTTTTATCGGAGACAAGTTTGGCAATACGATTCTACGACAATTTCCAAGAATGTACGTCATCATGGATGAATCATGGCTCACGGCAATATCCGATAAAAAAAATTTAAAAAAGAGCTACGATCGTTTTTGCCCAAGAAAGTACAAAACAAAAACGAACACGAAAGTTTAAAGTCATATGCATCATATTGAAGGTTATACACTTAACGTTGTTATGCTTATGTGCTTCATGCAGTTGGTAACCAATGACTCAGAATGGGATGTTGCTTTTAATATGCATGAATGTGAAAACAGCGCCGTAGGCCAGGAGAAAGCTTAAAGTTTGTTCAGAAAGGATTCACTGTATTCTGACAATTCCATATGAGCTCCACCCGTATATAACATCAATTATCTGATAGATTCTAGGACCTGCGCTGTACACTAAGCGCTAGCAAGGTCTTGGAATGGGGACCAATGAAACATTAAACTGACACTACCAGAATGATGAAAACATGGAGAACAGGCCAGTTTTTATATTGTGGGATTAAATCGAAATCGAGATATCGGAGAGAATTTGAATACTGGACAAAAGCATTTTATTACTCACAGATAATAGCATGAGGTCCCATAGGATCTGTATTGCAGGTAGTTCTTGCTTTCATCATCATCATCATCAGTCCCGTAGTCTGGTTGACCGTTGGGGCACCACTGAAGATTTTGCAACCAACTTCCTCCACTCCTCACGGTCCTCAGCTTTCCGCAGAATGATATTCCATTCAAGGCCAGTCCACTCTCTGATATTGTCTTCCCATCTTTTTCTCTGTCTGCCTCTTCGTCTCCCTCCCTGAACTGTTCCCTGCAAGACGGTCTTGGCCAGTCCAGATGATCGTGTGACGTGCCCGTACCACCCCAGTTTGCGTCTTTTCACTGAGGTCAGGAGGTCTTCATACGGCCCGATGGCGTTTTCGATTCGGGTTTTCACTTCTTTATTGGTTATATGATCTTTGTACGAGATACCAAGGAGTTTGCGGAAGCATCTCATCTCCATTGCCTGTATCCTTCTTTCAATGTCTGCTGTTATGGTTCATGTTTCGCATGCATACAAAAATATTGACGTGACCAGGGAACGCATCAGTCTGATCTTGGAGCCGATTGCGATATTCTTGTCGTTCCAGATGACTTTTAGCTTGGTCATTGCAGCTGTGGTCTGGGCAATCCTGGAAAGTACCTCGGGCTTTGATCCTTCATCTGATACTATAGCTCCCAGATATTTAAATCTATGGACGGTCTCAAGTTTCTTGTTGTCTATGGTAATGTCAGTGCTGATGCCATTGGTATTATTTGTCATCAACTGGGTTTTCTCTGCACTGATCTGCATGCCATATGCTGTGGAGGCCTTATCAAGATGTTTTATCAAGCTGACTAGCTCTTGCTCTTGCCCAGCTAGTCCGTCAATGTCGTCGGCAAAACGCAAGTTTGTGATTGTTCTATCTCCGATGCTGACTGTTCCCTCGTGGTCTTCAAGTGCGTCCACCATTATTCTCTCTAAGAAGATGTTGAAGAGAGTGGGGGAGAGCAGGCATCCTTGGCGTACTCCAACTGTGGTTCGGAACCATTCGCCTATGTTGTTGTCATGGTAGACTGCACTGGTCGCCTTTTCGTAGAGGCATTCTATCTTCTGATCAGGTTGGCATTGATGTTGTACAGCCTCATGGTTGCCCACAAGGCTGCGTGCCAAACTCTGTCGAATGCCTTCTTGAAGTCCACGAAGACGTGGTAAAGGCCTTGCTGGTGTTGCAGGTATTTCTCACAGAGCAATCTGAGGTTGAAAATTTGCTCTGTGGTACTTCTTCCTTTCTTGCTTTACTGCACATGTAATGCAAACATGCAAAGGTAGACGTAATATGCATCAGAATGGGCCAAGCCAAAACGACATTCAAGAAGACGAAAAGCATTCTTACCAACAAATGCCTATCAATTACAATCAGGAAGAGAGCTCCTGAATGCTATATAGAACCAATACTGTTGTACGGTTGCGAGGCGTGGACAGTCAACAAGCAAAGCCAGAACAAGATTGAGGCAGCCGAGATGTGGTTTCTGAGAAGGATGTTGAGAGTTCCATGGACAGCAAAGAAAACAAACGAGACAGTCTTGATGGAGGCAGACACAAGTAGATCATTCATAAGGAAGATTAGAAAAGACAGACAACATTTATTGGCCATTTTATGAGGAAAGGGGAATTGGAACACCTGGTCACAACGGGAAAGCTGGAGGGAAAGAGAGCACCGGGTAGAACCAGGGAGAAGATGCTAGACGGACTTGCAGACTAGCTGGGGACAAGGAGGGTGGAAGAGACGCTTGAGGCAACAGGAGAGAGAGACAGATGGAAGTCCATAATCGCCAACGCCATGCGGCGAGGCACCTGATGTTGATGATGGTCAAAGTGAAACAAGGAGGCAAATAGAGGAAAAATGAAAAAGTGTTTTGTGTGTTGAGCTTCCATCCCCCGTACGTCTCATTATTTCTTTCTTGGGTTTTTGTTTGTTTGTTTGTTTTATTTGTTTTAAGTTTTTGTTTTTATTTGTTTATCTATTCATTTATTTATTCATTTATTTATTTATTTATTTATTTTTGCTTTTTGTCTTTTTCTCTTCCTCTTCCTCCTTCTTGATCTTCTTCGTCTCTTTCACTTCCTAGGTCTTGTTCTTCTCCATCCTGATCTTCCTTGGTCATCCTCTTTGTAGTCTTCTTTTCATTCTGTACTGTGCGCTTGTGGAAGAACATGCGCTTACAGAATTGGTCTTGTGTCCCACATGAAGACCCATAGCAGGCACTACTTCTTTGACTCCTGCACCCTATCCACCAACCACAAGCAGAAATTTAACCCTTGGACTCCCTTACCCTATCCCAGGAAGCTAGTGGATAGGATCAAAGAGTTAAAAATTTTAGCTTTAACCCTTTGACTCTCTTACCCTGTCCCAGGAAGCTAGTGGATAGGATCAAAGGGTGAAATTTCAGCTTTGCTGTTATTATTGTTGACAAAGCATAATGTTAATGGATAGGCTGAGGGAGGCAAAAGGTTAAAGAACTAGTTAGTATGCCTACCTCATCCCTCGGAACGACGAGAGAGAGAATCCATCACGACATAATACCGGTAATCTGTTTCATGTGAGACTGGCTGATAATTATTGTTTGTGTCGTTGTCGTTGTCGTTGTCGTTGTCGTTGTTGTGGTCATCATCACGTGGTGGTCGTCATCATCATCGTCGTCGTCGTCGTTAGTATAGTCAGACCATTTTCTTTTTGGATTAGGGGAGAGGGTGGGTAGGCTGTCTTTAGTCCTGTTTTAAGCTTCGCCCTCCGTCCCTCCTGTTGAATGTCAAGAGCTCTTAAGTTTGCGAGCCAGACGTTGTGTGGAACAAATTAGAACAGACTCTCGAATGTCAACAGTCCATTGCCGTCTGAAACAGCCATTGTTCAGTAAATTAGTCAGACACTGAAAGTACAGTGTGGTTCTACAGTAATGTGTGTTTCGATCTGGTCTCAGATCTTAGTAGTCCTAGCGGTCGTTTGTTGTGTCTAATGGCTTCCACGTATATGTGAC
>CM060311.1:70524418-70536918 GCA_030674185.1 Monoplex corrugatus | reverse complement strand
AACAAACAAAAGCGAACAAACAAACAAACAAAACATGATTCAAATATCATGGAGTCCATGGAGTCCTTGGATGTAGAACAATACTGCTTGTTCGATTACAAATATGTGACCTTAAAATTGAATCATAGCCATTTATACTTATGCTTTCGCAACAGATAACATGTCAAACTTCTGACTGAAATTGTCTGAAATGCAGCACATAACACGTCAAACGTCTGATTGATATTTTCTGAAACCATTTGTAAAAATAGATAAATTAATCATGTAAAATAATAACAAATTGAGATCAATTCTTAAAGAGAGTTAAAAACACATGCAAACAATCCATCGTTCTTCTCTTTCTCTCTTTTTCTCTTACTTATACACCATGAACATGAAACCCCCTCATGCAAAAGAACAGCTAATGGCACAACTATGAGAATAGATTGATAAGTTTAAATATCTGGGAACGATCATCTCACCAGACGGCAGATGCACATCAGAAATAACCAGCAGAATCGGCCATGCCAAAAAATCGTTCAAGAAGATGAAAAGCATTCTTACCAACAAATGCCTATCAATTAACATCAGGAAGACAGTTCTTGAATGTTATATAGAACCGATAATGTTATATGGTTGTGAGGCGTGGACAGTCAACACACAAAGCAAGAACAAAATTGAGGCAGCCGAAATGTGGTTTCTAAGAAGAACTTTGAGAGTTCCTTGGACAACAAAGAAAACAAATGAGACACTTGATGGAGGCAGGCACAAGATCGTTGATAAGGAAGATTAGGAAAAGACAAGCAACATTTATAGGCCATTTTATGAGGAAAGGGGAATTAGAGCACCTGGTCACGACAGGAAAGCTGGATAGAAAGAGAGCACCAGGTAGATCCAGGGTGAGGACAGAGACAAAGAATAAATGCATATGGAGGGCCCTACGCTATGCGGCAGGGCACACGATGATGATGATGATGATGATGATGATGATGATGATGATGATGATGAGTGATGATGATGGATGATGATGATGATGATGATGATGATGATGATGATATGACGACGACGACGACAAGATGATGATGATGATGATGATGTGATGATGATGAACGACGACGACGACGACGATGATGATGATGATGATACACCAGGAGACAGAGAGAGACAGAGACACAAAGAGAGGAGAATTATCGTCACGCAAATCGAATAAATCCATGACTAATCCAATAAAAATACGTACACCGTCTGTCTGGTCCTGGAGACATTTACACACAGTCCAACAATTCCTGAGACTTTTCAATGGCCAGGAAAATGGTTCTATGTTGGTTCTAGAATGACTGGTTTGCATAAGAAATTCGAAAGTCATCTAGATACAACAAAGTGGTACAGAAGGCAGCTCAGCTGATTAGCAATAAACAACAACAACAACATCAACAAGAAAATAAACGGCATTATAGTCTGTGTGTCTGTCTCAGAGACAATGTGTGTGTGTGTGTGTGTGTGTGTGTGTGTGTGTGTGTGTGTGTGTGTGTGTGTGTGGTGTGTGTGTGTGTGTGTGTGTGTGTGTGTGTGTGTGGTGTGTGTGTGTGTGTGTGTGTGTGTGTGTGTGGTGTGTGTGTGTGTGTGTGTGTGTGTGTGTGTGTGTGTGTGTGTGTGTGTGTGTGTGTGTGTGTGTGTGTGTGTGTGTGTGTGTGTGTGTGTGTGTTGTGTGTGTGTGGAAAATAGGTCGATGTTTGGGAATGCAGGAGGAGGAGAAAGAAAAAGAAAAGAAGGACAAAAAGAAAGCGAGAACGCACGAGAAAACAACAAGAGAAGAACGAGGTAATGGCATAAGCCGTATAGTGGATTTTACGTCCAGGCCTTGACCAAAGAAGGTCTACACTAACACAAATAAGCTATAACACTATGAATATAGCAAAATGATGAACATCAGAGAGAAGAGAGATTGAGAGAGAAAGAGAGAGAGGAGGGGGAAGAGAGAGAGAAAGAGACAGAGGGAGAGAGAGAGAGAGAGAGAAAGAGACAGACAGAGAGAGAGAGAGAGAGAGAGAGAGAGAGAGAGAGAGAGAGAGAGACGAGAGAGAGAGAGAGACGAGAGAGAGAGAGAGAGAGAGAGAGAGAGAGAGAGAGAGAGAGAGAGAGAGAGCATAAACGCTTTTTTTCATCACTATCATACATTGT
Source organism: Monoplex corrugatus (assembly GCA_030674185.1). Taxonomy (NCBI): domain Eukaryota; kingdom Metazoa; phylum Mollusca; class Gastropoda; order Littorinimorpha; family Ranellidae; genus Monoplex; species Monoplex corrugatus. The sequence continues at coordinate 70,534,758 of CM060311.1, read as the reverse complement.
TAACACGAGTAGCAAATTATAAACGGAAAAATGCTATCAGTAGGAAGAAAATGAAAATGAATTAAAATAAGGATTTGGAGATTTAATCATTAATCAAAAAGACAACATTAGAAAAACTAAAATATTGGAGAAAAAAAATATGTGTGTTAACTAAATAACATTTTGGATAGAAAAAAAAAGCAAGGAAGTGTCAAGAATAAACCTTAACAAAACGGAACTGCGGAAAACGTTATTACGTTATATGTGACCTCCCACCACGAAATCATTCTTAACTCGCGGTCAGTCGGACAGCGCTAGGAGCTGAAAAGGTGACTGAGGGTCTATCTGGGGTGTTTTGACTTTTTCTCAAAATTGATTTCTGTAGACTATAATCTATCTCCCACAGAAATTTTTTTTCTTGAAAAAATACTATTAATTAATTTAAAATGGTATTTTAATGCACTGATCGCAGCAGAAAGAACGCATTTTCTTGCCAAAAGTACCTCTTTTTGTCTCTTATTATGAACCGTAACCTGTACAGTACCCGCACATGTAACATACTGACGGAAAGCTCTTGGGTGCACCTTTCAGATAATGACAGCAAAAATTAGAAACAAACTGGGTCAAAGCTACCAAATAAAGAAATTTAGGAAAATGTATAGGAGAGCACACAAAAACTTAAAGGCCGTTTACTCAAAATGGCCGTCATACAACTTAATGAATTTAAACATACATTTTTGAGTACAAGCTTCATTCAAGTACCAAAATAATCAGCAGAATGTACACGTTCCAGTGATATGTATATCTGAAAATACCCAAAATGCTAGTTAAGACTGATTTCGTGGTGGGAGATCACATATAACATTACATTACATGTTATTACATTACATTACATTACATTGCATATACTTCATTAAGAATATTCATCAAATGATAATCATATTTGTAACAGGCCTACAACTTTAGTTACTAAAACAAGCAGCAACATCTAGCAACAACAATAGTAGCAACAGCATGGATACATATGTGCACACATACAGACCATACATGCTTACGTACATGCTCAGATTTGGTTAAATGTAACACACACTGGATTATATGTAACAAAACATAACATACATCGGCTGAATTTTATGTAACGTAAACTGGAGGATTATACATGTAAATGTATGTCGCATTGTAACAACACCATTGGTACATACGATTTACAGGCTCATACATACATACATACATACATACATACATGCATGCATACATACATGCATACATACATGCATACATACATGCATACATGCATGCATACATACATGCATACATACATGCATACATACATGCATACATACATACATACATATATGCATACATACATACATACATACATACATACATACATACGTACGTACATACATACATACATACATACATACATACATACATACATGCATGCATACATACATACGTACATACATACATACATACATACATACATACGTTACATACATATATACATACGTACATACATACATACATACATACATACTCACATACACACACATACATACATACATACATACATACATACATACATACATACATGCATACAGACAGACAGACAGACATACATACATTCATATATACATACATACATCCATACATACTCTCACACACACACATACATACATACATACATACATACATACATACATACATACATACATACATACATACACATACATACATAAGTACATACATACATACATATACATCTGTGCACACATACAGACCATACATGCTTACGTACATGCTCAGATTTGGTTAAATGTAACACACACTGGATTATATGTAACAAAACATAACATACATCAGCTGAATTTTATGTAACGTAAACTGGAGGATTATACATGTAAATGTATGTCGCATTGTAACAACACTATTGGTACATACGATATACATATATGTACATACATACATACATACATACATACATGCATACAAACATGCATACATACATGCATACATACATGCATACATACATACATACATACATACATGCATACATACATACATACATGCATACATACATACATACATACGTACGTACGTACATACATACATACATACATAGATACATACATACATACATACGTACGTACGTACATACATACATACATACATAGATACATACATACATACATGCATGCATACATACATACGTACATACATACATACATACATACATACGTTACATACATATATACATACGTACATACATACATACATACATACATACTCACATACACACACATACATACATACATACATACATACATACATACATACATGCATACAGACAGACAGACAGACATACATACATTCATATATACATACATACATCCATACATACTCTCACACACACACACATACATACATACATACATACATACATACATACATACATACATACACATACATACATAAGTACATACATACATATACATCTGTGCACACATACAGACCATACATGCTTACGTACATGCTCAGATTTGGTTAAATGTAACACACACTGGATTATATGTAACAAAACATAACATACATCAGCTGAATTTTATGTAACGTAAACTGGAGGATTATACATGTAAATGTATGTCGCATTGTAACAACACTATTGGTACATACGATATACATATATGTACATACATACATACATACATACATACATACATACATACATACATACACACACATACATACATACATACATACATACATACATACATACATACATACATACATACATACATACATACATACATACATACATACATACATACATACATACATACATACATACATACGTGCAAACCTAAATAGAATTATATGTAATCTGACAAAATTTTTGAGTCTACAACCATTTCTTTATGGATATCACTTTCACATGGGGTTGTAAAATGATTTTTCTCGACTGATTGATGTGGCTGAGTGTGTGTAATACTCTGTAGAAGCGAGTTCCATGGAGACATATCACAGAATTCTAAACTACATTTGTACGTGTCAAATCTAGGATGGGCAATCTGAAAACGACGTTGAGTTGAAATGGAAGAGGTTGGTACCCATTGGGCAAAAAGACTGAGAAGATATTGCGGGACATTCTCTTGTCAGTTTAAAAATATAATATTTTTTATTAAAGGCAAAGTGGGAAGATAGGAGAAAGATATTCAACTTTCGAAATTTTCAACGGTTGTTGAAGTGGTATTTGGTATGATAAGTTGCACTTTTCTTTGATGCGAACTGTTTAGTTTTTTTGTTCTGTTTTGTTTTTCTTATGAATGTCATTTGAACCATACCATATTGTGGAAACCTAAGATATGTGTGACTTAATATGAGCTTTATAGAATATTTGGCGCGTATTCATATCTGTGAACTGTTTGATTTAGAGACCATATGTGTCCTCCCACCACGAAATCAGTCTTAACTCAGTCAGTCGAACAGCACTAGGAGCTGAAAAGGTGACTGAGGGTGGTCTATCTGGGGTGTTTTGACTTTTTCTCAAAATTGATTACTGCAGACTATAATCTATCCCCCACAGAAATGTTTTTCTTGAAAAAATATTATTAATCAATTTAAAATGGTATTTTAATGCACTGATCACAGCAGAAAGAACGCAATTTCCTGCCAAAAGTACCTATTTTTGTCTCTTATTATGAACCGTAACCTGTACAGTACCCGCACATGTAATATACTGATGGAAAGCTCTTTGGTGCACCTTTCAGATAATGGCAGCGAAAATTATAAACAAACTGGGTCAAAGCCACCAAATAAATAAATTTAAGGAAAATGTGTAGGAGAGCACACAAAAACTTTAGAGGCCGTTTTCTCAAAATGGCCGTCATACAACTTAATGACTTTAGACATACATAACTACTACATTTTTTTGAGTACAAGCTCTATTCAAGTACCAAAATAATCAGCAGAATGTACACTTTCCAGTGATATGTATATCTCAAAATGCCCAAAATGCTAGTTGAGACTGATTTCGTGGTGGGAGGTCACTATATACATATTTCTGGAGACAGCCTTACATACATAATCAATGTGGTCTCGCCATGTGATGATGTGATCAGTGACAACGCCCAGTAGACAATGTACAGACAATTACATAATGGCATTGGTTCCTACAGATAGATTCAGTGAGAGAGGTTGAGCTTACGTTTCTGACGTGTAAATATAACACGGTTCGTTTATGATGAGTTTGATATCGTGGTATGGTTGGTGCACCATTCGACAATTTCAATGAAACCTTTTTGTAGGCACGATTTGATGGTTACTATATTATTTCCTTTTTGTGGGGATTGTCCCATCACTTGCCACATGTCAAAATGACTGTAGAATTAGCAACAGAAAGTGGCAGGTCGTTCACAGATATGAAGAAGAAAACAAAACAAGTCCTAAGACTGACCCTTGAGAAAAACACCACACTTTGCATGACGCTGAAAAGTTTATAATCCACTGATTTAAATCTTTGAGTTTCGTTCTTTGAGACAGGAGTTTTAAAATGAAATTGCTGTATTCCTTCGCTCTAGTCGTCTGTGTTCTATTCCTCCTCTCTCCACCTTCTCCGTTTCCTCTTCTTCCTCCTCATTTCTTTTTCATTGTCTTCTTATTTATTCCTCCCTAATGTAATCTCTTTTTCTGCTGGAAACCAAACTCATGGAAGCTAACGTCATGGTCGAAACAACTCAATAAATCGGATCTAGACAGCAGCTTGTGTTTAATTTAGAACACTGTCTTCGTTCCATGACGTCCATTGCTGACGATACCGACGTTCTTCCGACTCTGTTTTATAAATTACAAAACAGACCTGTCTGGTGTTTTCATGTCATGTCATTCTGTTCTTCTTCAAGTACATATGTTTGCACTACTTTTTTTTAATTTTAAAAAGATGTGCTAGAAATTTCCTCTTTTCTGTAACTCTCTTTGTTTCTGTCTTGTTCCTTTGCTTTCTGTCATTTCTTCCTATCATTTTCTGCCTTGGTCCATTCACCTGTACGTGTTCGATAAAGCCTTACGAACATTGTCTTAGTATTGATAACGGGGATACATGTATTTAGTGCGGTTTGGACTCTAGGGAAATGAGATGTGCGGCAGCAATTTTAGGTAATTTAGGCCGTTTTTATGTCTGTTTTAGTATCCTTAGTTATGTTGAAAAATGTATACAGGTTTGTTTTAAAAAAAACCCTGTGCGATAAATTGGACGTAGTGGTCAACGCCAGGGGCATCTCCTTTGATCGTGTGTGCGAATGCATTTATATGTGTTCTTGATTTTCTTTTCCTTTTTTTCCTTGTTGAAGTATGGCGTATGTTTTGAAACGGTTTCAGCCCTAATATGGCTCTACGCAGTCGGCTGGACTTTAAACAAAATAACAATAACAATAACGATTTTTGTTTCAGAGTTACATATATGCATTTAATTTTTCAGTGTACCGAGAAACAACACCACAAAAACTGTTTATTCAATTCGACATCGCATGCGATACTGGTTACAACACTTTGTCCGTACTGATGACTTTTGGCTATTGAAAATGTCATATAAGATGTTCATCATTGTGGAACTTAATAAAAACTGGTAAGAAATGTATGCGTGTGATTCTATGAATATAGATTTAGTGATGTTCCATTTTTTTTCAGGAAGTTGGCAATCGGAATCATTTTATACGGGCTTGTCAGTACAGGCTGAGTTGATATTGTAGGTGCCAAAAAGAGGAATAACTACACACAGACGTGTGGAAGATATCACTGTGGTAGAACTTCCATAGATTTCCATATACAAGCTATATATACTTACTGATATGGATATGTCATTGACGATACTGACAACAGTATTTACACTTGATATGTCAAACTTCAAAGTCCTTTAGTTCAGGTACAAGCAGCTCCATGGAATTCCATGGTATCGTGATTATCATCCCTATCGTCAAGCATCATCACAGCATTCAGTAAGGAAAAGTTTCCAAGTCTGTGGCCATTGAGTGGTACGGATAAAGGGACAGATAAAAGTACAACGAAGTCTCAGCCCCACTGTCCATAATCTCAATCTGAGGTTATCACAAGCAGACAATGACTTTATCCTGTGCGTTGCCGGCAGGAATATAAAACCACTGTTCTGGGATGAAGAGGTTGGTCCGTGGATTAGATAGTCGATGGAACTTCACAGTAGTTTTTCCCCCTGATTTTCTTCTGCTCGGCTTTTCTGTCATTGCGCTCACGTTGCTCATTTCGGCTCTCCTTCTTCACCAAAAACATCACATTGAGAGCACAATATGAAGAGCCACACAATCTAGGACAATTGTTCAAAATGTCAAAGAAAAAGATGAAAATGTAGATGATAACGATTCTAGTTGTGATTGTCCATCTTGGATTGAGGCTGTGTGACAGGGTTGTACTCTATGCTTCCTTTTTTTCCATAACATCTCAGCATCAACCAGGCTAGAGAAATATAGACACCTGCTGTGTTGGTCAGTAAAATTTTGCATCACTCTCACTGACCATTCATACAGTGTATGAGATTTGATTGTATGTCCCCATAATTCCCAGTGAGCCCATAGCATACTCAGCCCTGGGTAAGAGCCTGCCGGTTGGGGATGAAAAATCACACAGTGATGTTTTTTTTTTTGTTTTTTGTTTTTTTTGGACCGATGGGGATTCAAACACTAACACAAGATAGTCTGTTGAGCCAGCCAATTTGCCACAGTGACTAGATCTTTTCAGTCACCATCACCATGTGCCCTGCCGCTTGGTGTTGGTGATCATGGCCGTCCGTATGTATCTATCCCTTATTGCCGCAAGTATATCCTCCACCCTCTCTGTCCTCATCCACCCTGCAAGTCTGTCCAATATTTTCTCCCTGGGTCTACCTGGTGCTCTTTTTCCTTCCAGATTTCCTGTTGTGACTAGGTGCTTTAATTTCTCTTGCCTCATAAAATGTCCTATAAATGGTACTCGTCTTTTCCTACTCTTCTTCACTAATGTTCTCTTTGAGTTTATCCCCTTCAGCAGTGTCTTGTTTGTTTTCTTTGCTGTCCATGGAACTCTTAAAATTCTTCTAAAAACCCTCGTTTTACCTGCATCAATCTTGTTCTGAATTTGCGTATTGACAGTCCACACTTCACATACGTACAACAATATCGGTTTTTGTATGAAACTGAAGAACTCTCTTCTCTTATCCTAATTGATAGGTATTTGTTGATAGGAACGCTTTTCATTTATCTTTTCATTATGTTTTCAAAACATGGCTTTTCGAAACGACTTTTCTGAAAACAACAAAGAGCTTCACTAAGGATCCGACACATTGAGATGTGGTCAGAGAAATCAACAGCAATAAAGCCCCAGCGTGAGCACAATAGACAGACAATCTCAGAAGACGTGTCTTGATTGTTGAACGGCAACTGTCATATTTTTGTGATGCTGTTTCACATTCACTTCGTTCCAGTCTGCTTTCTTTGGCCTGACAGCAATCCCTTGACTGGTCTTTTAAAGAAATATGTTTTTTTTTAATGGTAATGGGTGCAGCAGTTCAGATTGACGTCTGTGATTGTGTGTGTGTGTGTGTGTGTGCGTGCGTACGTGTGTGTGTGTGTGTGTGTGTGTGTGTGTGACTCTGTGTGTGTGTGTGTGACTCTGTGTGTGTGTGTGTGCGTGTGTGTGTGTGTGTATTGTAATTTATAATAATAATTACAATATTTATATAGCGCAAAATCTTGATAAAATCAAATCTAAGCGCTGAAGCAGACACACACGCAAGCACGCACGCACGCACGCACGCACACACACGCACGCACACACACACACACATACACACACACACACACGCATGGCTATAAATGGGGAGAAAGAATAAAAACAATAAAAGCAAGAATAAAACCAATGGAAAATTATAGAGAGCATAGCATATACAATTATATATTATAACCATGTGATTCCCCTCCGAGCGGAGACAGGCTGCAGAGGGGGGTTAGGATTTTATGCGGAGGAGAAAAGGTGAGTTTTGAGAGCGGACTTGAAGGAGACAAAAGTAGGTTGCTGACGGACTGAGAGAGGAAGTTTGTTCCAGGAGAGTGAACCAGAAACAGAGAAGGCTCGTGGACCATAGGTATTGAGCTTAGTGCGTGGAAAGCGAAAAGTCAGAGGATCGGAGGCAGAGCGGAGGGTACGTGAGGGAACATAGATCTCAAGTAGGCTTGACAGGTAATCGGGGGCTGCGTTATTGAGGCTTTTGTAGCACATGGTGTCTAGTTTGTACTGTATGCGCTTTGATACAGGGAGCCAGTGAAGTTGTGCCAGGAGAGGAGATATGTGGTCAGCTTTTTTCTTTTTGAGTACAAGGCGTACAGCATTGTTTTGAATGCGCTGTAGGATGTGAATGGTGGAGGCAGGAAGACCAGACAGGAGTGAATTGCAATAGTCAATGCGAGACATTATGAAGGAGAGAACGAGTTTTGCAGTTGTTTCGACAGAGAGATACTTCCTGATCAGCCTTATACGATGGAGATGATAGTAGCAGGATCTGGCAGTTTGAGAAACAAAGTTGTTCATGGAGAGGGTAGAGTCAATGCAGACACCAAGGTTTTTAGCTGAATCAGAAATTGGGACTGATGTGTTACATAATGGGAGAGAAAGAGGAGGCAGCTGAGAAAGTTTCTGACGGGTGCCAATGAGGATAGCTTCTGTTTTGTCGTCATTAAGCTGAAGTCTCAGCGTGTGTGTGTGTATGTTTATGTGTGTTAAAGAGAGAGAGAGAGCGAGAAATAGACAGACAGACAGACAGACAGACATCCAGCCAGCCAACCAGCCAGCCAGACAGACGGACAGACAGACAGGAAGAAACAGACAGAGAGAGAGAGAGAGAGAGAGAGTGAAGTGTCAGATTTATGTATTTTAGTATGTTGTTTGCCGCTAAATTTCGGCTTTTGTGGAAAATCTTAAACGAAGCCGTTAATTGTGCTAAAAGGACAGATGACGACAAATGGAAACAGTCAGTGTTTTAAAGTCATGTGCAGGAAATGAGATTGCCCGGAGGCAAAAACAAACAAACAAACAAACAAACTGAGTGTAATAATTGGTCATGAAGGTAAATGCAACGAACTTTATTGGAAAGTGAGTATGTAAGTTGACCACTTTCCAATATAATGTTGCACAGTCTGCATGTTTGGTGGGCGTGCAAGCTGGGTGTTTCATGTTTCTACTATAAATAGAAACGGAAAAAAAGAGAGAGAGAGAGAGACAGAGGGGGGATCGGTGGAGAGAGAGAGAGAGAGACAGATAGACAGGCAGGCAGACAGACAGGCAGGCAGGCAGGCAGGCAGGCAGGCTGTCAGACAGACAGAAAGGGTGAACGGATAAAATTATACAAAAAAGCAAGAACAATTATCAAAGAAGGAAAAGAGAATGGAAAAACAGCGAGAAACAGAGAGAAAGGAGAGGTGGGCAATTAAAGATATAAGAAGACAGGAAAAAAGGAGAAAGGAATGGAGAGAAAAGGGAAGGTGAACAAAATACAAAAAAGATTAAAAAGGCAAATAAAATGAGAGAGCTATGAGAAGACGGATAAAAGTAAATTAAAGAGACAGAGAAAGAGAGAGGGAGAGAGAAAGAGAGAGAGAAGGGGGGATACGAGGTGAAAAAATATAAGAAGAACAAAAGAGAGGAGAGGGTGAGGGGAGAGACGGGCAGCGACAGAGACAAAGAGAGAGAGAGGGGGGGGAAGAGAGAGAGGGAAAGAGAGAGAAAGAGAGGGAAAGAGAGAGGGAAAGAGAGAGAGAGAGGGAAAGAGAGAGAGAGAGAGGGAAAGAGAGAGAGAGAGGGAAAGAGAGAGAGAGGGGGGGAAAAGAGAGAGAGAGGGGGGGAAAGAGAGACACACAGAGGGACAGAGACCCATTGATCAGTGGGACTGAAGAACTGGCCTCATTGTGCTCGCACATTTATCTCGATTCTTTCAGACTTTCTGTCACATGGTAATCGTTGTATACAGCACATGGAATCACCTAAACGCTGTTAGGGAGCTGATGATACACAAGCCGTTTGGTCCGTACGGTTCAAGGGGAGAACCGTTTGAACAGGCGCTTCATACCTGTCAGTGTGAAACAGAGGGAGTGCCACTCCATCTTTTTGAAACGGATGTGAGGTGAAGTTGCTGCGAGTTTTGCTGTTTTGCTTTATCAGGCGTTTGAATGCCCTTGTTGGGTTGCCGGGGGCTCTTTCAGTACAAATAGTATCCCCACCTTCTGGAAATTCTGCGCTAGAAATTTCCTCTTTTCTGTCACTCTCTTTGTTTCTGCCTTGTTGCTTTGCTTTCTTTCATTTCTACC
>CM060311.1:70514418-70519418 GCA_030674185.1 Monoplex corrugatus | reverse complement strand
ACACCCCACACACACAAGCAACCAAACACACACACTCACGCACACACATACACACACACACACACACACATACACACACACACACACACACACACACACACACACAACATGCACACACACAAACACAAACACATATACATAAATGTCTCACAATGGCAACAACCATCATCATCCACGAAACCCACCAACTCCTTTTCATCCCTCCTCCACCCTGACACCGCACTACCTCCCCCCCCCCCAAACACACACACACACACACATACACACACACACACACATCCATTTCACAGTGACAGCACCACTACCATCACCTACAAAACCCATTAACTCCTTTTCATCATTGACACACCCAGCACCTCTCTACCTCCCCCCCCCCCCCTAACACACAGAGACAGAGACAGAGAGAGCGAGAGAGACAGAGAGAAAGAGACAGACAGACAGTCAGAGACAGACAGACACACACACACAGACGCATGCACAAACACTGTCTCTCTCTCTCCCTCTCTCTCTCTCTCTCTCTCACACACACACACACACACACACACACACACACACCACACACACACACACACACATTTCGCAATGACAACAACCACCATCATCAAACACAAAGACTACCACCTCCTTTTCATCCTTCTCCACCCAGTACCTCACTACCACCACCCCAAGAGAGAGAGAGAGAGGGAGAGAGACAGACAGACAGAGAGACAACAGTAAGACAGACAGACACACACACACAGGTGCATACACTCACACACAACACCACACACACACAATCGCACATGCACATCACGCACACACAGACACACACACGACATCACACACATGCACACACACACACACACACACATACACACACACACACGCACCACACACACACACACAAACACAAACACACACACACACACAAACACACACACACACGCACAAACACACACACACACACACACACACACCACAAACACACACACACACACACACACAACACTCACATACACACACACAAACACATAAAATCCACCGAATCAGTCACAGGAATGAAAAACACAGCTCGTCCCTAATCCAATAACAAAAAATCAAACATCCAAACAGTTGTCCACCACCGTACACACACTCTATCAATAATTGAAACTGTCCTGGGACACTCTACTACACACAGAACAACATTCCTGAGTCTTTCCAATGGCCAGAAAAATGGATCTCTGTCATTGCACAAAGTCTGGTTTACATAAGAAGGCACCCAGACGTACCAAAGTGGTAGAGCGCACGTGATATAAAAAGCAACAATCAGAGGTGAGAGACAATGTAGTTAGTTGGTTGTGTTGAAGGATCTGTGGTGAGTGAGGGTATGAAGGAGGAAAAGATTGACAAGCAACAGGCAAATAGAGCAGAGAGAGAGGGAGGGAGTTATATTTTTAAAGAGATAAAGAGAGCACACCACACAAAACACAAACCACACACACAACAAACATCTACTAACACACACAGAAAGACACAGAGCAGCACAGAGGATGAAGAAGGGAGTAGTGAGAGAGAGGAGAGAGACAAGCGAGCCAGACGAACACAGCGCAACACACATAATCACACACACACAACACCAACACAACACAACACACAACACACAACACAACATGATGCAACACACCACACACACACGCACACAACCACAACATGGGCAACACCCAAACACACACAAACACACACCACAACACCACACCCAATAAAACGACACAACAATGGAATGAAACAGCTCCTATCAATAACAAAAAACATCCAACAGTCCAGCCGTACACACTACAATTGAACATCTTGGAACTCTACACCAGCCAACCTCTGATCTCAATGGCCAGAAAAATGGATCTCTGCAGTTCACAAGTACTGGTTTACATAAGAAGGCACCCAGACGTTCCAAAGTGGTACTGAAGGCAGCTCAGTTGACTTGTAGAAAAAGGCAACACAATCAGACTGTGTGAGAGACAATGGGTATGTGTAGGGTGTAGGTTTGTGTTGAAGGAGTGCTGTGGGTGTGAAAGTGGACAGGATGGGGATTGTGGAAAAGGGAGGGAATAGAAGACATACAACACAGAGACAAAGGCACTTAGAAATGGAGAGACGGAGAGACAGACAGACAGACAGACAGACAGAGACAGAGACAGAGAGAGAGACACAGAGAGAGACACAGAGAGAGAGAAAAAAATTGTGAATAGTATTTAGAGAGGAAAGACTGAGGTACGCACACACACACACACACACACACACACACACACACACACACACACACACACACACACACACACACACACACACACACACACACACTTGCGCAGAAAGCAAGCGAGAGAGAAAAAGAGAGAGAGAGAGACAGAAAGAGAAACACACGTACATGTATACACAAACAGAGAGAGAGGAAAGAGAGAGTGAGAGACAGACAGACAGACAGACAGACAGCAGACAGACAGACAGAGACAGAAAAACACACACAAACGCATACACACACTCAAGTCTACGCACACACGCAGACACACAAACATATGCACACAAACACATACACACATGCACTGATACTCCCACACACACATACACAACACATACGCACGTATACACACACCCACATATAAACACACACACAAACACATACATACACAAACAAAAAAGGCAACACAATCAGACTGTGTGAGAGAAAATGGGTATGTGTAGGGTGTAGGTTTGTGTGGAAGGAGTGTGTGGACGGATAGGGATAATGGAAAAGAATGGCTAAATAAGATACAGACAGAGACAAAAGCAATTAGAAAGAGAGAGAGGGGGGGGGGGAGCGAGAAAGAGGGAGGGAGACAGAGAGCGCGTGGATCAGAGAAAAATAGAGAGGGAGAGAGAGATAGAGAGAGAGAGAGAAAGAGAGCAGACAGTCAGTCAGACAGACAGACAGAGAGAGAGAGAGATATGCACACACAAAGAGAGAAAGAGACAGAGAGAGAGAGAGAGGGACAGAGAGACAGAGACAAATAAACAGAGAAACAGAGAGAAGCAGACTCAGACAGACAGACACCAAACAGAGAAAGACAAATAGACAGACAGTTAGAGAGTGGCATAAATATGAATCTGTAAACAGAACAATTCTTAATAACAGTCACGTTTTCATATTACTGTCTCTTTACCTGCAACGCTTAGGTTGAACAAGAGCAGTGTAAATATCTGTGTACAAACAACTCTCAGATTAAAAGTATTGATATTCATAGCCCAGGCAACAACAAAGATCACAGGAGACATCTCTGACGTTACCTCCTTCTAGGCAATTTATTGCGCAAGAAATGAACTAAAAATATGAAGCTTGAAATAAACACGAACATAAATAGCCAAATGATCGAGATCGATAATGTTTAGATTTTTATTTCCAGCACGTCTAAGAAACAGACCTGTTGAAAAGGCAGACTGTCAAAATCAGATAAAGGCATTAAGGAGATGTTTGGCGACATTATCAGGCTCAAGGAAAAGATGGTCAAAACATCTTAGTGGGTTATTTTTCCTTGCAGCTTGAGACAGATTTGCATGATTGTGATTTTTACAAGATTGACCAATCTCACTCCAACTGTCATAGTCGAACAATTTCCTGGGCCAAACATTTTAATTTCAGATACATATAATTTTAAAATCATCTTTATCAGGATGCGATTATGATTGGCATGTATAATTTTTATTAGAAAGTGAAATATATATAAATAAAAAAACTCTCCCCTTTAAAAAATAAAATAAAATACAATAAAATAAACAAATAAAATAAGATAAATAAAATAAGATAAATAAAATAAAATAAAATAAAATAAAATAAGATTAAATTAAATTAAATAAAACAAAATGCTAGTGTACAAAAATAAAAGTCGATTTCATTAAGTTTGTTCAAGAAGGGTTCATTGCAATTGCACATGCGCTCCGCCTAAATCTGCCAGCATTTTTCTGACAGATTCTCTGAACCTGCACAAAACCTACGCGCTTTCGTGGTCTTGAAATGGAAGGAGTGAAAGGACCTTAGAAAAACTACGCTGACATCACCAGAATGATGGAAACATTAAGACGGGCTGCAAACAATAGTTTTTGATGTTATGGGCTGGGATTGAACTCGAAATATCAGATCCTGAGCCACGGCTCTGTCAGAAGAACCACTCAGCCTGAGTACTGTAGTGTTGTCAGATACAAGTAAAGTCCAAGATCAAGATGGCGGCGGTTGTTGTTCAACAGCCAATCAGAGGCATGTGTATGCGCCTCTGATTCACATGTGATGCTGCCTGCTCCTGTGTGCAGTTTATAATGTTTACATGTCGGTATAATAAATAGATCAGTAAATAGCACACCTGAGCAAAACTGAAAGAAAAGGTGAGAGAGAGAGAGAAAGAGAGAAAGATTTCTGCCCTTGCTAAAGTCTCTTTGACATTTAGTGAAGAAGGAAGGAAAGAATAATCCATATTTTCCAATAGCAAAGATAATGACTAAAAAGGTGTTTGCTCGATTTTCTGTTTCTGCCGTTGCTAAAATGTTCTTGATATTTTAAAAATGGAATCAAATCAAATGTAAGAATGATTATGCATCACCTAGCAACATGTTAAGGTGTTTAAACTAAAGAACATAAGTGTAAAAAGAAGACATAAGACATACGCAAGTTTACGCATGGTCGTCACTTGCCTAACACGAACATTTCATGTAATAATATTTTAATTACACGTGTGCGCTAAAATCCTTAAGTTTACATATACTAACTACTTTGCAAAACGCACTTCATAAGAGATAACACACACACACACACACACACACACACACACACACACACACACACACAACACACACACACACACGTACACACGCATACACACGCACACACACACGCACACACACACATACACACACACACACACGCACCGTCTAATATCACTTATAGTGAAAAGACGTTAAATTAAAGAACGAACGAACACACACGCACACACGCACACAC
Organism: Monoplex corrugatus; assembly: GCA_030674185.1. Taxonomy (NCBI): domain Eukaryota; kingdom Metazoa; phylum Mollusca; class Gastropoda; order Littorinimorpha; family Ranellidae; genus Monoplex; species Monoplex corrugatus. The sequence continues at coordinate 70,514,437 of CM060311.1, read as the reverse complement.
ACACGCACGCACACACACA
>CM060311.1:70489418-70491918 GCA_030674185.1 Monoplex corrugatus | reverse complement strand
AAAAATATTTCTTTTGTATCACATGAAAACCTTCGTACCACTCAACAATTTCTAAAAGACGACATTCACCCCACCACCAGAGGAAGCAGCATCATTGCAGGAAATCTTGGAAGACACATTCGAGACCTCTTTTGGGAGACTCCAAGGAGAACAGCAAGATCAAGATCAGCACAGCTACACCCTTCCAGATTCTCCAGAGAACGGTACCACCTTTTCGACAACTACGTACCATGGTGGCCATATAATGTTTTGATATAATTCTTGACGTTCATGTCACAGGACTTTTTCCTCGTCATCTCTGACATTTCTTCTGCTGAAAGTATACAATAACCAGGTTTTAGTCCGACTATCAAGACTCAGACTATACACTCTGTTCATTTGAAGACGTGTATGCTATTATTTTGTTTATTGGTTATTTGTTATCCATTGTAATTTAATATCTCTTCAATAAGTTATTTCTACGTTGACTGTAATTTTCTTTTCATCGTTTTGCTACAATTTTGTTATCTTTACTTCGTAGTCTAAGTAATTGCGTAACTTTCTTTCTGCCCATCTCTCCTGTACACAGAAAATCAAAGTATTCATTATTATCGACCATAAATAACAGTCAATAGAAAGTTGGAGATAAACCAGTATCAGTAATGCGACAACAATCCCAAGTCAAGTTTTTGCAATGGAATTATAGATCCCTTTCCACCAATTCGGCATACTTGGAACATTTCCTGACATCAAATAGATGTGAAGTTTTGATTCTGCAGTCGATGAATGTTGTTGCAACCAAGCTTCCCAATTTCCCCAATTATTACTATCCTCCAGTCTATGAATGTGGGAATCACGGGAAGAAGGTATCCACCGCGATATACATACTCAAAGAGTTACAATACTGCTTACTTACTTCCCCGGTTTTGAAATCAAGCGACGATTTGCACGCTTGTGCTGCCACTGTCCAATTAAGCAATTCTTTAAACATCAACGTTTTATCAGTGTACCTGCCAACAGGTCCAAATGACCGCAACACAGAATGGCTGCGCACGATCCAAGATCAGCAGCGTGGTAAATGGCTAATAGGTGGAGACTTTAATTCCCACTCCCCATTTTGGGAAAAGAACTGTTCTACTGTTACGAGCAATCGTTTCGTAGAAAATATCGTTGATAGTTCGCTTTACCTTCTAAATGATGGTAGTGTCACTAGGATCCCTGATGTCTCCAAACACAAGGCGACAGCCATCGATTTGTCTCTGATATCACCAGAATTAGCACCATCCTGTACCTGGGAAACTCACAGAGACACTTTGGGAAGCGATCATCTACCTATCATCATAACCATGACTGACAAAAACATCAGGATGAAAGACAGCTCTCCTGAAATTATTCCAAAATATAATTACAAGCGTGCAGACTGGTCCTTATTTCGAACTGCTCTAGCTAATCAGGATTACAGACATTATGAAAGTGAAAATGTAGACATTATGTTTTCTAAATTCCAAGAGTCAATTCTAGCCGCTGCAGACGTATCAATTCCGAAACTCAAAACTTCTAAATCGAATAATCGATTGGGTAATGTTTGGTGGACAGAGGCATGTGAGAAAGCAGTTCAATATAAAAGGGAGAAATTCAAAATCTACATCAAAAGCCGGAAACCTGAAGATCATGTGGAAATGAAAAAAGCTAACATCCAATGTAACAAAATCATTGCTGAAGCAAAGAAAGATTATTGGGCATCATTCTGCAAAAAAGAAATTTCAGATTTCAAAGATTTCCATAAAGTCTGGACGAAAATGAATCAAATGAAGAATGGAACCAACTTACCTAGGTGTCCGATAATGATAGAAACATGTAACACATTTCCTTCAGACATGGACAAAGCAGAAACCTTTGTGGACTTATTTGCTAAAAACAGTAAAGTTGAAGGTTTATCTCCAGACTGCAAACATCACAGAGAAATGGAAGATAACAACTCAATCTACACTGATCCAATACCTTAGAATGATCTCTGGTTTAATTCTCCAATCACCTTAGAAGAGCTAAAAAACACAATACTGTTTCTACACAACAAAACGAGTTCGGTAGGTATTGATGCAGTTTCGACTGAAATGATTAAACATCTCCCTGAAAACTATCTTATTTTCCTACACAAAATTTTGCAGAAATGCTGGGTTAGCGGAACTGTACCACAAATCTGGCAAAAGTCTATAGTTATACCGATATTAAAAGCAGGAAAATCGAAAACTGATAAAAACAGTTACAGACCCATTGCTTTGACGTCCCACACGAGCAAACTAATGGAAAGATTGATCTTAAACAGACTTTTACACTACTGTGATAAAAATAACGTTATTCCGGTAAACCAGGCGGGTTTTAGAAAAGGGAGATCCGCAGTTGAACACCTGGTTAAACTTACGACTCAGATCAAACAACAGTTTGCCCGCAGAAAAAGTGTTTTAGCTACTTTCTTTGATGTAAAAAAAGCTTACGATCAAGTTTGGCATAAACGTTTATT
>CM060311.1:70466918-70481918 GCA_030674185.1 Monoplex corrugatus | reverse complement strand
CTTGTTCATGTGCGCGCGCATGTGCGTGCGTGTGTGTATGTATGTGGTGTGTGTGTGTGTGTGTTGTGTGTGTGTGTGTGCAGTAGATTCCAGGGTGTGCACATCTGTGAATGTTTTGAGGCAAATGGAGAGAAAGATTTGCACATGCGCAGACACATAAACACCCACGCACACATACACACTTGCGCACAGGGACACAAACACACACACACACACACACACATATTCATACACAGACACACACACACACATGAACAATATACATAATACTTCCATACATACACACCTACACACATGCACACACACACACACATCGAAACACACACACATATATGCACACATACACACAAACACATATATGCACACATACACACAAACACACACACACATATACATATGCACACATACACACAAACACACACGCATACACACACACACACACTCACACACACACTCACACACACACATACACACTCTCTCTCTCTCACTCTCACACACACACACACACATACAGAAGACAGAGACAGACAGACAGACATCAAACACATTACTATGAATGAGTTTCCTACTCTTTTTTCAAAGTAGATTAAAAAAAACGAGTGGGGTGGAGACATAAGATCAGCATAGCACAGAAGTAAGGAAAGTGTGGGCATTAGGTCATCCTTGTTCTATACCCACAAGGGGACAGTTTCTGGACAAACTCACTTTCCCTCCACAAGCACAATCAAGTTAGCCAAGGAGGAATTTGGTTTCATTGGGGGATGGGTGTGGGTGTGGGTGGAGATGAAGTTGTGGATGGTGCTAGGGTGAGTGAATGTGTTTATGTGTTATCTAGAGGTGTAGGTGGGTATTACGTTCATGAGCGTACTCTTGTGTGGTGTGTGTGTGTGTGTGTGTGTGTGTGTGTGTGTGTGTGTGTGTTGTGTGTGTGTGTGTGGGTAAGTGTGTGTGTGTGTATGTGTGTGTGATAAGTGTGTGTGTGTTGTATGTGTGTGTTGTGTGAGTGTGATAAGTGTGTCTGTGTGTGTGTGTGTGTGTGTGTGTGTGTGTGTGTGTGTTGTGTGTGTGTGTGTGTGTGTGTGTGTGTGTGTGTGTGTGCGGTAAGTGTGTGTTAATTGTGTATGTCATGTGTGTATGTGGGTGTTCGTATGTGTGGTAGGTGTGTGTTTGTGTGCGCGCGTTTGCATGTGTATGTGTGTTGTAGTAAGTGGGTGAATGTGTGTGTATGTGTGTTATAGTAAGTGGGTGAGTGTATAGTGTGTGTTATAGTAAGTGGGTGAGTGTGTATGTGTGTTATAGTAAGTGGATGAGTATGTGTTATAGTAAGTGGGTGGGTGTGTATGTGTGTTATAGTAAGTGGGTGAATGTGTATGTGTGTTATAGCACACACACACCATCACACATACACAAACACACACACGTAGCACTAACATCAAACCACACACACACACTACACATTCACACACGCACACCACAACTCACGCACACACAACACACACACACACACAAACACACACATCACACACACATACACACAAAACACACAACACTCAAAAACACACACACACACACCCAAACACATACACACACACTCAAACAACACACACAACACAGTCAAACACTCAAACACACACACACACATATACACAAACACACACACACACAACACGTACGCACTAACATTCACACACCACACACACACACACTACAACACACACAGCACACACACAACTCACGACACACACACAAAACACACCACACACAAACACACACTCACACACACAAACACACACACAATCAAACATCAAAACACATCAAACACACACACACACACTCAAACAAACACACACAACACACACTAAACAAACAAACACACACACACACGAACACCCACAACACACACACACACACACATACAACATACAATTACTCTGAATGAGTTTCCTACCGTCATCTTTATTTTTTCTAAGCAGCTTACAAAAAAAAACAAAAAACATGGGGCTGAGAAATCAACATTGCAGTGAAATAACGAACGCGTGGGCATTGAGTCATCATTGTTCTATGGCCCACAGGAGGGATATTTTCTTTCACTCCACCAAGGATAAGTAAGTTAGCCTAGAATGAATTTGACTTGATGGGAATGGAGAATAGGGATGGGGGTGAGGGGATAAGGTTATGGATGGTGCTAGGGTGAATAAATGTGTACATATGGTATCTAAATGTGTAAGTGGGTATTATGTTCATGTGCGTGCGCTCTCTTTCTCTCTCTCTCTCTGTGTCTGTCTCTGTCTGTCTGTCTCCGTCTGTCTCTCTCCGTCTCTCCCCTCTTCTCTCTCTCACTGTCTCTCTGTATCTTTCTCTGTCTGTCTGTCTCTCTCTGTCTCTCTCTATATCTCTCTCTCCCTCTCTCTTTCTCTTTTGTCTCTCTGTCTGTCTCTCTCTCTCTCTGTCTCTCTCTGTTGCTATCTCTGTCTCTCTGTCTCTGTCTCTGTTTGTCTCTCTCTACCTCTCTCTCTGTCTCTCTCTCTCTCTGTCTCTGTTGCTCTCTCTAACTCTGTCTCTGTCTTTGTGTAAGTCTCAGTCTCTGTCTCTGTCTCTGCCTCTGTCTCTCTCTCTCTGTATGTGTGTGTGTGTGTGTGTGTGTGTGTGTGTGTGTGTGTGTGTGTGTGTGTGTGTGTGTGTGTGTGTGTGTGAGTGAGAGAGAGAAAGAGAGGCACATCCTGTCATTTTCACACACTGATAGGTACACGAGTGCGCGCACGCACGCACGCACGCACACACACACACACACTCTCTCTCTCTCTTTCTCTCTCTCTCCCACATCCACACACACACACACACACACACACACACACACACACACACACACACACACACACACACACACACACACACACACACACACACACCACAACTTAAGGTGAATCAACCTCCATCTCTATCTCAGCCTATAGCCGTTTTTAGAGAACACTTGTGGGGAGGGAAAAAGAAGCGAAAATCCCATTCCAATCACTTTAGGAAAGAGTGAGCATTTGGCCACACTAGTTCTATGGCCCACAGTGGCACATTTTTTGGACAAATTCACTTTTCCTCCACCAAGAATAACTCAGTTAGCTCGGGGGGGGGGGGGGGGGGGGGGGGGGGGGGGGGAGGGGTGGGGGGGGGGGGGGGAGAGATTTTCACTTGATGGGAAATGGGGTAAGGAGCACAATGATGGTAAAGTGAAGAGAATAGAGGAGAGAGAGATAAGATAGAGGGATGAATGGTTTATTCTGATCATGGGACGGATGGAGTGATGGGTTTAATGATTTCTGTCAACAGACCTGGATCCAGAGGCGATTACCCGGTTCTAGACTGACAGACGACATACAGACGACGACAGACACAGCAGACACACACACACCGCACAGACACACACACACACACAACACACTCCACACAACACACACACACACACACACAACACACACACACAACACACACACTTAACAAAAAAAAAGCAAACAAACAAAAAAAGAGACAGAGAGAAAGTTATAAAAAAAAAGAATATGTAATAGATAACAGAAAAGAAAGGAAGAATGGATGTGAGACAGAACACTATAGTGCAGTGAGTGTAATCCGTACACTTATCTTAATACTTTAAACATTATTTGTCATGTTCACATGTTATTATACTGATTGCACTATGCTCACACTATGCTTTCTCTGTCTCTCTGTCTCTGTCTCTCTGATTCTGTCTGCCTCTCTCTGTCTCTGTCTCTCTGTGTCTCCCTCTCTGTTTCACTCTCTGTCTCTCTATCTCTCTGTTTCTCTCTCTCTCTGTATGTCTGTCTCTGTCTGTCTGTCTCTCTCAATCTCTCTCTCTCTCTGTCTCTCTCTGTCTCTCTCCCTCCCCCTGTCTCTCTCTCTCTCTCTCTCTCTCTGCGAGTGAGTGAGCGAGTGAGAGAAAGAGAATGAGAGGCACTAGCACTCCCCCACACATCCTGTCATTTTCACACACTGATAGATACACAAATGCACACACACACACACACACAACACACACACACACACACACACACACACACACACACACACACACACACACACACACACACACACACACACACACACACACACCCCAACTTAAGGTGAATCAACCTCCATCTCTATCTCAGCCTATAGCAGTTTTTAGCGAACATTTGTGGGGGAAAAAAGAAGCGAAAATCCCATTCCAATCACTTTAGGAAAGGGTGAGCATTTGGCCACACTAGTTCTATGGCCCACAGTGGACATTTTCTAGACAAATTCACTTTTCCTCCACCAAGAATAACTCAGTTAGCTCGGGGGGGGGGGGGGGGGAGAGAGATTTTCACTTGATGGGAAATGGGGTAAGGAGCACACATGATGGTAAAGTGAGAGAGATAGAAAGAGAGAGATAAAGATAGAGGGAATGAATGGTTAATTCTGATCATGGGACTGGGAGTGGAGGTGATGTTTTTTTTTATATGATTTCTGTCAACAGGCCTGGATCCAGAGGCGGATTACCCGGGTTCTAGACTGACAGACGGACATACAGACAGACAGACAGACAGACACAGTCAAAGACACACACACACACACGCGCACAGACACACACACACACACACATATACACACTCACACACAAACACTCACACACACACACACAAACAAACACAAACACACTTAACAAACAAAAAGCAAACAAACAAAAAAAGAGACAGAGAGAAAGTTATAAAAAAAAAAGAATATGTAATAGATAACAGAAAAGAAAGGAAGAATGGATGTGAGACAGAACACTATAGTGCAGTGAGTGTAATCCGTACACTTATCTTAATACTTTAAACATTATTTGTCATGTTCACATGTTATTATACTGATTGCACTATGCTCACACTATGCTTTCTCTGTCTCTCTGTCTCTGTCTCTCTGATTCTGTCTGCCTCTCTCTGTCTCTCTGTGTCTCCCTCTCTGTCTCTCTATCTCTCTGTTTCTCTCTCTCTCTGTATGTCTGTCTCTGTCTGTCTGTCTCTCTCAATCTCTCTCTCTCTCTGTCTCTCTGTCTGTCTCTCTCTGTCTCTCTCCCTCCCCCTGTCTCTCTCTCTCTCTCTCTGCGAGTGAGTGAGCGATTGAGAGAAAGAGAATGAGAGGCACTAGCACTCCCCCACACATCCTGTCATTTTCACACACTGATAGATACACAAATGCACACACCCACACACAGCACGCACAGCACACACACACACACACACACACACACACACATACACACACCACAACTTAAGGTGAATCAACCTCCATCTCAATCTCAGCCTATAGCAGTTTTTAGCGAACATTTGTGGGGGAAAAAAGAAGCGAAAATCCCATTCCAATCACTTTAGGAAAGGGTGAGCATTTGGCCACACTAGTTCTATGGCCCACAGTGGCACATTTTCTGGACAAATTCACTTTTCCTCCACCAACAATAACTCAGTTAGGGGGGGGGGGGGGGGGGGGGGGGGGGGAATTTCACTTGATGGGAAATGGGGTAAGGAGCACACATGATGGTAAAGTGAGAGAGATAGAAAGAGAGAGATAAAGATAGAGGGAATGAATGGTTTATTCTGATCATGGGAGTGTGAGTGGAGGTGATGGGGGTTTCACATGATTTCTGTCAACAGACCTGGATCCAGAGGCGGATTACCCGGGTCTAGACTGACAGACGGACATACAGACAGACACAGACACAACACAGTCACAGGCACAGACACACACACGCACGCACACACACACCACACACACACACACACAGACACACACACACAACACAACTCACACACAAACCTTAAAAACAAAACACAACAAAGCAAAATGAAAAGGAGACAGAGAAAGTAAAACAAAACAAACAACAACAACAAAAAGAAAAGAGATAACAGAAAAGAAAGGGAGAATCGATGTGAAAGAGAACACTATAGTGAGGTCAGTGTAATTCTTACATTTATCCTTATATTACATTATATTATATTATATTATATTAATTATATATTATATATATTATATTATATTATATTATATTATATTATATTATATTATATTATATTATATTATATTATGGCATGGAAATCAGCGCAGAGAAAAGGAAATAATGACCAATCGCAACAACCACTTTACCGCTGATGTAATGGTCAATAACCAAAAACTCCAAAGTGTGCCCAGTTTTAAATACCTGGGAGCAGTCGTTTCAGATGAGGGATCTAAGCCCGAAATACTCTCCAGAATAGCCCAGACCACAGCTGCAATGACCAAGCTCAGAACCATATGGAACAACAGTAACATCGCCACCAGCTCAAAGATCAAACTGATGCGTTCCCTGGTCATGTCAATATTCTTGTACGCTTGCGAATCATGGACCTTAACAGCGGATACGGAAAGAAAAACAGGGCGGTTGAAATGAGATGCTTTCATAAACTTCTCGGCGTCACATACAGAGATTGTTTCACGAATGACGAAGTGAAAAGAAGAATTCAAAATGAAATCGGGCCTTACACTGACCTCCTGACCTTAGTAAGACGACGCAAACTAACATGGTATGGACACATCACTCGATCATCCGGCCTTGCCTAGACAATCCTGCAAGGCACAGTCTCGGGAGGAAGGAAAAGAGGCAGACAAAAGAAGAGATGGGAAGATAATATTCGAGAGTGGACGGGCCTGGAGCTGAGGGATACCCTAAGGAAAGCGGAGAGCAGGGAGGTGTGGAGAAAGGTTGTTGTCAAGTCTTCGGAGGCGCCCCGATGGACGGCCAGTCTAAGGGATCGGTGACGGTCACGGTGACGGTGACGGTGACGAGTATGCTCACATTTTTAGAAGGGGCTTGTTCAAGAAAAACTCGGAGTTATGGTGTGCAGTTCTCCTTTTTTCCTGAAGTGCTGTTTCGACTTTTTTTAACTTTTATCTGTATACCTGTAAGAAGAGAGGAAACGTTCCGTATTAGGCCTATATATTTATTTATTTATTTATTTATTTATTTATCTATCTATTTATTTATTTGTTTGTTTGTTTTTTATTTACATATTCATTCATTTATATTATCTATCTATCTATCTATCTATTTATCTATCTGTCTATCTATCTATCTATCTATCATCTATCTATCTATCTACCTATCTATCGATCTATCGTCTATCTATCTATCTATCGTCTACCTATCTATCTATCTATCGTCTATCTATCTATCTACCTATCTATCGATCTATCTATCTATCTATCTACCTATTTATCGTCTATCTATCGTCTATCTATCTATCTATCATCTATCTATCTATCTATCTATCGATCTATCGTCTATCTATCTATCTATCTATCTACCTATCTGCCTATCGTCTATCTATCTATCCATCTATCTATCCATCTATCTATCTATCTATCTATCTATTATCTATCTATCTATCTATCTATCTATCTCTATCTATCTATCTATCTATCTATCGATCTATCGTCTATCTATCTACTATCTATCGTCTATCTATCTATCGTCTATCTATCTATCGTCTATCTATCTATCTACCTATCTATCGATCTATCTATCTATCTATCTATCTACCTATTTATCGTCTATCTATCGTCTATCTATCTATTATCATCTATCTATCTACCTATCTATCGATCTATCGTCTATCTATCTATCTACCTATCTGCCTATCGTCTATCTTATCTATCCATCTATCTATCTATCTATCTATCTATCTATCTATCTATCTATCTGTATCAGTTTGCTTTCAACGGGCTAAACTACTTCAGCTTTGCCTCCGAATCCCATCCTAACTTTTCCCATATTATGACCTGGTCAACAAAAACGTAACATTTAAATCTCACATCTTGAAGGCCAGTCACATAACCAGGCTCTCTCTGTCTCTGTCACTCTGTCTCTGTCTGTCTCTGTCTCTGTCTCTCTCTCTCTTCGTTTGCGTTTGTGAAATGCATGCTTCAAGCAGTATTTCAGTTTCATTAAAAAGATCTACTAGCACCTACACCCCAATTTATGTTCCTGTGACATGAGTGAGAAAAACTATTCTTGCCTGAAATCATGTTTGAGAGTTTTTTCGTTTTAAAGCGAATAATCGGCTTGTCTGCAAAGACAGAGGCATAACAAATGGCCTGAAAATTAATTAAACTTCTAAAATGTTTGATCAGGCCAGTCATGACATATGGCTCACAGTTTCATCTCTTCGAGACACCTGTGTCTAGTTGCAGACCACTTTTTCATCTTGACGAGATACCACTTTATGTAATGATTCTGAAGAAAAAAAAACTGATTGCAGAAGAATTGAGGCAGCAGAGATGTGGTTTTATCAGAAACTACTACGTGTCAAAAAGATTGATAGAAGAACTGATGAAAGTGTTCTAGAAGAACTTGATAGCACCAGAAAATTACTAGCAGACACCAGCAAAGAGAAAACTAAAATACATTGGCCACGTGTTGTCGCCTTGCAGGAATACAGACCTCATGGCAACCAGTGAGGCACAAAAGAAGAAAGGTAGGCTTTCAGTCTCATACATCGAGAACATAACCTAAATCAATGGCCTAAATACAGGGGGGGTGCAAAAGTAGGTACACAGTTATAAAAAAAAGAAAACACGTACAATACTCATTGCATTTATTATACAAACAAATGAATATTGCATATACATGTAATAACAAGCACAGCCTTAATCCCTCAGATACTCAAACTGCTTGCCGTCGGTATTCACACACTCCTCTAATCAAGAGCGGAATTAAGCATTATAATAATGATGTGATACTTACTGTATACCTACTTTTGCACCCCCCTGTATTCAAGAAGTTGTCCACAAAAGTCAAGACAGAGCCATATGGAGGCGTGTGGTGGTGTCAAAAAGTGCCGCGGCCAACACTGAACCCGGTGACGTCGACAAGTGAGACATGCGGGACTTGATTGACCTTTGCACTCAAAATCTGACGACTCGAGTTTGACACGACAAAGCATCACACACACACGGTAGCATATTCATCGCCTATCTGTAATCTCGTTCTGTTGATGGAAGTTTACTTTTAGATTTAAAAATACATCTCATCCTCCTTACTGTCTGTTTACATATATTTTCCTCATCGCGCAAAACGATTTTCGAAAGTTAGATGAGCCGTCTTAGGGCAAATGTATCTGTCTGATTGTAATGAATCGCTGTCAAAAACGGAGTCCAAACTTTTAATTCTTATCGATTACTTTGTTGTTGTGTGTAGCATGGAAAAACGAATTAATCCGCAAGGTTCCTTACAAAACAAACATACAAACAAACAAACACTGTTCCAGCTTCTGTGGCCATTAAGGTGGCGTAGAAAATGGGACCAAAAAAAAAAAAGTGAGCACAAAGGTAACCTCCTGAGTGCAATGATCCTATAAAAAAAAAACAAAGCAACACACAAACAAACGAAACAAACAAACAAACAAAAAGAGAAAGAAAACAAAAAACAAAACAGGGAAAAGGGGAAAAAAAGCAAAAAGTGGGGAGAAAAAACCTAAGCCGCAAACGAAACTTTTAAAAGCACTGGCATCTGTTTAGCCACAAGAGGCGTTGTGCTGAGAGCAGACATAAAAAGACAGCAGATCCATACTCACTGGAGACCTTAACAACAGCTGCACGCTACAGAGGACTCTCATCCCGGAAAGATGGCGGGCAGAAATCGCAGCTCCGATGGTGGGCCTGGCCGTCTTTTTACTGCAACGTGGCGGAAATAATCTTCTCGTGCCCTGTATTTCCGCAGTGTGAGGCATTATGGGGGCATTGGCGCGAAAAAAACAAAAATTCCGTGTCTGTCCCATCGCCACTTCCACCTTACCACTTACCAACCATCACCATCATCACTACCACCACCATCACCACCACCACCACCATCAACACCATCATCACCACCACCACCACCACCATCACCACCACCATCATCACCACCCATGTCACCACCACCACCATCATTACCACCACCATCATTACCAACACCACTATCACCATCACCACCACCATCACCACCACTACCACCATCATCACCACCACCACCACCACTACCACCACCATCATCACCACCACCACCATCACCACTACCACCATCACCACCACCATCATCACCATCACCATCATCACACCACCACCATCACCATCACCACCACCATCATCACCACCACCACCACCACCACTACCTCCCATCAATACAGAATACCACCTACGTTTTACTATATCCCATCATAAGGCATACATGATAGAATTCAGTGAAAGCAGAATACGCTTGACTGCCAGTGATCATCAGATTTATCTGGCTGTGGTCAGAAAAATTCAAAAGACGGGGAACGGGCGGGGGAACGGCGGGGATGTGTGTGTGTGGGGGGGGGGGGGGGGGAGAAAGGCGGTCGATGATGAATAGCGAAGAAGATCTCAAAATTCTCTTAGGATCAGTTTTATGATAGCCTAGTTTCTCTCCGTCGCTGCTTATGCTACGTTTACACGGGATTCAACTAACGTGCAACCACTGGGTTTTACCAGTTGCACGAGGAGCCGTGCAACCGCAAAGTTGTGTGGAGTTGCATTCGTGTAAAAGGAAACGTGCAACCGTTAGGCTCCTCCCCTGTTCCCGCCGTTTCTTGAGGCTCGCGCTGCGTGTGTCACGGAGGCACGCGTGGCGCGAAACTACTTCCTGCCTACAACCCCAGCCAACTCCAGGCAACTCGTGTAAAAGTGTTCCCAACTCCACACAACCGTTTGGGGCCGTGCAACTGATGCAACTACGAAAACATTATCGCTCTAGGACAGTATTATTTTCGGCCGTGCAACTACACGTACAACTAAAAATGGGATTTTACCGAAAAACTGACAACTCCAGACAACCTCAGACAACCGATTGCCTGGAGTCGTCTGGGGTTGTGAATAGGTTGCATGGTAGTGCAACCGATTAGTTGCACGCTAGTTGCACGTCGTGTAAACGGGGCATTAACATTCTTCGTTTCTAAACAGACACAGGGATCCATTTACAACTAGATGGCTAAAAGTGATGTGTTCAAAAGGTGCTCTGAGTGTGTTTATCGGTAAACAATTTTCTTAAAGGGAAGGAATTGGTTTTTGCATAGGCTTGCTTACCATTTGAGTGCACACGCGCATAAGTCGTCTGTTCTAAGTTTGCTTAGGCCCTAAGGAAACTTACTTAAGCCCGCAGTTTGCTTAGACCCAGAGCAAACTCACTAAGTCCCACAGTTTGCAAAGGCCCAAAGCAAACTTACTTAAGCCCACAGTTTGCTTAGCCAAGCAAATTACTTAAGCCCACAGTCTGCTTAGGCCAAATAAACTTACTTAAGCCCACAGTCTGCTTTAGGCCCAAATAAACTTACTTAAGCCCACAGTCTGCTTAGGCCAAAATAAACTTACTTAAGCCCACAGTTTGCTAAGGCCCAAAGCAAACTTACTTAATCTCACATTTAAATTAGAGCCAAAAATGCACTTAATACATGTACCCAAGTATCAATCCTGATAGAAAGCACGTAAAGCTTTACAAACACATACAGGTGAACAGACCAGCAAGGCAGAAAATGATAGGAAGAAATGACAGAAAGCGAAGGAACAAGTCAGAAACAAAGAACAGCGATAGAAAAGAGGAAATTTCCAGCACAGAATTTCCAGAAGGTGGGGATACAATTTATACTGAAAGAGTCCCCGGCATCCTCACAGGGAAAATTTCTTCGTACATTATCTCTAAACAGTATCATCAAACAGCCCACTGCCCCTTCGTTTCTATTTTTTTTTATTTGCTTTGAGATTTGTGGTAGCCCCCTCTTCCTCCCCTACTACCTTCTTGTCGTCTTCTTTTCTTATTCGTTTTCAGTTTAAAAGACATATTTATGATGTGAAATTCTAGGGCAAAGGGAAACTTCGATCAGCTTCAATTTCATTTCTAAACAGCACTATCAAATAGCCTTCCACCTCCTGTTTATTTGGCTTTTTTAAAATTTCTCTACTATCTTCTTATTATTTTCTTTCTTTCTTCTTCTTCTTCTTCGCTCAACTATTTTCTATTTCCCTTAAGACTGCTGCTTTTGTTATCTTCTTCTTGTCTTTCTTCTTCTTCTCCTCCTTCTTTTCTGGTATCTTCTTCTTCTTCTTTTCCCCTTCTTCTTCTCTTCTCCCCTTTTTTCTTCTTCTTCTTGTTCTTCTTGGTCTACATCTTATTCTTATTGTTGTTATTGTTGTTGTTGTTATTGTTGTTGTTGTTGTTGTTCCTCTTCTTATTTATCTTCCTCTCTCTTTTTCTTCTTCGTCTTCTTCCTCCTCCTATTCTATTTTATCATCATCGTCATCTTCTTCTTGTTGTTGTTCTTCTTCTTGTTTTTGTTTTCTCTTTTTTCTTCTTTTTTCTTCTTCTCTTCTTGTTTTCTTCTTCTTCTCTTCTTGTTTTTCTTCTTCTTGTTCTTGTTCTTCTTCTTCTTTCTTCCTTTTCCTCGCCTTCTTCTTATTCTTCATGCATTTTAAAGTGAATAGAAATCAATCGGCTTAGCTGTTTCAATCACAACGTGTCTCCACAATTCTCTTTATCCTCCTCGCCTGTCATGCACCCTGATTAGTCCGGCTTGTGCTGGTGTCACAGTTAGCACGTTTTCAGAAAAAGGTAATGGAATGGCATCGTTTCATATTTCATGTGAATTTATTGTCATTCATTCTCTTCTGTTTATCATTCTTTCAGTTAGCTTTCACCAATTTTCATAACACAATTTCCATAATAAAGGCCTGAAAACAAAAGATCACAGGAATGATTATGGTAGACATTCTGTAGAATTTCTGGTGTATATCCTGTGTCTTCAAAAAAAAAAAAAAAAACGGTGCTAAGAGACTAGTGGAACTGATTATTTTTACACTACATTACAGTATGGACTCAGTAGCCCCCTTCCCTCTTTTATTTTTTGCTTATTTGTTGTGATCCACAGCTATGTAAATGCAGCGAGCATGCTCTGACGTGGACTGTTTGCGTTATACAGTTGGATTGATGATACTGATGATGATGATGATGATGATGACGATGATGATGATGATGATGATGATGATGATGATGACGATGACGACGATAACGACGATGATGATGATGAGGAGGAGGAGGAGGAGGAGGAAGAGGAGGAGGAGGATATTGAAGCATATTTTCAGTCTTCTTCTTCTTACGTTCTTAGTTTTTTGTATTCTTGTTATTGTACATAGTCTGCTTTGTTTAAGTATTATTCCTGTTATTGAATCCTGTTGTCTGTTGTTTTGGTATAGGAATATTGGCAATACAAGATGTGTGAACTGGCCTGTGTGCTTATATCTGTACTCTTGGAAAATAAACTTTAATTTCTTTTTTTCTAGATTGATTAATAGAAAAAAAGGCCGTACTAGTTACCTCTATAATTTCAGTCCATCTTACGATCCTCTATGATATCCTAATACTGTCTGCCTGCAACCTGAATCATCCAGCCTGTGTTGCTCTCCGCGTAAGCAACGTTTGAGAGAGAGAAAAGAATGGAACTGTTCTTTCTTTTTCTTCCTCCTGCCTGTATATAAAAAGTCAGAGAGATTTTAGTGGATTTGTTTTTCTCTTTGTATCAAAAGGAAATATTTTGCTTTAGTTCCATCACTGATGTGTGTATAGTTTTCTCCGCCCAGATGAAATGTGTCCAGCATTGAGTCGTTTAAGAATTGATGAGGAATTTTTTTTTTTTAATTTGGTACTCATATCTTAAAGCCTAAGCGGCGAATGAAGACACAAATGACTGGATGAATGGTTATTGATATAATAATAGTTCTTAAAATCATTATAATAATAATTCTTAAAATCATTATAATAATAGTTCTTAAAATCAGTTTCCCGTTTAGAACTGTAAAAGATAGGAAGGAATTTTTTGTTTAATGTCTGTTCACAACAGTGATTTTAGGCAAGAATCTGCAAAAAGCAGTGTCGTAAGAACCCAAATTGGCCTCTGTTTGGCCGGTGGCATTATTACTGAATAGCGTTATCAAATAGCCATCCACCTCTGCCTCATCAGTTTTTCTATTTCCTTTGCGACTTGGGAATGTCTTTCTTCTTCTTCTTCTTTCTTCTTCTTTTTCCTCTTCTATTTTTATCACTAAAAAAAGATGCCCCTGGCCATCTCAATAATTTCATCCTATCTTCGGTTTCCTCACAAGTTCTTTATCCTCCCTTCATGAAACCGAATGCGTCCAGCCTCTGTTGCTGTCAGCGAGAGCAATTTTGGGTCCCAAAATATCGAACGTTGCTCCTTTCCCTGCTGGCTCTAACTAAAACTCCATTTTTGACTCTATCTCATCTTTTACGATGACATGTCTTTCAACAAAGAAACGGCACAGGGGGGTGGGGGGGGGGGGAGACAGGCAGCTCTGTCGAACATTTTGTGAACCCTCTGACTTCCCTTTTCGTGGCTGGTTACAAGAAATTAAAGTAATGTGTCAATTTTGGTGTTCTCGTTTATACTTACATTCAGAATTTCTTTTTTACTTTTCTTTCAAATGTGCATTCAAGATACAAGACACTCACTTAGCTTAACTTCAAATTATTAGATTTATCAAACGGTATCTGTAAAAGAGGTTATGTGTTTTCTGATATGATAACGCTGTCATGAAAAGCTTGAAACCTAGCACGTGTTGTATTTGTGAGCCTGAAAAAAAGAGACTCAGATCAAAATCTGCTTAAGTTTAAAGTTAGTATGAGACTGGTGCCATTATTCCCAAACTCTCAAACGATAACGAAAAGAAGAAAGAAATTTCTAGTCGCATGTGAATTATTATATGTATGCATTGGGAGGAGTACAAAATAAAGAATGACTGAATATGGTTTTTCTTTTGCTTCTTCTGCTGCCTCTTCTTGTTCTTCTTGCTTTTGTTCTTGTTCTTCTTCTTGTTCTTTTATTGTTCTTGTTTTTGTTCTTGTTCTTCTTCTTGTTCTTTTATTGTTCTTGTTCTTGTTCTTCTTGTTCTTGTTCT
>CM060311.1:70461918-70464418 GCA_030674185.1 Monoplex corrugatus | reverse complement strand
ACACACACACACACACACACACACACACACACACACACACACACACACACACAAACACACACACACCGAAAGAGATTATAGGGTTGAGAGAGACTCAGATTCTTCATACGTAAACAAATTTTAGCAAAAGATCAAAACGTAATCTCTTTTCTTTTCTTTTCTCTTTTCTTTCATGTTGTCTTTCTTTCGAAATGTTTCTTTTCTTCTTTACCTCCACCCACATTCATTCTTTTCTCTGTTGGTTCTATATAAACGTTTGTTTATCATTCTCTCCTCTGTGTCATCAACATGGCCCATCAATAACGAAACGAAGCGGTTCCAGTAAATATTCTGTTGACCGTTTGATGTTTTGTTTTCCACTAAAAACCAGTCGAAAGAAATCGGCAAGAAATTTTAAGGTCCTTGTCATGTGCACAGTGATGCGTGCACATGTTTTTTGTTTGTGTGTGTGTGGTGTGTGTGTGTCGTGTGCATGGAGTAATGTATGGACCAAATACCAGGGCTTAAAACAGGAGGAGGAAAAAACCACTGAAACTAGGGTGGTCCGGGGGCATGCTCCCCCGGGAAATTTTTTTTTAAAAACCAAGTATAAATCTATGCCATTTCGCGCTTTCTGGACATAATTTCAAGAGATATTTAGTGCATAAAAATTGCTGTAAACACATAATTATTACAGGAAGATATATTTGGGAAAAGGGGAGAAGGGGTTAAAAACATAATGATAACATGAACACTCACCCTTTAGCTTAAGTGTTTTACAGGTGTTCAGGGGCCATAACTTGGGCGCCGTTGCTATGAACGCTTGCAAGCCGATCACGGATGCCTTGCTCCTTTCGGTTTTGTTTTGTTTTGTTTGTTTGTTGTTTTTTTTGTTTGTTTGTTTTTGTTTTGTTTTGTTTTTTGGGGTTTTTTTGACAAACCGAAATCGCGGAATTCCGCCCAGATGCGGAACGTTTTAAGCCCTGAAATACGGAATGTAAACACGCGAAGTTACCATCAGCACAATCACGTCTCAAAACTCTGGTTCACAGGATATCCATCATCAACACAGTCCTGTCTCACAACTCTGGTTCACAGAATATCCACTATTAACACAGTCCTGTCTCACAACTCTGGTTCACAGAATATCCACTATTATAACACAGTCCTGTCTCACAACTCTGGTTCACAGAATATCCACTATTAACACAGTCCTGTCTCACAACTCTGGTTCACAGAATATCCACTATTAACACAGTCCTGTCTCACAACTCTGGTTCACAGAATATCCACTATTAACACAGTCCTATCTCACAAATCTCGTTCAACACCAAATACTTTTAACGTGGCACTCATGGAACTTCCCGAGTGTCAACATATTTTTATTTTTCCCCGAGCATCAGACAACCCGGTCTGAAAAAAAAAACAAAAAAAAAAAAACGTTGTACCTATCTCTCCCCGTGACGTCACGGGAATATTGACGTCATCTGGATGACCTATTGACTTCGCGTGTTTACATTCCGTATTTGGTCCATACATTACTCCATGCACACGACACAACACACACACACACACACACACACACACACACACACACACAAACATGTGCACACATCACTGTGCACATGACAGTCCTTTGAAAGAAAGACGACTGTTGATTTGAATTTTAAGAACTCGGAAATTGATTTGAATTACATTTTAACCCTTATGTATTTGCACTGATTTTATTGAAGAAAGGAGTTGTTGACTTAACTTTGTTTTGACAAACTACGAGCCTTTTATTCTGTTGTCGTTTTCGGACTCTTTCCTTAAAAAAGTTATAATTGTAAATTTCTGCTTGAGTGGTTCGTCGCTTACCATTTTGTCTGTTTATTTTTGTATATTTTCTATTCATTTATTATTCATTTATTTATAAGTGATTTGTTTGTTTGTTTCGGCCTATTCATTCATTCATTCATTCATTATTTCTTTATTTATTTTAGGTGAAAGTTCGTCTGTTTAGGTATTGGACCTGCAGGTAACAGTAGTAGTAGTAGTAGTAGTAGTAGTAGTAGGCCTCCCTCGGTCATGGCTGACCATCGACAAAGTACATCCGTTCTAATGTCTAGATGGGCTGTCTGCTTGGTCCAAGCAGCGTCGCCTGTGACTTTAGAGACCAATGCGAGAGAGGCAGTCTCTGTCGCAGCGGTCGCATGTGTATGCGATGTGGCCTATTGGCTGTCAACCCTTTTCTGCGAACTCTCTTTTCTGCTGCAGCGGGTAACAATGAAATGAGAAAAAATATTATATCACATCCATTCATACAGATTTTACACATCTTTGCTGGCACATTTATCTGCCGATGGGTTGTTTCTCTATGTTTGCGTAACGAACATTTTTGAAAGCTGTGGTTTGGGTTTCTGTTGTGTTTTGTTGGTTGTTTTATTCATTTGTTTGTTTTTCTTTTTACTTTTGTGTAAAATCGCTTATAGGAATAGACATTAAAGGACGTAAAGAAGAAGTAAACATGTGTTATTAATGT
>CM060311.1:70454418-70456918 GCA_030674185.1 Monoplex corrugatus | reverse complement strand
AACTTGTTCTTGTTCTTTGTTTCTTTCTCTGTCTGCTGTCTGTCCGTCCTTCTTTTGTCTTGTTTGTTGTTGTTCTGTCGTTCGTCTGTATGTTGTCTCTCTCTCTCACTCTCTTCTTCTTCTTCTCTCTCTTCTCTCTCTCTCTCTCTTCTCTTCTCTCTCTTTCTTTCTCTTCTTCTCTCTCTCTTCTCTCTTCATCTCTCTCTCTCTCACTCTCTCTCTTTCTCTCTATCTCTCTCTCTCACTCTCCTCTCACTCTCTCTCACTCTCTCTCTCACTCTCATCTCTGTCTCTCTCTCTTCTCTCTCTTCTCACACACACACACACATTTCTTTCTAACACCTTCAAAAAGGCAGAGATGGTGATTACTCAGTGATTTTATTTTGGGTGTGGATAGTGTGTAATCAACAACATGGTTGCATGTGTAAGCGTTTCAAGCACAAGTGTGTGTATGTGTGTATGTGTTGTGTTTGTGTTGTGTTTGAGTGTGTGTGTGTGTGTGTGTGTGTGTGTGTGTGTGTGTGTGTGTGTGTGTGTGTGTGTGTGTGTGTGTGTGTGTGTGTGTGTGTGTGTGTGTGGTGTGTTGTGTGTGTGTGTGAGTGTTTTGGCTTGGTAGCATATGAACATGCATGTATTCTATTGTATATAGCATGCCTCAGTACCTGTGAGACAAAATCTATTTTTAGTTTCATCACGTTTAATGGTTTTGATCCCAGTATGTCTAACCAAACAACAACAACAACAACAACAACAACAACAACCACGGCCGCAGCACAAACAGCAACAAACATATTGAGAAAAAAAAAACCACACATACACACACACAACCCACCACACGCATATTTCCATTTTAAAAGCCATTACATTTCAATTGAAGTCAGGACAAACTCTCTTCCATTCTCTAGGCGCTTAAGCCTTTCCATCTCCGCGTTTGCCCATTTTGTCATGACGTTTTTTTTAGGAAAAACAGGGAAATTACAGTTTTATAGAGTTAGGGTTTTCCCTTCCCTTTCTGCACAGCTTGGACAAAACAGGTATCCAAGAATCGATAGGCTAAAAAAAAATAGAAAAACAAACCAAACCAAATCAAACCAAACTAACCCAAATCAAACCCAAATCAAACCAAAGCAAAAGAAAACGAACCAAATCAAACCAAACCAAATCAAAGCAAATCAAACCAAACCAAAAGAAACCAAACTAAACAAAACCCAAGCCAAACCAAACTAACCCAAGCCAAACCACACCAAACACAAACCACAACCAACCAAACCAACCACCAAACCAACAAAACCAAACCAAACCAAACCAAACCAAACCAAGCCAAACCACACCAAACCAAACCAAACCAAACCAAATTAACCCAAACCAAACCAATCAAATAGAACCAAACCAAACCAAATCAAATCGAACCAAACCAAACCAAATCAAATCAAAATGTACCAACCAATCCATAACACAAAACCAAAACAAAACAAACTAATTTAAACCGAACCAAACCAAACAAACCAAACCAAACCAAACCAAACCAAATCAAACCAAATCGAACCAAACCAAACCAATCCAAACCAAACCAAACCAAACCAAACCAAATCAAATCAAACCAACCAAACCAAATCAACAAATGAACCAATCCATAACAAACAAAACAAAACAAACTAATTTAAACCGAACCAAACCAAACCAAATCAAACCAAACCAAACCAAACCAAACCAAATCAAACCAAATCGAACCAAACCAAACCAATCCAAACCAAACCAAAACCAAACCAAACCAAATCAAATCAAACCAAACCAAACCAAACCAAACCAAATCAAATCAAACTGAACCAACCAATCCATAACAAAAACAACAAACAAAACAAACTAATTTAAACCGAACCAAACCAAACCAAATCAAACCAAACCAAACCAAACCAAACCAAATCAAACCAAATCGAACCAAACCACCAAACCAATCCAAACCAAACCAAAAACCAAACCAACTAAAATCGAACCAAACCAAACCAAACCAAACCAAATCAAATCAAACCAAACCAAACCAATCCAAACCAAACCAAACCAAACCAAACCAAACCAAACAATCAAATCGAACCAAACCAAACCAAACCAAACCAAACCAAACCAATCCAAACCAAACCAAACCAAATCAAACCAAACCAAAACAAAGAACCGTCTAAACTGAATAACTAAGATGAAGCCTTTTGAGAGACGGAGTAAGTGTTGCTGTGTGACTTGCCAGTGTGTTCCATTGTCTCATTCTTCTATCTTGGATGTGGTTTTCTTCTTTCGTTTCGCAAAACTGTAATATTTTGTGCAGGTGCGTACGGTAGACCATACAAAAACCTCTTTCTTTCAAAGTGTGTATGTGGGGGGTGGGGGGTGGGCATGCTGATCCCTATCGCCTGGCAAAGATCTTCGTGTGGGATACAAGACCCGATCCTACAGGTGTATGTTCTTCACAAGGCACTGCATGGGAAATAGTCCTTCTGCCTTTGTCTTT
>CM060311.1:70444418-70449418 GCA_030674185.1 Monoplex corrugatus | reverse complement strand
CTTGTATCATGTGATCGATATTAATGAAAAAATACCTGGGGAAGACCTAACTTGAGGACACTTGTATCATGTTACACCGCCAGCCGTCTGGGAGCCGAAGCAAAGCCAGAAGGGCAAAAGGTTGATGTGATGAGAGAAAATTCCAAAACGGCCGCAGGTTTTGACAGAACGCTTGAATAAATGAGCAAGAAAAAGGGGGAAAGGCTGCAGACATGATACAGTTGAGGCAAAGAGTACAGTACCTACGGAGGTACACCGCGTCGTCTGCATGGAATGAGTTGCTGGCCAGTCTAAGAGATGTTCCAACCCTTCAAGCTTTCAAAAGTTAACTCAAAACGCATTTGTTTCTGCGGGCATTTTCATAAATCCCCCCCCCCTTTTTTCTTGTGTGTGTGTGTGTGTGTGTGTGTGTGTGTGTGTGTGTGTGTGTGTGTGTGTGTGTGTGTGTGTGTGTGTGTGTGTGTGTGGTGTGTGTGTGATTGAAAAAAATGATGTTGTTTATATGTAAGTGAGATTATTTATGTAAAAGCGCAGTGAGTCGAACTGAGAATAGCGCTATACAAAAGCTATTTATTATTATTATTTTATTATTATTATTATATTATTATCATCATCATCATTATTATTATTATTATTATTATCATTATTATTAGTAGTAATAGTAGTATTGATATTGATCATAAGACGTACGTTGTCTCTCTATGAATCTCTGTAATTTTCCTAAGTTGTTTGCATAGTTCATGAAGCTAAAGCATAGATTTATATACATGGTGCTCACTTTACGTTCTCTGTCTCTGTCTGTCTGTCTGTCTGTCTGTCCTGTCTCTTCTCTCTCTCACCTCTCTCTAACTCAAACGTACACACAGCTGGTATGTTGTCATTGTACATATACGTTTTCAAATTTTCGAAAGTAAATACTCGTGTTGTATCCTTGTTCACACTGATTGTTAATTTCATCCCATTTCTTTTAAAACACACACACACACAACACATACATACACATGCACGCACGCACGCACGCACACACACACACACACACACACACACACACACACATCAAAAGAAACCAAACTCACAGTAACTATAAACTAAACAAAAAATACTGGGAACAACAAATTATTCAGACTGAAACTTAATTTTATATAAACCATTCATCTCAGATGTGGACATAATTTTTTCAAACTTATCACACACATGCTCCTTTTTACACACCCAAAGTATTCCAGGTAAAGAAATGACGGTTGAAAATTTTCACGTCCATCCACCCAAATTGTCTCAGATACAGAAATGACGGCTGAAATTTTCTCACGTCCATCTATCCAAATTATTTTAGATACATAAATTATGGTTAAAAATGTTCACGTCCACCCACCCAATTATCTCAGATACAAATGATGTTAAAATGTTATGTCCACCGCCAATATCTATAATGTTCATCGAATACAAATAAATGTTCACGTCATCCACAATTATCGTAAAATAAATGTTCATGTCCATCCGCCCAAATTATCTAAATAAAATGTCCTCACGATCCATGTCCGACCCATAAATTATCTCAGATATAGAAATGACAGTTGAAACTTCTCACGACTATGCTCCTTTTAAAATACCCAGATTATTTCAAATAGACACAACAGTTGAAAATTCTCATGCCCGTCCTTCTTTTAAACACCCAAACTATTTTCATCCTCCTAGTTACCCATTTCCAATCATTTTTAAACCTGTCGAGGGAAAAAAAAAACTACACTGGAGTTTCAGCTATGTACCTGGTGAGAGAAATGAACTTTCTATCGTGACTTACATCTCATTTATTTGGTGTGCTCAAACCGATAAAGACCATTTGATCCTTGCTATAGACCAATGTCCAAATTCAACTCCTCGTTGAAAGGTTGCGTTGGAGCACTCTGTTGGATGAGAATGTGCTGCTGTGTACTGTGCTTATGGTGTGCCCCGGCTTAAAAACTGCCCTGGAAGTACGTTTGTCTGTTTGTTTCTTTACTTTCTTTCTTTCTTTCTTTTTCTTCTTTCTTTTTTCTTTCTTTCTTTCTTTATTTTTCTTTCTTTCTTTGTTTCTTTATTTCTTTCTTTCTTTCTTTGTTTAAATAGATTTTTATCCCCTGATCACACAAAGATCAGTAAGAAACATGAAATCCCCTCATGCAAAATAACAGCAAATGGCACAACCTTGACACAATAAGTTCAAATACCTGGGAACGGTCATTTCATCAGACGGCAGATGCACATCGGAAATAGCCGGCAGAATCGGCCAAGCCAAAACAGCATTCAAGAAGACGAAAAGCATTCTTACCAACAAATGCCTATCAATTAACATCAGAAAGAGAGTCTTGAATGTTATATAGAACCAATACTGTTGTACGGACGCGAGGCGTGGACAGTCAGCAAGCGCAAAGTTGGCAGAAGGGCAAGTGTTGAGAGTTCCATGGACAGCAAAGAAAACAAGCGAGACAGTCTTGATGGAGGTCGACACAAGTACATCACTCACAAGGAAGATTAGGAAAAGACAGGCAACATTTATAGGCCATTGTATGAGGAAGGGGGATTGGAGCACCTGGTCACAACGGGAAAGCTGGAGGGAAAGAGAGCACCAGGTAGAACCAGGGAGGGAATGCTGGACGGACTTGCAGAGTGGCTGGGGATGGGGGTGGGGTGGGGGAGATGCTAGGGGCAACGAGAGATAGAGATGGTTGGAAGTCCATGGTCGCCAACGCCATGCGGCAGGGCACCTGATGATGATGATGATGATGATCACACAAACGCACCAAGCTTGATTTCTGCATTGGACAGATTTTCAGTGATGATCTGTGTGCTAGTGCATTGTCATTATCGCCATTACCATAGGTATTGTTATAAATGTTAATGTTACTGTTGCTGTTATTCAATTAAGGACATACAAAATTGCATAGTGAACGATAGCAAGCATGCAAACCATTGTCTCAAGAACAGAGACAATACATTTTTGATTAGTATTGTATTAAACCTGTATAATAATAAAAAATATATATTACTGTTTTTATCGGTGCTTTTTTGTCAGTAATGTCAGAACAAATTCTTAAAAATGAGTTTTATAGACACATGCCACCACAGTCAAGAAACATTCCTGAAATGTATAATTGTTGATCTTATAAAAGTGCACAAGACAAAATATTGCATGTTGCAAGGCTTTTCGTGTGTTGATCTTATAAAGGTGCACAAGACAAAATAGCTTGCATGTTGCAAGGCTTTTCGTGTGTTGATCTTATAAAGTGCACACAGACAAAATAGCTTGCATGTTGCAAGCTTTTCTTTTGTCTTATAAAATACATCATTGAATGTGATTTATAAAGACAGACAAATAGCATGCATTGCAGTTTCGTTTATCTAAAAAGTCAAAGAAATATGCATTTCAAGATTTTGTGTGTTCTTATAAAAGTGCACAGAGACAAAATAGCATCATTTGCAAGGCTTTGTGTGTTGATTTAAAAGGGCACACAGACAAAAAGCTGCATGTTGCAGCTTCGTTGACTAAAAAGTGCACAAGCAAAATACTGTGCATGTTGCAATGATCATAAAAGTGACACAGCAAAATAGCTTGCATTCGCTTTCGTGTTGATCTTATAAAGTGCACAAGACAAAACGCATGTTGCAAGCTTCGTGTGTATCTAAAAAGTGCACCAGACAAAATAGCTGCATGTGCAAGCTTTCGGTGTTGATCTTATAAAGTAACAGACAAAATAGTGATGTTGCAACTTGTGGACTAAAATCCAAGCAAATTGCATGTGCAATAACGGCGTTTTCGTGAAAAAGAAGAGCATTATAAGAAGAAGTCACATGAAAAGTAAAAAACAAAAATGATGTAGAATAAAAAAAAATATAAGCTGATAGGAGGTGGATGCGAAATTCAACATAGATGCAAGTGAAGTAAAGGCAAGAAAGGCAATTTGTTTAGGACATTCTCATTTCTGTCAAAAAAAATAACATCCTAGTGTATCATAACGAGACTCTGGCATATATTATTAAATCGGAACAAGTATGGCGTGTATCCATTTGATGGGAAAAAATGCCTGGGGAAGAACTAGCTTAGGGACTTCAGTCATGTAACACCAGTTCTTTGCGTTCCTGCAGGCGGTGGGAACGCGGTAAAAAGCGGAAAGGCAAAAAGGTTGATTTGGTGGCCAAAAAAAAAACATGTCTAAAAGGACCGAGTTTTATTGACGGAACAATTCAAGAAAGCGCAGAAAACTTGGGGCAAGGTTGAACACATAACACTGTTTGTGTCCAGAAGTTGGTATTGACAGTAAAATGTGCATTGTTGTAGACACCTCTGTTAACTTAGCGTAGTTTGTTTAGTTGTGGATTCGTAATCACGAGTCCCCAGGTATTGCTCTCTTTATCTGTCTGTCCGTCTCTCTGTCTGTCCATTTGTCTGTCTGTTTCTGTATTTCTGTCTGTCTGTCTATCCGTCCGTTTGTCTGTCTGTCCGTCTGTCTGTTTCTGTCTGTCTGGCTGGCTGGCTGGCTGGCTGCTCTCTCTCTTCTCTCTCTCTCTCTCTCTTCTCTCTCTCTCTCTTTCTCTCCTCTTTTTCTCTCTCTTTCTTTCTGTCTATCTTCTCTCTCTTTCTCTCTCTCTCTCTCTCTCTCTCTCTCTCTCTCTCTCTCTCTCCTTTCTCTCTCCTCTCTCTCTATCTCTCTCTCTCTCTCTCTCTCTCATCTCTCTCTCTTCTTTCTCTTCTTCATCCTCCCTTTTCGTGCTCACAATTTCACGTAGTTTGTGCGTTCTTTTTTATGTTGTTTATAAGTCTTCAAAATTAACTTCTTATTTTACTGTCACTCACCCAAACTGATGACCGAATTTCGTCTTATCTATGAAAACACGCAACACACACACAACACACACCACACAACACACACACACACACACACACACACACACACACACACACACACACACACACACACAATCACACACCACACACACACACACACAAACACACACACACACAC
>CM060311.1:70431918-70439418 GCA_030674185.1 Monoplex corrugatus | reverse complement strand
TTATTCTATTTGGCAAGCTGTAATTCCGTGTTTGTTAAGCCACAATTCTATGTTTGGCAAGCCATAATTCCATGTTTGGCAAGCCACAGTTCTCTGTTTGGCAAGCCACCATTCTTTCAGAACGTGGAGGTTGAACTCTCGATCTTGCCACGTGATGTTACTGATCTTAGGCACATATCATTGGTGAAATTGGTCAAGCTGTTGAATGTGCTGTATGTAGTAGATTGTGCCGGTCTTCTTGCAGTAGTAGTATAGCATGGCGCTCTAAACATTACTGCTCTTTACACCAGAATCTTCGTTTCCAACCTCTGTGCAGTTGTTGTTATTCTCGTTTTTTGTTGTTGTTATTCTTATTTTGCAATCTATTATCATCATTAGCATTATCATCATCACCATCGTCCGCCGTAATGTCACCATTACTATCACCAACATCACCAGTATACCGTCACCACCATTTGTACTTAATGAGTAATTGCATGATAACATATACTTTGTTCTACAGGTGATTACCTTTCAGAACCACCAGAAAAAACCACTGGTGGGGACAGAGTGCCAGCCCCTGCTGATAGAAGGTTCCATGTGTCTGCGGAACACAGAGGAGTATATCTGTCCCTGTCTGCCTCTCATGCACTGTGAATTTGGTTCCAAGTTTGACACCATGGGCAAGTGCAAGCCACCAGGTTTACGGAACTGGAAAGGTTAATGTTTTGTTTGTTTTTTTATTTCAGACGTGAAAGGGTTAGGGTTAAACTTCTTTTGTTTGAAAGAAGTCATAATGTAAAAAACAAAAAAACAAAAATAGTGAGAGAAAGTAAATGTGTTCTTTTTGGGGTTGAAACTGTAATCTGTTTCAAAATAGTGAAATGATTAGTTTATTGCGGGTAACTGACAGAATAATTTTGTTACAGGACTCCAAAAAATGCTACATGGATTTTCTTTTGTGTTCTTTTTTTGTTTGTTTGTTTGTTTGTTTGTTTGTTTGTTTGTTTGTTTGTTTTTTAGTTTATGACAGGATTTGGGGAACTGCAACGTGTGAATGTCAGGAGGTGGACCAAATTGAGAAACAATAGGAGAAAGAGAGGGTCTCTATGTCTGTCGGTTGGGATGTGAGAATTTGAGTTTACTTGACAAATTGCAGTTGAAATTTTTTTTTTTTTTTTAGGCATTCATTTTCGTAACCAAAAAGTGCTGATGGATGGGTGGAGTGGGGGAGGAGAGAAGAGATGGATTATAGGAATAAGATAAATCAAGGCTAGGCCTGTATCTAAATTCACTAATAACTAATTCTGTTAACAGTTCGTTAGGATGAAGTCTTGTGTCCAATGCAGCGATTAAAATCAAATTAATGAATTAGACAAACTTCTGTTTGATTCATACTGCAATAGATTTCGTTCGGATTGATTGGGCCACGTTAAGTTGTGTATACATTTTTTTTGCGTTGCTTGGGAATTTCATCATCTTTGAAAAAGAAAAAAAAAGAAAAGAAAGGTGTGTTTTATCAAAGCAATTTTTCTCCGTCATGATAATTATCAGCAAAACTGGAAAACAGATTTGAAAATAATAACAGCTGCTTACTATACTGTGTCGAGTTTTAGAAATGAAGCTGAAATTTTTTCACACAATTTCCATTTTATGTTTATGCTTTCTTTGATACATCGTGGGCGGGTTGGGTTTGTTTTTTGTTTGTTTGTTTTGTTTGTTTGTTTGTTTGTTTGTTTGTTTGTTTTATAGAATCGTGGACTCAAGATCTGATGTCTCGAGTTCAGTCCCAGCCCGCATATTGAAAACTGACCAGTTCGCAGTCAAGCTTAACCCTTTGACTCCCAAACCCTATCCACCGACTACAAAAACTTAACATTTTGACTCCCTCATCCTATCCACCAGCTTCCTGCATAAAACTAGTGGATAGGGTGAGGGAGTCAAAGGGTTAAGTTTTTGCTTTGCCAGTATGGTTGACAATGCGGGATTCTGGCGGACAGGATGCGGGAGCCAAAGGGTTAATATTTCTATCATTCTTGTGGTGTCACCATAGTGTCTCATAGGTCCCCTCTCTTCCTCCGCCCCCCCCCCCCACCCTCCCCCTCTTCATCCATGACCTTGCCAGAGTTTAGGGGTTTTGCGCACTCTCAGGTAATCTCGCAAGATAGTTGGCGGCAGATTTGGGTGGAGCGCATATGGACCTGACCGAGTGCGATAAATCCCTCTTGAATAAACTCCAAATTCCGAATTTTGATACAATTCATATTCAACCGTCAGAAGCTTGAGACTGAACACCGCGGAGCCAAGGCTTTAGACAGAGAAACAGTGTTCTGTGGAGAGAATGTTTAAGATGAGATAGCTTTCATTTCATTTTAAAGCGCAAATTCAGTGACGACTGACAGAAATGTAATTGTGCCCCAAAATTGCATATTTATATTAGAATCGGTGTCATTTTCCAGTAGTTTCATATCCAGAAAAGAATGGGAAAGAAATTATCAGACTTTCTCAAATATTGTCAAAAACAAAACAAAAAAGTCTATTGTTGTTTTCAGTGTGTGAATTTAGTATAAAAAAAAAAAAGATCAGTGTCTTCTTCCTGTAGTTTCATATCCACAAAAGAACGGGAAAAAAAAAAAAGAAGAAATTATCAGACTTTTTTAAAAATTGTAAAAGTCTATTGTTTTTAGCGTGCGAATTTAATAGAATAAAAAACGTACTTTCCGTACTTTTCATTCCAATGTTTAAGTATTGATTTTGTTGTATACTTTACGTACTTTTCATTCCAATGTTTTAAGTATTGATTTTGTTGTATTTTTCATTCAGTATTCATGTTTCCATTCGAGTCAAAGTGTTTGTTCAAGTTTCAAATTTGAACTTGGTTTTTGAGTGCGTGTGTCTCTGTTACTCTGTATGCCTGTGTCAAGTGTAGTCTAAGTCAAAGTGATTGCCAGCATTCAAGCAAACAGGAACTAGAAATACACACAATCTAATCAGAACGTGTATTTGATATACACAAATTCGGGCCCCAGTAGTTCAGTTGGTTTGAGCTTCGGATTCACATGCTAATGGTTGTGGGTTCGAATCCCGGAGTGCGCTACATTAAAACTGGTCTTCTCACTGTCCCATCTGAACATCATTGTTGTTCTGGTGGTGTCAGTATAGGATTAGATAGGTCCCCCTTCTCCTTCCCCCACTTCCCTGGGATGGTTATCCCCGTCGGCCATATCACCTGAGGTGGGTGTCGACGTAAAAACTGAACCAAATCAATCTAGCAATCAATATACACAAAACAGAATCAGAACGCGTATTTAATATACACACAAAATACAATCAGAACGCGTATTTAACATACACACAAAATACAATCAGAACGCGTATTTAACATACACACAAAATACAATCTGAACGCGTATTTAACATACACACAAAATACAATCAGAACGCGTATTTAATATACACACAAAACAGAATCAGAACGCGTATTTAACATACACACAAAATACAATCACAACGTGTATTTAACATACACACAAAACAGAATCAGAACGCGTATTTAACATACACACAAAATACAATCTGAACACGTATTTAACATACACACAAAATACAATCTGAACACGTATTTAACATACACACAAAATACAATCAGAACGCGTATTTAATATACACACAAAATACAATCAGAACGCGTATTTAACATACACACAAAACAGAATCAGAACGCGTATTTAACATACACACAAAATACAATCAGAACGCGTATTTAACATACACACAAAACAGAATCAGAACGCGTATTTAACATACACACAAAATACAATCAGAACGCGTATTTAACATACACACAAAATACAATCTGAACGCGTATTTAATATACACACAAAATACAATCAGAACGCGTATTTAATATACACACAAAATACAATCAGAACGCGTATTTAACATACACACAAAACAGAATCAGAACGCGTATTTAACATACACACAAAATACAATCAGAACGCGTATTTAACATACACACAAAACAGAATCAGAACGCGTATTTAACATACACACAAAACAGAATCAGAACGCGTATTTAACATACACACAAAATACAATCAGAACGCGTATTTAATATACACACAAAATACAATCAGAACGCGTATTTAACATACACACAAAATACAATCAGAACGCGTATTTAACATACACACAAAACAGAATCAGAACGCGTATTTAACATACACACAAAATACAATCAGAACGCGTATTTAACATACACACAAAATACAATCAGAACGCGTATTTAACATACACACAAAATACAATCAGAACGCGTATTTAACATACACACAAAATACAATCAGAACGCGTATTTAACATACACACAAAATACAATCAGAACGCGTATTTAACATACACACAAAATACAATCAGAACGCGTATTTAACATACACACAAAATACAATCAGAACGCGTATTTAACATACACACAAAATACAATCAGAACGCGTATTTAACATACACACAAAATACAATCAGAACGCGTATTTAATATACACACAAAATGCAATCAGAACGCGTATTTAATATACACACAAAACAGAATCAGAACGCGTATTTAACATACACACAAAATACAATCAGAACGCGTATTTAACATACACATAAAATACAATCAGAACGCGTATTTAATATACACACAAAATACAATTAGAACGCGTATTTAACATACACACAAAATACAATCAGAACGCGTATTTAATATACACACAAAATACAATCAGAACGTGTATTTAACATACACACAAAATACAATCAGAACGCGTATTTAATATATACACAAAACAGAATCAGAACGCGTATTTAACATACACACAAAATACAATCAGAACGCGAATTTAACATACACACAAAATACAATCAGAACGCGTATTTAACATACACACAAAATACAATCAGAACGCGTATTTAATATACACACAAAATACAATCAGAACGCGTATTTAATATACACACAAAATACAATCAGAACGCGTATCTAACATACACACAAAATACAATCAGAACGCGTATTTAACATACACATAAAATACAATCAGAACGCGTATTTAACATACACACAAAATACAATCAAAACGCGTATTTAACATACACACAAAATACAATCAGAACGCGTATTTAACATACACACAAAATACAATCAGAACGCGTATTTAACATACACATAAAATACAATCAGAACGCGTATTTAATATACACATAAAATACAATCAGAACGCGTATTTAATGCAAAGACAAGTTAAAATCAGAACGCTTATTTAATATACATACATTAAAATCAGAACGCTTATTCAATATACACACAAAATAGAACCAGAATGCATATTTTGATATACACACAAAATAGAAGCAGAACGCGTATTTGATCTACACACAAAACAGAATCATAACATGTACATGTATTCTATATACACACAAAATAGAATCTGAAGGCCTAATTAATATACACACAAAACAGAATCTGAAGGCCTAATTAATATACACACAAAATAGAATCTGAAGGCCTAATTAATATATACACAAAGTAGAATCAAAAGGCCTAATTAATATACACACAAAACAGAATCTGAAGGCCTAATTGATATATACACAAAACAGAATCTGAAGGCCTAATTGATATACACACAAAATAGAATCTGAAGCCCTAATTAATATTCACACAAAATAGAGTCTGAAGGCCTAATTAATATACACACAAAACAGAATCTGAAGGCCTAATTAATATACACACAAAACAGAATCTGAAGGCCTAATTAATATACACACAAAACAGAATCAAAAGGCCTAATTGATATATAAACAAAACAGAATCTGAAGGCCTAATTGATATACACACAAAATAGAATCTGAAGCCCTAATTAATATTCACACAAAATAGAGTCTGAAGGCCTAATTAATATATACACAAAATAGAGTCTGAAGGCCTAATTAATATTCACACAAAATAGAGTCTGAAGGCCTAATTAATATTCACACAAAATAGAGTCTGAAGGCCTAATTAATATTCACACAAAATAGAGTCTGAAGGCCTAATTAATATTCACACAAAATAGAGTCTGAAGGCCTAATTAATATTCACACAAAATAGAGTCTGAAGGCCTAATTAATATTCACACAAAATAGAGTCTGAAGGCCTAATTAATATTCACACAAAATAGAGTCTGAAGGCCTAATTAATATTCACACAAAATAGAGTCTGAAGGCCTAATTAATATTCACACAAAATAGAGTCTGAAGGCCTAATTAATATTCACACAAAATAGAGTCTGAAGGCCTAATTAATATTCACACAAAATAGAGTCTGAAGGCCTAATTAATATTCACACAAAATAGAGTCTGAAGGCCTAATTAATATTCACACAAAATAAGTCTGAAGGCCTAATTAATATTCACACAAAATAGAGTCTGAAGGCCTAATTAATATTCACACAAAATAGAGTCTGAAGGCCTAATTAATATTCACACAAAATAGAGTCTGAAGGCCTAATTAATATTCACACAAAATAGAGTCTGAAGGCCTAATTAATATTCACACAAAATAGAGTCTGAAGGCCTAATTAATATTCACACAAAATAGAGTCTGAAGGCCTAATTAATATTCACACAAAATAGAGTCAGAACAGGTGTTTAATCCTTTGACTCCCGCATTCTGTCCACAAGCATCCTGCAATGCTAGCAAAGCAGAAACGTAATCCTTAGATTTCCTGAACCTGTCCTGCCAGCTTTCTATAAGAAACTGAGGATAAGGTGAGGAAGTCAAAGGGTTAAGTCTTTTTTTGCAGTCGGTGGGTAGGGTGTGGGAGTACAAAGGGTTAATATAGACTCAGAATTGAATCGGGACGAGTATTTAATACAACAAAACAATGAAATATGTCGTACCGTGTGCGTATCTTTCGTCTTGTTTTGTTATGTTAAATAATGCTCCTGATTCTACGTTACTGTGTTCTTCTGGTGCTTGTCTCTTGTTCATTTCGCTCTGGTTGTTGTCTTGCTATGTCTAATCAGTATTACATAAAATCACTGTGTTGTTTTGTTATTACACAGTGTGTGTATTATCATTGTGTGGAGTTCTACTTTGTGAAAATGACCAAATGGCTACAATTTGTGCATGGTTTTGTGTATGGTTCGGCAGAATATGAGTGTGTGTGTGTGTGTGTGTGTGTGTGTGTGTGTGTGTGTGGTGTGTGTGTGTGTGTGTGTGTGCGTATGTGTGTGTGTGTGCGCGTGTGTGTGTGTGTGTGTGTGTGCGTCTGTGTGTGTGTGTGCGTGTGTGTGTATGTGTGTGTGTGCGTGTGTGTTATGTGGGAATGTATGTGCATGTGTGTGTGTGTGTGTGTGTGTGTGTGTGTGTGTGTGCGTGTGTGTTATGTGGGAATGTATGTGCGTATGTGTGTGTGTGTGTGTGTGTGTGTGTATGTGCGCGCGCGCGTGTGTGTGTTATGTGGGAATGTATGTGCATGTGTGTGTCTGTGGGGT
>CM060311.1:70419418-70426918 GCA_030674185.1 Monoplex corrugatus | reverse complement strand
TCCCAAAACTCCTCACGTTCTAAGGGTGCCGGGTGTTTCAGAACCAAAACACCCATGTGACGGATGTCTTAATCACTTATCCATCGGACATTTCTGATCTGTCGAAGACCTTCTAAACTTAAAGCGAATTTTAAGTCTTACGAAATTATCTTCATTCCTTCTAGACCAGACCCAGCTGGAACTCTTTTCAGCTGCCTTTGCCGCTAGGGTTCAGGTCCTCTTCTTCCCAGATTTCGAGAGCTATTTCATGAGGTTGTAGACAGATGTGTCTACCAATCCACTAGCTCCAACCTCTATCGCAAGGACTCTTGGTCTAGAAACCTGATTTCCTCATAATTGCTGGCTAGACTGGCGCACTTTCCAGTCTTATAGATATGGGCTTTCTCCATTCTATTTCCATACGATACAGTGAGTTCCATGGACAGCAAAGAAAACAAACGAGACAGTCTTGATGGAGCTCCGGAGGCAGACAAAAGTAGATCACTCATAAGGAAGATTAGGAAAAGACAGGCAACATTTATAGGCCATATTATGAGGAAGGGGGATTTGGAGAACCTGGTCACAAACGGGAAAGCTGGAGGGAAAGAGAGCACCAGGTAGACCCAGGGAGAGAATGCTGGACGTTCTTGCAGAGTGGCTGGGAATGAGGAGGGTGGGAGAGATGCTAGGGGCAACGAGAGATAGAGATGGTTGGAAGTCCATGGTCGCCAACGCCATGCGGCAGGGCACCTGATGATGATGATGATGATGATGAGTTCGATCAAAATCATTTGCTTTGATGAATGGAAGTGGAGAACTATATCCAGACTCATACCGCCTGGGTGTTTCTTTTCTCTTGGATACAAAATCACAAAGCTACCTGTTGTTCGAGTCTGCACATTATGTTCACCGGCCCTCTCGCACACACACATCAGCACAACAAGAATACAAATATAATCAAAGGACACAACTCTTGAGAACTATCTCCCATGTTGTATAGAACTTCTCAAATCTAACACAGCTTACGCTACCCATTCAGCTAGCATAGAAGCAGATACAAAGTATAAAAACAGCAAACTCAGAACACTCCTCAAAAAAGGAGCGCCCAAGCCTACCTTTATACTCTGCAACTACCCTACACACAACTATGAGAGAGGAGAGAAATACATACAATATATTGGTCTTATGTTCAAGATTGACATAGTCTTTTATTTTTGAACTGACCAAACACACACACATAGACAAGACAGAACATATACATGGTTGCTTCCAAGGCATATAGGTAATACCAACGAAATAAGAGGGAAGCAGGGAGAATTTTTATAATATAATCAAAGGACACAACTCTTGAGAATTATCTCCCATGTTGTATAGAACTTCTCAAATCTAACACAGCTTACGCTACCCATTCAGCTAGCATAGAAGCAGATACAAAGTACAAAAACAGCAAGCTCAGAACACTCCTCAAAAAAGGAGCGCCCAAACCTACCTTTATACTCTGCAACTACCCTACACACAACTATGAGAGAGGAGAGAAATACATACAATATATTGGTCTTATGTTCAAGATTGACATAGTCTTTTATTTTTGAACTGACCAAACACACACACATAGACAAGACAGAACATATACATGGTTGCTTCCAAGGCATATAGGTAATACCAAAGAAATAAGAGGGAAGCAGGGAGAATTTTTATAATATAATCAAAGGACACAACTCTTGAGAATTATCTCCCATGTTGTATAGAACTTCTCAAATCTAACACAGCTTACGCTACCCATTCAGTTAGCATAGAAGCAGATACAAAGTACAAAAACAGCAAGCTCAGAACATTCCTCAAAAAAGGAGCGCCCAAGCCTACCTTTATGCTCTGCAACTACCCTACACACAACTATGAGAGAGGAGAGAAATACATACAATATATTGGTCTTATGTTCAAGATTGACATAGTCTTTTATTTTTGAACTGACCAAACACACACACATAGACAAGACAGAACATATACATGGTTGCTTCCAAGGCATATAGGTAATACCAAAGAAATAAGAGGGAAGCAGGGAGAATTTTTATAATATAATCAAAAGACACAACTCTTGAGAATTATCTCCCATGTTGTATAGAACTTCTCAAATCTAACACAGCTTACGCTACCCATTCAGCTAGCATAGAAGCAGATACAAAGTACAAAAACAGCAAGCTCAGAACACTCCTCAAAAAAGGAGCGCCCAAGCCTACCTTTATACTCTGCAACTATCCTACACACAACTATGAGAGAGGAAGAAATACATACAATATATTGGTCTTATGTTCAAGATTGACATAGTCTTTTATTTTTGAACTGACCAAACACACACACATAGACAAGACAGAACATATACATGGTTGCTTCCAAGGCATATAGGTAATACCAAAGAAATAAGAGGGAAGCAGGGAGAATTTTTATAATATAATCAAAGGACACAACTCTTGAGAATTATCTCCCATGTTGTATAGAACTTCTCAATTCTAACACAGCTTACGCTACCCATTCAGTTAGCATAGAAGCAGATACAAAGTACAAAAACAGCAAGCTCAGAACACTCCTCAAAAAAGGAGCGCCCAAGCCTACCTTTATACTCTGCAACTATCCTACACACAACTATGAGAGAGGAGAGAAATACCTACAATATATTGGTCATATGTTCAAGATTGACATAGTCTTTTATTTTTGAACTGACCAAACACACACACATAGACAAGACAGAACATATACATGGTTGCTTCCAAGGCATATAGGTAATACCAAAGAAATAAGAGGGAAGCAGGGAGAATTTTTATAATATAATCAAAGGACACAACTCTTGAGAATTATCTCCCATGTTGTATAGAACTTCTCAATTCTAACACAGCTTACGCTACCCATTCAGTTAGCATAGAAGCAGATACAAAGTACAAAAACAGCAAGCTCAGAACACTCCTCAAAAAAGGAGCGCCCAAGCCTACCTTTATACTCTGCAACTATCCTACACACAACTATGAGAGAGGAGAGAAATACATACAATATATTGGTCTTATGTTCAAGATTGACATAGTCTTTTATTTTTGAACTGACCAAACACACACACATAGACAAGACAGAACATATACATGGTTGCTTCCAAGGCATATAGGTAATACCAAAGAAATAAGAGGGAAGCAGGGAGAATTTTTATAATATAATCAAAGGACACAACTCTTGAGAATTATCTCCCATGTTGTATAGAACTTCTCAATTCTAACACAGCTTACGCTACCCATTCAGTTAGCATAGAAGCAGATACAAAGTACAAAAACAGCAAGCTCAGAACACTCCTCAAAAAAGGAGCGCCCAAGCCTACCTTTATACTCTGCAACTATCCTACACACAACTATGAGAGAGGAGAGAAATACATACAATATATTGGTCTTATGTTCAAGATTGACATAGTCTTTTATTTTTGAACTGACCAAACACACACACATAGACAAGACAGAACATATACATGGTTGCTTCCAAGGCATATAGGTAATACCAAAGAAATAAGAGGGAAGCAGGGAGAATTTTTATAATATAATCAAAGGACACAACTCTTGAGAATTATCTCCCATGTTGTATAGAACTTCTCAATTCTAACACAGCTTACGCTACCCATTCAGTTAGCATAGAAGCAGATACAAAGTACAAAAACAGCAAGCTCAGAACACTCCTCAAAAAAGGAGCGCCCAAGCCTACCTTTATACTCTGCAACTACCCTACACACAACTATGAGAGAGGAGAGAAATACATACAATATATTGGTCATATGTTCAAGATTGACATAGTCTTTTATTTTTGAACTGACCAAACACACACACATAGACAAGACAGAACATATACATGGTTGCTTCCAAGGCATATAGGTAATACCAACGAAATAAGAGGGAAGCAGGGAGAATTTTTATAATATAATCAAAGGACACAACTCTTGAGAATTATCTCCCATGTTGTATAGAACTTCTCAAATCTAACACAGCTTACGCTACCCATTCAGCTAGCATAGAAGCAGATACAAAGTACAAAAACAGCAAGCTCAGAACATCCTCAAGAAAGGAGCGCCCAAGCCTACCTTTATACCCTGCAACTACCCTACACACAACTATGAGAGAGGAGAGAAATACATACAATATATTGGTCTTATGTTCAAGATTGACATAGTCTTTTATTTTTGAACTGACCAAACACACACACATAGACAAGACAGAACATATACATGGTTGCTTCCAAGGCATATAGGTAATACCAACGAAATAAGAGGGAAGCAGGGAGAATTTTTATAATATAATCAAAGGACACAACTCTTGAGAATTATCTCCCATGTTGTATAGAACTTCTCAAATCTAACACAGCTTACGCTACCCATTCAGTTAGCATAGAAGCAGATACAAAGTACAAAAACAGCAAGCTCAGAACACTCCTCAAAAAAGGAGCGCCCAAGCCTACCTTTATACTCTGCAACTACCCTACACACAACTATGAGAGAGGAGAGAAATACATACAATATATTGGTCTTATGTTCAAGATTGACATAGTCTTTTATTTTTGAACTGACCAAACACACACACATAGACAAGACAGAACATATACATGGTTGCTTCCAAGGCATATAGGTAATACCAAAGAAATAAGAGGGAAGCAGGGAGAATTTTTATGATATAATCAAAGGACACAACTCTTGAGAATTATCTCCCATGTTGTATAGAACTTCTCAAATCTAACACAGCTTACGCTACCCATTCAGCTAGCATAGAAGCAGATACAAAGTACAAAAACAGCAAGCTCAGAACACTCCTCAAAAAAGGAGCGCCCAAGCCTACCTTTATACTCTGCAACTATCCTACACACAACTATGAGAGAGGAGAGAAATACATACAATATATTGGTCTTATGTTCAAGATTGACATAGTCTTTTATTTTTGAACTGACCAAACACACACACATAGACAAGACAGAACATATACATGGTTGCTTCCAAGGCATATAGGTAATACCAAAGAAATAAGAGGGAAGCAGGGAGAATTTTTATAATATAATCAAAGGACACAACTCTTGAGAATTATCTCTCATGTTGTATGAACTTCTCAAATCTAACACAGCTTACGCTACCCATTCAGCTAGCATAGAAGCAGATACAAAGTACAAAAACAGCAAGCTCAGAACACTCCTCAAAAAAGGAGCGCCCAAGCCTACCTTTATACTCTGCAACTACCCTACACACAACTATGAGGGAGGAGAGAAATACATACAATATATTGGTCATATGTTCAAGATTGACATAGTCTTTTATTTTTGAACTGACCAAACACACACACATAGACAAGACAGAACATATACATGGTTGCTTCCAAGGCATATAGGTAATACCAAAGAAATAAGAGGGAAGCAGGGAGAATTTTTATAATATAATCAAAGGACACAACTCTTGAGAATTATCTCCCATGTTGTATAGAACTTCTCAAATCTAACACAGCTTACGCTACTCATTCAGCTAGCATAGAAGCAGATACAAAGTACAAAAACAGCAAGCTCAGAACACTCCTCAAAAAAGGAGCGCCCAAGCCTACCTTTATACCCTGCAACTACACTACACACAACTATGAGAGAGGAGAGAAATACATACAATATATTGGTCTTATGTTCAAGATTGACATAGTCTTTTATTTTTGAACTGACCAAACACACACACATAGACAAGACAGAACATATACATGGTTGCTTCCAAGGCATATAGGTAATACCAAAGAAATAAGAGGGAAGCAGGGAGAATTTTTATAATATAATCAAAGGACACAACTCTTGAGAATTATCTCCCATGTTGCATAGAACTTCTCAAATCTAACACAGCTTACGCTACCCATTCAGCTAGCATAGAAGCAGATACAAAGTACAAAAACAGCTTCCCTGCTTCCCTCTTATTTCTTAAGAATACAAAGGAAAGCACGATAAGTCGTCATGGCGATGTGATTAACACGACAGACTCACAGATCCAATCCGTCAAAAATCACCGTGAGAGTTACTGCCCTTGACCGGCTCTTACCCAGAGTTGAGAATACTGAATTGCCTAAAATTGCCTAAAATTGCTCCTGCATAGCACGTTTCCTTAGAGCCAAACAAGCTGTCATTACATTTATCCAGTTATCAATCCTAAGAGAGTGTTTGGAAGGCTCCACAGAACACATACAGCAAAACAAAAACAAAAAATGATAGCAAGAAATGACAGAGAGCAAAGAAGGAAAGAAGAAACAAAGAAAGTGACAGAACAGAGGAAAATTTCTAGCACACAGTTTCCAGAAGAGTGGAGATACTACGTATATTAAAAGAGCTCCCTGCATCCCCACAGGGCAAGGTGTTAAAGATACCATTAAAAGAAAACATCACGACCATCCATATCCACAGCTCAAAAACACTATTATTTCATATCATATAATTATGACTCATTTCCTTCTGCACGGGGGAAGGATTGGGGGGGGGGGGGGAGCATCGGGGAAATATTTTTTTGTTTTTTTTTTCCACTGATTTTTTGTATTTGTTCTCTGTTGGTTATTATTTGTTATTTCCTGTCTCACGTTTACGCTTGTTAAAGGCCAGTAGGTCCAAAATTTGCGCCTGCTTTGTCTTGTTACACTATAATGTGTGTTCTGATTGTAGTCTTGTGTTTTCTGGTTCCTTCATATCATGACTATAGGTAAGTGAACATCATGAAGAACAATAGCCGACCTTAAACCTTTGACTCTCGCACCCTGTCCACAAAGTATCCTCCACTGCCCACAATGCTAGCAAAGCAAAAACTTAACCCTTTGACTCCCTCACCCTATCCACCAGCTTCCTGCAGGAAGCTGGTGGATAGGGTGAGGGAATCAAAGGGTTAAGTTTTTGCAGTTGGTGGATAGGGTGAGGGAGTTAAAAGGTTAAAACTCTTGAAACACATTCGCGGTAGGCTACTATACTAAGCTTAGCGCAGGAATGGACAGAAGTGGAGAACCTGCCTTGCTGCCCTATATACCAATAGCCTAATGGGAAGCCTGTCAATGAGTGAGTGATTATCCCCATGCGGGCCACACGTTACACGGGCTGCTTGGTTCTGTTCATAGAACCGTGGTCTCGAAATGTGCTATTTTGAGTTCAGTCCCAGGTCACAAAAATGAATAAATAAATAAACAAATAAATAAATAAATAAATGGATAAATGAATGCAAAAATAAATAAATAAATAAACAAATTCATCTGTTCATTCATTCATTCATTGTTTCTTTCTTTCATTCATTCGTTCATTCATTCTTTCTTTCATTCATTCGTCCATTCATTCATTCATCCATTCATTATTCATTCATTCATTAAAAAATGACATTCATTCATTCATTCATCCATCCATTCATTCATTCATTCATTCATTCATTCATCCATTCATTCATTCATTTAAAAAAGGGGAAAAAAAGAAAAAGAAACATGGCCTGTTTGCTACTATAATTCCTTTACTGTTCACATC
>CM060311.1:70404418-70414418 GCA_030674185.1 Monoplex corrugatus | reverse complement strand
TTCTGTTTTCCTTTCCATTTTGTGTGAGTGATGTGTATGAGATGTGTTATTATGTATCATGTGGTATTATGCGGTATGATGTGTTTTGTAGTATGAAGTGTGACATATCTGTCCATATGTCTTATGTTATATGTGTACACTATTTGTGGCTGTTCTGTGCGTCTATTATGTGAAGCGCCTTGTGCTCCCTCCTTGTGAGGAGGAAGGCGCTCAACAAATGTCCAATATTATTATTTATTATTATGTATGTGTGTGTGTGTATGTGTGTGTGTGGTGTGTGTGTGTGTGTGTTGTTGTTGTTGTTGTTGTTGTTGTTTGTTGTTTGTTTGTTTGTTTTCTTCCGTTTTTATTTCTTTCATTTTTGGCAGTCTCAGTACCAAGCCCTTCAAATCAATGTGACAA
Source organism: Monoplex corrugatus (assembly GCA_030674185.1). NCBI lineage: Eukaryota > Metazoa > Mollusca > Gastropoda > Littorinimorpha > Ranellidae > Monoplex > Monoplex corrugatus. Next base: position 70,414,016 of record CM060311.1, on the reverse strand, counting down.
TGCCCAGCTAACGGGAGAAAACTATACGACTCCCGCAAATTCATGATGGTTTTTCCCCTTGGAATTATGGAGGCGGTTCACTGGTAACATATGCACGCGCGCGCACACACACACACACACACACACACACACACACACACGAGAGAAAGAGAGAGAGAAACATGCACATGTATTTATGAGCGCATGTACCACATAAACACACGCGCACGCACGCACACATCACGCGCGTGCACACACACACACACACATACACATACACACACACATACACACACACACACACACACACAACAACACACACACACACACACACACACACCACACACACACACACACACACACATTGTTTCTTACTCTTGCCTCCCCCTCCCCTGCCCCCCACACATACATACACACTCGGCACTAATTCAGATTCACCCGTGACTACTTCACGGTAGTCAGGAAAACCTCGTGCTTTTCATCCTGCATTTGAGGCACGAGCAAAATCAAAAACCAAAACCGAAACACAACACAACAAAACAATACAAAAACTGAAGAAAATTTGTTTTAAATCTGCTCATAGGATACATACAGTTCCATGAGCCAGGGTCCATAACGCATTGGTTTTCTATTGTGTAGGACACGACTTGAGAGAGAGAGAAAGGGCATCGCCGACATTGACAGTCAGATCACAGCGTTTTTAATTTTTTACGTCGAGATTTTTATATTTATACAAAGTAACGTAAGCCGTTTGCAGTCTTCGGTCAAAACAGAAGATTTGTCTGAAGGGGTGTCTCAAATTGGGAACTTATTTTTTCAGGTAAGGTCTTGGCTCCCTCTTATTCTGCCTTTTCCCCCGTTTCTATGAAAGATTATTTGATATCGAGAGAGGTCTGTCTGTCTGTCTGTCTGCCTCTCTCTCTCTCTCTCTCTCACACACACACACACACACACACACACACACACACACACACACACACACAAAAAGCGGCACACTCACAGACAGAGGCACACACACAGAGGCACACACACAGACATACATGCGGACACACAGATACACACACAGACATGTAGTGCGCACGCACGCGCGTGCACTTCACTCTCTTTTTCTGTGTCTGTCTCTGTCTCCGTATGTCTCTGTCCTTCTGTCTGTCCTTCTGTTTGTCTGTCCTTCTGTCTGTCTGTCCCTATGTGTCTGTCTGTCTCTCTTTCTCCCTCTCTCTCTCCTCCTCCTCCTCCTCTCTCCCCCTCTCTCTCTCTCCCTCTCCATCTCTTTCTGCCTCTCTTTTTGTCTCTTTCTGTCTCTCTGTCTGCCTCTCTCCCTCTCCTCTCTCTCTCTGCCTCTTATTGTCTTTCTCTGTGTCTCTCTCTCTGTCTCTGTCTCTCTCTCTCTCTCTCTCTCTCTCTCTCTCTGCCTCTGCATGTCTCTGTCTCTGTCAGTCAGTCTGTCTTTCTGTCTCTGTCTCTGTCTCTCTCTCTCTCTCTCTCTCTCTATTCCTTCCTCTCTCCACTCCTCCTCTATCTTTCTAAAAAAAAAAAAAAGTCTCTTACTTTCAAGAATAAGACAGCGTTTTAAAAACACCGACCAAGCTACCTCAAAACAAAACAAAAAATCCAAACCGTACTGTCATTATGTTCAGGGACCAACCAACCAAACGATCTTCACCATGCCAGACCATCGCCAGCTGATCTACGGGTTCCTGTTGTACTGTGTCCTGATGGTCGTGGGGCTGAACTGTTTCAAGGTTTTGGGTTGCAATCCAGTCTATGAGGCGTTATGCTCCTCCATTGGATGTCCAACATCGTGCTCTTCATCTGCTACTTCATCTGGGAGAACGACTATGTTGACTAGGATGCTTTTCCCTGACCACCTGAACAAACGCCTACGCTCTTAAAACGTCCACTGCCTATGATTGTATATATATATATATAAAAGTCACCACTAACAGACTCTTCCGAGGAACTTTTTTTTTTTTGCACCTGAGAGATTGCAAGTTGAGGTCAACACCTAAGCATTGTCCTCCCAAACGGTGTTCCGTCGGAATTCCTCCTCCACAAATGGAGTTCTTCAGAACCAAAAAGCTGAAGCTGAACAAATAAAATAAGAAAATTCAGCTTCAGCATGTCGTCCTTCAGTATCTGCCCCTTTCCACCGGCTTCCCGTTTAGATCACTTCCACAAGTAAGTCTATTGCCTGTTGGGATTCCAGAGGCTCTTTCAGTATGAATAGTATTCACCACCGCCTGGAAGTTCTGTGCACTAAATGTTCTCTTTTCTGCCGCTGTCTGTTTCTGCCTTGTTCCTTTGCTTTATCGTGTTTTTCTTTCAAATTTTCTGCATTCCTGGTGAATTTATCTTTTTTTTGTCATTGGGTAATACCAAAGAAATAAGAGGGAAGCAGGGAGAATTTTATATTATATAATAATCAAAGGGCATAACTGTTGAGAATTATCTCCCATGTTGTATAGAACTTCTCAAATCTAACACAGTAGCGCAAACTGTGTTAGACTTAAGTTCTATACAACATGGGAGATAATTCTCAACGCTTATGTCCTTTGATTAATAATATTGGGTGTTTCGTATATTCACTGCAGTTTCAGCTTTAAATAAATGTAAACTCATCGCTGCAATTTCAGGTACTAAAGGCAAGTTCAATTATTTTTGGGTACTTAGTTATGTTTATGAATTTGTGTTCAGTTGGGTTTTTTTTTTTTTTTAATCTTTGATGATAAATTTGGCGGAATGGTCAACATCAGAGGCATATCCCAAGATTATTTCCGTGAATGCTAGGATATGTGTACTTAATGATTTGGCTGATACAATACTGGTATGAAAAATAACTAGACTAGGATACAATACTGGTATTTAAAAATATAACACTTCTGGTATAAAAATATAGACTAGGATACAATATGGTATAAAAAATATAGACTAGGATACAATATCTGGTATAACAAAATATAGACTAGGATACAATACTGGTATACAAAATATAGACTAGGATACATTCTGGTATAAAAATATAGACTAGGATACACTTCTGGTATAAAAAATATAGACTAGGATACAATATGGTATAAAAAATATAGACTAGGATACAATATTGGTATAAAAATAATAGGAAACATAGGATACAATATATGGATATTGTAAAAAAATATAGACTAGGATACAATATTGGTATAAAAAATATAGACTAGGATACAATATTGGTATAAAAAATATAGACTAGGATACAATATTGGTATAAAAAATATAGACTAGATACATATGGTATACAAAATTATAGACTAGGATACAATACTGGTATACAAAATATAAACTAGGATACACTTCTGGTATAAAAAATATAGACTAGGATACACTTCTGGTATAAAAAATATAGACTAGGATACAATATTGGTATAAAAAATATAGACTAGGATACAATATTGGTATACAAAATATAGACTAAGATACAATACTGGTATACAAAATATAGACTAGGATACAATATTGGTATAAAAAATATAGACTAGGATACAATACTGGTATACAAAATATAGACTAGGTTAAACATAGCATAGGTGGGGCCTCAGGACCTGGCCAGCTCATGGGCTTGTGCCATGATCGCTATACACGTGGCACCTGTTACGTTTGTGCAAATTGAATTCGTTCTGAGCGCGGAGACGTCGTCTTGAGAAACTTAAACCGAAACTGCATTGGGGGAGATTGCCATGCCAATCTTTTCATGTAGTGGGCAACGAGCCTTTCTTTGACATTTAATGTTTGAGCTATACAGATATATTAGTGTGTGTTGTTAATGTTATATAGAACCAATGCTGTCGTACGGATGCCAAGCTTGGACAATTACTATCATCAGGTGCCCTGCCGCATGGCGTTGGCGATCATGGACTTCCATCTGTCTATCTCTCGTTGCCCCTAGCATCTACCCCACCCTCCTCGTCCCAGCCACTCTGCAAGCTTGGACAATCAACAAGCAAAATCAAAACAAGATTGAGGTAGCTGGAATGTGGTTTCTTAGAAGACGAGTTAGGAGCTCTTTGGACACCAAAGAAAACAAACGAGACAATTTTGAGGGAGGCAGACACGAAAAAGGACATTAATGAAGAAGGTTAATAAAAAAAAATTAAAAAAAATAAAAAAAACAAGCAACATTTATGGGACAGTTTACGAGGCAAGACATTTGATCACTAAGTTACAAAAGGAAAGCTAAGAGGGAAAAAGAGCACCTCCTTCGTCTCTCAGCTTAATACCTCAAATCCACTCCTCGACAGTCCACCAATGCCTTTAATCACACTCGACTGACTCCAGCTCCAATCATTTCAGATCTGCTTTGAATACTCATTTTATTTCAGCTGTAACCTGTGTTGATGCAAGAGAGAGAGGGAGGGAGAGAGGTGAGAGACAGACAGCAGAGACAGAGAGACAGAATGCGTGCGCGCGCGTGCGCTCGCGTGCGCATGTGTGTTCGTTCTTTAATTTAACGTCTTTTCACTATAAGTGATATTAGACGGGGGAGGGGGGGGAGGGGAAATTATTAAAAAAAAAATTTAAAAAAAAAAAAAAAAAAAGTGAACAAAATAAAATGTAGAACGATAGTTGGACGGGTTGGATTTGGGCAGAGGGAAGACAGAGGAAAAAGACATTAGCAGGTGGGGGAACAGTAAAATGGAACGAGAACTTAACACTAACAATTAACTTCAATAACGTGAAGGGAAATTGTAACACTAAAATACAAACCGAATAAAGTTAAAGTAATGCATTAACAGGACTGTGAACTAATGATTCTGAAATTCTAACTAACAACGTGTGTGTGTGTGTGTGTGTGTGTGTGTGCTGTATGTGTGTGCTGTATGTGTGTGTGTGTGTGTGTGTGTGTGTGTGTGTGTGCGCGTGGACGATTGTGTGTATTCCTGTACGTGTAAGTGAGCATGAGCGTGTGTCTGTGTATGTGCGCGTGACCAGGTATGTGTTTTTATCGATATTTGAATGAGTGTATGTGTATTTGTCTGTTCACTTGAGTCTACGTGTGTTTTTGTGCTGTGTATCTGTGTGTGTGCTCTGACCTTTTCTCCCCCTCTCTCTCTCCCTCTCACTCTCTCTCTCTCTCTTTGTCTCCCTCTCTCCCTCTCTCTCTTTTTGTCTCCCTCTCGCTTCTTCTCTCCCTCTGCCCTCTCTCTCTCTGTCTCTTTGTCTCCCTCTCGCTCTCTCTCTCTCCCTCTGCCCTCTCTCTCATTTTAATGCTTTTCTCACCATTATCTTATCAGAAAAGGATGAAAACAAAGAGGAGGATGGGGGAAAAAGGGGAGGGGGGACGAAGAGGAAGATAGACGGAAACGGACTAAAAGAGAGAGAGAGAGAAAGAGACGGAGAGAGAGAGACAGAGAGAGAGAGACAGAAAGACACAGACAGAGAGAGATGGGGGGAGGGAGAGAGGGAAGGAGAGAGAGGAAGAGAGGGAGAGGGGGGAGAGAGGGAGGGAGAGAGACGGAGACAGAGAGAGAGAGACAGGAAGAGGAGAGAGAATAAAAGTGAGAGATGGAGAGAGTTACGGACCTGGAAGGAAACCACTTTTAATCACTGACTTCTATTTCCATTTTCATATTGTGTCCAGGGACCACGAAAACTCTACATCATGAACATCAGTGACCTAGCGCTCTTTGTGTTCGTCGTGGCCAATCTCATAGAGCAGTTCTGTGGACAGGGTTCAGCCACTAGAGTGTGCATGTATATCGTCCGGTTTCTGACAGCCGTCAGAGCCATACAACTCGTGGACTGGCGGAGAATGATCGTCCCCTTCTTCGCTCTAGGACCGCCACCACATGCTGGTGGGTAGACGTCGTCCGCTGCTGTTGGATTCTGAAGAATAACAGTTGTACAGATCTCTTGACTGCCTCCTTCTGCTCTGGACGCTTTGCCTGCCTTTCGTATGGACGCCTGAGTGGGCCGTTACGAAGACGTCTGAATATTGAAGATTGATGGATTAATCCTTTTGACTCCCACACCCTGTCCACCAGTGCCCTGCATTATCAACCATACTATCCAAGCAAAAAACTGAACCCTTCGACTCCCTCACCTACAGGAAGCTGGTAAATAGGATCATCATCATCGTGTGCCCTGCCACATGGCGTTGGCGATCATGGCCCTCCATACGTTTCTATCCCTTGTTGCCGCAAGCACATCTTCCACCTTCTCTGTCTTCAGCCACTCTGCAAGTCCGTCCAACATTTTTTCCCTGGGTCTACAGGGTGCTTTCTTTCCCTCCAGCTTTCCTGTGGTAAATCGGATAAGAGAGTCAGGTTTTTTTGCAGTTGGTGGGTGGGGTGCGGGGGTCAAAGGGTTAAACAAATAAATGTCACAGTTTGGACGAACTTGTGTCGTATCATCATCATCATCAATCCCGTAGTCTGGTTGACCGTTAGGGCACCACTGAAGATTTTGCAACCAACTTCCTCCACTCCTCACGATCCTAAGCTTTCCGCAGAATGATATTCCATTCAAGGCCAGTCCACTCTCTGATATTGTCTTCCCATCTTTTTCTCTGTCTGCCTCTTCGTCTCCCTCCCTAAACTGTTCCCCGCAAGACGGTCTTGGCCAGTCCAGATGATCGTGTGACGTGCCCGTACCACCTCAGTTTGTGTCTTTTCACTGAGGTCAGAAGGTCTTCATACGGCCCGATGGCGCTTTCGATTCGGGTTTTCACTTCTTTATTGGTTATATGATCTTTGTACGAGATGCCAAGGAGTTTGCGGAAGCATCTCATCTCCATTGCCTGTATCCTCCTTTCACTGTCTGCTGTTATGGTCCATGTTTCGCATGCATACAAAAATATTGACATGACCAGGGAACGCATCAGTCTGATCTTGGAGCCGATAGCGATATTCTTGTCGTTCCAGATGACTTTTAGCTTGGTCATTGCAGCTGTGGTCTGGGCAATCCTGGAAAGTACTTCGGGCTTTGATCCTTCATCTGATAATATAGCTCCCAGATATTTAAATCTATGGACGGTCTCAAGTTTCTTGTTGTCTATGGTAATGTCAGTGCTGATGCCATTGGTATTATTTGTCATCAACTGGGTTTTCTCTGCACTGATCTGCATGCCATATGCTGTGGAGGCTTCATCAAGATGTTTTATCAAGCTGACTAGCTCTTGCTCTTGCCCAGCTAGTCCGTCAATGTCGTCAGCAAAACGCAAGTTTGTGATTGTTCTACCTCCGATGCTGACTGTTCCCTCGTGGTCTTCAAGTGCGTCAGCCATTATTCTCTCGAAGAAGATGTTAAAGAGAGTGGGGGAGAGCAGGCATCCTTGGCGAACTCCAACTGTGTCGTATAAGGGATGGAATTCTTCGATGCTCTTTTATGCGGGTGGTGGTGTGGTCAATTGGAAGGGAACTGGGTGTGTTCTTCATATGTTTGTATGGGTGTTTTTGTTATAGGGCGGAGATATATGTACCATACATTTCACTACAATGTTGATTAGATAGTTTTAGCGATGGATTTACCCCCATGGGGATGCTGGGATCTCTTTCTGTATAAATAGTATCCCCCACCTTCTGGGCATTCTGTGCTAGAGATTTCCTCTTTTCTGTCACTCACTTTGTTTCTGCCTTGTTCCTTTGCTTTCTGTCATTTCTTCCTATCATTTTCTGCCTTGCTGGTCCATTCACCTGTATGTGTTCGATAAAATCCTACGTACTTTCTTTTATGATTGATGATTGGGTACATGTGTTAACTGCATTTTTGGCTCTAGGGAAATGATAGGCGGAAGCAATTTTAGGTAAATTACGCCCGTTCTTAAACATGTTTTAGTGCCTTTAGTTATGTTTAAATTTGTATTCAGGTATGTTTTTGGGGGTTTAATTTTGTTGTTGGAAGTCCATGGTCACAACGCCATGCGGCAGGGCACCTGATGATGATGATGATGATGTATGTTTTTTTTAAATTCCTTGTGTGATAGATTGGATGACGCGAAGAGCATCTCCTTAGATTATGTGCACGAATGTATTGATATGTGTACTTAATTTTCTTTTCCTTTTTCTTCCCCGTTGAAATATTCTACATGTTTTGAAACGGCTACAGGCCTGATATGGCTCTTCGCGGTCGGCTGGGCTTTAAGCAACAATAACAGATAGCAGTGACAGATTGATAACATACAAAGATCCGACATAAAACCCATGCACTAGATAGGACCTCACCCCCGTTTGGGTTGCCGGGTGCTCTTTCAGTATAAATAGCATCCCCACCTTCTGGAAATTCTGCGCTAGAAATTTCCTCATTTCTGTCACTCTTTGTTTCCGCCTTGTTGCCTTGCTTTCTGTCATTTCTACTTATTTTCTGCCTTAATGGTCCATTCACCTGTATTTTTTCGATAAAGTCTTACGTACTTTTTCTTCGATAATTGGGTACATGTATTAAGTGCATTTTTGGCTCTAAGGAGGTGAGATATGCGGAATCAATTTTAGGTAATTTATGCCTGTTTTTGTATATGTTTTGGTGTCCTTATATATGCTTATATTTGTATTCAGGTGTGTTTTTTAAATCTCCCCTGTGCGATAAATCGGACGAATGGTCCTACGCCGGGGGCATGTCCTTAGATTATGTGCGCGAATGCATTGACATGTGTACTTAATTTTCTTTTCTTTTTTTTTTTTTTTCCTGTAGAAGTTGTGTTTTGAAGCGGTTATCGCCCTGATATGGCTCTGCGCAGGCGGCTGGGCTTTAAACAAAAGAAAAGTAAACGATAGGACCTCATGACCTTACCAGCGTATAGGGCTTCTGCTTGCGGGGTTTATGACGTATTCCATGATCATCCTGGAACTTCTCCATGACATGGTATTAGAGATGCCATTGCATATGGAATTAATTCCGAGCGCAGGGACGCCGTTTTGAGAAGCTGAAAACAGAGCATCGCTGTATAGACGCTCTGCTTCATTAATTTAAGCGGCGTTGTGTGAACGATTTTAATTTTCCTTCTGATGGTTTTTCAACTGTCCTTTCTCTTAATGCTGTCTTTCTCTACTGTGATACCTGTGCATTTTTTTTTTTTTTTTTTTTTTTAATCATGTACCTTTTGTCGCGAAATTGTTCTGACTTAGTCGATTCTCTGATTCATTCTCTTTCTCTCTTTTCTCTCTCTCTCTCTCTCTCTCTCTCTCTCTCTCTCTCTCTCTCTCTCTCTCTCTCTCTCTCTCTCTCTCTTCTCTTTCTCTTTCTCTCTCTCTCTCTCTCTATCTCTCTTTCTGTCTCACTCTCTCTTTCTCTCTCTTTCTGTCTCTCTTTCTCCCTCTCTCTTTTCTCTCTTTCTCTCTCTTTCTCTCTCTCTCTCTCTCCTCTCTCTCTCTCTCTCCCTCTCTCTCTCTCTCTCTCTCTCTCTCTCTCTATTAATTCTTTCTGTCCCTCTTTCATTCTCTTTGTCCCTCTTTTATCTTCTCTATCTCTGTCTGTCTGTCTCTCTGTCTCTGTTTCTCTCTTTTTCTCTCTCTGTTATGTGTGTGTGTGTGTCTATATGTGTGTGTCCGTCTCTCTCTCTCTCTCTCTCTCTCTCTTTCTTTCTCTTTCTCTCTCTCTCTGTGACTGTCTGTCTGTCTGTCTCTCTCTCTCTCTGTCTGTCTCTTCT
>CM060311.1:70374418-70389418 GCA_030674185.1 Monoplex corrugatus | reverse complement strand
TTGATAGGCATTTGTTGGTAAGAACGCTTTCTATCTTCTTGAATGCTGTTTTGGCTTGGCCGATTCTGCTGGCTATTTCTGGTGTGCATCTGCTATCTGGTGAGATAACCGTTCCCAGATAATTGAACTTAACAACCTGTCTCAAGTTCTGCCATTTGCTGTTATTTTGCATGAGGGTATTTCATGTTTGTTTTTTGTTTTTTGTTGTTGTTGTTTTTTTTTTTACTGATTACCGTGACTTCAGCTCTTCTTGCTAATTAGCGCCAACCCTTTATTTTTGCATTCTATTTCTAGTATATTCACAAGGTTTTGTAGGTTCCATTCATAGTCTGCAGTTAGTACGGTGTCATCTGCGTAACGCATGTTGTTTATCATTTTTCCTCCAACCTTTATCCCAGGGCATTCTTCTAGGTTTCTCATGACGGTTTCGCTGTATAAGCATGCACACTATCAAATAAATCACATGTTAAAGATCCTGTAAGTCATAGCGGCTCCAGTGGCTAATAGGATCCAGAGGCCTATAGGGAGACATATAGACTAGATAAAACACAAGCTAGGTAGGGCCTTAGGACCTGGCCAGCTCTTGGGTTTATGTGCAGGCTTAAGGCTTGTGCCACGATCACCATACATGTACACATGGCATCTGTGGCGTCTCCGCGCTCGAAACGAATTCCACACTAAAATATGTGGAATTCGTTTCGAGCGCGGAGACGCCATCTTGAGAAACTGAAATTGAAACTGAAACTGAAACTGAAACCATGAAAACAACCAGTATCCACACCCACTGAAGATGGACACTGTGCAACACCATTGTCCAGTGTGGTCAGCTCACCTAACAGCTTGAGTTGTCCGTGCACCACCAGAGAGTCTGATTATGCGTAATGCAGACGAAGTTGTTGGACAGCGCTAAACGAGTATGATTAGTTGTAATAATAGAAACATCTATGCACGTGTGTACATGTGACCTCCCACCACGAAATCAGTCTTAACTCGCTGTCAGTCGAACAGCACTAGGAGCTGAAAAGGTGACAGAGGGTCTGTCTGGGGTGTTTTGACTTTTTCTCAACATTGATTTCTTTAGACTATAATCTATCCCAAGCAGAATTTTTTTTCTTCAAAAAATGTTATTAATCAATTTAAAATGGTATTTTAATGCACTGATCGCAGCAGAAAGAACGCGATTTTCTACCAAAAGTACCTATTTTTGTCTCTTATTATGAACTTTATGAACTGTAACCTTCACAGTACCCCCACATGTAATATACTAATGGAAAGCTCTTTGGTGCACCTTTTTGGTAATAACAGCTAAAATTAGAAACAAACTGGGTCAAAGCCACCAAATAAAGAAATTTGAGGAAAATGTGTAGGAGAGTACACAAAAACATTAGAAGCCGTTTTCTCAAAATGGCCGTCATACAACTGAATGACTTTAAACATACATAACTTCTACATTTTTCTGAGTACAAGCTTTATTCAAGTACCAAACTAATCAGCAGAATGTACACTTTCCAGTGATATGTCTCTCAAAATGCCCAAAATGCTAGTTAAGACTGATTTCGTGGTGGGAGGTCACATATGTATTTTCCAGGTCACCATGTGTGCAAGTCTGCCACCCTCCCGTCGTGTGTATCATCATCATCATGTGCCCTGCCGCATGGCGTTGGCGATCATGGCCCTCCATATGCATCTACCCCTTGTCACTGCAAGTATATCTTCCACCCTCTCTGTCCTCAGCCACTCTGCAAGTCCGTCTAATATTTTCTCCCTGCGTCTACAATACAATACAATACAACAATACAATATTTTATTTATATAGCGCAAAATCTTGATAAAATCAAATCTAAGCGCTAAAACAGACACACACGCACGCACGCACACACACGCACGCACGCACGCACACACACACACACACACACACACACACACACACACACACACGCACGCACACGCACACGGCTATAAATGGGGAGAAAGAATAAAAGCAATGGAAAATTATAGAGAGCGTCTACCTGGTGTTCTCTTTCCCTCCAGTTTTCCTGTTGTGACCAGGTGCTCTAATATCCCTTTCCTCATAAAATGGCCTATAAACGTTGCCTGTCTTTATCTAATTTCTTTTTTAATTAATGATCTTCTTGTGTCTGCCTCCATCAAGACTGTCTCGTTTGTTTTCTTTGTTGTCCATGGAATTCTCAACATTCTTCTTAGAAACCACATTTCGGTTGCCTCAATCTTGTTCTGGCCTTGCGTGTTGACTGTTCACGTCTCACAACAGTATAACAGTGTCGGTTCTATACAACTTTCAAGAACTCTCTTCCTGATGTTAATTGATAGGCATTTGTTGGTAAGAACGCTTTCTATCTTCTCGAATGCTGTTTTGGCTTGGCCGATTCTGCTGGCTATTTCTGGTGTGCATCTGCTATCTGGTGAGATAACCGTTCCCAGATAATTGAACTTAACAACCTGTCTCAAGTTCTGCCATTTGCTGTTATTTTGCATGAGGGTATTTCATGTTTGTTTTTTGTTTTTTGTTGTTGTTGTTTTTTTTACTGATTACCGTGACTTCAGCTCTTCTTGCTAATTAGCGCCAACCCTTTATTTTTGCATTCTATTTCTAGTATATTCACAAGGTTTTGTAGGTTCCATTCATAGTCTGCAGTTAGTACGGTGTCATCTGCGTAACGAATGTTGTTTATCATTTTTCCTCCAACCTTTATCCCAGGGCATTCTTCTAGGTTTCTCATGACGGTTTCGCTGTATAAGCATGCACACTATCAAATAAATCACATGTTAAAGATCCTGTAAGTCATAGCGGCTCCAGTGGCTAATAGGATCCAGAGGCCTATAGGGAGACATATAGACTAGATAAAACACAAGCTAAGTAGGGCCTTAGGACCTGGCCAGCTCTTGGGTTTATGTGCAGGCTTAAGGCTTGTGCCACGATCACCATACATGTACACATGGCATCTGTGGCGTCTCCGCGCTCGAAACGAATTCCACACTAAAATATGTGGAATTCGTTTCGAGCGCGGAGACGCCATTCTTGCGAAACTGAAATTGAAACTGAAACTGAAACTGAAACCATGAAAACAACCAGTATCCACGCCCATTGAAGATGGACACTGTGCAACACCATTGTCCAGTGTGGTCAGCTCACCTAACAGCTTGAGTTGTCCGTGCACCACCAGAGAGTCTGATTATGCGTAATGCAGACGAAGTTGTTGGACAGCGCTAAACGAGTATGATTAGTTATAATAATAGAAACATCTATGCACGTGTGTATATGTGACCTCCCACCACGAAATCAGTCTTAACTCGCTGTCAGTCGAACAGCACTAGGAGCTGAAAAGGTGACAGAGGGTCTGTCTGGGTGTTTGACTTTTTCTCAACATTGATTTCTTTAGACTATAATCTATCCCAAGCAGAATTTTTTTTCTTCAAAAAAATGTTATTAATCAATTTAAAATGGTATTTTAATGCACTGATCGCAGCAGAAAGAACGCGATTTTCTACCAAAAGTACCTATTTTTGTCTCTTATTATGAACTGTAACCTTCACAGTACCCCCACATGTAATATACTAATGGAAAGCTCTTTGGTGCACCTTTTTGGTAATAACAGCTAAAATTAGAAACAAACTGGGTCAAAGCCACCAAATAAAGAAATTTGAGGAAAATGTGTAGGAGAGTACACAAAAACATTAGAAGCCGTTTTCTCAAAATGGCCGTCATACAACTGAATGACTTTAAACATACATAACTTCTACATTTTTTTTTAGTACAAGCTTTATTCAAGTACCAAAATAATCAGCAGAATGTACACTTTCCACTGATATGTATCTCTCAAAATGCACTAAATGCTAGTTATGACTGATTTCGTGGCGGGAGGTCACATATGATCTCCAGTGGGTTTTCATCAAAAAGCTTGAAACCTTTAAACACACTTCATTATTAAAGAATGGTAGTAGCATTCGGTCCCATTCGATCTGTCTTACCGCTGTTATTCAGAGAGAGACGGGAGGAGGGGGAGAGGGAGAGAGAGAGAGAGAGAGAGAGAGAAGAAAGAAAGAGAACGGAAGATAGAAAGAGAGAGAGAGAGAGAGAGAGAAGGAGAGAGAGAAAGACAAAAAGACAGAACGACAGAAAAACAGACTTGACAGAGAATGAGAGACAGACAGACAGAGACAGACAGACAACAGTTAGGCAGGCAGACAGACAGACAGAAAGACAGACAGAGAGATAGACAGACAGACAGAGACAGACAGAAAGACAGACATATAGACAGACAGATAGACAGAGAGACACACACACACAGAAACAGACAGACAGGCACAGACAGAGATACACTCGAGGTTCAATGAAGTGCACTCCTACCAAGGTTACGGTCAACCCCCCACCCCACCCCCACCCTTGCACTCTGTTTATCTAATCTCTAACGATTATCAGCTTTGATCAAGTGACAGGGCCCTGGGATGGACAGAGACCAGAATGTTGCCTGTGTTGGCTTCCTACAGCAATAATGTCTTCATTTGCTGATGGCCCCATTTTTCACCACTGTTATGATTTCTGATCTGAGTTATCCCTCCGAAAATAGAGAAATTGCAGTGCGCCTATGGGTGTGCCTGCGTGCGTACACACACACACACACGAGCACACACACCCACCCACACACACACACACAAACACATACACATACACATGCACACACGCACGCACACACACACAAATCACATACACACACACACACATACACACACACACACACACACACACACACACACACACACACACACACACACACACACACACACACACACACACACACACACTTGTGCGCAAACACACATACAAACACACATGTCAAAGAAAAGTTCCGGTGGGTTGAGTCGAATGACAACAGCAACAGTGCATACGAGTACAATTGTAGTTGAAAATAGAAGATAATGATAGCAAAATGATGATGATGATGATGATGATGATGATGATGATGATGATGGTGATGACGATGTTGACGATGAGGAGGAGGGAGACGGAGAGAGGAAGAGGAGGGATCTTCCTTGATCTGTATGCACGTTTTGTAATCTGGAAATTTCAGTTTAAATTTCAGTTTCAGTGTTTCGATTTAACTTAAACAGACAGACAAACAGATGATCAGATAGATTGAAAGTCTTTGTACTTTTTTAACACAGGCAATCGGCTATGTGAGGAGCCCCTTGGAGAAACTGGTGGCTCCTTCAGTACAAACAGTATCCCCTCCTTTTGGAAATTCTGAGCAAGAAATTTCCTATTTTTTTGTCTGTTTGCTTATTTGTTTGTTTGTTTGTTTGTTTGTTGTTTGTTTGTTTGTTGTTTGTGTGTTTGTTTGTTTGTTGTTTGTTTGTTTGTTTGTTTGTTTGTTGTTTGTTTGTTTGTTTGTTTGTTTGTTTGTTGTTTGTTTGTTTGCTGTTTGTTTGTTTGTTTGTTTGTTTGTTTGTTTGTTTATCACTCTGTTTCTTCTTTGTTCGTTTGCCTCCTATCATCTCTACCTATCATTTTCATGTCTTGCTGGTTCATTCACCTGCATGTGTTCTAAAGTCCTGTATACTTTCTTTTAGTTTTGATAATTGGGTACATGTATTAACTGTAGTTTGGGCTCTAAGGAAATGGAATGTTCAGAAGCAAATCTAGGTAATTTAGGCCAATTTCAGTTTCAGTTTCAGTTCCAGTTTCAGTTTCTCAAGATGACGTCTCCGTGCTCGGAATGAATTCCATACCACTAACGTCACAGGTGCCATGTAATGGTGATCATGGAACAAGCCTTAAGCCTGCACATAAACTTAAATTTATATATGCATTTGAAGTACTTGGTTACGTTTATACATTCGTAATTCGCCGGGTTTTTTTTTTTTTTTTTTTTTTTTTTTTTACCCCATGGCAATAAATTGGGAGGTATGGTCATCGCTAGAGGCATATCCTTAGATTATGTGCGCGTGTATATTGGTATGTGTACGTAATTTTCTTCTCAAACCTTTTACAAGATACAGATACAAGATACAAGATACAAGATTTTATTTAACCCAGAACATCACAATGGGAAATTGTGTTGTCATTCGCATTAAAATACATACAGGAACAAGAACGCATAAACAAATTTATACACATGCTCTTTCTCTCTCTCACTTTCTCTCTTTCGCCCCTCTCTCATCCTCTCCCTCCCCTCATCTCTCTCCCCCTCCCTCTTTGTCGAACACAATATCAAAGATTATGACTAATTCTAAAAATGTACGGTTAAAAAAGCACATCATAAGAGTCAGATGCCTTGGTTAGGACTTTTAACAATGGACAAAAAGGGCAATACTCATTGAAAACAACTTTGGTAAGTATAGAAACATTTGATTAAAGATGCAATGCGATATGCACATTAAAATCAAAATGAGTTAAATACAATAAAATGAGTAAGTAGACTAAGAGGACAAGGTTAACTTTTTAAGTCAGCCAACAGAAACACATATGCAAGCAACCCCCCCCCCCACCCCGACCCCCGAGCAAGTAACAGCCGACCCCCCCCCCACCCACACACCCAACCACACACACACACACACACCACCACGCACACACCACACACACACACACACACACACACCGCACACACACACACACGCACACATACACACACCCACACCTGCACGCACACACACACACACGCATGTGCGCGGAGTCAACACACGCACATACACATACACATGCACACGCACGCATGTTTCAGGATCAACGAAGTGTTGTTTGTATTCTGAAATGGTTACAGTCCTGATATGGCTCTCCGCAATCGGCTAAGCTTTAACCAGTGATAAAGATACCTAATGACTAAGCTTTATATGGAGGTATGACTGTACTGACGTGTGTTTAACTTATAGCTAGGTCAAGAGTCCTGCAGTGGACAGGATGCACGTGCTGTGAACGTCTTCAGCAGTTTTGTCATGGCTTTTTGTTGTGTTGTGTTTTGTTTTTGCTGTTTCGTTTTTTGTCGCTGTTGTTGTTGTTGTTGTTGTTGTCGTTTTTGTTTCTTTGATTCTTTGTTTTTGTGAGTGTTTTGTTTTTCCTTTGTTTTGTTTTGTTTTTGCTTTTTTGTTTTCTGTCGTTTATCGTTCGTTTGTTTGTTTTGTTTTTTGTTTTGATTGTTCTATTTTGTTTTGTTTTTTGTTTGTTTGGGTTTTCTTGTTTTTTGTTTTTTGTTTTCGTTGTTGGTGGTTTTTTTTTTTAATTTGTTTGTTGTTTTGGGGGGGGGGGGGGGGGTAGCGCTCCGATTTTCTTGATGCGTGTACACCACGCAGTTTTGCCCACAGTGGTCAGGCTGTATGTTGTTGCACATCTGCATGCTTCTCTTCTCTTTGGTGGGCATGCGTGCTGGGTGTTTGTTTCCACGTTTCCATAAGCCACCAGGACACTGTGTTTGTTTCCACGTTTCCATAAATCACCAGACATTGTGTTTGTTTCCACGTTTCCATAAGCCACCAGACATGTGTTTGTTTCCACGTTTCCATAAGCCACCAGGCATTGTGTTTGTTTCCACGTTTCCATAAGCCACCAGACATTGTGTTTGTTTCCACGTTTCCATAAGCCACCAGGCACTGTGTTTGTTTCCATGTTTCCATAAGCCACCAGGCATTGTGTTTGTTTCCACGTTTCCATAAGCCACCAGACACTGTGTTTCTTTCCACGTTTCCATAACCACCAGGCATTGTGTTTGTTTCCACGTTTCCATAATCACCAGACATTGTGTTTGTTTCCACGTTTCCATAAGCCACCAGACACTGTGTTTGTTTCCACGTTTCCATAAGCCACCAGGCATTGTGTTTGTTTCCACGTTTCCATAGGCCACCAGACACTGTGTTTGTTTCCACGTTTCCATAAGCCACCAGACATTATGTTTGTTTCCACGTTTCCATAAGCCACCAGACATTTGTTTGTTTCCAGTTTCCATAAGCCACCAGACATATGTTTGTTTCCATGTTTCCATAAGCCACCAGACATTGTGTTTGTTTCCACGTTTCCATAAGCCACCAGACATTTGTTTGTTTCCACGTTTCCATAAGCCACCAGACATTATGTTTGTTTCCAGTTTCCATAAGCCACCAGACATTATGTTTGTTTCCACGTTTCCATAAGCCACCAGACATTGTGTTTGTTTCCACGTTTCCATAAGCCACCAGACACTTTGTTTGTTTCCACGTTTCCATAAGCCACCAGGCATTGTGTTTGTTTCCATGTTTCCATAAGCCACCAGACATTATGTTTGTTTCCACGTTTCCATAAGCCACCAGACACTGTGTTTGTTTCCACGTTTCCATAAGCCACCGACATTATGTTTGTTTCCACGTTTCCATAAGCCACCAGACATTGTGTTTGTTTCCACGTTTCCATAAGCCACCAGACATTGTGTTTGTTTCCACGTTTCCATAAGCCACCAGACACTGTGTTTGTTTCACGTTTCCATAAGCCACCAGACATTATGTTTGTTTCCACGTTTCCATAAGCCACCAGACACTGTGTTTGTTTCCAGTTTCCATAAGCCACCAGACATTATGTTTGTTTCCACGTTTCCATAAGCCACCAGACACTGTGTTTGTTTTCATGTTTCCATAAGCCACCAGACATTGTGTTTGTTTCCACGTTTCCATAAGAAACCAGACATTGTGTTTGTTTCCATGTTTCCATAAGCCACCAGACACTGTGTTTGTTTCCACGTTTCCATAAGCCACCAGACACTGTGTTTGTTTTCATGTTTCCATAAGCCACCAGACATTGTGTTTGTTTCCACGTTTCCATAAGAAACCAGACATTGTGTTTGTTTCCATGTTTCCATAAGCCACCAGACACTGTGTTTGTTTCCATGTTTCCATAAGCCACCAGACATTATGTTTGTTTTCATGTTTCCATAAGCCACAAGACACTGTGTTGTTTCCACGTTTCCATAAGCCACCAGACACTGTATTTGTTTCCATGTTTCCATAAGCCACCAGACACTGTGTTTGTTTTCATGTTTCCATAAGCCACCAGACACTGTGTTTGTTTTCATGTTTCCATAAGCCACCAGACACTGTGATTGTTTCCATATTGCCGTAAGCCACACAAGGCTCACATGATCTTTAACGTGCATATTGTATGCTCTGCGTGCGTAAACTCACGACGGCTGTTTTTTGTACTAGCAGATCTGCACATAATAATTCAGTTGACCTGGGAGATCAGTAAAAAATGTCCACACTTTTACCCCACTGGGCGGAAAAGGCCCAGATCAGACAGGATGGAACCCCAGATCTTCTGATTAGAAGTTTGAAGTCTTACCCACTTGACTACTGCGCCCCCTTCGAAGAAATGGATTGTTTGTGTTTTCAGTTTTGCTGTCCACTTTTTTTAAAAAAAGAGTACGCCGTTGACAACAACACGTTGTGATTTTTTTTCTGGGTAATCATGGTTAATATGTGACGTATTTTTATGTATTCTATTAGAATGGGTTTTCCATGAATCCAAGTGTCTGTCACGACTGTCACTTTTTTCTTCCAAATATCCCTTTAAAGGAGAAGGAGGGGGAGGGGTGATTTTAGTTGATTCATCGTTTGTGTATATGGGCCATCCCAGAATATTTTATGTGTTCGTGCACTCGCAGACGCGCCAAGTGTAAGTGTGTGAATGCGTGTGTGTGTGATTGTATGTGTGTGTGTGTGTGTGTGTGTGTGTGTAGTGTGTGTGTGTATGTATGTGTGTGTGATTGTGTGTGTGTATGTGTGTGTACGTTTACGTGTGTGTGTGTGTGTGTGTGTGTGTGTGTGTGTGTGTGTGTGTGTGTGGTTGTGTGTGTGTGGTGTGGTGTGTGTGTGTGGTAGCTGTGTGTGTGTGTGTGTGTGTGTGTACGCGCGCGCGCGCGGTGTGTGTGTGTATGTGTGTGTGTGAGTGTGTGTGTGTGTTACGTGTACATGTGTGTGTGTGCGTGCACGCGCGCGTGTACACGTGAATTGCAAGTACTGATAAAATTTTAACGTCTAGATGACTGAGATGTCTTGACAGAAGAATCAATGTAAAGATGCAAAATGCCTTCAACTCAACAACAACAACAAAATTTGCTATCATTTTAATTGATTTTCCCCTTAGAACCAGTGAGCAACATATGATCTACAAACGTCAACGTAAAGATAAGACCAAAGTTCTTGGTCATCACAACACCACCATCACTACTGATATAACGCCCATGGACTGAAGGCAAGATATGTTTAACAATTCACCAAGCTGGGATCTACATGTATCATTACTATTGAAGGATCCACACCTGAAATAGCTTCGAGGACAGCAAAGATAATATCAACATCGTCCAGGCTGAAACGTTTGGAAGGACAAGAATCATCATCATCATCATCATCATCATCATCATCATCATCTCATCATCATATCATCAGGTGCCCTGCCGCATGGCGTTGGCGATCATGGACTTCCATCTGTCTCTATCTCTTGTTGCCCTAAGCATCTCCTCCACCCTTCTCGTCTTCAGCCACTCCACAAGTCCATCTAGCATTTTCTCCTTGGGTCTACCGGCGCTCTCTTTCCCTCCAGCTTTCCCGTTTCGACCAGGTTCTCCAAATCCCCCTTCCTCATAAAATGGCCTATAAATGTTGCCTGCCTTTTCCTAATTTTCCTTATAAGTGATCTACTTGTATCTGCCTCCATCAAGACTGTCTCGTTTGTTTTCTTTGCTGTCCATGGAACTCTTAATAACATTCTTCTTAGAAACCACATCTCGGCTGCCTCAATCTTGTTCTGGCTTTGCTTGTTGACTGTCCACGCCTCACATCCGTACAATAGTATTGGTTCTACATAACATTCAATAACTCTCTTCCTGATGTTAATTGATAGGCATTTGTTGGTAAGAATGCTTTCATCTTCTTGAATGCTGTTTTGGCTTGGCCGATTCTGCCGGCTATTTCCGATGTGGATCTGCCGTCTGATGAAATGACCGTTCCCAGGTATTTGAACTTATTAACCTGTGTCAAGGTTGTGCCATTTGCTGTTATTTTGCATGAGGGGATTTCATGTTTTTTTTCACTGATCACCATGACTTCAGTCTTCCTGCAGTTTAGTTCCAACCCCTTACCTTTGCGTTCTATTTCAAGTATATTTACAAGGTTTTGTAGATCCCTTTCATTTTCTGCAATTAGCACAGTGTCATCAAGAACAAGAATATCACCATAAAACACAAGATCAGGCTCTTACATGCAGTAGTATCTTCCATCTTCCAGTATGCATGCGTGACATGGATCCTCACAGTAGATTTTATCATCATCATCATCAGGTGCCCTGCCGCATGGCGTTGGCGATTATGGACTTCCATCTGTCTCTATCTCTTGTTGCCTCAAGCATCTCTTCCACCCTCCTTGTCTTCAGCCACTCTGCAAGTCCGTCTAATATCTTCTCCTTGGGTCTACCCAGTGCTCTCTTTCCCTCCAGCTTTCCCGTTGTGACCAGGTGCTCCAAATCCCCCTTCCTCATAAAATGGCCTATAAATGTTGCATGTCTTTTCCTAATCTTCCTTATGAGTGATCTACTTGTGTCTGCCTCCATCAAGACTGTCTCGTTTGTTTTCTTTGCTGTCCATGGAACTCTTAATAACATTCTTCTTAGAAACCACATCTCGGCTGCCTCAATCTTGTTCTGGCTTTGCTTGTTGACTGTCTACGCCTCACATCCATACAACAGTATTGGTTCTATATGACATTCAAGAGGTCTTATCGCAAGATATTAAACATCGGATACACTGATCACATCACCAATGAACAAGTGCGCCAAACTAACAAGCAGCACTCAGGTCTATGTGAAGATCTGCTGATTTCAGCTGAAAAAGAAAATTATGTTGGTATAGACATGTTTCGACACTCAAAATCAAAGCAAGATTGAGGCAGCCGACATGTGGTTTCTAAGAAGATTCTTGAGAGTTCCATGGACAGCAAAGAAAACAAACGAGACAGTCTTGATAGGAGGCACACACAAGGGGATCATTGAATAAAAAAAAAAATTAGGAAAAGACAAGCAACTTCTATAGACCATTTTAGGAGGAAAGGGGAATTAGAGCACTTGGTCACAACAGGAAAGCTGGAGGGAAAGAGAACACCAGGTAGACCCAGGGAGAAAGTATTGGACTGACTTGCAGGGTGGCTGAGGACAGAGAGGGTGGGAGATGTACTTGCGGCGACAAGGGATAGATTCATATGGAGGGCCATGATCGCCGACGCCCATGAAGATGATGATGATGATGATGATGATGATGATGGTGATGATGGGCATGTAACATGATCCACTGGCCTTGTTAGGTAAGTCAATCCTCTTGAGAACTGGGAAAGAGACGGAGGTGAAGACAGCCCAAACAATTTTGATGGACTGACAACATTGCAGAATGGACAGAGAAACCATCTGCAGAGACCCAGGCTTTTGCACACGACCGACGTAGCTGGAGGAACCTGGTGAGTAGTTATTTAGTGTGGTGCATCGATTAATCTCCTAGGAGTTCAGAGAGGGAGAGAGAGGGAGAGGGAGAGAAGAAAGAAAGAAGAGAGAGAAAGAGAGAGAGAGAGAAGAGAGAGAGAGAGAAGAGAGAGAGAGAAGAGAGAGAGAGAAAGAGAGAGAGAGAGAGAAAGAGAGAGAGAGAGAGAGAAAGAGACAGAGAGAAAAAGAGAGAGAGAAAGAGACAGAGACAGAGAGAGAGAGAAAGAGAGAAAGAAAGAAAGAGAGAGAAAGAGAGAAAGAAAGAAAGAAAGAAGAGAGAGAGAGAAAGAGAGAGAGAGAGAGACAAAGAGACACAGAGAGAGAGAAAGAGAGAGAGGGAATAACAACAAGACATGAAAAAATTAGTCGTGGTGTATGTTTGCTCAGAGCAAATAAAACACCATGACAGTTTGATTTAATTGTGACTCTCTGAAGTTCCTGATATAGTGCACAGAAATACCAGTGGGCGGTGATTTGTGTGCAAGGGCCTTGACCTCTTTGCTATTTTGGGTGCAGCGGAGGCTTTCCACAGATCCAGATTCGCCTGTGATTAGGAATGGGATTTCACGAAACACAGACAGACAGACAGAGAGGGAGAGGAGAGAGGGAGAGAGAGGGAGAGAGAGAGACAGACAGACAGACAGACAGGCACAGATAGAGACAGAGAGAAGAGACAGAGACAGACAGAGAGGGTAGAAAGAGAGACAGACAGACAGAAAGATAGAAAGGTAGAGAGACAGACAGACATTCAAAGAGACAGCCACAGATAGACAGACAGAGAAAGAAAGAAAGAGAAAAACAGACAGACAGATAAACATACATAGAGAGAGGGAGAGAGAGAGAGTGAGAGAGAGGACAGAGAGACAGAGACAGATACAGAGACAGAGACAGACAGAGACAGATACAGAGACAGAGACAGAGAGATCGCTGATACGGACAAAAGTTTTAAACCTACTAAATGAGGCACTGTCCCTTACACAACTGGACAATAGTAAAAATGCGTGCGCACGGGGGCAGGTGGGGGGTGGCCGGGTGGGGGGAAGGGCGATCAAAAGAGATGGACTGCTCACACATGATTGAAAGAATGAGCCATAAAGTTGGCACTGGTGTCAGAAATACTGCAAGTGCTTTAACATGTATAAATACACACATACAATTTTCACCAAATCTTTACCTGTAGTTGCTCTATACTTAACTTAAAGGCATAATCATCATCATCATCATCATCTCATCATCATCAGGTGCCCTGCCGCATGGCATTGGCGACCATGGACTTCCAACCATCTCTATCTCTCTTTGCCCCCAGCATCTCCCCCACCCTCTTCATCCCCAGCCACTCTGCAAATCCTCCAGCATTCTCTCCCTGGGTCTACCTGGTGCTCTCTTTCCCTCCAGCTTTCCCGTTGTGACCAGGTGCTCCAAATCCCCCTTCCTCATAAAATGGCCTATAAATGTTGCTTGTCTTTTCCTAATCTTCCTTATGAGTGATCTACTTGTGTCTGCCTCCATCAAGACTGTCTCGTTTGTTTTCTTTGCTGTCCATGGAACTCTCAACATTCTTCTGAGAAACCACATCTCGGCATAAAAGGAAAGAAATATAAACAGTTAGTTTTCTTGTGTTTTCAGGTTCATGTCCACTTAGTGAATATAAGAGACAAGACCAGTGGCCGTGATACAGTAGTTAGCACAGCGGCTTAGCGACTGGAAGCTTGTGGGTTCGAATTTCCATGAGTCCTATCAAAATCATTCTGGGAATTTTCGGCTCCATACCGGTTTCCTATCCGGAGTTGAGTGTTCTATGGGCTCATTGGGAAGACCGAGACCACACAATCGGGGTTTCATCCATTTCACGGATAACAGATGCGTCACTCAGTGTTGTGTGTGTGTGTGTGTGTGTGTGTGTGTGTGTGTGTGTGTGTGTGTGTGTGTGTGTGTGTGGTGGTGTGTGTGTGTGTTGTGTGTGTGTGGTGTGTGTGTGTGTGTGTGTGTGTGTGTGTGTGTGTGTGTGTTGTGTGTGCGTGTGTGTGTGTGTGTGGTGCGTGTGTGTGTGTGTGTGTGTGTGTGTTGTGTGTGTGTGTGTATGTGTGTGTGTGTGTGTGTGTGTGTGTGTGTGTGTGTGTGTGTGTGTGTGTGTGTGTGTGTGTGCTCTTTTCTTTTCTTTTTGTTTTGTTTTTGTTTTTTGTTGTTGTTGGTTTGGTTGTTGTTGTTTTTTGTTTGTTTTTTTGTTTTGTTTTTTGCTCATATCTTCTGACCAACTTCGCAGGTGTCTGTTTCTCTCGGTTCTAGTGGATACCTGGATACCTCCTTGAAGTAAGTGTAGAGTACATCCTTGTCACGTAGTCTCAGTCCGGACTGGCACTGCATAGCATCACGACTATCCTCCCATCATCGCAGCATTGTGAAACAGTGCCCCAAATTCCGTAGGAAAGAGGATAGCAATAACAACAATAACAAAAATAAATAATGTATATATATATATATATATATATATATGTATACAT
>CM060311.1:70369418-70371918 GCA_030674185.1 Monoplex corrugatus | reverse complement strand
TGCGTTGTTGGTTGGTTGGTTGGTTGGTTGGTTGGTTGGTTGGTTGGTTTTGTTTGTTTGTTTGTTGGTTGGTTGGCTGGTTGGTTGGTTGGTTGGTTGGTTGGTTGGTTGGTGGTTGATTGGTTGGTTTTGTATGTTTGTTTGTTTGATTGATTGATTGATTGTTTGTTTGTTTGTTTGTTTGTTGTTGTTTTTCTTTCTTTCTTTCTTTCTTTCGTTTGCTTGTTTGTTTCCTTTTTGTAAATGAAGACTTGGAGGGGTTTTCTGGGGTCCACATGTATATATTTACTCGCTTTTTAGACATTGTACATTGAACAGAGACTGCAGATGACATTTGTTTACCTCTCAGGAGAGGGATGGTGGTGGTTGGAAACCCTGAAACACCCCGCCCTTCCTGTAGTCTGCCTATGTTGTGGTAAACACCTCAAGCCTACACATAAACTTATCATGCTGCCGTAATGTTCAAATCTCATTCACAGTGATCTCATTCGATGTAAAAACGTGTTGGTCTACATTGGTTCATTACTTCATAATTTGACAAAATCTTGACAAAAGCTTTTTTCACAATTTCAGTCACAACGATTCCAAAAACAATGCGCGCACGCACCTACACACACACACACACACACACCACATACACACATATAGAACACGCGCGCGCGCGCGCACGCACGCACGCCACACCACAACACACACACACACAAAGAGAGAGAGACACACACTCACACACACACACACACACACACACACACACACACACACACACACACACACACACACATCGCCATTTGTATTGTTCGTTTGTTTTGTTGTTTTTGTTTGTTTGAGAGGTATCTAAAGTCTTCTAGTTGAATGCATCGTATCGCTAAATGATCAGACAATAGATATGGAAGTCACACAACCAAACATTGATTTAACTGACATGCATTTTTGAAGAATGGATTTCCGTCGATCATCACGAAATTTGTCAACATTCGTGAAACACATCGCCAAGGTATTGTCATCGAAAAATAAAACAGATGTTCTGCTTTGTTTGTCTACGTCTATGTGTCTTCCATCGACGACGACGACGACGACGACGATACGACAATGACGACGACGATGGACGATGATCATGATGATGATGATGATGATGATGATGATGATGATGATGATGATGATGAATGATGATGATGATGATGATGATGATGAGGGTCGATAAATCATCATCATTGTCGCCGTCGTCATCGTTGTCGTCATTATCATCATCATTATCGTCGTCGTATAGTAGTAGTAGTTCGTCGTCGTCATCATCATCATCGCCATTATCGTCGTCGTCGTCGTCATCGTCATCATCATCGTCGTCGTCATCATCATTATCATCATCGTCTTCGTCGATCGTAATCATTATCATTAGCAGCAGCAGCAGCAGTAGCAACAGCACCGCCGCCACCACCACACCACCACCACCATCACCACCACCACCACCACCGCCACCACCACCACCACCACCACCACCACCACCACCACATAATTCCTTTAATTTTTTTGTTTAGCTTGTTTGTGTGTTTGTTTGATCGTTTGTTTGTTTGTTTTTTGCAGTTGATGAAACAAAATCAACAACAAAAAATTCCGACTAAACAATGAAACAAAACAAATTAAGCAAACAAATAATCTCACAAGCAAACACGTATACAACAACAACAACAAAACAACTAACAAATACATCAAAATAACAGAACAACAACAAGAACAATAACAAAAATACAATCAAACAGAACAACATCAAGAACAACCAATACCGATAACTAAACATCTTGCGTTTTTATACATTACTTACATACTACTACTATATGATACAGAGATGATAATGACAAACATCATGTCAGATATATGCATGCACTATGCATTCATTTACATTCATGTATTGTACATGCAGTACCATTCAGCAAGCAAAGCCAGAGCAAGATTGAGGCAGCCGAGATGTGGTTTCTCAGAAGAATGTTGAGAGTTCCATGGACAGCAAAGAAAACAAACGAGACAGTTTTGATGGAAGCAGACACAAGTAGATCACTCATAAGGAAGATTGGAAAAGACAAGCAACATTTATAGGCCATTTTATGAGGAAGGGGGATTTGGAAGCACTGGTCACAACGGGAAAGCTGGAGGGAAAGAGAGCACCAGGTAGACCCAGGGAGAGAATGCTGGACGGACTTGCCGAATGGCTGGGGATGAGGAGGGTGGGGGAGATGCTGGGGGCAACGAGAGATAGAGATGGTTGGAAGTCCATGGTGCCAACGCCATGCGGCAGGGCACCTGATGATGATGATGACATGCAGTACATATTTGTGGCACATATACGTTCATGACAAGCATTATTATTAACATCACCATCATCACCGTAGTGCATTCGGAATACATGTGTTCATCGTTGTTGTTATTGTTGTTGCTATTTTGTTACTGTTGCTTTTGATGTTATTATTGTTGTGGTGTTGTTGTTGTTTTTGTTGTTCTTGTTCCC
>CM060311.1:70331918-70336918 GCA_030674185.1 Monoplex corrugatus | reverse complement strand
AGTGAAGATCAATTCATAAATACCCTCTTTAAGAGCTTTCATAATTATTAAATCGTAATATATTTGCGATATCTGTTTTATACAGATATTCGGCCCAGATTCAGTAGAAATCAATTTATATATATATATATATATATATATATATATTCTCTAAAGGATCTGCCTACCCTTTCAGCCTTCAAGTCGCAGTTACAGACTTAGCTGTTCACCCGGGCTTTCCATTAACATTAGCCCTCCACCAATGTATACTTCTACTTTTAATTTCTGATCATATGCCATTGTGTGGTGATTCAACCCAAATGCGCGTGTACGAAGTCAGTGCACCTTTGGCCCATGGACAATTGCAAAGGTTTTCTCTCCTCAGTTCAAGACCTTGCCAGCAATTAGGTTTTTGCGCAGGCTTAGGAAGTCTGCCATATAATTGCTGGCAGATTTGGGTGGAGCGCTTGTGGAATCGTCCGAGTGCCCTGAATTCCTCTTGAACAAACTTCAAACTCCCGTTTATTTAAATATTTATTTATTTATATATCTATTTATTTATTTATTATATTCATTTAAAAAAATTGGAATTAAAATGGGAAAGTAAACTATTACAGGGGCTTCTCTGTTAGAAGCGGAAAGCTTTATAGATCAACCCTAATCCTAACCCAAACCTATATGACCTGTGTTTGTGTACAGGAGTTCTGTCAGGTTAAAAACTGTGAGTAAAATGTGCCTGCGTAGTTGCAGTGGACACTTGAGCAGATATAGTTTTCATCGATTTTAGACCATTGTCTGTACAATTGTGCCACATCAGACTTATGTATGTCTTCCTTATAACCCATAGGTATACGTATATGTATGGTGAGGCGTTATTCGTTAAATTAATGTATGAGCGTGGATGTGTGTATTCTTGTGTGTGTGCGTGGGTGGAGAGAGAGAGAGAGAGACACAGAGAGAGAGAGAGAGTGTGTGTGTGTGTGTGTATGTGTGTGTGTTTGTGTGTGTGTTAGTGTGTTAGTGTGTGTTAGTGTGTGTTGTGTGTGTGTGTGTGTGTGTGTGTGTGTGTTGTGTGTGTGTGTGTCTGTCTGTCTGTCTGAGTGAATGACATATCGGTGTTCTGCATGTAGCCTATTACACTCAGCGATGTGCAAGTGAGTCTAAATGAGTTTGGAAAACAGGGCAATACCAAAAAATACATTCATTGCCCAGAACGATTTTGGAGATACACACACGCAAAAATGTGGATAAAAGGGAAAGCACGCTAAACATTGATGTATATGAATAATTCCCTTTCATAATAATGAAAACTGAAAAACAAAAAACAAAAACCACTATGGCGTAATGCCACACGTGCATACACCTCCACGTGGGAGAAACCAAAGAAGAGAGAGGGTGACAGACACTTCTGTGTGTGGGAGGGGGGAGGAGGAGGAGGAGGAGGAAAAGGAGGAGGAGGACGACGACGAAAGAACAAAGATGGCGGAGGAGTGGTCATGACGCGTGCTGCGCCCTGGCGGGGGACGCGATGACGTTGGCCTCCCCTCAAGGGGAAATCACTCGTATATAAAGCGAGTGTCATCGCCTCTGCGATGAATGATGAGAGAGCTTTGTACGGGCAGCTGCGATTCGCTGTTTACTGTCGAGGCCTGTGATTGGTGCTAGTGGTTTGCAGTGAACTGACTCTTGTGGTTGGGGTGCTTGTTTGGCTGTTTTGGGGCTTGTGTGTTAAGAGACTTTTTTTGAAGGGCCAGGTGCAAAACGCATCGCTTCTTTTGCTTTCTTCGGAGTATATAGGATAGTACGATGTGTAAAAATGGTAAGTTTCGTAGTAACAAGGTAAAAAAAAAATTAGGGTGGTAGGATTCGTAATATTAGTTATGACGTGTGGGTGTGCAAGTTTTTGGTATCGTTTGTAAGATTAATAAGTGCCTGATTTTTTTTTTTTTTTTTTTTTTTTTGAAAAGTGGAATGATATCAGAGATGTATCTTTGTCCTTTATCTCCTTTGTCTGTTTCTGTCTTTGTCTTTCTTTCTTTCTTTCTTTCTTCTTCTCTCTCTCTTTCTTTCTTTCTTTTTTTCTTTCTTTCTTTCTTCTTCTTCTCTCTCTTTCTTTCTTTGTTTCTTTTTCTCTGTTCTTTCTCTCTCTCTCTTTCTCTGTTTTCCCCGTCCTTTGTCTCCCTCTGTTTGCTTGTCTGTCTGTCTGTCTGTCTGTCTGTCTCTCTGTCTATCTCTCTATCTCTCTCTCTTTCTTTCTCTCTCTTTATTTGTTTCATACTATTGATAACTCAGTTTTGCAATGGAAGTTGATGTAAATATATAGACCTTGGCTGATATGTTTGTATCTATAGCCTTAGAAAATAGATTTTATATTTCATTTTAATCCCCCCCCTCTCTTTCTCTCTCTCTCTCTCTCTGTCTTTCTTTCTCTCTCTCTCTCTCTCTCTGTCTTTCTTTCTCTCTCCCTCTCACTCACTCTCTCTCTCTCCCTCTCTCTCTCTCTTTCTCTCCCTCTTTCATGCTGTCTTTCTCTTTCTATGTCTCTCTCACTCACTCACTCTCTCTCTCTTTCCTCCGTCCTTACTCCCTGCTTCTCTCTTTCTTTCTGTCTGTCTTTTTTGTGTATAATCTTGGGTGCATCAGTTGTCGTGTGGTCGCTTAAATTAGCTCACGCCTTTCAGCTTTGATTTTGCCTTCAACTATCACGACATCACTGTAACTGTCAGGTCAGGTCAGGTCAGGTCCGTAGCCGGTAGGTGCTGTAGGGCCCACAGACGACTTGACACTCCCTCATGCCTTTCGTCTTCGCTTTCCTCAGGTGGTAGTGAGGGGAGCTGGTCCATTCTTGATGTTATCTTCCATCTTTCTTCTGTCTGCCTCGTCTCGCTGTCCTGGTACGGTGCCTGCATGATGGTCTTTGCAGGCCATGGTTCTTGTTAACTGTAACTGTAGAGTATAATATACTGAGTATCAACGAAGTGCACAGTTAGATTGCATTGTAAAGGTGAGTTGATGCTTCCCTCGCTGAAACATTAGTGTTATAAATGAGTTGTACCCCTTGATACTTGAGTTGTAATGGGCTATGGTCACGATAACTTCAAACTATGAACGTGTCTGTCCCTATCTTTCCGTCTGTCTCTCTGTCTGTCTGTCTGTCTTGCCTCTGTCTCTCTTCTCTTTGTCTCTGTCTGTCTACTCTCTCTCTCTTTCTCTCTTTCTCTCTTTCTCTCCTTCTCTTTGTCTCTCTTCCAGTGGTACCTAATGCCACCATCCTTGTCTGTTGTCTCTCTGTCTGTCTGTCTGTCTTTTCTCTCTCTCTCTCTTTCTCTTCTCTCTCTCTCTCTCTCTCTCTCTCTTCTCTTCTCTTCTCTCTCTTCCAGTGGTACCTAATGCCACCAACCTTGAGTGATATTGTGTTTGAACTGAACTGGTTGAATTTCAATAGCTCTTTTCCCTCCATCCTCAGTCCCACTCCAAATGGGTTTCGTTTCGCCTTTTGTTTGTTTGAGATTTTGTTTTTGTTTGTTTATTTGTTTTGTTTTGTTTTATATCTCTTTTCCTTGTATAGATACATACATATATATATATATATATATACACATCAGGGGGGTGCAAAATTTAGGTATACAGTTATAAAAAAAAGAAAACACGTACAATACTCATTGCATTTATTATACAAACAAATGAATATTGCATATAATGTAATCACAAGCACAGCCTTAATCCCTCAGATACTCAAACTGCTTGCCATCGGTATTCACACACTCTTCTAATCGAGAGCGGAATTAAGCATTATAATAATGATGTGATACTTATACTTTTTGCACCCCCCTGATATATGTATTTGTATATATATACGTGTATCCACTTATATGTTAAAGGAAAAGAGATAAATCATTGGTGTTCTGGGTCCCATCAGCACACCCTCGGAAGTTTCTTGTTAACCTCAACTTCTGGGTTGGCCGCTGACCTCAGGGAACCAGACCTGATGACCGCAGAGAAAGACCTGCTGTCTGCTCGGAAAGACTGCAGACGTGAGATCCCTTACGGGACATGTCAGACCGACCTTACTGATGATAAATGGGCTGTGTCTGGAGCATCATCCCTGGGACACTTTCGCGGCCGTTCAAACAATCCCTGTGGTTGAAGTGAAGCAATGTTGGGAGTTCCCGACTGCTGATTGTGGAGACTACAGTCAGAGGAAGGGAGCTGGCAGTTATGCGAGCTGGTGGCAGGGGCAGGCTGCCCAAAATTGAGATGAAAGTCCAGAGTGGAGCTTAGAGAGGGGTCTTCTATTCTCTCTTGGTCTGGTGGCTGGGCTGGACCTGGTTGGTGTACATTTTGTGACTATGTCTCCCGGGGTTTGTCATCTTCTCCACCTTGCCATTCGGTTTGTAAACAAGGGTAACCTATGACTGGGTCCAATGGGTCATGCATGCAACGCATGCACAGCCCCTCTAACCCCTTTGCTTGATGAATTGGCTGTCGTGCGGCGTCGGGAGCTTCGGAGGTGATTGTCATGAGATTGGCGAGGCACTGGTGATCTGGGATCTGGGGCCCATCCGCACCCTCCGGAGTTTCTTGTTAAATCTCTCTCTGTCTTTCTCTGTCTCTCTCTGTCTCTCTTTGTCTCCTCTCTCTCTCTCTCTTTCTCTCTCTCTCTCTGTCTCTCTCTGTCTCTCTCTCTGTCTGTCTCTCCCGTCTCCTCTCTTTGTCTCTTCTCTCTGCTCTTCTCTCTGTCTCTCTCTCTCTCTGTCTCCTCTCTTTGTCTCTCTCTCTCTCTCTGTCTCTGTTTGAATGTCTCTCTCTGTCTCTCTTTCTCTCTCTCTGTCTATCCTCTCTCTCTCTGTCTCTCTCTCTCCTGTCTCTCTTCTCTCTGTCTGTCTGTCTCTCTGTCTGTCTGTCTCTCTCTCTCTCTCTCTCTCCTCTCTTTGTCTCTCTGTCTCTTCTCTCTCTCTCTCTCTGTGCTCTCTGTCTCTCTAACCCTTACCTTCTCTCTCTCTATCTATATGTCTGTCTTT
>CM060311.1:70316918-70326918 GCA_030674185.1 Monoplex corrugatus | reverse complement strand
ACTGCGCTCAGAGTAATTCATCACACAAGGGGTCTCAAAAAACATGTCTGAATACAAATGTAAACAAACCTAAGGACATTTAAGTCTGTATAGCAGCGGGCCTAATTTACCTAAATTTGCTTCCGTGCATCTCATTTCCCTAGAGCCAAAAATGCACCTAATACATGTACCCAACTGCCAATCCTAAGAAAAAGTACGTAAGATTTTATTGACCACATACAGGCGGATGGACCAGCAAGACAGAAAATAAGAAGAAGAAAGGACACAAAGCGCAAGAACAAGACAGAAACAAAGAGAGTGATAGAAAACAGGAAATTTCTAGCACAGAATTTCCAGAAGAGGGGGTATACTTTTTATACTGAAAAAGCCCTCAGCATCCCCAGGGGGGGGGGGGGGGGGGTAATATGCGTATGTGCATGTGTGTGTGTATGTGTTTGTGTTTGTTGTGTGTGTGTGTGTGTGTTTATGCGTGTATGTATGTTTATGTACATGTGTGTGTGTGTGTGTGTGTGTGTGTGTGTGTGTTGGTGTGGTGTGTGCTGTGTATGTGGTGTGTGCATGTGTATGTAGTGTGCGTACTGTGTGTGCGAGTGTGTGTGTGTGTGTGTGTGTGTGTATGTGTGCGTATGGTGTGTGTGTGTGTGTGTGTGTGTGTTGCACTGCAAGAGCAAGATGGTGTTTCATATTGAACATCTCGCTTTTGTGTGTCTTTCTGTCTATGATGTACAAAACAATACGGCCTTGATAAAAAAAGAAATAATCGTAAAATTACTTATAATAAGTTATATATCTTTAAAAAAAAACAAAAAACAAAAACAAACAAAGACACCACGAGGCTATCAGACTACAATGTATTAATGTTATTATTTATTTATTTTCAACCCCCTTTCCCCCACTTCCTTCATTTACTTTCAATACAATATGACCCAGTTATTCTGTGGGTGTATTTCTTGTAAGTTAGACTTTAAACGTCTTCGTGTTATTGATACGAACTGCTGCCTGTCGAGATAATTTTTGGGCGTCCATAATACGATGTTCATTAATTAGAAAGAATATCTAAGAGTTAGACATCAAACAGGACCGAACATGTCTCAATAACATGAAAACATAGACATCAAACGACGAACATGTCATACATGAACAGCATGACAAATAACGATGTAAGAAACGACAATAAAAGGATAAAATGGAAAAACAAAAACACACGGGAAATGGCTGCTTTTAGTTTGTGTAATGAGGAAAGATGACCATACCATATTTACATTCACTCTTTTAATCGTGTGACGCGAATGTTACATTTTTTTTTTTTTTTTATGATCTTGCTGAAAAAAAATAATCAGTTAATCAGACTCGTGAAGGAAAAATCGTTTCATTTTTCAAACCAAATACTGTTATATTCAAAACAAGTGTGACTGCTTGCGTTCAAGCAAACAGGAACCAGAAAGGAAAAAATACCACGAAAAAAGAATAAGAACAGTATTTAATAGAAATGATTCTTTTTCTCACAGTGGACGGAGTAGCAGAGAAGTTTCAGTCTTTCGTCCTAAATTTTGTATCTGGTGTTTGTGTGTTTGTGATCTTACGCTTGACAAAGGCCAAATTTGCGCCTGTCTTGTCTTGTTGTATTGAATACGCGTTCTTATTCTTTTTTTCGTGGTTTTTTTTTTTTTCTGGTTACTGTTACATTCGGTTGATATTTCATTATGATATGGGAAGAAACGTGCATTCCAACAGTCTCGTGATTTATCATCATCATCATCATCGTGTGCCCTGCCGTTGGTGTTCATGACCCTTCATACGAATCTATCCCGTGTCGCTGAAGTATTATCTCTCACCCTTTCTGTCCTCAGCCACTCTGCAAGTCCGTCCGATATTTTCTCCCTGGGTCTACTTGGTGTTCTCTTTCCCTCCAGCTTTCCTGTTGTGACTAGGTGCTCTAAATTTCTCTTGCCACATAAAATGTTGCTTGTCTTTGCCTAATCTTCTTTATTAATTATATCCTTGTGTCTGCCTCCTTCAAGACTGTCTTGGCTTGTTTTCTTTGCTGTCCATGAAACTCAACATTCTTCTCATGATTGTCACCTGAAAATCAAAAGTCAAGGTCAACCAAATTTGGACATTCGCGAGACCGAAATAAATTCCCTCAAAACATAAAAGCAAATATATTCACGCTGTATTCTAATAATGATATTCCTGTCTCGTCCAGCTTTAATCTTTCCACGACTCGCTCAGTAAAACACGTCACTCACATGGCTTGATCATAATGCCTTTCTCAGTCTTGGCAGACGTAACAACTGACATGAATTTATGGTAAGTTTGCTTCTTCTTCTTCTTCTTCTTCTTCTTCTTCTTCTTCTTCTTCTTCTTCTTCTTCTTCTTCTTCTTCTTCTTCTTCTTCGCATTCTTCTTCGCATTCTTCTTCGCATTCTTCGCATTCTTCGCATTCTTCTTCTTCTTCGCATTCTTCTTCTTCTTCGCATTCTTCTTCTTCGCATTCTTCTTCTTCGCATTCTTCTTCTTCTTCGCATTCTTCTTCTTCTTCTTCTTCGCATTCTTCTTCTTCTTCGCATTCTTCTTCTTCTTCTTCTTCTTCTTCTTCTTCTTCGCATTCTTCTTCTTCTTCTTCTTCGCATTCTTCTTCTTCTTCGCATTCTTCTTCTTCTTCTTCGCATTCTTCTTCGCATTCTTCTTCTTCTTCGCATTCTTCTTCTTCGCATTCTTCTTCGCATTCTTCTTCGCATTCTTCTTCTTCTTCTTCTTCCATTCTTCTTCGCATTCTTCTTCTTCTTCTTCTTCTTCTTCTTTCTTCTTCTTCTTCTTCTTCTTCTTCTCTTCTTCGCATTCTTCTTCGCATTCTTCTTCGATTCTTCTTCTTCGCATTCTTCTTCTTCGCATTCTTCTTCTTCTTCGCATTCTTCTTCTTCTTCGCATTCTTCTTCTTTTTTCGCATTCTTCCATTCTTCTTCTTCTTCGCATTCTTCTTCTTCTTCGCATTCTTCTTCTTCTTCGCATTCTTCTTCTTCGCATTCTTCTTCTTCTTCTTCTTCTTCTTCTTCTTCTTCGCATTCTTCTTCTTGCATTCTTCTTCGCATTCTTCTTCTTCTTCTTCTTCTTCTTCAGTAGGATTTAAGGCCTGTTTTGTCATGTATCCTTGTCCGTAGGTTCCTCTTGTCAAATTGTATGCGTTCGTGAGTCTTCAGCAGTTTACATGTTTTATCCAACTTTGAGAGAAATTAATTCATTACGAGCTGAGAAAATCTCACTTACACATTGTGTTTCCCAGGTACATAGACACAGGCACACATACAGGCACACACATACACACACACATACAGACACACACACACTCACACACACACACACACACACACTCACACACACACACACATACAGACACACACACACACACACACACACACACACACCACACACACACACACACACACACACACACACACACACACACTCACACACGCGCACGCACACACACACACACAACACACACACACACACACACACACACACACACACACACACACAATGTTTCGAAGTTTCTCATTCTCACACTCCAACGTGTCCCTAACGCTCTGCTCTCATCATCTTCAAAAATGATTTTTCTATATATGGGTAGATACATGTACGTCTTTCGGCGAATTCAATGTTTAAAAAACAGACAAACAAACAAAAGGAACGACAGAAGAAGAGAAAAGACACACTTCTACAGCTGTACACCCACACCCAAGTCGTTCACAGATAAAAGTTCAAAGTATCTTATCCTTTAGCCACTTTGTGGGAGATTTCTTTTTTTTTTTTCTTTTTTTTTTTTTTTTCATTAATCTATGCATTGTCATTATCCTTTTTAACCATTTGCAGAGGGTTTGTATTTTCATTTATTTAATTTTCCTATCTACTCTCATTATCCTTTAACCACTTGCTGGAGGGGTCTCTTTTCATTTACTGTACTTATCTGTCTATTGGAGTCTCTTTTCAATTACTGTATTTATCTGTCTATTGGAGTCTCTTTTTTCATTTATTGTACTTATCTGTCTATTGGAATCTCTGTTCATTTATTGTATTTATCTGTCTATTGGAGTCTCTTTTCATTTATTGTATTTATCTGTCTATTGGAATCTCTGTTCATTTATTGTATTTATCTGTCTATTGGAGTCTCTTTTCATTTATTGTATTTATCTGTCTATTGGAATCTCTTTTTTCATTTATTGTATTTATCTGTCTATTGGAATCTCTGTTCATTTATTGTATTTATCTGTCTATTGGAATCTCTGTTCATTTATTGTATTTATCTGTCTATTGGAGTCTCTTTTTTCATTTATTGTACTTATCTGTCTATTGGAATCTCTGTTCATTTATTGTATTTATCTGTCTATTGGAGTCTCTTTTCATTTATTGTATTTATCTGTCTATTGGAATCTCTGTTCATTTATTGTATTTATCTGTCTATTGGAGTCTCTTTTCATTTATTGTATTTATCTGTCTATTGGAATCTCTTTTTTCATTTATTGTATTTATCTGTCTATTGGAATCTCTGTTCATTTATTGTATTTATCTGTCTATTGGAATCTCTGTTCATTTATTGTATTTATCTGTCTATTGGAATCTCTGTTCATTTATTGTATTTATCTGTCTATTGGAGGTTCTTTTCATTTATTGTATTTATCTGTCTATTGGAGTCTCTTTTTAATTTACTGTATTTATCCATCTACTGGAGTCTCTTTTCATTTACTGTATCTATCTGTCTATTGGGGTCTCTTTTCATTTATTTTATTTATCCATCTATTGGAGTCTCTTTTCATTTATTTTATTTATCTGTCTATTGGAGTCTCTTTTCATTTATTTTATTTATCTATCTATTGGGGTCTCTTTTCATTTATTTTATTTATCTGTCTATTGGGGTCTCTTTTCATTTATTTTATTTATCTGTCTATTGGAGTCTCTTTTCATTTATTTTATTTATCTATCTATTGGAGTCTCTTTTCATTTATTTTATTTATCTATCTATTGGAGTCTCTTTTCATTTATTTTATTTATCTGTCTATTGGAGTCTCTTTTCATTTATTTTATTTATCTATCTATTGGAGTCTCTTTTCATTTATTTTATTTATCTATCTATTGGAATCTCTTTTCATTTATTTTATTTGTCTATTGGAGTCTCTTTTCATTTACTTTCTTTGTCTATCTATTTGTCAATGTGGATTTGTTAAGTAAAATTCAGGCTTTTTTTTTTTTTTCGGCGAGAGCACGTCGCCTCAGACCAGCGCAAAAACATTTTTTGTACAGATGTATTTCTGTTTATCTATGACAGTGAATTTCGCTAGAGGATTATTTTGCTAGGGACAAATCTTTTGTTACTGTTGGATTTTTGTGGTGCGCTAAGTGTGTGTGTTAGATTCAGACTTCTTCTCCGGGGAGAGAGCCCGTCGCCGCAGTGCAGCGCCACCAGTTTGTTTTGTTTTGTATGTGCGTATTTCGCTGGAGGATGTTGCGAGGGTGAACTATTTTGCTACTGTAGGATTTTTATCGTGCTCTGTGTGTCGGTAAAATTCCGGCTTCTTCTTTTTTGGGGAAAGGACGTCGCCGCATCACAGCGCCACCAATTCGTTTTCTTTTGTACGCCTGTATTTCTGTTTATCCATGAAAGTGAATTATTTCGCTCGAGGGTTTGGCGAGGGTTAACTCTTTTGTTGCTGTGAGATCTTTATCGTGCGCTGCGCGTGTGTTTGTACAAGTGGACCCCTCCCCCCCCCCCCCCCCAGTTTAATTAACATCTCATCCGAAAGACCAGCATGTAGACCATCACCGAAGAGTCAGTGGAGAATGGAATCTTTATTTAATGTCTGTTCACAATAGTGAGTTTAGACACACACACACACACACACACACACACACACACACACACACACACACACACACACACACACACACACACACACACACAGAGGATCATCTAATATCACTTATAGTGAAAAGACGTTAAATCAAAGAACGAACGAACGAACACACAGAGGAAAAAAAAGGGTGGGGGGTGGGGTGGGGTGGGGGGTGGGGATGGAAAGGGGTAGTGGAAGTTTGAATGTAAGAAGGGGAACAATTACAATTAATAATTCAGAACATTAAGTTAACAGTGTCAATTAATAACAGACAACAATTAATTAACTCTTCATAACAAATTGCCAACAGGGGATCTGAGAATCAGCTGGACTTTCGAAATAATATCATTATTTTTGTTGTAAAGAATATCTCTAGCGTCAGTCAGTACATGAAAAATCGAGATTGTTATTTCT
Organism: Monoplex corrugatus; assembly: GCA_030674185.1. Lineage (NCBI taxonomy): Eukaryota > Metazoa > Mollusca > Gastropoda > Littorinimorpha > Ranellidae > Monoplex > Monoplex corrugatus. The sequence goes on along the minus strand of CM060311.1, from coordinate 70,320,616 downwards.
ATATATCGTAAGTAAGATAGGACATTCAAAGAGCAGATGGTGGACATATAATGCTTTGGAACAAATACATACATTCTGTGTATATTTTTATTTTCCAAGAGTTAAGCCTTAGTTTGTATATCAAGGACGTTAGCTAGCTGTCTGGGATAGCTAGGTATCAGGCTTTTGGGTATTGGAGAAATTTGTATAAAGTGACCATTCTAACACAGAGCCAAGTCAGCGGAAGGGGAAGGAAGAAAACCCCTGCCTGATCCATGATTCGAACCCGGGATTCTCGCATCCTAGGCATGTGCTCAAACCACTAAGCCATTCCATCGCTCATCCCGAGGTGGCGGTATCGCCATCCTCTACAACGACTCACTCCATTCCCGCCTATCTTTCTCGCAGTCTCTGCCTTTCTCCCATCCTTCTTTCGAGCACGTTGAAGTATCCTTCCAATCCACCCCTCACCCCATCACCTTCTCCTGTGTCTATCGACCCCCACCTAGCTCTGCCAACAAACTCACCACATCCATGTTTCTCTCTGACTTTGACCAATTGCTTGACCACTACTGCCTCTTACCTGGAAATCTCATCATTCTAGGAGATATCAATGTCCACTATGACAACACTCACCGTTATGACACAAGACATATCATCAACTCTCTGTCCAATCACAATATGACTCAACACATTTCTGAACCAACCCATCAAAAAGGTCACATTCTTGACTGGATCATTTCTCGTGATCATCACAATTCCGCTACTGACAACTGCTTAGTTCTTTCTACCCGTCTAACTTCAGCCCTTCCATCTGACCACTCTGCAATTCTCTGTTCTCTCGACATTTCTCCTCCTTCCCGTACCATGCGCACAGTGACTCGACGCAATCTCAAATCTATCGACCTCTCCACATTTTCATCTGATGCCTCCCGTCTCCTTTCTGAAAAGTCACATAGCCTTGCCGATGAATTCTATACTACTCTCCACCATCTTCTGGACACTCATGCTCCAGCCACAACCCGTCTTTTACCTGACCGCCCCCCTACCCCCTGGCTCACTCATGAGATCGCCTGTGCAAAACGTGCCCGCCGCAGAGCAGAGCGCCGCTGGCGCAAATCCAAACTCACTGTACACAGGCAACTTTTCCAAGCCTCTAAAACAAAAGTATCCACCCTCATTGCATCAGCAAAAACAAGCTATTTCCAAACCAAAATCCTGAATGCCTCTTCTTCAAAAGAACTCTTTACAACCATGAATCATCTCCTTGGCACACGAAAAGATTTACCTCTCCCAACAAAACATACAAATGAAGAACTCCCATCTGTATTCTCCAACTATTTCACCACCAAAATACAAACTCTTCGTGACAGGCTTGACAGGACACCCTGTCAACCATGCCCACCTGACCCTTCCTTCTCTGGCACACCTCTTACTACTTTTACCCCAGTCTCACAAGAAGAAATTCTCAACACAATCAGATCCATGTCGTTCAAAACCTGCGAACTGGATCCTCTTCCAGGTTCTGTCTACGCCGACTGTCTCCCTACTCTCCTCCCATTCATCACTGACATCATCAACACTTCTCTTCAAACTGGAACTGTCCCAGATTCTTTCAAGTCTGCTATTGTTCACCCTCTCCTCAAGAAACACAATTTAGATCCAAATGAACTGAAAAATTACCGGCCTATCTCTAATCTCTCTTTCTTGTCAAAACTCCTTGAAAAAGTCGTCCTCAACCAGCTGAACTCTCACCTGTCTGCCAACAATCTCCTCAATCCTTTCCAGTCAGCCTACCGCCAGTGCCATAGCACTGAAACTGCCCTACTACACATTCTCAACAATCTCCTCCTTGCAACTGATACTGGCAAAGTCTCTCTCCTCACACTCCTTGATCTGTCTGCAGCCTTTGATACCATTGATCATGGTATTCTCCTTTCTAGATTTCATCATACTTTTGGCATCTCTGACATTGCTCTGTCTTGGTTCACTTCATACCTATCAAACAGAAAACAAACCGTTCTCATCAATGGCACTTACTCTCAACCTGCATACCTGACCTGTGGTGTTCCACAAGGATCTGTCCTTGGCCCTGTTCTTTTCACTCTTTACACCTCCCCCCTGTCCACCATCACCAACTCCCATTCTATAAAACACCACTTCTATGCTGATGACACCCAACTTCAAGACAGTGACTCACCTGATAATATACAGCGCCTGTTGACTCGCACCACTGAGTGTTACTCGGACATTAAGAACTGGATGACACACAATAGACTTCAGCTTAATGACGACAAAACAGAAGCTATCCTCATTGGCACCCGTCAGAAACTTTCTCAGCTGCCTCCTCTTTCTCTCCCATTATGTAACACATCAGTCCCAATTTCTGATTCAGCTAAAAACCTTGGTGTCTGCATTGACTCTACCCTCTCCATGAACAACTTTGTTTCTCAAACTGCCAGATCCTGCTACTATCATCTCCATCGTATAAAGCTGATCAGGAAGTATCTCTCTGTCGAAACAACTGCAAAACTCGTTTCTCTCCTTCATAATGTCTCGCATTGACTATTGCAATTCACTCCTGTCTGGTCTTCCTGCCTCCACCATTCACATCCTACAGCGCATTCAAAACAATGCTGCACGCCTTGTACTCAAAAAGAAAAAAGCTGACCACATATCTCCTCTCCTGGCACAACTTCACTGGCTCCCTGTATCAAAGCGCATACAGTACAAACTAGACACCATGTGCTACAAAAGCCTCAATAACGCAGCCCCCGATTACCTGTCAAGCCTACTTGAGATCTATGTTCCCTCACGTACCCTCCGCTCTGCCTCTGATCCTCTGACTCTTCGCTTTCCACGCACTAAGCTCAATACCTATGGTCCACGAGCCTTCTCTGTTTCTGGTCCACTCTCCTGGAACAAACTTCCTCTCTCAGTCCGTCAGCAACCTACTTTTGTCTCCTTCAAGTCCGCTCTCAAAACTCACCTTTTCTCTCCTGCATAAAATCCTAACCTCACTCAACCCTCCCCTCTGCAGCCTGTCTCCGCTCGGAGGGAATCACATGGTTATAATATATAATTGTATGCTATGCTCTCTATAATTTTCCATTGCTTTTATTCTTGCTTTTATTGCTTTTATTCTTTCTCCCCATTTATAGCCATGCGTGTGTGTGGGTGTGTGTGTGTGTGTGTGTGTGTGTGTGTGTGTGTGTGTGTCTGTATGTGTGCGTGCGTGTGTGTGCGAGCGTGCGTGCCTGCGTGTGTGTCTGCTTCAGCGCTTAGATTTGATTTTATCAAGATTTTGCGCTATATAAATATTGTAATTATTATTAATTATCATTCCAGATAGAAGAAGATAACAAGACAGCCATTAACCCTTTGACTCTCGCACCCTGTCTACCAGCATCCCGCATTGTCAACCATGCTAGCAAAGCAAAAACTTAACCCTTTGACTCTCGCACCCTGTCTACCAGCATCCCGCATTGTCAACCATGCTAGCAAAGCAAAAACTTAACCCTTTGACTCTCGCACCCTGTCTACCAGCATCCCGCATTGTCAACCATGCTAGCAAAGCAAAAACTTAACCCTTTGACGCTCGCACCCTGTCTACCAGCATCCCGCATTATCAACCATGCTAGCAAAGCAAAAACTTAACCCTTTGATGCTCGCACCCTGTCTACCAGCATCCCGCATTGTCAACCATGCTAGCAAAGCAA
>CM060311.1:70291918-70299418 GCA_030674185.1 Monoplex corrugatus | reverse complement strand
TCTGTGTCTGTGTGTCTGTGTGTGTGTCTGTCTGTGTCTGTGTGTCTGTCTGTCTGTGTGTCTGTGTGTGTGTGTGCATGTGTGAGTGTTGTGAGTGTGTGTGGTGAGTGTGGGTGAGTGTGTATGTATGTACGTGTATTATTATATACGTGCACATATGAATGATATATATATATACATATATACATAAGTATCTACAAATATATACATATACATATGTATATTTTTTATATATCTATATACATGCATATAGATAAATACATACATGTATACATAGATACATAGAAACATACATAACATACATACATACATACATACATACATACGTACATACATACATACAAATATACGTGTGTATGTATTTGTGCATGTGTGTATGTATGTGTGTGTATGCGTCTGTGTGTGTGTGTGTGTGTGTCTGTGTCTGTGTCTGTGCGTGTCTGTGTGTGTGAGAGAGAGTCTGTGTCTGTGTGTATGTTTATACACATATACATACAGGTGTCTGTGCGTGTGTGACTTGTTCTCACTGAAAGAGGCTAAGGTTCATTTAGAAGGTATGAAGGTATTAGGCTCTGAGCAGGAAGATCAGGAAGTTGGGAATCAGTGTCCACACCAAGCCCACTAACACTATCAGAATCCAGTTAGTCCACCCCAAAGACAAAACAGACAAATTGGACAAATCAGGGGTGATATACGAGATAGACTGCCAGGACTGTGACCAAAGTTACATTGGCGAAACTGATCGCAACTTGCACAAAAGACTAAAAGAACACAAACATGAGTCCTCTCCAGTGGGGGGGGGGGAACATCTGACCCACACCCAAACCACTTTGAAAAAGACAATGTGCAAGTTCTAGACAAAGAAGCAGGATGGTTCCAGAGGGGAGTAAAGGAGGCAGTCTACATCGCTGCAAGGAACCCCATCCTCAACCGTGACCGGGACCGACACAACCTGCCATCGGTGTATTCCTCACTTATTCAGTCGCACTGTCGTGAGTTCGCTCACGGCGGTGCGAACTGAAGCCAGTTCTCAACCCAGCAGTTGCCCTGAAGAAGTCGGCCGGATCGCCGATGAAAGCTACGCAAGTGAGTAGCCATTTTACGGAGAGACGCGTTTAGTACGGTAGTCATGAAAATATTTATATCACTAAAACGCAGAACATATGCTCTTTTCATTGGTGCTTCGATAAAATCTCTTAGTGACAGAATTATAGCTATTTAAACGGGAGTACGTGAAGAAGTGGCCATTGTGAAAAAATTGAAGTTTGAAGGTAGGCATTAAATCTGCCAACTTTTTCCCCTCAGCAATCATTGTTAAGACTTTCTTTAAAGTTTTAGGCCGTACTGACACAGTTGTTGTATAGTGAGGCATGATGTACTGAGATCATGTATAGTGTGCTTACTGTGAAGTCTGTGGGAACATTTCGGTTTCTGGGTCAGTTCGCAAACTGGACATCATTTTGAAATGATGTTTTCAAATATTTCTTGGCGTAGTTTCCTTTGAACGCTCACTGTAGATGTGGATATAGATATATCGATAGACATGTATGTATAGGGAGAAAGAAACAGACAAACAGACAGACAGACAGGTAGATAGATACAGATATAAAGATATAGATACATAGATACGTACACATCTACCTATCTATATATCTATCTATCTATGAATATGTATAAATGTATATATGTATGTATGTATACATGCATGTGTGTGTATGTGTGTACGTATATATGTATAATATATACATATACATATATATATATATATATATGTATACATATGTATATACACATATATGTATAATATATATATATATCTATAGTTACAATATATAGCCCATTTAAATTTTCAAAATCACCCCCATTGACCCTCAACATAATTTCTGGGCTGTTGATTGGCTACATACACATACACTCACACAGACATATACGCACATGCGCGCGCACACACAACACACACGCACGCACACACACATACAGATCTATATATATATATATATATATATATATATATATATATATAATATACATTTGTCATATATATATGTGTATATATATATATGTACATGTACAGATACACTTATAGCTATTTATGTATGTATGTATGTATGTATAATAGATACAGAAATACATACATACATACATGCACATATATACATACATACATACATGCATGCATGCATATATATACATACATGCATACGTACATACATACATACATACATACATACATACATACATACATACATACATACGTGTACATACATACATACACACATACATACATACATACATACATACATACATACATACATAGATACGTACATACTACGTACGTACGTACATACATACATACATAGGTAGATACGTAGATAAAGTTTGATAGATAAGTAGACTGATAGATAGTCAGACGTTTCTGTTTGTGGGTGCGTGTGTGCGTCTGCATGCCACAGATTGTCGAAACATGTGTGTATGTGTGTGTATGTATGTGTGTGTGTGTGTGCGTGCATGCGTGCGTGCGTGCGTGCGTGCGTGCGTGCGTGCTTGCGTGTGTGCGTGCGTGTGTATGTGTGTGTGCGTCTGTATGCCACAAATTCTCTAAGACTGTATATATGTGTGAGTGTGGTTGGGTTGGGGGGGGGGGGAGATGCTAGCGAAGGCGTGTGAGTACGTAATGTGTGCGTATACGCTTGTACGTTTGCGTGCAAACATACGTACCTGCTAGAGCGCATGCATTTTTCTCCCAGGAAAGCTTAGTATGATGTAACTCTTCTCTGTGTGACAATTATGCCATAATTTTTGTTAACCATTTATGATTTCAAGTGCTTTGTAAATGTGCCCCAGAGGCTCCTCCACATGAGTACCTAGTTATACCTGGATGTTTTATTACAGGTGAACTTAATGGAGGGGTTTTTTTCCTCCCTAATTGTTTACCTGGGAACGGTCATTTCATCAGACGGCAGATGCACATCGGAAATAGCTGGCAGAATCGGTCAAGCCAAAACAGCATTCAAGAAGATGACAAGCATTCTTACCAACAAATGCCTAACAATTAACATCAGAAAGAGAGTCCTTGAATGTTATACAGAACCAATACTGTTGTACGGACGCGAGGCGTGGACAGTCAGCAAGCAAAGCCAGAGCAGGATTGAGGCAGCTGAGATGTGGTTTCTCAGAAGAATGTTGAGAGTTCCATGGACAGCAAAGAAAACAAACGAGACAGTCTTGATGGAGGCAGACACAAGTAGATCACTCATAAGGAAGATTAGGAAAAGACAAGCAACATTTATAGGCTGTTTTATGAGGAAGGGGGATTTGGAGCACCTGGTCACAACGGGAAAGCTGGAGGGAAAGAGAGCACCAGGTAGACCCAGATAGAGAATGCTGGACGGACTTGCAGAGTGGCTGGGGATGAGGAGGGTGGGGGAGATGCCGGGGGAAACGAGAGATAGAGATGGTTGGAAGTCCATGGTCGCCAACGCCATGCGGCAGGGCACCTGATGATGATGATAAATTGTTTACCTAGATACACTGCCCGGATGAAGTTGTCTGTCTCAATGCTCTCTTATGTTTTTCGGATGTATCAGTGGATTAAAATATCTCTGTCTCTGTTTCTCTCTCTGCCCCTGTATGTCTCTTTGTTTCCAGGTCTGTCTCTGTCTCTGTTTTTTCTGTATCTCTCTGTCTCTGTTTTTTTTTTTTTTTCGTATCTCTCTGTCTGTCTCTGTCTCTGTCTTTCTCTCTGACTCTGTCTCTGTCTTTGTCTCTGTCTCTATCTCTCTCTCTCTCTCTCTCTCTCTCTCTCTCTCTCTCTCTCTGTCTGTCTGTCTGGCTGGCTGGCTGGCTGGCTGGCTGGCTGGCTGGTTGTCTGTCTGTCTCTCTCTCTCTCTCTCTCTCTCTCTCTCTTCTCCCTCTCCTTATGTGTCTATCTATCCCTTTCTGTCTTTCTCTGTCTCTGTCTGTATGTCTGTCTGTCTGTCTTTCTCTTACTCTGTCTGTCTGTCTGTCTCTCTGTCTCTGTCTCTGTCTGTCTGTCTTTCTCTCTGTCTCTGTCTCTGTCTGTCTGTCTGTTCTGTCTCTCCACTCTCTCTCTCTCTCTCTCTCTCTCTCTCTCTCTCCCCTTGAATCTCTATCTCTCTGTCTCTTTCTGTCTTTCTCTGTCTCTGTCTGTTTTTCTCTGTCTCTGTCTGTCTGTCTGTCTCTCTCTCTCACTCTCTCTCTCTTTCTGTCTGTCTGTCTCTCTCTCTCTCTATCGATCTATCTCTATCTCTATCTCTGTGTCTTTCTCTGTCTCTGTCTGTCTGTCTGTCTGTATGTCTGTCTGTATGTCTGTCTGTATGTCTGTCTGTCTGTCTCTCTATCTCTCTCTTCTCTCTCTCTCTCTCTCTCTCTCTCTCTCTCTCTCTCTCTCTCTCTTTCTTCCCTTCTTTCTCCCCTTGTTCTCGTAACCCATGAATAAACTGTCTGAAATCTGAGGTGTCTCGTTCTACGCCAAATTGGTTCGTTGAGGATAGCACTATCAATAAACAACAACCACTACAGACAGAGTAAATTTCCATTGGACAGGTGTTGTCATCTTGTAAATCTTCTTTTTTTTTTTTTTTTTTATATATATAAAGGAAGAATATAAAACGAACACACTTTTCTGCTAAAATGCCCTCTGTGCTCTATTTTGAGAACAGAATTTTTTGAAACGTGTACAAAATCGTCAGATGACAATTTTACTCTCATAGCGCGCAAACAAAGAACTGAACAACAACAATAACAACAACGACAACAACAACAACAACTTAAAAGGTCGATTGCTCCTAAAATTGTTTCTTAACGTCGTCAGTCTTAAAGAACAACACTTCGTGAGGAAATTTGGAGTTTGTTTAATTAAAAGGGGTTTATCGTTCTCGGGACAATTCCGTATGCGCTCCACTCAAAAAATATGAACAAAGAATGTCAAGACTGTTTGAGCTTGCATAGCACTGTAAGGAGAAGGGGCGAAGGCGGGTTACTGGCGCCTGAAAACCAGTGCTTTGGGTAGATGGGACTCATCAGTCTGGGAAGACAGCTCATCTAAGAGAAGGAAAACTCTGATTTCAAACCTCCGCTGCCTTGCGGCCATACCCACTCATAGGAAAGGCTTCGGGAGTGAACCCTGAGGAAAAATCCGGAGTCGGAGTCCCTAAGGCAGTTCGCCGTTGTCTACAACCTCGTTCTGGCAAATCCTGCGTCGCCCCTGGTACCAGGCGTACAGGCCTCCGTTTTTCCCCTGGATTCTACTAGTGGCGAGGAGAGGGGGGATCTGCTGCATGGGCAACAGCTCGTCCTCCATATTCACTTGCCCAGGCCTGCACCTGGAGAGGTCACTCCAGCTTCGCTGGTAACTGCACGTCATGACCACAACGCCTCCTGGTGCAGACTATCGTCTCCTGAGATGTAAAGAGGCCAACGAGCACTGTATGCGTTGGCAAGGTTTTGAAATGGGCAATGATGGAGGGGGGGGAGGAGAGGAGGAGGGGGGGGGAAAGAACTCGTGAAATATTTAGCTGGCAAAGCTACCACCAACTCAGAAGTCAGGTGACCATCTCCACCCCAACGAGTCGCTGGTGGAGAATGGCGGATGGGCGTCTGATACGGAAGTCATCCGTGAAATAAGTCAGCTTTTGCTTTGACGAATAAGCAATCCTGGATTGATTGGTGATGGCGATTCTTTCAGGACGGGTGGGAGGTGGGGCGAGGGGGGGGGGTTTGCAGGGGATTGGCACTTAACAAGGCCACACCTGGAAAACATCCTATATGTCAGATGTGCTTGCGGCGACAAGGGATAGATGAATATATGGAGGGCTATGATCGCCAGGGCACATGATGATGATGTCATATGACGGAGCTGTCAAAGACATAAGTACCGCCCATATCCCTGACAACCCTGTGCTCACGGGTTAGGCCTTTTGTCCATGAGGTAGCAGGGACGCGGGGGAGGGGGCGCGGGGGGGGCGCGGGGGGGGGAGATAACCTCTTCGGAAAACCTCTAGACCTAAAGTCAGAGGTACCTGGCCTTCAGATGCCTTCTAACAAACCATGGTACCATGTTATTGCACACAAACGTCCACGCGGTCACTTACATCAAAGGAGAACGACGTGGCCTATGGATGTCCCCTCAGGGTGGGAGCAGTGCCCGGTCATGAGCCTCAACAGAAACTCCTCTCTGACTCCCAAGCTCCGTGGCATCCAGTGAGAACGGGGAAAACAAACGACCATGTTCATCGGAAGATGTGTGGCCTGACCATGTAAGATGTGAATAAAAGAGAGGAAGAAGGACACACTACCGCAATGACTGTTACAATAACCCTTTGACTCCCGCATCCTGTTCACCAGTTTCCTGCATTGCATATATTGCCAAGCTTGCTAGCGAAGCAAAAACTTAACCCTTTGACTCCCGCATCCTGTTCACCAGTTTCCTGCATTGCATATATTGTCAAGCTTGCTAGCAAAGCAAAAACTTAACCCTTTGACTCCCGCATCCTGTTCACCAGTTTCCTGCATTGCATATATTGTCAAGCTTGCTAGCAAAGCAAAAAGAACTTAACCCTTTGACTCCCGCATCCTGTTCACCAGTTTCCTGCATTGCATATATTGCCAAGCTTGCTAGCAAAGCAAAAAGAACTTAACCCTTTGACTCCCGCATCCTGTTCACCAGTTTCCTGCATTGCATATATTGCCAAGCTTGCTAGCAAAGCAAAAAGAACTTAACCCTTTGACTCCAGCACCCTGTTCACCGGCATCCTGCATTGTCAGCCATGCTAATAAAGTAAAAACTTGAACCATTTGACTCCCTCATCCTATCCACCAGCTTCCTTGATGAAACAGTCAAAGGGTTAAGTTTGTGCTGTTGGTGGATAAGGGTGCAGGAGCCAAAGGGTTAAGATAGCAGTGAACAGGTCATTTGTATGTAGCAGGTTGGGATTAGAACTCGAGACATGACCCTATCAAAAGAACCTACCAGCCTTTAATTTAAAGTCGTCGGCCTCTTTACATCTCAGGAGATGATAGTCTGCACCAGGAGGCGTTGTGGTCATGACGTGCACTTTCTGCTGTGGCTGTGCAGGACGATTCTTGAGTGGCAATCTCTGTCACATCTGCCGCACACAAACTGAGTCGCTGTTGTTTGGTTTCTGGAACGTCGCTTGCGAAGAGCCCTTTTCTCGTCTGCGCTTTCTGCTCTCCTCCTCTCCGCATTCACAACGCCTTGCTGAACGGCCGTCCTCCATGCCGCCCTGTCTTTCGCCAGAGTCTCCCAAGAGCCTGGGTCAATCCCTGAGCTTCTAAGGTCCCTTTTGCATGCGTCTACAAAGCGTAACTGTGGGCCGCCCACAGCCTTTAAAGTAAAATAATAATAAAAAAAAGAAAGAAAAACAGTGACCCGCTGAGTATAACTTCTTCAGAAAACCTAGAGAGCTAAAGTCAGAGGTACTAGGCCTTCTAACAAACAATGATACCATGTTCATCATC
>CM060311.1:70284418-70286918 GCA_030674185.1 Monoplex corrugatus | reverse complement strand
TTTGTTTTGTTACTTATTTATTTAGTCATTTATTTATTATTTATTTGTTTATATATCTATTTGTTTATTTATTTGTTTGTTTGGGTTTTGTTTGTTTGTTTGTTTGTTTCTTTCTTTTTTTCTTTTATTTTGTTCCTTTGTTCATTTTTATATTTATATCTAGATATAGAACACTATTTCGTCTATTCGTGACACCCACATCTAGCTGTAGACAACAGTTTCATCTATTCGAGACACCCACATCTAGCAGTAGACCACAGTTTCATCTCTTCGAGACACCCACATCTAGCTGTAGACCACAGTTTCATCTATTCGTGACACCCACATCTAGCTGTAGACCACAGTTTCATCTCTTCGAGACACCCACATCTAGCTGTAGACCACAGTTTCATCTCTTCGAGACACCCACATCTAGCTGTAGACCACAGTTTCATCTCTTCGAGACACCCACATCTAGCTGTAGACCACAGTTTCATCTCTTCGAGACACCCACATCTAGCAGTAGACCACAGTTTCATCTCTTCGAGACACCCACATCTAGCAGTAGACCACAGTTTCATCTCTTCGAGACACCCACATCTAGCAGTAGACCACAGTTTCATCTCTTCGAGACACCCACATCTAGCTGTAGACCACAGTTTCATCTCTTCGAGACACCCACATCTAGCAGTAGACCACAGTTTCATCTCTTCGAGACACCCACATCTAGCAGTAGACCACAGTTTCATCTCTTCGAGACACCCACATCTAGCTGTAGACCACAGTTTCATCTCTTCGAGACACCACTTTACATAATGACTTTGAGAAAAAAACTGATTGCAGAAGAATTGAGGCAGCAGAGATGTGGTTTTATCGGAGACGACTACGTGTCAAATGGACAGATAGAAGAACTTATGAAAATGTCCTGAAAGAACTTGATACCACAAGAAAACTACTTGCAGACATCAACAAGAGAAGACTGAAATACACTGGTCATGTGTCACGCAGCAAGAACACGGACCTCAGGGTAACCATCTTTCTTCAAGTAAAAACAGTGGCAAAAAAAAAAAAAGGAAGAAAGGCAGACCTCCAATCTCATACATCAAAAACATAACCAACATCAGTGGCCTATATATTCAAAAAATTGCCCACGAAAGTCAAGACAGAGTGGTCTGGAGGGAGATGGTGGTGTCCAGGTATGCAGCGGCCAACACCGAACCAGGTGACGCCGACAGGTGAGACAGGTGAGACAGGTGAGACGAGATACCACACCTAGCTGTAGACCACAGTTTCATCTCTTTGAGACACCTAGCACAAGGAGACAGAGAAGTTACAGTGAAGCTGAATATCGTTTGGACACTTTAATGAACTACAACCAAGGTTTGCCTTTAAATTAGACGCTACAGGTTTGCAATGAATTTGTAGGATAAAAGCTAAACAAAGCAAAAAAACAAAAAACAAAAACAAAAACAGAGTGGTCTCAAGATAAAATAAAATGATTGTCACTGACTCTTTTTGTATACATTTAAGGATGGTGATGTTTTTAATGTTTCCAAAAAGTTTACCATTGTAAAAAAAGATTTTTTTTTTGTCTGTATGTCTCTCTGTCTCTCTCTGTCTATGTCTCTGTCTCTCTCTCTTTCTCTCTATCTCTCTTTCTCTCTATCTCCTTTTTCTGTCTGTCTGTCTCTCTCTCTCTCTCTCTCTCTCTCTCTCTCTCTCTCACTCTCCTTCCCTCTCATTTTCTCTTTCTCTCTATCTGTCTCTATGCCTGTCTTTCTCTCTCTGTCTGTCTCGCTCTCTCACTCTCTCTCTCTCTCTCTCTCTCTTTCTTTCTGTTTGTCTGTCTCTGCTCTGTCTTTGTATCTGTCTCTGTCTCTTTGTCTCTCTGTCTCTTTGTCTCTCTCTTTCTTTCTGTCTGTCTCTATCTCTGTCTGTCTGTCTGTCTCTGCTCTGTCTTTCTCTTTGCCTCTGTCTCTCTCTGTCTCTTTGTCTCTCTCTCTCTCTCTGCGCGCGCGCGCTCGCTCGCTCGCTTGCTCACACACACACACACGCACACACACACACACACACACACACACACACACACACACACACTCACTCACTCACTCACTCACTCCACTCACTCACTCACTCACATTTGAATATTTCTATTCACGATCTTGTCTTAATTCATCTATAATGCTTATTTATTCATAATTCTTTTTTTTTTTAAATTAATTTGTTTATTTATCTTTTTATTTATTTATTTATTCGTTTATTTATTTATTTATTTACATGCACACGCACACTCGCTCACTGACTCACGCGCACACATTTCAATATTTTATTCACGATCTTGTCTTATTTCTTTTATTTAATGTTTGTTTATTTATTTATTTAATGTTTGTTTATTTGTTTATTTATTTATTTATTTATTTATTGTTTATTTATTTGTTTGTTTATTTTATTATTATTTATTTACTTAATTATCTATTCATTTATGTATTCATTCTGAGTGCTAATTCGTTAAATTTCTGAT
>CM060311.1:70274418-70279418 GCA_030674185.1 Monoplex corrugatus | reverse complement strand
GTTGCCTGTGTACAGTGAGTTTGGATTTGCGCTGCGGCGGGCACGTTTTGCACAGGCAGTCTCATGAGTGAGCCAGGGGGTAGGGGGGCGGTCAGGTAAAAGACGGGTTGTGGCTGGAGCATGAGTGTCCAGAAGATGGTGGAGAGTAGTATAGAATTCATCGGCAAGGTTATGTGACTTTTCAGAAAGGAGACGGGAGGCATCAGATGAAAACAGAGTCAGAGACAGACACAGAGAGACAGAGACAGAGAGTCAGAGACAGAGAGACAGAGTGAGAGACAGAGAGACAAAGACAAAGAGACATATTGTAAAACAGTATCAGACAGAGAGACAGAGAAACAGACAGAGACACAGAAACAGAGAGAGTCAGAGACAGAGACAGAGAGACAGAGTGAGAGAAGAGAGACAAAGACAGAGAGACATCTTGTAAAACAGCGACAGACAGAGAGACAGAGAATATGAATATGTTCTATCTGCAACCATTCTTCCATCCTCGGTTTCTTCTTTGTTTGTTTGTTCGTTTGTTTTAATCCTTCTTCCTTCAAGTTGTTTCGAATGAAAATTACGAGAAGAATTGATGTACGCGTGCATTCACCTAGTTTTTCCTAGTGACACGCACGCTCACGGTGGAAAGGGCGAGAGAGAGACAAGCAGACAGACAGACAGACAGAAACAGAGACAGAGACAGAGGGGGGGGGGGGAGATTGAGGCAGAGACAGGCAGAGAGGGAGATGGTTATTTCAGACTTCAGAAAACTTTATTTTTCAAGGATAGTAGCGTTAGGTCCCACTGAACCTGTCTATCACCTAGTCCTTCGTACTCCACATACACTATGTATTCATCATCATCATTATCATCATCATCATCATCATCAATCATCATCATCACCATCATCATAGTCATCATCATCATCACCATCATCATAGTCATCACGTGCCCTGCCGCGTAGCGTTGGCGATCATGGCCCTCCACAAGAATCTATCTTCTGTCGCTGCAAGTACACCTCCCACCCTCTCTGTCTTCATCCACTCCAAAAGTCCGTGTAATGTTTTCCTCCGTGGGGTCTACCTGGTGCTCTTTTCGCTCCAGCTTTCCTGTTGTGACCAGGTGCTCTAATTTCTCTTGCCTCGTAAAATGTTCTATGAACTTTGCTCGCCTTTTCCTAATCTTCTTCATTAATGTTCTTTTTTCTGTTTGCCTCTTTCAAGACTGTCTCGTTTGTTTTCTTTGTGTCTTTGAACTTCCATGGAACACTTTTCAGAAACCACATTTCAACTGGCTCAGTCTTGTTCTCACTTTGCGTGTTGACTGATCAATGTATATGTTTTTAAAAAAAAACCTATTCAAGCTCTTATGTACTTGAACTGCGATTTACTGGTGTTCATCAATGATCGTGATACAGAACTTAATCATGGCTGCAATTTGAGAGACAGAATAATTAAATACTTATATCTCGGCCATTGATAAACCGATACAAATCCCATTTTACGTACATGGACGCATTTGGAAACTATTGTCTTAAAAGTTCGCAAAGACCTATAGCTATTGGGAGACAGAGACAGACAGACAAACAGACAGACAGACAGAGAGAGAGAGAGACAGTGACAGCGACTGAGAGACAGATAGAGACAGAGACAGAGACAGACAGACAGACAGACAGAAGAGGGGCTTTTGAAAAAGTAAACCTACATATATGGTTTATACTTTACGTCTAAACCAACCATTATTTACTAAACATAACACCCACTGCTTTGTTCTTGTTTTTTGTTTTTTGTTTGTTTGTTTGTTTGTTTGTTTGTTTTTTCATACCCCACCACATTTTTTGTCTTCACCCGCCAACATGATAATAAATATGCAGAAACTCCCCCCTACATTTCCCCTTCTTCAAACCCCACCACCCACCACCCACGTCGAATGCCCTGCATTTTCCAAGACCCCAACTCTCTCGGCAAACCTTGCTTGATTGATTGAATTAGCTCCCTGGGTTCAGTGGCATGGGATGGCCCGCGAGAAGTTGATTGATGGGCAGTATGCTTTCTCTGCATGTCAGAATTAGCCAAGCCTTGCCTCCTTCAGACGAGCCAGCTGTCTTTCTGCATCTTGGTCTTGGCAGTCTGCTTTCGGGGGAGTTTTATTCAATTAAGGCTAATTTCGCTCATCGGCACTTTTAGTTTTGATGATTTTCGGGTGAAGTTTCTGTGTATATGAGATTTTTTAAAGCGAAAAAAAAGAAAAAAAGAAAAGAAAAGGAAATAGGTGAATTGATAAGAAATTCTCTCTATGTGTCTATCTATCCATCTATCTATCTATGTATTTAGTAATCAGTCTATCTATCTATCTATCTATCTATCTATCTATCTATCATCTATCTACTATCATATTATATATATCCATCTATCTATCTACCTATTTATCTATCTATGTATCTAGCTATCTATTAGCTATCTGTCTGTCTGTCTGGCTGGCTGTCTATTTGTCTGTTTATTTATCTATCTATCTATCTGTCTGTCTATCCATCAAATGATATGTCTGTCTGTCTGTCTGTCTGAATGTATGTATGTCTGTCTGTCTATATATCTATATATCTATCTATCCACCTATCTGCTTGAGTATCTATTATACCCAATGAACTACTTATATGATCTTATGTATGTCTATAAATGTATCTATCGTTCAAACTTTTATTCATTCGTCTATCTGTCTGCTGTCCGTCTATCTCAGTCCGTCAGTCTCTGTCTCTGAGCGGTGTTTGTCTGTTCTCTGTCTGTCTATCTGTCTCCGTTCTGTCTCTGTCTCTGTCTCTGTCTCTCTGTCTCTCTGTCTCTCTGTCTCTGTCTCTGCCTCTGTCTCTGTCTCTCTGTCCTCTGTCTCTCTGTCTCTCTGTCTCTCTCTCTCTCTTTCTCTTCTGCGATTGCTGATAACTCCCAGCTCAGAAAAGAAAACATAACAAGACACATCAGTCTCTTAGAATATCTATCTATCTTTGTCTATATCTATCTATCTATCTATCTATCTATCTATCTGTCTATCTTCTATCGTCTATCTATCTACATGTATCTATCTGTCTATCTATCTATCTATCTTCTATCTGTCTATCTATCTGTCTATCTATCATCTGTCTATCTATCTATCTATCTATCTATCTATCTATCTACCTACCTATCTATCTGTCTATCTATCTATCTATCTGTCTATCTATCTATCTATCTACCTATCTATCTGTCTATCTATCTATCTATCTATCTATCTATCTATCTATCTATCTATCTATCTGTCTATCTATCTATCTATCTGTCTATCTATCTATCTGTCTACTATCTCTATCTATAACTACTATCTACTATCTATCTATCTATACTATCTACCTATCTACTATTATCTATCTATCTATCTATCTACCTATCTATCTATCTTATCTATCTACTATCTATCTATTATCTATCTATCTATCTATTACTATCTATCTATCTACCTATCTATCTATCTACCTATCTATCTATCTATCTATCTATCTACCTATCTATCTATCTATCTATCTATCTGTCCGTCTGTCTGTCTGTGTATCTTTCTTTCTTACTGCCGACGTTAGTCTGCATGTGGGGCAGAAGACCAATGCTGAAGACACCCCGTCCTTCCACAGACACTGTGTGGGACGGAGTTTCACGGTGCTATCATCATCATCATCAGGTGCCCTGCCGCATGGCGTTGGCGATCATGGACCTCCATCTGTCTCTATCTCTCGTTGCTCCTAGCATCTCTCCCTACCCTCCTCGTCCCCAGCCACTCTGCAAGTCCGTCCAGCATTTTCTCCCTGGGTCTACCTGGTGCTCTCCTTCCCTCCAGCTTTCCCGTTGTGACCAGGTGCTCCAAATCCCCCTTCCTCATAAAATGGCCTATAAATGTTGCCTGTCTTTTCCCATTCTGATGGAGAGATCCAAGCGTCCCACAGTATGTTCAGCACATTGGGTTTAAAAACATCACATGTGGGCCTATGAACTCGATTATTTGATAAACCAGAAAAAAAAACACGAAAAAGAATAATAACGCGTATTTAATATAACAAGACAAGACAGGCGCAAATTTTCGGCCAACCGGCCTTTGTCAAGCATAAGATCACAAACAAACAAACACCAGATACAAAAGTTAGGAGAGAAAGACTGAAACTTTCGTGCTGCTCTGTCCAGTGTGAGAAAGGGATTGATTATTAGATGTTTGCGTTTTGATTCTCTGCAACCATAATTATTTCTACGATGATGTTAAGCTGAGACTATAAAACAAAAAAGTCTTTATGGTATTTTAAAAAGTTGGTTTTTAAATGTGAAGGCATGAAATTATTGCCGAAAATTCGTATATTTTGACATTTTTCTCACGATTCAGGAGACGAAACTTGAACGACATATTTATGTTTCTGAGGGCATAAAGAAACAATAACAAATATGACGGAGAAATTTCAATTCTTAAAATAAACTTTAAACCCTGTTCTAAGGAGATTTGTTCATTTTGTTCATTTCTACACCTCAACTTTCAAAGTGATTTTCTCAAAATGGCTGCTCCATCAGTTCTTAAGTTACGATGGCTATAAATCATGCTAAGAAGAAAAAAAAACAGCTGTTAAATGTATTTGTATATATCTGTGTTTGTATTTGTTTGTGTTCGTGTTCGGTGTTGTTTGTGTGTGTGTGTGTGTGTGTGTGTGTGGTGTGTGTGTGTGTGTGTGTGTGTGTGTGTGTGTGTGTGTGTGTGTGTGTGTGTGGTGTGTGTGTGTGTGTGTGTGTGTGTGTGTGTGTGGTGGTGGGTGGGGTGGGTGGGTGGTGTGTGTGTGTGCGTGTGTGTATTTCTTCTTTCGTCACAATGAATTTATCATGTAAAATTCATGCTGTTCTTCCCGGGCAGAGCGTCGCCGTAATGCAACGCCACAGGGTTTTTTTTTCCCGTGAGCATGTATTTTTTGTTTTGTATTAAACTGGATTTTGCTACAAATTTCTGCCAGGAACAACTCC
>CM060311.1:70261918-70269418 GCA_030674185.1 Monoplex corrugatus | reverse complement strand
TGAGTTTTCTGCATTTTCATGCTCTATAACCACTTTTACACCATGTCCTAACACAATAAAGTCAAATTTAATCGATAAGTATCATTTTTTGTGTGTTTTAATGTGTGGTAAGTGCTACTAATCTGGCCGCTGAAAGCTGCCCGATCGCCCCATTTTGGTGATTAAAGTACGCTTTTCTTAAATTTATATTTCTTTTTGTTGTTTTGGATGGATGGACAATTAAGTAAACAAGGGATGTATGGAATTTCAGCTGATTTGGTTGATATTTAATGCTTGTTGCTAAAGAGTTTCTGACCATACCCTTTCAATTCAGGCCTATTCTCTTCAACACTGTTTTTCTCAAAATGGCTGACTTGACCCCTCTCATCTTTGAAAGCCCATAGCTTTTTTTTGTTTTTGTAACCTGAAACTCAACTTTACTACCATTTGAAAGCTGAGATTCTAAACTTTATAGCGATACCATTACCTGAAAATGCCTAAACTGAGACTTATTGTGCCTTTTGTGAGAATAGGTCACATTTTTGGCTCCAGGGAGGTGAGATATGAGGAAGCAATTTTAGGTAATTTATGCCCGTTTTTATATATGTTTTGGTGTCCTTAGGTATATTTAAATATGTATTCAGATATGGTTTTTTTAAATCCCCTATTGGATAAATTGGACTGAGTGGTCAACGCCGGGGGCATGCATGTCCTTAGATTATGTGCTTGAATGCATTGATATGTGTACTTAATTTTCTTTTCTTTCTTTTTTTTTCCCTGTTGAAGTTTTGTGTGTTTTGAAGTGGTTATAGCCCTGATATGGCTCTACGCAGTCGGCTGGGCTTTAAATAACAATAACAATAACAGTAACAATTTCAAGATTTTCTTGCCCCAACCAGCTCCTATCCAGAGCTCAGTGTGCTATGGGTTCATCGGAAAGACTTGGACAACACAGTCGAGACTAATCCGCTTCACAGATGCTTCATTGAAGATGTTGATCAAATCTCCTGATCAGCACAGCAGGTGTCTGTAGCTCTTGGGCCTGGCTGACCCCAAGTTATATTATGAAAGTGAGCGTAGAGTATAGCTCTGTCACGCGGTCTGAACCCTTTGATTCCCGCACCCTATTTACCAAGTGCAACAAACCTAACCCTTTGATTCCTTCACCCTATCCACTAGCTTCCTGCAGGAAACTTGGTGGATAGGGTGAGGAGTCAAAGGGTTAAGTGTTTGCTTTGCCAGCATGGCTGACAAAGCAGGATGCTGGTAGCCGGCGCTGCGTGAGTCAAAAAGGATGGAACTGTATAGCATCATGAATATCATCATCGTCGTCAGCCTAATGATAGCGTTGTGAAGAAATATTCCAGATGTTGTGGCCATTCATGGGGCGTAAGAAATGGGAGAGAAAACAGTATGAAGTCCTTTGGATCCGCAAACAGTATGACAGCATAATCTTAAGACCATTATACAAACTATGGCATTGAAGAAAGGAGACAGCCACAGATACATACAAAGACAGACTGACAGACACACATGCCAACAGGAGGACAGACAGACACGGACATTTTACGTCATATTAACGCCTTCGTCAGATAACTGGACAAGCAAGGAAACACACAGACAGGCAGACAGATAAATAAACAAATGAATTAATGAATAAATAAATAAATAAACAACTATAGCTACCACGAAAATCTCCAAAACAAAGCAGACAACACAAGAAAATCGAAAATGACCATACACACACGTACACACACACACACACACACACACACACACACACACACACACACACACACAACACACACACACACACACACACAACAGACAACAACACAAACACATAACACCATAACACAAACACACAACACACAACAACCACAAACACACACACACACACACAACACACACACACACACACACACACACACACACACACACACACAACAACACACACACATCACACACATAACACAACACAACAACACACACAACACACACAACACACACAACACACACAAACACACACAACACACACATCACACACACACAACACACACACACACACACAAACACAACACAACCAACACACACATACACACCACAACACACAACACACACCACACAACACACAACACAACACACACAACACACACACCAACACACACACACAACACCACACACACAATACACACACAACACACACACAAACACACACAACACACACACAAACACACACACAACACACACACAAAACACACACACACACACACACAAAATACACACACAACACACACACAACACACACACAACACACACACACAACACACACAACACACACACAACACACACACAACAACACACAACACACACACACACACACAACACACACAAAAACACACAACACACAACACACACACACACACACACACAACACACACAATAAAACACACAACACACACAACAACACACACACAACACACACACAAACACACACACACACACACACACACACACACACCACACACACACACACACACACAACACACACACACAAACACACACACACACCACACACCACACACACCAACACACACAAACACACACACACAAACAAACAAACAAACAAACAAAAATCGTCCTCTAAAATCCCGTGAACCAGACAATAAATATGCAGAAAGGCAACACAAAATGTCCCAAAAGGGAGAGGTCATGAAAGAGTGGGATGGTGGAGATTTCAGCAGTTCCTAGGTGGGACAATCTTTATGAAAATGGTGCCTATCTTCCCCCCCCCCTCTACACAGACCACCCCCTCCCCTCCCTCCCCTTGCCCCCACCCCCTATCCCCACTCCCCAACCGTGAATTTGACGGATTCCCATGCCAGCGCATCATCCATGTATGTATTCGTCACAGTCCCCAAGAGTACAAAGGACAAATAGCCAACAAGGTTCTGTGTGTCCCTGCAGAGCCGTCCTATGGCCTGTCCCCTCCCTCGTTTTACTAAACATATGTCCATTTCCCTGCGACGCTATCGTCCTTACTTATGTGAATAACAAGTCCCGCGAATGATAATCTGACTTTCCAGAGGTAGAGGAAGAGGGAGACAGACAGACAGACAGACAGACAGACAGACGGACACATAGATAGAGAGATAGATGGATAGATAGATTGATAGATAGATAGATAGATAGATAGATAGATAGATAGATAGATAGGTAGGTAGGTAGATAGGTAGGTAGATAGATAGAGATAGACAGAGATAGGTAGATAGATAGATAAACAGGGAGAGAGAGAAATGAACACACAGATAGATAGATAGATAGATAGATAGATAGATAGATAGATAGATACAGAGATACAGAGATAGATAGATACAGAGATAGATAGATACAGAGATAGATAGATACAGAGATACAGAGATAGATAGATAGATACAGAGATAGATAGATAGATACAGAGATAGATACAGAGATAGATACAGAGATACAGAGATAGATAGATAGATAGATAGATAGATAGATAGATAGATACAGAGATAGATACAGAGATAGATAGATAGACAGATAGATACAGAGATAGATAGATAGATAGATAGATAAATAGATAGATAGACAGAGAGATACAAAGATACATACATACGTAATTACATACATACATACATACATACATACATACATACATACATACATACATAGTAGACAGAGAGAGAAACTACAATTACACAGTACACACACACACACACATACACACACATACACACACACACACACACACACACTCACTCACACACACACACACACACACACACACACACACACACACACACACACACACACACACACACACACACCACGCTCACACAAATACACACGCACGTACACATGCACGCACAAGCAATGTTACTCTCGACGGTATTCAAGAAAGTACACAACTTTTCTTCCGATTTTGGTGTCGACCAATTCCTTCTATTTCACCTTTCTCTCGCAAATTGTATTGTTCTACACACAGACAGATTGCCATACTGACCTTTTACTAAACCCTTTGACTACCGCACCCTATCTACCAACTGCAAAAACTTAACCTTTTGACTCCCTCACCTTTTCCGCCAGCTTCCTGCAGGAAGCTGGTAGAAAAGGTGAGGGAGTCAAAGGGTTAAGTTTTTGCTTTGCTAGCATGGTTGACAAAGCAGGATGCAGGTGGACAGGGTGCAGGAGCCAAAGGGTTAAAGCACGCGACAGGCTCGTGCATGCCTGTGTTTCCCGCTTATACATTTGAGAGTGTTTGTCGACTGTGGTTGCCTGTTTACGGTAGAAGGTGAAAGCAAAAAAGGTTGTTGTTGTTGTTTAAAGCCCAGCCGACTGCGTAGAGCCATATCAGGGCTATAACTGCTTCAAAACATACAAAACTTCAACAGGAAAAAAAAAAACAGAAAAGAGAAATAAGTACACCTATCAATGTATTCGCGCACATAATCTAAGGACATGCCCCCGGCGTTGACTATTCCGTCCAAATTATCGCACAGGGGATTTACAAAACAAACCTGCATACAATTCAAGCATACCTGAGGACACCAAAACATAATATGTGACCTCCCACCACGAAATCAGTCTTAACTAGCATTTTGGACCTTTTGGGATGTACATATCTCTGGAATGTGTACATTCTGCTGATTATGTTGGTACTTAAATAAAGCTTATACTAAAAAAAATGTAGAAGTTATGTATGTTTAAAGTCATTAAGTTGTATGACGGCCATTTTGAGAGGATGGCCTCTGAACTTTTTGTGTACTCTCCTACACATTTTCCTTAAATTTCTTTATTTGATGGCTTTGACCCAGTTTGTTTCTAATTTTCGCTGTCATTATCTAAAAGGTGCACCAAAGAGCTTTCCGTCAGTATATTACATGTGCGGGTACTGTACAGGTTACGGTTTATAATAAGAGGAAAACATAGGTACTTTTGGTAGGAAATTGCGGTCATTCTGCTGCGATCAGTGCATTAAAATACCGATTTAAATTGATTAATCATATTTTTTCAAGAAAAAAATTTCTGAGGGATAGATAATAGTCCATAGAAATCAATTTTGAGAAAAAGTCAAAACACCCAGATAGACGCTCAGTCAACTTTTCAGCTCCTAGTGCTGTTCGACTGACTGCGAGTTAAGATTGATTTCGTGGTGGGAGGTCACATATACAAACAGGTATTAATTACCTAAAATTGCTTTCGCATATCTTACCTCCCTGGAGCCAAAAATGCACTTAATACATGTACCCAATTATCAAATCTAAGAAAAAGTACGGAAGATTTTATCGAACACATACAGATGAATGGACAATTAAGGCAGAAAGTGATAGGAAGAAATGACAGAAAGCAAAGGAACAAGGCAGAAACAAAGAGAGTGACAGAAAAGAGGAAATTTCTAGCACAGAATTTCCAGGAGGTGGGGATACTATTCATACTGAAAGAGTCCCCGGTATCCCCACAGGGGACAGAAAAGGTTACCACGCTTGCTAACAAAACGTTTACATGGTTGCGAAAAAAGACCATTATATAGTGTGTTGATTTGCTGGTTATTCTATGGATACGTTTCTTTTAACCCTTGCGCTCCCTCAGCTTATCTACCAGCTCCCAGCAAAAAGCTGATGGAAGTGCCGAGGAAATTAAGGGGTTAACACAGCACAATATCTCGACTGGCGACGAGTAATAAACGTAGAAATATATGTTATATCTGCTCTCTCTGTCTCTGTCTCTGTCTCTGTCTGTCTGCTTGTCAGTCTGTTTGTCTGTCTATCCGTCTCTCTAACTCTCTCTCTTCTCTCTCTCTCTCTCTCTCCTCTCTCCTCTCCCTTTCCCTCCTCTCTCTCTCTCTCTGTCCTCCCTCTCCCTCCCTTCCTCCCCCCCACACACACACTTATATACACGCACTCTGTTATTTATGTTGGGTGCTGTGTATCATGCCTGTCGTCTAGTCGGTACATCTCGTGATTGTTGACAACACTTAAAGTGGTGAAACACAAAAGACCTGAGATAATGTTGAGACTAAATGTAAGGCTGAAACTTTGTAGACCACAACAAATTGGTCAATGATGCATTGGACGGCCTCTTTGCGAGTGTTCCGCCAGCGCACAGCCATCTGCGAGAAAAAAAAAATTGGCGCAAGATGATTTTGAAACAGGTCCGAAGTCAACAGTCCTGCAGGGGAAAGTTGAGGCGAGGAGAAGAAAAGGACGACCCTTACGCCTCCTATTTCAACAACATCGCTGAAGTCTGTGGTCTGGAGATCCAGGAGGTCGCCCACAGATAGATGTCTCAATCGTGTGACCTGGAGAACACTTGTGACGTCGAACGTGGCTCCTACCGCCGATCCTGGCGAGGAAGAAAGATGAGGTATGGACTTGGCTCGGGGTCTCCGCAGGTTAATAGGTTTTTCCATCTAAGCAGAACTGGATGAATCTCTTCCCCTCCCTCTCCCCAACCTTTGTCAAAGTCTCTGAATGCATCAATCGGTATTGCTGCGGCAAAGAGGGTGAAAGAGAGTGTGGACGATAGATCGTATCCCTGTTTCGCTCCGTCCTGCACCAGGAAAGGTTCAGATGCTTGTCCATTTTCTTGCATCCCGAACGGTATGCAACTGTGGAAAGGAAGCAGTCAATGAGACAAACTTCTAAGGGTAACCAGAATTTTGCAGTACTTTCCACAGGTCCTTCTGTTAACGACGTGGAATGCTTTGGCCAAATCTACAAACGCCATACAGAGCTCCTGGTTTTGCACTCAACATTTCTCTTGCGTTGGTGGACAGTTTACACCATGTCGCTTGTATGTTCTCTTTCCCACCACGAAAGTCACACTCATCATCATCAGGTGCCCTGCCACATGGCGTTGGCGATCATGGACTTCCATCTGTCTCTATCTCTCGTTGCCCCTAGCATCTCCCCCACCCTCCTCGTCCCCAGCCACTCTGCAAGTCCGTCCAGCATTTTATCCCTGGGTCTACCCGGTGCTCTCTTTCCCTCCAGCTTTCCCGTTGTGACCGGGTGCTCCAAACTCCCCCTTCCTCATAAAATGGCCTATAAATGTTGCCTGTCTTTTCCTAATCTTCCTTATGAGTGATCTACTTGTGTCTGCTTCCATCAAGACTGTCTCGTTTGTTTTCTTTGCTGTCCATGGAACTCTCAACATTCTTCTTAGAAACCACATCTCAGCTGACTCAATCTTGTTCTGGCTTTGTTTGTTGACAGTCCACGCCTCACATCCGTACAACAGTATTGGTTCTATATAACATTCAAGAACTCTCTTCCTGGTGTTAATTGATAGGCATTTGTTGGTAAGAATGCTTGTCATCTTCTTGAATGCTGTTTTGGCTTGGCCGATTCTGCCGGCTATTTTTGATGTGCATCTGCCGTCTGATGAAATGACCGTTCCCAGGTATTTGAATTTATCAACCTATGTCAAGGTTGTGCCATTTGCTGTTATTTTGCATGAGGGGATTTCATGTTTTTTTCTGATCACCATGACTTCAGT
>CM060311.1:70246918-70249418 GCA_030674185.1 Monoplex corrugatus | reverse complement strand
TCTTCTTTCTTCTTTCTTTTCTTCTTTTCTCTCCCTTCTTTCTTTCTTCTTCTTTCTTTCTTCCCTTCCTTTCTTTCTTTCTTCCCTTTTCTTTGTCCTTTCCTTTCTTGCTTCCTTCCTACACTTTCTTATCTTCTTTTCCTTCCTTCCTTACCTTTCGTTCTTATCTAATTCTTTCCTTTCCCTATCCTTTCATTCTTCCTTTCTATCCCTCAATCTTTCTTCTTATACGCTACATGAATAGCGTAACAGGTAGTAGATAAGTAAATGTTGTTACCCACTTTATTTTAAAAATGTTTACTGAGGTCAGAAACATCTATACGCGTTGATATAAGCGAAAGAAGGAAGGAAGGAAGGAAGGATGATGAAGAAGATTGTGAAGGAAGGATTGATGGAAGAAGATTGATGGAAGGAAGGAAGGAAGGATTGATGGAAGGAAGGATTGATGGAAGGAAGGATGGAAGGAAGGAAGGATTGATGGAAGGAAGGAAGGAAGGATTGATGAAAGGAAGGATTGATGGAAGGAAGGATTGATGGAAGGAAGGATGATGCAGAAGAAGAAGGAAGATTGATGGAAGGAAGGATTGATGGAAGTTGATGGAAGGAAGGATTGATGGAAGGAGAAGATTATGGAAGGAATGGAAGGATGGATGGAAGAAGGAAGATGGATGAATGGATGGATGGATGGATGGATGGATGGATGGATGGATGGATGGATGATGATGATAACAAGTCACAGGACGAAAGTCCGTAGAGGTAAATTCTTCAAAGTCCACATCTGAAAAAATAAAAAACATATTGCATGCTCATAACCATTTACGTGTTGTGTGTGTGTGTGTGTGTGGTTGCGTGCGCGCGCGTTGTGTGTGTGTGTGTGTGTGTGTGTGTGTGTGTGTGTGTGTCTGTGTGTGTGTCTGTGTGTGTCTGTGTGTGTCTGTGTGTCTGTGTGTCTGTGTGTAGTGTGGGTGTGTATGCGCGCCCTGTGTTATGTATGTATGTGTGTGTGTTGGGCGCCTTGTTTATGGTATGTATGTGTGTGCCTGTGTTTATGTAGCTGTGTTATGTATGTTGTGTCTGGGCACGTGCGTATGTGTTTTGTGTGTGTGTGTGTGTGTGTGTGTGTGTGTGGTGTGTGTGTGTGTGTGTGTGTGTGTGTGTGTGTGTGTGTGTGTGTTACAGGGGCAGTGACGTGGCGGATCGCAACAGCCAGCAGCGTATGTCTGACGACAGTAGTGATGGGCCTGCTGATGGCCACCTTCCTTCTACAGCCTGCCCACTCGGCCTCTGAACGAAACATCATACAGGCCTTCACTGAAAGGTGGGTGATTTGGGGTAGGTGGGTGGGTGGGTGGATGGATGTGTGGGTAGATGGGTGGGTGAGAGGATGGATGGGTGGTTGGTGGATAGACGGAGGGACGGACGGATGGATGGATGGCCACTTACCCTCTGCAGCCTTCCACTCGACGAAAATCATACAGGCCTTCACTGAAAGGTGGGTGGTTTTGGGATGGGTGGTTTGGGGTGGGTGGATGGATGTGTTGGGTAGATGGGTGGGTGCATGGATGGATGGGTGGGTGAGAGGATGGACGGGTGGTTGGTGGATAGACGGAGGGACGGAGGGAGGGATGGATGGCTACTTACCCTCTGCAGCCTGTCCACTCGACGAAACATCATACAGGCCTTCACTGACAGGTGAGTGGGTTGGGTGAGTGGGTGAGTGGGTAGGTAGATGGATGGGTGGAGGGTGTTTGAATGAATGGGTGGATGGATGAATGGATGAGTTGATGGGCATATGGAAGGATGGGTTTTGGGGTGGGTAGGTGAGTGGGGTGGGTGGATGGGTAGATGGGTGTGTGTGTGGATGTTGGATGGATGGATGGGTGGGTGGGTGGATGGATGGATAGGTGGATAGGTGGATTGGATGGATGGATGGATGGATGAGTGGGTGGGTCGAGAGAAAGGAGGGAGGGAGAGAGGGAAGGAGGGAGGGAGGGAGGGGAGAGTGATGGATAGATGGCTGGCTGGCTGGCTGGATGGATGGATGAATGGATTGAAGGAGCTGGATGGGTGGATGGATGGATGGATGGGTAGATGAGATTTGGTGGATGGTGGGTGGGTGGGTGGTGGATGGATGGGTGGGGTGGTGGATGGATGGATAGATGGGTGGGTAGGTGGTGAATGGATGAATGGGTGGTTGGGGTAGGTGGATGGGTGGGTGGATAGGTGGGTGGATGGATGAATGGGTGGTGGGGTGGATGGATGGGTGGGTGGGTAGGTGGGTGGGTGGGTGGGTGGGTGGATGGCCACCCTCTTTATACAGCCTGCCCGCTCGTCATCTGAACTAAAAATCTTACAGGCTTTACTGACAGGTGGGTGGTTTGGGGTGGATGGATGGATGGATAGATGAGTTGATGGGTAGATGGATAGATGTGTGGGTGGATGGTAGGATGGATTGTGGATAGGTAGATGGATGGTCACCATCCTTCTACAGCCCGTCCGC
>CM060311.1:70224418-70231918 GCA_030674185.1 Monoplex corrugatus | reverse complement strand
ATGATGTGTAATTCACTTCCATTAGTGGCAATGGCCCTAAATGACTTATTAATTGTTGATTCTGATCCAGATTCCTACAGACGACAGGGAGGATTTCTACGAGCTCTGGCATTCAGACTGTCACCGGCGCTGCCGGGCCCAGTTGATCAGTCACGTGACCCTGGCCTGCACCTTTGACCCCTACAAACTGACCAAGCGGACTTTATCCAAAAGAGATGTCAACAATACCATTGAACATATCATCAAAGGTCAGTGTGTGTGTGTGTGTGTGTGTGTGTGTGTGTGTGTGTGTGTGTGTATGTATGTGTGTGTGTGTGTGTGTGTGTGCGTGTGTGTGTGTTAATGTGTGTTGTGTGTGTCTGTCTGTCTGTCTGTGTGTGTTTGTTAATGTGTGTGTGTGTGTGTGTGTGTGTGTGTCTGTGTGTGTGTGTCTGTGTGTCTGTGTATATGAGAGGAGTAAAATCATCAGCACCGCAACTAGCACTGCCCACCCTTACTTCCAGTTCCAGACCTTGGCAGCGCAAAAGAGATCTTTGTACATATTCATTACGCAGAAATCTGTCAGATCGTCATTGACAAGTTTAAGTGGAGCGCATATGGAAGTGTCTGAGAGCGATGACTTCCTTGTGAACAAAC
The DNA here is from genome assembly GCA_030674185.1 of Monoplex corrugatus. Classification (NCBI taxonomy): domain Eukaryota; kingdom Metazoa; phylum Mollusca; class Gastropoda; order Littorinimorpha; family Ranellidae; genus Monoplex; species Monoplex corrugatus. The sequence continues at coordinate 70,231,282 of CM060311.1, read as the reverse complement.
GCAAAACTCAAGCTGTTCTACAAAAAATTTGAGGGATTACGTTCATGTGTTTTACGTTAATATATTATACGCCATTTTATGAGGAAAGTGGAATTGGAGCACCTGGTCACAACGGGAAAGCTGGAGGGAAACAGAGCACCAAGTAGACCCAGGGAGAAAAATACTAGACGGACTTGCAGAGTAGCTGGGGACGGGGAGGGTGGGGGAGATGCTAGGGGCAACGAGAGATAGAGGCAGATGGAAGTCCATGATCGCCAACGCCATGCGGCAAGGCACCTGATGATGATGATGATGATGATGATACTGATCGATGGTCTGAATTCGGTTAAGGTTTGGGGTTGTCTTTTCACGTTAACATACTGTTCAATGACCCTGAATGTGGTTAAGGTTGGTCGATAAATTCGTCAAATAATCTTCGTGGAACATTTTTGCCTCTACACTGAACGATAGATTATAGGGATTTGTTTCTTTCTTTCTTTGTTCTTTCATTTGTTTATTTGTTTGTGTGTTTGTTTGTTTGTTTACTAGCTTGTTTGTTTGTTTGTTTACTAGCTTGTTTCTTTCTTTCTTTCTTTCTTCTTTCCTTTGTCCTATGGAGAAAAAAAGTAAAAAACGGGACTTTGCTTCAATTAAATTATTAATCACTTTTGTGCAAGAGAGAAAACTCCAACTAATTCGTTCGACTCTCCATTCATTTTTTATCTCCCATGTTTGAAAAGGAACAGGTTAGCTAATATCGACCGGGCAGGTAGTATGAGTGTGTGTGTGTATGTGTGTGTGAACGTGTGGTGTGTGTGTGTGTGTGTGTGTGTGTGTGTGTGTGTGTGTGTGTGTGTGTGTGTGTGTGTGTGTGTGTGTGTGTGTGTGTGTGTGTGTGTGTGTGTGTGTGTGTGTGTGTGTGTGTGAATGTTCGTTCGTTCTTTGATTTAACGTCTTTTCACTATAAGTGATATTAGACGCGGGAGGGGGGGGGGGAGGGGAATAAAAAAAAATGAACAAAATAAAATGTAGAACGATAGTTGGACGGGTTGGATTTGGGCAGAGGGAAGACAGAGGAAAAAGACATTAACAGGTGGGGGAACAGTAAAATGGAACGAGAACTTAACACTAACAATTAACTTCAACAACCGAAGGGAAATTGTAACACTAAAATACAAACCGAATAAAGTTAAAGTAATGCATTAACAGGACTGTGAACTAATGATTCTGAAATTCTAACTAACAAAGTTTGATCTGATGTAATTTTTTGGAAATGATTTTCAGAATACTTTTCTTGAGTAAACATTTTCGGTAAAAAAGAACGTAGCATTTTGCAGTAGAATAAACAGTGAAACAGTGTGAACTGTTCGCCGCAAATACACTTGACATTTTTAAATATTTTGTTTTCAATGCGTTTAGCTGAATACGAAAACAAACAGCAACAATCGATCTCAAATGATACATGGAAGAATACTGCAATTTTTTACATACATTTTGAACGGTAAGTTTTATCATTTGTTGTGACACAAACTGTTCATCTGAATGTTCATGAAATCGAGTCATGAGGCTGATTCGAGCAAGTTGCAAGCTTCTTTTTCGGAGGTATGAACATGTAATTCTATAGCATTATCAGCATTCTGGGCGCCTTCCTTAGCTGCTCTGTCAACTACTTCGTTGCCGTGAAGACCAACGTGAGAAGGCACCCAGCATAAACTGATATCTGTACCTTTGACCCTTAAACGATGTATAAGATGATTTGCCTCAGTAATTAAATCAGGTCTTGTGTCGGCATTAAAAGACCGTAAGGCATATAATACAGATTTTGAGTCAACAAAGAGAACTACTTTGAAAGACATGGGTTTAAGATTTACTAGATAATGCAATGCTTGATTAATAGCGACTAATTCCGCTGTAAAGATAGATAAGTTTGCCCCAACGAAAAATGACTTTTTTATCTTAAATTTTGGAACATAAAATGCTCTCCAGCACATTTATTTTCTAAGACTGATCCATCGGTAAAAATGTGAAGGTAGGTACGGTATTTTTCATCGATATGTTCTCTTGCTGTGGATATCGAAATGACGTTTTCAGATTTCTTAGCGTCTGTATAATCAATATCAAAAGAGGCTTTTAGCATTTCCCATGTAGGGATAGGCGTTGTTGATGGTGTCTCAGCTATTTCATCCATATTTATGTTAGACTGTTTGACCAAGTCAGATATGTAAGTTGCAACAGTCATTTGTGATGAAATGTTTTTTGCTCGCTTTGGAAAGTCAACATCAGACCTGATTTCAATTTCCTTACTCACAAAATTGTCCGTTTGTGAAGTAGTTCTAACTGCAAATTTTGCTGTCGCGAGCTCACGATAGTTGTTCAGAGGCAGAATTCCAGCAACTTTGTACGTTTCCAGATTAGAGGCATGAGTAGGGACACCTAGAGCAATTTTAATACTTTTGCAGTCTAAGCTTTGTATCTTCTTTAATAAATATTTTGGTGCACTGAAGAACACTTCTTGCGCATAGGATAATTTAGATCGTACAAGTGCTGTTGATAGATGAATTAGTATGTTCGTATCCATTCCCCAAGGTAATCGGCTTATTATCTTTAGAAATTTAGGCTTTTCTTGTTTTGTTGAAATATAATCAAAATGGACATTCCAGTTTAATTTCGATGTCATAAAGACTCCCAGAAATTTTACAACCTGTTTGTAATGTAACACTTCACCAAGCAATCTGAAAGTAGGCAAGTTACTTAAAGTACCACCAGAATTAAATAGCATCATGTTAGTTTTTTCCGCTGACAACGACAGACCATTTTCTAACATATAGTTTCCAAGATTATCAAGATCAGATTGATACAACTTCCTAATGTAATTCTGTGCTCTCTGTGGAGTTGTCTTTTTTAAAGTAATATTCATCCAAATACATATATCATCAGCATACTGTGCCAAAACAACACGATTTGAGAGTGCTTTAGGAAGATCCTGTATAAGGATGTTAAATAAAAGCGGTGCTATCACTGAACCTTGTGGAATTCCCATATCAAGATGTCGTGAAGTAGAATAACTAGTTCCCACTCTTGCCTGAATAGTTCTATTGGCTAAAAAAGACAATATAATCATACATATTGCCAGATAAACCAATAGATTTCAGCTTGTACAATAAACGCGTATGCCAAACTTGATCGTAAGCTTTTTTCACATCAAAAAATGTAGCTAAAAGACTTTTTCTGCGGGCAAACTGTTTCTTGATGTGAGTGGTAAGTTTAACCAGGTGCTCAACTGTAGATCTCCCTTTTCTAAAACCAGCCTGATTTACTGGAATAACGTTATTTTTATCACAGTAATGTACAAGTCTGTTTAATACCAATTTTTCCAATAGTTTGCTCGTATGGGACGTCAAAGCAATAGGTCTGTAACTATTTTTATTGTTTTTAGGCTTTCCTGCTTTTAATACTGGTATAACAACAGACGTTTGCCATAATTGTGGTATAGTTCCACCAACCCAGCATTTCTGAAAAATTTTGTGTAAAAAAATAATATAGTTTTGTGCGTGTGTTTGCGTGCATATGTGTGTGTCTGTCTGTGCGTGTGCATGTGTGTCGTGTGTGTGAGTGGTGCATGCGTGCGAGATAGATGTGTGCGTTATTGTTAAATTAAAAATAAAAAGTTCTCTTTTAACGAGTACAATACATGACCATGAACCAAACTGGTTCGTTATTTTGATCGTTGCAGCTCAGAATAGGAATAACACTTGTTTGAAGATAGATATATAGCATAAAAATGTCAGTTTGTCAATATTTTATCAGAACCAACAGTCATCATCAGACGACTTAGTCAGTTAGGCCAGAGCCTATTTTGAAAGAATGTGATTAACAATGCACATCAACTCTTACCAGAAACGTACATGTTGGAAGCCCGTAAGAACAAACAGTCGGGCCAGTTCAAACAATTTATTCGGCTGCAAATACGTGAGTAAGTTAACAAAAGTAAAAACAGCATAACTATAAAGCATTGTCTGCCATTTTGAGAAACTTAAACGAGAATATCACCAAGGCTGTTATTTCTTCTTTATTTCCTGATAAGAGAAGTATAGGAACCAGAAGAACAAGAAAACCAATGTAAGCGCGTATTCAACAAAACAAGACAAGACAAGCGCAAATTTTCGGCCAACCGGCCTTTGTCAAGCGCGAATGCACGGTCACAAACAGACCACAAACACCAACTTCCCTGCCGCCTCGTCCAGTGGATAAAAAGGCTGTCTCGTTTGTTTTCTTTGCTGTCCATGGAAAAGGTTTTTAGTCTTGTTTTTAGTCTTCTTTTTGTTATCCGTTGTTTGGTGTTTGTGGTCTGTTTCTGACCGTGCATTCGCGCTTGACAAAGGCCGGTTGGCCGAAAATTTGCGCTTGTCTTGTCTTGTTTTGTTGAATACGCGCTTACATTGGTTTTCTTGTTCTTCTGGTTCCTGTTTGCTTGGGCGCGGCAGTCGCACTTGTTTTGGATCAAGAGAAATAGTTTATTGTATCTTTGTGCCAATAGCATCATCATCATGTGCCCTGCCGCATGGCGTTGGCAATCATGGCCCTCCATACGAATCTGTCCTTTGTCGCTTCAAGAACACCTTCCACCTTCTGTGTCTTCAATCACTGCGTATGTCCGTCCAACATTTTCTGCCTGGGTATTCCCTGGTGTTATTTTTTCCTCTAGCTTCCCTGTTGTGACTAGGTGCTCTAATTTCTCTTGCCTCATAAAATGTCCTAAAAACGTTGCTTGTCTTTACTAAATCTTCTTCATTAATAATATTTTTGTGTCTGCCTCCTTCAAGACTATCTCGTTTGTTTTCTTTGCTGTCCATGGAACTCGTTACATTCTTCTTAGAAACCATATTTCATCTGCCTCGATCTTGTTCTGACTTTGCGTGTTGAATATCCACGCTTCACATCGTACAACAGTATCGGTTCTGTATAACACTGGAGAAAATCGTTTCAAGAGAACCAGAGAACTATCTCAGACGCATATGGTCAGAATAAACATACTCATTACTTTGACCGTGGTGGTTTTGTTGTTGTTGTTGTTGTTTGTTTTTTTTAATCATTTCTCTTTTGTAAGGGAAGCTTTTGTATATCGAACGGAGGGAGCTGTGTATCTGTGTGTCTGTGTGTGTCTATCAGTGTGTGTGTGTGTGTGTGTGTGTGTGTGTGTGTGTGTGTGTGTGTGTGTGTGTGTGTGTGTGTGTGTGTGTGTCTCCGTGACAAATAGATTATTGCAAATTTTACTAAGCTGGTTCTGGAAAGATCTTTACCCAATTTGCGTTAATGGAATGGATTCCCGTGGAATCGCTAATACAAGTTTGGAAGATATGGGGCAAAGGTTAGGGTCACGCAGATAAAAGAAAGTGCCTAAACTTAGTCATCATCATCATCATCATCATCATCATCATCATCATCATCATCATCATCATGTGCCCTGTCGCATGGCGTTGGCGGTCATGGCCCTCCATGCGAATCTATCCCTTGTCGCTGCAAAGTATATCTCCCACTCTCTCTCTCTGTCCTCAGCCACTCTGCAAGTCCATCCAATATTTTATCCCTGTGTCTATCTGGTTTGGCGCCAAAAGAAAACTAAAATCAGCACTTGTCTAGAAATTTATCTGAGCACCACTTTCTTGAGATCTTCTAACGATATCCAAACTCTGTTTTCACCGTTTCTGATGCTGTACCGTTGTCTTAGCTTCACGTCAAATTTCATATTTCATCAGATTTTTTTCTATAAGATCATTGTCACCTTGAAAAGTTCAAAATTGTGGATTTTCTGGTTGGAAGCAAACACTTTATGGACAAAACGAAAAGTTGTCAGAATGGCTTGACCATCCTGTTTATTTCTCTCTCTTTCTCTGTCTCTCTGTCTCTCTGTCTCTTTGTCTCTCTGTCTCTCTCTCCTTCTCTCTGTCTGTCTCTGTCTGTCTCTTTGTCTCTCTGTCTCTGTCTCTCTGTCTGTCTCTCTGTCTCTCCTGTCTCTCTGTCTCTGTCTGTCTCTGTCTCTTTGTCTCTCTGTCTCTGTCTTCTCTTCTCTCTGTCTCTCTGTCTCTCTGTCTCTCTGTCTCTCTCTCTCTCTCTCTCTCTCTCCTCTTTCTTTCTTTCTCTCTCTCTCTCTCGGCTATTTTTGAACTAGTTTCAATCGAAATTGAATCATACCGTCGAAAATGCCTCTGGAAAGTTCATGTGTGAAAACAACAACAACAACACAACAACGACGACAACAACAGAACGTTGAGATCAATTGATCTTTTCTAAGCAATTATTACACAAACCATGTCCAATATAATCGCTAAAACTCTTATAGAGGTCAAGCTGATGAGATCAGTTGTTTGTTGTTGGGTTTTTGTTTGTTTGTTTGTTTGTTTGTTTTTTTTTACGCAATTATTACAGAAATCGTGCTTAATATAATCGGTTACATTCTCAAAGAGGTTAAGATGGTTCTTAACGTAGCTCCCTCCCCCCACCCCCACCACCCCACCACCCCCACCACCCACCCACACACACACACACATACGAAACATGTTAAGAAAAGCAGAGAAGGACAATTTCGATATAGCTTCACCATCCCTTTTTTTTTTTTCTTTCTTTTCAATGTACAAATTTAACGTATTTATTGTCCTTGCAGATGCAGAACATACCACCACCGTCTCCCCGTTCCTGGCCAAAACAGCAGCGACGATGTTTTTACACCGAGTAACCGGAGGGAAATCAAACGCGCACAAAAGGACGAAGCGAGGCATCATGAACGAATGCTGCTACTCCAAGTCCTGCTCCTGGGAAGAGTATGCCGAATTCTGCCACACCTACAACCGGAGACCCGCCATTAGGGACACCCGCTGCTTCCCTTGA
>CM060311.1:70204418-70214418 GCA_030674185.1 Monoplex corrugatus | reverse complement strand
CTTGCTGACTGTCCACACCTCGCATCCGTACAACAGTATAGCAATATATACAATAAAGCAGTACATCAGAGCTTTCGACATACTCCACACCACACTATTAATGCCAGCTGAACAAATGCGTAAAATCGTCATAAATTTTTTTTTACCTTAGTACACACACTATCACATTCCATCCTTTGTATGTTGAAATTATGGATATGAGTGGTGTTTAGCTGATTCCAACTGTCCTGAAAGGAAAAGTCTACGACCAATGCATTCTGCCCAGTCACCTACGGTGCAGAAACGTGGAATCTAACGGAAAAAAAACTCGCTTTGAAACTAAGAACCATGCAGCGAGCGCACGAAAGAGTCATGCGTGGTATCACCTGGAAAGATCGCAGAACGGTTCAGTGGATCAGAGAAAGAACAAAAGTGCAAGACATCCTGGAAACCATCAGCAAACTGAAATGGAACTGGACTGGACATCTCACGCGGATAATGGACAGTCGTTGGCCAACAAAAAACACGTTCTGGATACCAAGAGACGGCACTCACAATAGAGGAAGACAGAAAACTAGATGGAGAGACGGCTTAGATGGATTTGACAAGAACTGGTGAGGAAAAGCTCTGGAACGAAGTAAATGAAAACAGTTGCAGAAGACCGACGTCCAACAACGGACTTTCGATGGCGGAAAGATTAGATTGTGTTTAGCATGCTAGACGAGGACAAAGAAACCACAGTAGGCTATTAACCTTCAATACAAAGAACCTCCAAAGAGCCATACGATTTTCCATACAAAGCACCACTAAAGAATCATACGATTTTTCTGGCCCGACACAATGGAGACCCAGTCACGGCAAACAAAGACCAGGACGTCCAAAGAAGACCTTCATCGACCAACTGATGGATGATACGGGCTGTCAGTGTGATGAACTACCTAATGCAATGTCTGACAGAGAAGGATGGAAGAAACGTGTCATGGATAGCCGAGCAAGCTCGACATGATGATGATGATGATGAACACAATCTCGCACCAACAACTTTTTGTCCAATATAGTCAAGAGACTATGGACACGATGTTACAGAAAAGATGATGGAGATGGATCAGCAACATCATCATAAAGAGAGCAGGATAACGTCACCCAGACTGAGAGAGCAGGATAACGTCACCCAGACTGCCTTTTCACTAGACACCAGAGAGAAGACGTAAGAGAGGAAGACCCCAGAACACCAGGCAATGAACAACAGAAGGAGACTTCTTCAAGGACCTGAAACACAGCAGGGATTCTATTCAAAAGCTGACCTGGAACAGAAAGGAGTGGAGAATCTTCGTTGCCGCCCGACATGCATGACACAATCCCCAGCAAGTGAATAAGTGATGTCTGGGGGAAGAAATGGCCTGATGGTATCCCCCATTATACTCCAAGGAATAATGCACAGTTGATTTTGATGAACAGATGTTACCCGCCGAGATGTGGTTTCTAAGAAGAAAGGTGAGAGTTCCATGGACAGCAAAGAAAACAAACGAGACAGTCTTGATAGAGGCAGACACAAGTAGATCATTCATAAGGAAGATTAGGAAAAGACAGGCAACATTTGTAAGCCATTTTGTGAGGAAGGGGAATTTGGAGCACCTGGTCACAACGGGAAAGCTGGGGAAAGAGAGCACCAGGTAGACCCGGGGAGAAAATGCTGGACGGACTTGCAGTGTGGCTGAAGACGAGGAGGGTGGAGGAGATGCTTGGGGCAACGAGAGATAGAGACAGATGGAAGTCCATGATCGCCAACGCCATGCGGCAAGGCACCTGATGATGATGATGATGAGATGTTACCCACCCAAAATGGGCACTGGTTTCAGTTTCGGTTTCTCGATATGATGTCTTAGCGTTTGGAATGAAAATATCCATTGCGCTGACCCCACAAATGCCATATGAAGGTGAAGATCCAAAATGATCTTGGTATGAGGCATACGCTTGAGCATAAGCCCTATGCACTGACAAGGTCTGTAGGTCCTACCTAGCGTATAATTCATATATGCATACATACATACATACATACATACATACATATATACATACAAACATACATACATACAAACATACATACATACATACATACATATATACACATACATACATACATACAAACATACATACATACAATATACATATATACATACATACATGTATACTTACATGCATACATACATATATACATACATGCATACATACATATATACATATATACATATATACATATATACACACATACATACATATATACATATATACATACATACTATATACATATATACATACATGCATACATACATATATACATGTATACATGTATACATATATACACACATACATACATATATACATATATACATACATACATATATACATATATACATACATATATATACATATATACATACATACATACATACATACATACATACACACATACATATATACATACATACATACATACACACATACATATATACATACATACATATATAAATACATACATATATACATACATACATATATACATATATACATACATACATACATATATACATACATACATACATATATAAATACATACTTACATACATACATACATACATATATACATACATACATTAATACATAATCATCTTGAAAGCTGCAATGAAGAGTTCAGGTCCAGTGAATCTGGGAGATGGATACCAGATGCCTCCTCTGAAAGCTTTCATGGATGACACAACAGTCTTGTCCACGGATGAGGAAGAGACACACCAAATCTTAAAGCAGCTGGATGAGCTGGTGGCCTCTTCAAGAATGAGGTTCAAACCTAAGAAATCCCGAAGTCTCTCACTGCGAAAAGGAAAAGTGGCAGATTCAGTCAAATTCATGGTAGCCAACCAAGCCATCCCCACTGTCACAGAAGAGCCAGTAAAAAGTCTCGGAAGATGGTATGATGACTCCCTGAAAGACACACAAAGGGGATGTGAAACCAAGCAAACAGCAGAAGAAGGCCTGAAGAAAATAGATAACTGCGGACTGCCAGGCAAATACAAAGTCTGGTGTCTACAGTTCATGCTGATACCAAAGCTGCTGTGGCCACTGCTAATCTATGACATTTGTACCAGCACAGTCGAAGCAATGGAAGCCAAAATCAACAAATACACAAGAAAATGGCTCGGTGTCCCACCTGGTCTCACTGATGTTGCATTCTACTGTCGTCAAGCAATGCTGAAGCTACCTCTGAAATCCATAGTGGAGGAATACAAAGTTGGAAAAGCAAGACTGTTGAGCATGCTGGAGGAATCGGAGGACAATATCGTGAGAGCAGTTCATCCAAAGCTGAGAACTGGCAGAAAGTGGAAAGTCCAAGAGGCTGTAAACAATGCCAAGAGAAACCTCAGCATCAAAGAAATAATTGGACACACGCAAACAAACAGACAGGGACTGGGAGCAACAAAAATGCAGTGGTGGTCCAAAGCCAAAGGGAAGGAAAAAAGAGACATGATCATACAGGAGTTGAAGGAAGAAGAAGATGTCAAAAGAGTGCAGAAGGCAGTCCAGCAAGGTCAACAGGGGCAATGGACAACATGGGACAGTGCACTCCAAAGAAGTCTCAGCTGGAACGATATGTGGCACATGGCTCCTCTAAGGATAAGCTTCCTCCTCAGATCTGTATATGACCTGCTCCCCTCGAATGCAAACTTAGTGAAATGGGGGAAAGCAGACGACCCAGCATGTCCGCTCTGTCAGAAGAAACAAACAGTGGAACATGTCCTAAGCTCTTGCAAAGTAGCGCTAGCCCAAGGAAGGTATACATGGAGGCACAACCAAGTTCTGAAAGTGATCACAGATGTGGTTAGCGAAAAAACCATGACCCCAAACGCACCAATTGCTATGACAACGTTCTACAAAGCAGGAGGGAAACAGGTCTGGCCCGAAAGGGCTATGACAACCAGCACATTGCCAAAGGGTCTTCTGGATGGAGCAGTCGACTGGGAGTGTACAGCAGACCTCCCAGAGTGGAGAAATTACCCAGATGTCATCAGCAAGACAGGCATGAGACCAGACATCGCTCTCCACTCTGACTCCTCGAAACAAGTGATTCTGATAGAACTCACTGTGCCATACGAAAGCAGAATGGAAGAAGCACATATCTACAAGACCGAAAAATACGCCGGTCTTGCCAGCACCCTGAAGAAAGCAGGTCTGCGGGTCAAAATCTTCGCCATAGAGGTCGGGGCAAGAGGGTTTGTGGGCACCTCCGCTTATGATCTGATGAAACAACTCGCCATTTCTGGGAAGAAGAGGACTAGAGCCCTTAAAGCGATGGCAGAGGCAGCAGAAAGGAGCTCAAGCTGGATCTGGGCAAGGAGGAACCAAAAAAAGTGAACTTCATAAGGATTAAATTCCCTACAGATGATGTGTGCCCCGTTAGCACATTGGTAAAACCGCGTACCGCAGTTCTGAAGCGCAGAATCGCCCAGGTTCGATCCCCGGCGTGGGAAAAAATAAAAAATAAAAAAAAATAAAAAAAATAGACAACAGCAGAAGGGCATCCAGGAGTCATGACCTGGATGTGGCCCGGCCCCCCCGAGAGTGTAAGGAATTCAGGGCCGAAACACTTGTCTAAAGGGGGTTACTTCTCTGAAGACCTTCTGTTGTCTAGCTCTCCCTAGAGTTTCTTTCTACCATACATACATTAATACATATATACATACATACATATATACATACATACATATATACATGCATACATATATACATACATACATATATACATACATACATACATATATACATACATACATACATACATTAATACATATATACATACATATATACATACATACATATATACATACATACATACATATATACATACATACATACATTAATACATATATACATACATACATAATACATACATACATACATACATATATACATACATACGTACATACATACATACATATGTATACATACATATGTATACATACATACGTACGTACGTACGTACGTACGTACATACATACATACATACATACATACATACATACATACATACATACATACATACATACATACATTCTCTGTGGCCTTTTTCGTCGATGGCGACAGTCGGCGGAAAATCAGTTATCGTAAAACACAGCGACGCTCATGGCTAAAACAATCAATGCGCGATCGGCACGGTTTCTGACAACGACTACAGTAAATAGTATACTGTGGAAGTCATCCACCGTGGGGCATTTGCGTCTTTGTCTAGCCTCAAGAGCGCGTTCGACTCTATCCTCTTCATAGCTCTTTGCTCCCGCGAAAACAGCAGCTCTCCACCCCACTCGATCCTGGGCAACTGTATCCCAGTTCGCAACATTGATAGAAAATTCCATCATGGACGTTTTACACTGGTCCTTGGGTCGTCCACCGCTACGCGTGCCATCAGACAGTTCCCCATACATTGTCTGCTTGGGGATTCTGGAGTTATCCATGCGCGCAACGTGACCAAGCCACCTGAGACGCCAAGACCACATGATGGGGTATAGTGACTGAATGCCAGTTCTTTTGAGCACTTCTGTATCCGGGACTACTGTCTTGCCATTTAATTTTCCAAATTTTTCGTAAACACCTCATATGAAAACTATTTTACCACCTCTCCTGACTAGCATACAAGGTCCACGTCTCACTCCCGTAAAGGAGTGCTGAGGGGACGCATGTTTGGTAAATATTAGAGTCTTGGTTTTTATCCGAAGCTTATCATTTTCCCATGTTCTTTTCATAAGTTTTTTTGAATGAGGCTGTAGCCTTTCCTATTCTGCTTGTCAGTTCCTCATCCAAAGATAGGGTCGATGTTATGGTGGATCCCAAGTAAACAAATTTATCTACTGTTTTCAGAGATTCACCACCGAGTTTTATCTCTGGTGGTGAGTTTGTCCCTTGTCCAATTACCTCAGTTTTCTTAGCGCTCATTGTTAATCTGAAGAGATCGCATGCTTCCGCTAAACGATCTACTAACATACATACATACACATACATACATACATACATACATACATACATACATACATACATACATATATGTACATACATACATACACACACATACATGCATGCATGCATGCATACATGCATACATGCATACATACATGCATACATACATACATACCTACATGCATGCATGCCATGCATACATGCATACATACATGCATACATACATACATACCTACATACATACATGCATGCATACATATATACATAATACACACATACACACATACATAATACGTACATACATACATACATACATGTATCCATCCATCCATCCATAAATACATACATACATATATACACACACATACACAAATGCACACATACACAATACATACAAACAAAAATACATACATACATATATACATACATGCATGCATGCATACACACATACTTACATAGATCCAAGCATGCATACATACATACATACATACATACATACATAATATATGGGCACATACATACATACATATATACATGCATACGTACATATATACATACATACATACATACATACATACATACATACATACATACATACATACATACATACATACATACATACATACATACATACATGCAGACAGACATACATGCAGACAGACAGACAGACGGACAGACATCTAGATTCACATAGACAAAAATAAGCCTGACAGCTTTGTTGCCCACATCTAAATGTTTAAATTATACCCACGGCAGGATTGACTACTCCGTTGTATTTTACATGTTCATCTCCCTTTGGTCCACCAACTCTTCCATGAATCTATAAGCAAGACACAAATCTACAACAAGTGTGACTGCCCGCGTTCAAACAAACAGGTACCAGAAAACCACGAAAACAGAATCAGAACGCGTATTTAAATTAACACAACCAAACAAGACAGGCACAAATTTTCGGCCAACTGGCCTTTTTCAAGTGTAAATGTAAGATCACAAACGAACAAACAATAAATACAAAAAAATTAGGAGAAAAAAAAAGACTGAAATTTCCCTTCTGTTTCGTCCAGTGGGAGAAAAAAATATAAAAATTATGGGACAAAAAAGACTGAAACTTCCCTGCTGCTTCTTCGAGTGAGAGAAAAGGTCCCACCACATAACTGATACTTAATGTGCACATGAACTTTTGTAAATGTATGTACATATAATGTAAATGTTATGCATGGCGACAATGTTTAAAAATGTACAAACTTATAAAATAAAATGTTCTCAAGAAGAAAATACCTTCGGTCTGTGGAGAGAAAAAAACGTTAATGCTCCTGAAAATTTTCTTTCTTGGGTTTTCCCAGGCAATCTGAGATAGTTATGCATCATACACACTCACCCACCCACCTCCACATTCCAACCGTGTTCCCGCTCAATTCCCTGCCATTTCCCTTCGCCACCACCACCCCATCCAACAAAAACCACCACCTCATCAAACTATTCTTCTTTTGACAAGAACAAGTGGCCATACCTCCCAGAGTGCTGAGGTTTTTACGGGGTAGATTGATGTCGTTCTCCGCGGCTCCCCAATACCCGATCAATGCTGGGTACCCGAGTAGAACACAAAGGAGACCATGATTGCCTCTCTCTCTCCCTCTCTCTCTCTCTCTCTCTCTCTCTTCTCTCTCTGTCTCTCTCTCTCTATCTTATCTATCTATCTATCTGTCTCTCTCTCTCTCTCTGTCTGTTTCTCTCTCTCTCTGTCTGTCTCTCTCTCTCTCTTTCTCTCTCTGTCTTTCTCTCTCTTTCTCTTTCTCCCATCTCTCGCTCCCTCCCTCTCTCTCTCTTTCTCTCTCTCTCTCTCTCATTCTGTCTCTCTCTCTCTTCTGTCTGTCTCTCTCTCACTCTCTCTGTCTTTCTCTCTCTCTCTCTCTCTCTCTCTCTCTCTCTCCTCTCTCTCTGTCTTTCTCCGTATCTCTCATTCTGTCTCTCTCTCTCTCATTCTGTCTCTCTCTCTCTCTCATTCTGTCTCTCTCTCTCTCTCTCTCTCCCTCTTTCTCTCTCTTTCTCTCTCTCTCACTCTCTCTCTCTCTCTCTGTCACTCTCTTATTCTCTCTCTCTTTTTTCTCTCTCTCTCTCTCTTTGTCTGCCAGTCTGTCTGTCTCTCTCTCTCTCTACCTATCTCTCTCTTTCTTTCTTTCTCTCTCTCTCTCTCTCTCTCTCTCTCTCTCTCTCTCTCTCTCTCCCTCTCTCTCTCTTCCTCTCAAAAGTGTGTCATATTGATCGCAGGGAGGCTGTGTGTAGTTATGTGTAACGGCATACATCCTGTATAGTCTATGGTTCATGGTTTCATGTATTTGAGGTCCAAGTATGCATGACCTAAGAATACCGATATTGCTGTAGTTATCCCCCCCCCCCTCCTCCAAAAAAAATCTATCTATCTATCTGCCTGTCTATTTGTCTATCTACCTACCTACCTATCTATCTATCTATCTATCTATCTATCTATCTGTCTGTCTGTCTGTCTGTCTGTCTACCTATCTACCTATCTATCTATCTATCTATCTATCTGTCTGTCTGTCTATCTGTCTGTCTACCTACCTACCTACTTATCTATCTACCTATCTATCTATCTGTCTGTCTGTCTGTCTGTCTATCTGTCTGCCTACCTACCTACTTATCTATCTATCTATGTATCTATCTGTATGTCTGTCTGTTTGTTCACAGATAAAATCCATCGTATAAGCTTGATCAGGAAGTATCTCTCTGTGGAAACAACTGCAAAACTCGTTCTCTCCTTCATAATGTCTCGCATTGACTATTGCAATTCACTCCTGTCTGGTCTTCCTGCCTCCACCATTCACATCCTACAGCGCATTCAAAACAATGCTGCACGCCTTGTACTCAAAAAGAAAAAAGCTGACCACATATCTCCTCTCCTGGCACAACTTCACTGGCTCCCTGTATCAAAGCGCATACAGTACAAACTAGACACCATGTGCTACAAAAGCCTCAATAAGCAGCCCCCCATTACCTGTCAAGCCTACTTGAGATCTATGTTCCCTCACGTACCCTCCGCTCTGCCTCCGATCCTCTGACTTTTCGCTTTCCACGCACCAAGCTCAATACTACCTATGGTCCACGAGCCTTCTCTGTTTCTGGTCCACTTCCTGGAACAAACTTCCTCTCTCTGTCCGTCAGCAACCTACTTTTGTCTCCTTCAAGTCCGCTCTCAAAACTCACCTTTCTCCTCTGCATAAAATCCTGACCTCACTCATCCCCCTCTGTAGCCTGTCTCCACTCGGAGGGGAATCACATTGTAATATATATTTGTATATAATATGCTCTTATAATTTTCCATTGCTTTTATTCTTTTTCCCCATTTATAGCCATGTGTAAGTGTGTGTGTGCGCGCGTGCGTAAGTGTATGTTCAGCGCTTAGATTTGATTTTTATCGAGATTTTGCGCTATATAAATATTGTAATTATTATTATTATTATTGTCTATCTATCTATCTGTTTATACATATACATGTATATATATATATGTATATATATATATATGTATATATATTTATGAGTGTGTGTGTGTGTGTTGTGTGTGTGTGTGTGTGTGTGTGTGTGTGTGTGTGTGTGTGTGTGTGTGTGTGTGTGTACGTGGGAAGAATGGGGAAGGTGCCGGAGGGGGAGATAGTTTATATTCTGTTGTACCCCATACGAATCTTCTGCATCAACATCACCTCCAACCAACAACTACTTATTGCCAAATACAGTCAAGAGGGTATAATAATAATAATAATAATAATAATAATAATAATAATAATAATAATAATAATAATAATAATAGTAATAATAATAATAATAATTATGTTTATTTGTATAGCGCATATTCCATATAAAAACATGCTCACCAGCGCTTTACATTTCGCAACAACAAAAAAGTAAATGGTGATAAAAATGTTCACAATTACATACACAACGAGAAAACAACAAACATTAAAGCTATACAAGTAAGAAAAAACACACAAGAAACCACAAAA
>CM060311.1:70171918-70199418 GCA_030674185.1 Monoplex corrugatus | reverse complement strand
CAAGTGAAGCCTGGACCACTTCTATCCACCGACTGCTAAAACTTGATCCTTTAACTCCCTCACCCTATCCACCAGCTTCGTCTTCAATCACCAGAGACAGAGCAAATTAGCCCAGGTACAAAAAAAAACTGCACACCTGAGAATGAGGATGAGGACCCCATGCCTCCACCCGCCATCTGTTCTTAACCCTTTGACTTCCGCACTTCTACCCAGCAACTGCAAAAAACTTTACCCTTTGACATCCTTCACCCTATCCACCAGCTTCCTGCACGAAGTTGGTGGATAGGGTGAGGGGAGTCAAAGGGTCAAGTTTTTTGCTTTTGCTAGCATGGTTAACAACGCAGGATGCTGGTGGACAGGGCGCAGGAGTCAAAGGGTTAATCAAACACGCCTTCTCTTCGTCGTTAAGGTTGTGTCCCATACGTCAGGCCTGGTTCTCCATCAGAAACTATTCGTACGGGCGAAGAACCCGTCGTGATACGGAGCCCTGGAGGTCTTTTTTTCTTCTTTTAAAGAGATTCATCCCACTGAGGCAATTCCATATGCGCTTTTTTCAGATTTGCCAGACGTTATATGGGCAGATTCCATGCGCCTAGACAAAAAATCTTATGTTCTGAAAAAGTCTTGAAATGGTGAAAATGGGACTGGACAGGGGGAAGGGACAGGAACTGTCAAACGCTGACACCGCCAGAATGATTAAAACATTAAGATGGGTAGTGAAAAGATTGACCTTTATGTTGAGGGTTGAAAATGAACTGGAGGCATGAGATCTTGAAGGTATGGCCAACCAGCATGTAAAACACAAAACATTGATTTTGTGGAGAACACACACAGCAGACACACACACACACACACTCTCCCTCTCCATCTCTCTCTCTCTCTCTCTCTCTCGCTCTCTCTCTCTCTCTCTCGCTCTCTCTCTCGCTCTCTCACTCACACACACAAACACACACACATATATATACACACACTACACACACACACACACATATGAATATGTATATATATATATATATATATACATATACATATACATATACGTATACATATACATATACATATATATATACATATACATATACATATACATATATATATATATATATATATACATATACATATACATACATGTATATACAGAGAAATGATCAATAGAAAACATGACACATCAATGCAAAAGCTGTACACTACTATCCGAAAAATGAAACTTCTCATTTATGAGATAAACTAGACACTGTGGAAAATGTGTAATGCCCAGTTACGGAATCGTAAAAAAAAGAAAAGTGGGGGGGGGGAGACCATTACACACCGTCCCCATTCCCACCCTCAACCCCAACCACCCACTCACGCCCAAAAATGGAAACAAAAATCGGTGAAAGGAAGCCTCATGACCTGCATACAATTAAGGTGTTAAAAAGAGGACAGGAAAAGAAAAGAAGAGAAGAGAAGGTTTAACCCTTTTCCTACCAAGAAAATGTGTCATTGTACTAAATATTGACCAAGTCATTTTAGGAGAGAAAGGCTGGAGGGGGTATGGTCAGAAAACAAGGTATATCTTTCTTGTTTTTTAACATATATCCACCAAAGTTTGTGTGAACCTTGGTAAATGATTGTTCTTTGTATTAATTAAAGCTAAAAGTAGTTCATGCCTATTTTGTTTTTAATGTGAAGTAATTATATAACAAAACAAAAACGTAAGTATAAATTGACACACACAGAGCTGTACGAAGGCACAACACAAACAGTTTTGCCGCTTCAAACGTCGTGTAAATGCAGAAAGGAAATGACAGGAGTATACTCCCTTTGCCGGAAAAGGATTCATGTCAGCGTTGTGGTCATTTTCTATTTATATACTCGAAACTGAAACTACTGTTCAGGGCACGAAATCCTCGTGACGCAGTCCACGGAGAGAGAAAGCTGAGTCACGAGGATCTCGTGACGCGGTACGGAATGTGTTAAGTAGAGAGTGTAAGTGGTGTGAGTGAGGGGACACGGTGGTGTGCTGGGGAGGTTTACTTTCTTACTGCCACAAGCAGTAAGGCAGCAACGAAGGTTCTGCGCTTCTGTCTGTCTGGGCCAGCCTCTGTATAGTACACCAGTTGTGTTTCAGGGCCTTAGGGTCTCCATGTATTGTTCATCGCCAGAGGTTCTTGGGTCATCCTCCTTAGACTTCCTTCTGGTGTCCAGTAAAAGGCAATCTGGGTGATATCATCCTGCCCTCTTTGGATGATGTGCTCAGTTTATCCCTATGGCCTTTTCGTGCTGATAGTACCTGTTATTTCACCAGACGGCAGATGCACATCAGAAATAGCCCGCAGAATCGGCCAAGCAGAAACAGCATTCAAGAAGATGACAAGCATTCTTACCAACAAATGCCTATCAATTAATATCAGGAAGAAAGTTCTTGAATGTTATATAGGACCAATACTGTTATACGGTTGTGAGGTGTAGACAGTCAACAAACAAAGCCAGAACAAGAGGTTTCTAAGAAGAATGTTGAGAGTTCCACGGATAGCAAAGAAAACAAACGAGACCGTCTTGATGGAGGCAGACACAAGTAGATCATTCATAAGGAAGAT
This sequence comes from Monoplex corrugatus, assembly GCA_030674185.1. Lineage (NCBI taxonomy): Eukaryota > Metazoa > Mollusca > Gastropoda > Littorinimorpha > Ranellidae > Monoplex > Monoplex corrugatus. Next base: position 70,196,839 of record CM060311.1, on the reverse strand, counting down.
TAGGAAAAGACAGGCAACATTTATAGGCCATTTTATGAGGAAGGGGCATTTGGAGCACCTGGTCACAACGGGAAAAGTTGAGGGAAAGAGAGCACCAGGTAGACTCAGGGAGAAAATGCTTGACGGACTTGCAGAGTGGCTGAAGACGAGGAGGATGGAGGAGATGCTTGGGGTAACAAGAGATAGAGACAGATGGAAGTCCATGATCGCCAACGCCATGCGACAGGGCACCTGATGATGATGATGAGTACCTGTCTGCTCTTGAGATGTGCTGGGAGAGTACCGGTACGTTTTTGGAATGGCGGATCAACATGTAGGGGGTGGAGTATAGGTGGGGCGATGGTGGAGTATTTTCAGGAGGGGATGTTGAGTTATCTCGATAGAATTCCAGGGTAAGATTGCTTAGCATGTCAGTGCCGTCCATTCGTGTTAGCAGACCTGACATTCTTGATCCATTTGCACAGTGTTTCAAAACGACCATCGCGTTTACGTTCTATGATTTCCATTTTACAGCATGCTTAAAATCATCAAAGCACTATGCATCGGATGCCGTCAATGAAATTAAAATTAAACGCATACACAAGGAAAATACAAGCAATATTTAGGGGACATTTTACGAGGAATGAGAAATTAGAGCACCTGGTCGCAACAGGAAAGCTGGAGGGAAAGAGAACACCAGGTAGACACAGTGAGAAAATATTGGACGCACTTGCAGGGTGGCTGAGGACAGAGAAGGTAGGAGAAGCACTTGAAACGACGATGAATATATTTGTATGGAGGGCCATGATCGCCAACGCCATGGAGGCAGGGCATGTGATGATGATGATGATGATGAGAAGGATAGACACGGTGACAAACAAGAGAAACAGGCTGCGCACGGGAGGATCTTCATTTGGTAGAACTGGGTTTTTAAGGAATTTAGGGAGGTCTGGAGGCATGCTCTCCCTGGAAAAATTTCTATCTAGAGGATCGAAGTACGAGCCATTTGGTACAATCTATGGATAAAAGCATGTAAACTGCTTAAAAAAAACTTTAAAACATTTATATCATTTTACTTGTAACCTCAACAGCAGTTCGATTCTCAGGACGGGGGGGGGGGGGGGGGTAGCAAGAGTTCCAGAGGTCATTGCAATCCCCCAAAATCTACCCCTGGCTATGAACCAACAAAAACGCACATCACGTATTTTGTGTACGTCATGGCGTAGTTTTCACGACGGTTTCTTAACGATCTTTGATATTGTGTGTGTGGCTTCGCCTTTACCTGGTAAACCAAGACTTTGTTTGTTGCTGGTCCCGCCGCTAGCAACGTGCCGTGAAATTTGCCAAACTCCACCCATACTGTTCTCTCCCACTCTTTTAGGAGGGGAGGTGGGGAAGAGAGGGGGAAGAGGAAAGAGAGAGAAGTTCTACTAATTTTCCTCCCTCCTCCACCGTCATCCATCTCACGCTGCTTTTTGAAGTTTTGGCCAGGCTCTCGATATCGATGGTGTTTTGTGCCCGCTGTTTTTTTTTTAGCCGTGTGTGTGTTGGGGGGGGGAGGAGGTGGGGGATGGGGATTGATTCCTAAGGCCTTTCATGCCTGGTTGGAGACGAAAAGAGTCAGGGAGAGAGGTTTTCTGTGGGACTCCAACGATGCAGCGAGGCCACTTTGGACTTTAAGCAGAGGTGGAGGAAAGAAGAATGACTGGGACTTTGCGCATCGCGTGTTTTTTTTACCAGTGATGGCGGCGAGAAGTCCATGTGTTTGTGTGTGTACGTGTGTGTCCTAACTAGGTGTGTGTGTGTGTGTGTGTGTGTTTGTGAGGGAATGCAGGTGGTGTTGTTGACTGCGGACTGATGTCAGAGATACATCATCACGGCTGTAGTGACAGCCCAGCTTGTGTCTATTCCGTTTCCTGCCTGCAAGACGGATGGTATGTTCTGTGTAAGGAGACGTAATCATCGGAACCCACTGTACTCTTTTCTTTTTTTTAAATTCTTTTTATTTTTTGTCTCTCCCTCCCACTACATACCCTCTTGGAAATGAAGGCTGTATGCCTGTTTGTGTTGTTGCTGTGTTGGTGTGGTGACATGTTGACTGTTTATAGACATGCTGGGGAAATTTCCTCCACGACAGTTGGTGCCAGACTTTTCTATATAGCGGATGTTTGTTTTGACATGTGGACATCTGCTACGTGTTTACCGGCCTGATTCTTGAACGTTATTCCAACTGCAGTGCGGTAAAGAAAAAGAGGAAAAGAAGAAGAAGGAAAGGAAAAACATGTCAACATATTACAACAATAACAGCAGTGTCGACGTAAATCGCAGTAATGTTTGATTCAGAGTACAAGAAATACACAAGCAACAAACACATATCAAAAAAAGAAATCAGAAAAACATGCCGGCTGGAACCAAGTAAACAGATAGAACAAATGGGAAAATTTCCTTTGGAGAACTGCGACTGGCTTTCAGAACTCTGACTGGCATTGAGATCTCTGACTGGCATTCGGAACTCTGACTGGCATTCAGAACTCTCACTTGCATTCAGAACTCTGACTGGCATTCAGAACACTGACGGGCATTCAGAACTCTCACTTGCATTCAGAACTCTGACTGGTATTGAGAGCTCTGACTGGCATTGAGAACTCTGACTGGCATTCAGAACTCTCACTTGCATTCAGAACTCTGACTGGCATTCAGAACACTGACGGGCATTCAGAACTCTCACTTGCATTCAGAACTCTCACTGGCATTCAGAACTCTGACTGGTATTGAGAGCTCTGACTGGCATTGAGAACTCTGACTGGCATTGAGAACTCTGACTGGCATTGAGAACTCTGACTGGCATTGAGAACTCTGACTGGCATTCAGAACTCTGACTGGCATTGAGAACTCTGACTGGCATTGAGAACACTGACTGGCATTCAGAACACTGACTGGCATTCAGAACACTGACTGGTTTAAAGAACACTGTCTGTCATTCAGAACACTGACTGGTTTAAAGAACACTGTCTGTCATTCAGAACACTGACTGGTTTAAAGAACACTGTCTGTCATTCAGAACACTGACTGGCATTCAGAACACTGACTGGCATTCAGAACACTGACTGGCTTACAGAACACTGTCTGGCTTACAGAACTCTGACACACATACAGAACTCTGATTGGCTCACAGAACTGTGACTGGCTTACAGATCTCTGACAGGCTTACAGAATTCTGACAGGCTTACAGAACTCTGACAGGCTTACAGAACTCTGACTGGCTTATAGAACTGTGACTGGCTTACAGAACTCTGACAGGCTTACAGAACTCTGACAGGCTTACAGAACTCTGACAGGCTTACAGAACTCTGACAGGCTTACAGAACTCTGACAGGCTTACAGAATTCTGACAGGCTTACAGAAATCTGACAGGCTTACAGAACTCTGACTGGCTTACAGAACTCTGACAGGCTTACAGAACTCTGACTGGCTTACAGAACTCTGACAGGCTTATAGAACTGTGACAGGCCTACAGAACTCTGACAGGCTTATAGAACTGTGACAGACCTACAGAACTCTGACTGGCTTATAGAACTCTGACAGGCCTACAGAACTCTGACAGGCTTATAGAACTCTGACTGGCTTACAGAACTCTGACAGGCCTACAGAACTCTGACAGGCTTATAGAACTGTGACAGGCCTACAGAACACTGACAGGCCTACAGAATTCTGACAGGCTTACAGAACTCTGACAGGCTTACAGAACTCTGACTGGCTTATAGAACTGTGACAGGCCTACAGAACTCTGACAGGCTTATAGAACTGTGACAGGCCTACAGAACTCTGACAGGCTTATATAACTGTGACAGGCCTACAGAACACTGACAGGCCTACAGAACACTGACAGGCTTACAGAACTCTGACAGGCCTACAGAACTCTGACAGGCTTATAGAACTGTGACAGGCCTACAGAACTCTGACAGGCCTACAGAACTCTGACTGGCTTATATAACTGTGACAGGCTTATAGAACTGTGACAGGCCTACAGAACTCTGACTGCCTTACAGAACACTGACTGGCTTACAGAACTCTGACAGGCTTATAGAATTGTGACAGGCCTAAGAACTCTGACTGGCTTATAGAACTGTGACAGGCTTACAGAACTCTGACAGGCCTACAGAACTCTGACAGGCTTACAGAACTCTGACTGGCTTACAGAACTCTGACTGGCTTATAGAACTCTGACTGGCTTACAGAACTCTGACAGGCTTACAGAACTCTGACAGGCTTACAGAACTCTGACTGGCTTACAGAACTCTGACAGGCTTACAGAACTCTGACAGGCTTACAGAACACTGACACACATACAGAAATGTGACTGGCTTGCAGAACTGTGACTGGCTTACAGAACACTGACAGACTTTCAGAACTCTGACTGGCTTACAGAACTCTGTCTGGCTTATAGAACTCTGACTGGCTTATAGAACTCGGACTGGCTTATAGAACTCGACTGGCTTATAGAACTCTGACTGGCTTACAGAACACTGACAGACTTTCAGAACTCTGACTGGCTTACAGAACTCTGACTGGCTTACAGAACTCTGTCTGGCTTATAGAACTTGACTGGCTTATAGAACTCTGACTGGCTTACATAACTCTGACTGGCTTATAGAACTCTGACTGGCTTACAGAACTCTGACTGGCTTATAGAACTCTGACTGGCTTACAGAACTTGACTGCTTATAGAACTTTGACTGGCTTACAGAACTCTGACTGGCTTATAGAACTCTGATTGGCTTACAGAACTCTGACTGGCTTACAGAACTCTGACTGGCTTACAGAACTCTGACTGGCTTATAGAACTCTGACAAACATTCAGAACACTGACTGGCTTATAGAACTCTGACTGGCTTATAGAACTCTGACAAACATTCAGATCACTGACAGGCTTACAAAACTCTGACAGGCTTACAGAACTCTTTACTGACAGTGAGAACTCTGACTAACAGTGAGAACTTTGACAGACAGTGAGAACTTTGACAGACAGTGAGAACTCTGACTAACAGTGAGAACTCTGACAGACATTGAGAACTTTGACAGACAGTGAGAACTCTGACTGACATTGAGAACTCTGACTGACATTAAGAACTCTGACAGACATTGAGAACTATGACTGACATTGATAACTCTAACTGGCATTGAACTCTAGCAGACATTGAGAACTCTGACAGACATTGTGAACTCTGACTGACATTGTGAATTCTGACTGACAGTGAGAACTCTTACAGGCTTGTGAATTCTTACAGGCTTGTGAACTTTGACAGGTAGGGAAAACTCCGGAAGCATGGAGAACTCTCTCACAAGCATGAAGAACTCTCTTACAGACAGGAGAACTCTGACAGGCATGGAAAACTCTCTAACAGACACTGAGCTCTGTGACTAGCTTATAGAACTCTAATAAGCATGGAGAACTCTCTGACAGGTTTAAAGAACTTTGCATCAAGCACTTTATCTACCTAAATGCACAGTTAATGTGTTAACCAACAGTGCCAGTGAAGAGTGATCCTGTTTACCAACCCTAGCAAACTTCAGCCTCCCCACCCAGTCCCCATGAAGACGAGTGGTGCAGACACGGTGCTGTACAGACTGAGGGTGTCCTCCTTCTCCCCCTCACCTGACTCGTCGTCTGGTCCAGTAAAATCCAGGAGGTACCAGCATAAGACGACTGTCTTCAACGGGGTCAGTGCCAACTCCTGGCTGCTCCCCATCGGAATATGTGAAAGAGACACTACCACTGCTGCAGACAGCCAGACAGAGTCATCAAACGCACGACCCAAATCTAGAGACAACAAATTGAAGGCCACAAAAGAAACGCTGGAACCCAAACTGATATGCAATGAACCAGCATACGTTGAAGTAGATGATGATGCTTTGGACAGTGCCAAGACTGAAGGTTTGCCCGGGTCAGAAAAGTCTGACCGTGAAGGCAAGAATGCAGATCCAGTCACAGACAGTACGAAATCAGTGAGCGATTCACGAGCCTTGACCTCTGAGGAGTTTGATTTACTATGGGGTCGAGTGTCACACAGACCCCAGCACACGGGGAATGTCTTCATAGTGCACAGGAGGAACGTCCCTGAGGGTATCGGCAAGAACGAGTACCTTCAGGGCAAACACCTACGTTCTAAATTTGAAGTAGATGGTGATGATGAGGGTGAAGAAACGAAAACCAAACTTCAACCACGACCCTTCACAGCTCCTGGAAAGAGGAAAGGGATGTTGAATGAGAAGACATCTTGCACACGACCTCCTAGGCCATTCTCTCATACAGGTGTACGGAGGCTCAGAGACGGTCACGAGAGGATCTCTTCACAATCAGGACCCCTCAATTCCAGCCTGGATCTTGTAGTGACATCCTTCCAACTACCTGAAGATATTTCCACCTCTGCTCAAAATGAAGACTCTCCAGTTGCCAACACAAACGCCACATCCCGACTCAGGTACTGCCTTCGGCCTAAAACAGCCTCTGGCAGCACTAGCAAGACCAGACAGCAGGGTGACTCACTGAGCACCATAGATGGCATCAAACGTGACTACATGAGGCGAGCCAAATCCGCTCCTCCCAAAGTTCGTTCTGCAGACATCTCCGCCACTCTTCATTACGAAGGCACCAGCAGTTGTCGTGGGCCTTCTCTTTACTGGCGGGCTCGCTCTGCTTATCACAAGAAACTCATGACTTACGGGACTGATGAGGGCCCAGACCCTAACGAACAGTCACAGAACATCCGTGGATCCTTGTGGCGGCCCTTGATCGTGGGAGAGGATGGAGGACTGATGCAGCATAGTGCAGGATGCCCCTATAAGTGTAAGGGTTGCTTCAAGGCCTGTCTCGTCTCTCAAGACTACCTGGAGAAAGTACGTGCACAAAAAGCCTTGAGAGAGAAGGAACAGGCGCGTCAGACTGGAGGTCACGTCCCACATGGCAGACCCATCAGCATCCCTCACAAGTACAGGGTGAAGGTCAACAATCCACACAATCTCGTGAGTATCGCTCTGGCTAGAAGTCAGCCGCTATATCAACTCGTACATGGCAAGAAATCACGTGAGGAAGATAACCATGACAATGCTGCTTCAGAGGACAAAGAGAACGAGGTGAAGCCTGGTAATGATGTGAAAGACCAATGTGCAAACGTGACTTTCGAAAATAGTTTAACACATGACAGTGGTGCAGACACGAAAACAAACTGTGAAGATACAAACTTATTGGTATAGTTATGATGGATGTCTGTACATGAAAGTAACATTAGTTCCTCTCCAAGTTCTTATTTTATGTGTGGTGATAGGTGATGGGGGGGGGGGGGGAAGAATGCGGACATCCTTTGAGTTTCATCCCGCAAAATCTTCCTAGGACAAAAAAAAATATTGATCAAACTATACCAACGATTTTCATGTTAATTTTATCTACCCGTCAAAATGGATTCTCTACGGTTTTAGCCAGGGATACCTTCTGAGCCATAGGTTTTTTTGTGTTCTTTTATGTTCTTTTATGTTCTTTTAGGCTTCACACAGGACTTGGATTTATCGTCTGCTCCTAAGGACTGAGTCGGATGGGTAAGGAGGAGGTGACAAAATCCCTTTTTAGTTCAGAAGGAAACTTAAAGTCTCTTTCTCAATTTAGAAGGAAACTCGAAATTTCCAAACCTTGCCAGCTCCTAAGGTTTTGCACAGGCTCAGGGAGTCTGCCAGGTAATAGCTGAGAGATTTGGGTGGAGCGCATATGGAATTGTCCGAGTGCGGTGGATCCCTCTTTATCGAACACACAAAAAGTACTTCAAATCTCTTTGTTCCCAGATGTGCCGTCTTACCATAGAGCCACTACTCCCATCCGTAGGAACTCTAGGGGCGATCATGGCCTTCAAAATGACTTCTTTTTTTTTAAAAGAGATGTTGTACCGATTCTTATGTACCATATTTTCATCAAAGTAATAAAGGTAAAGAAGGAAAGAAGGAAAAAGAATAAAGTAAGGAGATGCTGATGATGAAACGTGTCCATCAACAGGGGAGGAAATATCCTTTCTGAAGTGGTTTTCAATCCTTATCACAAGTGAGATTGTTTCACATAAACCAGACAGGGCTGTATGTAATTCTGTGTGTCAGTCTGTGAACACAGTGCGTTAGCGAAGATGGACAGATCTTTAACATGTTTGAACCATAGTTTTAGCCTACGAATGCCCTGGTTTAAGTAGGTTTAGAAAAAAAAACAGAAAACAAAGATAGAAAATGTGGTGGTAGTTCTATAACGCTAAATCTGGTTGTATGGAGACTGAGGTGGTTATAGACTTCCTCACTCTATTTTTAGTAGTCAGCTAAATGTAAGCATGTGTGTGAGTCATAGCGACGCAAAATATGCAGATTTGTGGGTAAGAATGTTGCTGTTGTATCTCATTATTTTTTGACGAAATTTAGATTAATTTTTAATACATACAAAAGTTGTTTCGCAAAATGTGTAACCAATAACAAAGAAGTAGCTGCTTATCTTGGTATGTAATCATTAAGCTTTTTGTCCAAGTGATTGCAGATTTTGTATTTATGTGACCCATTCATACAAAATCACCTGTAAGTTGTAGTTAGCACATTTTTTTAGTATTACATATCAGAAAATAAGTACACACTCCACACTTTATGATGATAGAAAAAATTATATCTCTACGCAAAAATTGACAAGAGATATGATGTCTTAAATTTTGTAAATGCTGAATCGGCCATTTTGAAAATCAAAATTCGAAGGTTTTCGCCGACAGCCGATTAAAATCCATAGCAAGAGGTGTAAATCTCAGTAAAGCTAAAGAAAACTTTGTAGCTAGATTATATGCGACTTAATTTGCCATTTTTTTATGCATTCAGTCAGCTTTGGTACTCTTTATTGATTTACTTTTAGCTAACAAAGTTGGATGATTGTAGGCATCGAAAACAGGAAAATAAGCATTAAAATCGTCTTTTCTAACCTCTTTTTTCTTTTCAAAGAAATACGAACGATAAATGATGGAATGGAGAGAATGCTTCAAAAACTGCAAAAATGGCAACTTTTATCATTTGGACCCCCCCCCCCCCCCCTCACCTTTTCGGGCCTGTTATGTAACTTGCCTTTGTGACATATCGGTGATTTCGTCTGAACGGGTCACACATATGTATAAAAAAAAAAGGAGACTGTTTATACGGCCGAATTGTTTTATACCTTTTTCCAGTATCCGTATCAGCTTGAAATTCGCATTGAAAACTTTCCATTCGGATTGTGCGAAAATGTTTTTAAGTAACCACAAACAGCCGAAACATGTTTGATGATACTTTTTTTTCGTTTCGGGGAGAGGGGGATAGAGAGGGTGGGGTTGGTGGGGGAGAGACACAGAGAAAGAGAGAAAGCTAAGATGAATGTTAGCAAGATTTCGTGAGTGAAGTTGTTAAGGGGCCAGAACATTATTGACTTTGGTCCATGTGTGAGAAAGGGAAATCACAGAAGGTGTGTGAGAAGGAAGACGGAGATGGGGGAGAGTGTGGAGAAAGGTGTGTATGGCTAACTGCAGGTTTCCAGAGAGAAAAATCACATTTTTGGCAGCAAATCAGATATTTTTTTCTTTCACAATTTGCTTCACGACGGTAGTGTTGGGATGATGTTGATGCATTTAAAAAGACGGGTTTTAAATATAGTGGTGGAGTTGTTCTCGGATATCTTTAGATCAGGATGATGTTACAATGAAGCTGATGATTTCGTTTCCATTTCATGCGTGGTACTAAGAGATAGAGTAGCTGGAGGCTTGTCTTTCACGCAGGATGCTTCTCCCTACGTATCTACAGACAGAAGCAGACTGCTTCTCCTTCGTTTTCCTTTCTTCTTTCTAATCCTCCTCCTGGTCTATCTCTTCTTCTCTTCTTCTTCTTCTTCTTCTTCTTCTTCTTTCTTCTTCTCTTCTCTTCTCTCTCCCCCTTCTTCTTCTTCTCCTCCTCCTCCTCCTCCTCCTTTTCTTCTTCTTCTTCTCCTCCTTTTCCTCCCACTCCTCCTCCTCCTCCTCCTCCTCCTCCTTCTTCTTCTTCTTCTTCTTCTTCTTCTTCTTCATCTTCTTCGCAATTCTTCTTCTTCTTCTTCGCAATTCTTCCTCTTCCTTCTTCTTCTTCTTCTTCGCAATTCTTCTTCTTCTTCTTCGCAATTCTTCTTCTTCTTCGCAATTCTTCTTCTTCTTCTTCGCAATTCTTCTTCTTCTTCGCAATTCTTCTTCTTCTTCTTCTTCGCATTCTTCTTCTTCTTCTCTTCTTCTTCTTTCTTCTTCGCATTCTTCTTCTTCGCATTCTTTCTTCTTCTTCTTCCTTCTTCTTGCATTCTTCTTCGCATTCTTTTCGCATTCTTCTTCTTGCATTCTTCTTCTTCTTTGAATTCTTCTTCTTCTTCTTCTTCTTCTTCTTCTTCTTCGCATTCTTCTTCTTCTTCTTCTTCTGCATTCTTCGTTCTTTTCTTCTTCTTCTTTGAATTCTTCTTCTCTTCCTTCTTTTTTCTTCGCATTCTTCTTCTCTTTCCCTTCTTCTCCTTCTTCTTCTCTCTTCTCTTCGCATCTCTCTTCGCATTCTTCGCATTCTTCTTCTTCTTCTTCGCATTCTTCTTCCTTCTCATTCTTCGCATTCTTCTTCTTCTTCTTGCATTCTTCTCGCATTCTTCTTCTTCTTCGCATTCTTCTTCGCATTCTTCTTCATTCTTCTCGCATTCTTCTTCTCGCATTCTTCGCATTCTTGCATTCTTCTGCATTCTTCTTCGCATTCTTCTTTTCGCATTCTTCTCGCATTCTCTTCGCATTCTTCTTCTTCGCATTCTTCTTCGCATTCTTCTTCGCATTCTTCTTCGCATTCTTCTTCTTCGCATTCTTCTTCCATTCTTCTCGCATTCTTCTTCGCATTTCTTCGCATTCTTTTGCATTCTTTGCTTCTTCTTGCATTCTTCGCATTCCATTCGCATCTTGCACTTTTCTTCGCTTCTTTCATTTTCGATTTTCCGTATCTTCTTCATTCTTCTTCTTCGACTTCTTCTTCTTCTGCATTCTCTTCGCATTTTCTTCTTTTCTTCTTCTCACCAAAACAACTGTTCACTAATCCTTCCCACTCTTTATTCTGCCAAAGACTGTTCAAATCTATCTTCACCGTTCACAAATCATCCATGTTCTATACTTCTTACACACACACACACACAACCACCACACCCACACACACACACACACACACCACACACACCACCACACACACACACACACACACACACCCCCTCCGAACTAGTTCCTTGGAGACTGATTTAGCAAAGCCTGTGTGTTTCCAGGTCTTGCGAAATCTGAATTATTTTCCTAGGAAAATTATAAAGTCCAGTGTATTGTTAGTAGATTGCATAAGACGTCTATAGAACTGTCTGAGTGCAATGAATCCATCTTGAATAAATGAAAGAACAAATCATTATTCCTAACAGACCTCAGCAAACTAATATACGATTCAACAGTAATGGTAATGAATGAGAGACATCTTCGGCTTGTCTTCACTTGCCTGTTTCATCATTCATCACATCAGGTGCCCTGCTGCATGGCGTTGGCGACCATGGACTTCCAACCATCTCTATCCTTCGTTGCCCCTAGCATCTTCCCCACCCTCCTCATCCCCAGCCACTCTGCAAGTCCGTCCAGCATTCTCTCCCTGGGTCTACCTGGTGCTCTCTTTCCCTCCAGCTTTCCCGTTGTGACCAGGTGCTCCAAATCCCCCTTCCTCATAAAATGGCCTATAAATGTTGCCTGTCTTTTCCTAATCTTCCTTATGAGTGATCTACTTGTGCCTGCCTCCATCAGGACTGTCTCGTTTGTTTTCTTTGCTGTCCATGGAACTCTCAACATTCTTCTGAGAAATCACATCTCTGCTGCCTCAATCTTGCTCTGGCTTTTGCTTGCTGACTGTCCACGCCTCGCATCCGTACAACAGTACTGGTTCTATATAACATTCAAGGACTCTACATTACTTGCTTAAAAATCAACGGTATATCTAAGTACACGTTTTTAGCGCTAAGGAAATCTGAACTGCTTAGTGGAAATTCTAGGTGATGTAGATTTGTTTTTTATGTATGCTCTTGCGTATTTAGATTATGCGTTTGGACTCAGCTTTTTGTGTTTGTTTTGTTTTGTTGTTTTTTACTCCCCTTGGTGATAATTTGGTCGGAAATAGCCAACACCAGGGACATATTTGAAAATTGTTTGCGTGAATGCACTGATATGTATACATAATTTTCTTTCCCATGTTTTTTTTTTTCTAGTGTCATCCATACGCTTAGAAGTGTGCGTGTGCTCTCTATAATTTTCCATTGCTTTTATTCTTTCTCCCCATTTATAGCCGTGTGTGTGTGTTGTGTGTGTGTGTGTGTGTGTTGTGTGTGTGTGTGTGTGTGTGTGGTGGTGTGGTTGGTTGCGTGTGCGTGTGCGTGCGTGCGGTGCGTGTGTGCGTGTGTGTCTGTTTTAGCGCTAGATTTGATTTTATCAAGATTTTGCGCTATATAAATAAAAATTGTATTGTATTGTATTGTATTGTTTGACATATGGCTGTGAGCGGTCGGCTGAACTTTTAGCATTAATATTATTATAATGATAGCAATAATTCTCTGAAAACATGACTATGACAAGAGAAATCATTTTCTATCCTAATATGTGACTTTTTTTTGGTTTGGGGGGGGGGGGTTGTTTGTTTGTTGTTGTTTTTTGCATTGTTTTTATTAATTATAATTTTTGTATTGTTTTTATCAATCATGATAATTTTTTTATTGTTTTTATTAATCATGATTATGATGATAATGATAGTAATAATAACAACAACAACAATAATAATGATAATAATAACAATGATAGTAATAATTCTCTGAAAAAGTGACTATAACAAAAACAATCATTTGTTCTCTTAACATGAAAATTGTTTGTTTTTGGTTTTGCTGATTTTTGTTTTGTTTTGTTTGTTTTGTTTGTTGTTTTGTTGTTTTTTTTGTTTTGTTGTTGTTTGTTGTTGTTGTTGTTGTTGTTGTTGTTGTGTTGTTGTTGTTGTTGTTGTTGTTGTTGTTGTTGTTGTTGTTTTCGTTCTACGACGTAGATTCGCACCCATGCAAAACTGTGCGGTCAAGTTGAAGGTAGGTAAGTAGGTCTCTTGGGGGGAAAAAAACAGTATTGTTATTCGATGTTCGACCGTCACCATGCCTCCGGTAATTAATCCACCTGTGGTTGAGTGTTCATGGTACTTCGGGTGCTTTTTATGCACGTTGCCGAGTATCCGGGTTGATCCGCGCTTTGTACACAACAATGAGTTGAAGTACAGTCTGCATACTCGTACCCTGATTTTAACGGTTGAAAAATGAGGTAGAAAAATGTGCAGGATTTTTTTTTTTCTTCTTTTCTTCTTCTCATCTTCTTCTTCTTCTTCTTCTTTCTTCTTCTTCTTCTTCGCACTTCTTCTTCGCATTCTTCTCGCATTCTTCTTCGCTTTCTTCTTCTTCTTCGCATTCTTCTTCTTCTTCTTCGCATTCTTCTTCGCATTCTTCTTCTTCTTCTTCTTCGCTTCTTCTTCTTCTCTCGCATTCTTCTTCTTCTTCGCATTCTTCTTCTTCGCATTCTTCTTCTTCTTCGCATTCTTCTTCTTCGCATTCTTCTTCTTCGCATTCTTCTTCTTCTTCTTCTTCTTCGCATTCTTCTTCTTCTTCTTCTTCTTCTTCTTCTTCGCATTCTTCTTCTTCTTCGCATTCCTTCTTCGCATTCTTCTTCTTCTTCTTCGCATTCTTCTTCTTCGCATTCTTCTTCGCATTCTTCTTCGCATTCTTCTTCGCATTCTTCGCATTCTTCTTCGCATTCTTCTTCGCATTCTTCTTCGCATTCTCTTCGCATTCTTCTCGATTCTTCGCATTCTTCGATTCTTCGTTTCTTCGCATTCTTCTTCTTCGCATTCTTCTTCATTCTTTCGCATTCTTCTTCTTCTTCGCATTCTTCTTTTCTTCGCATTCTTCTTCATCTGCTTCTTATGCCAACAATTTCTTTGAACATTTTTGACATTTTTGTCATCATCAGATAATCTGGAAAAGAACATGAAATACATTAATGGTATTATCGTTCAATGTGATGTAATATCAACATATCCGAAGATAAACACAGGGGTCAATCGATCAGGGAATAATGATTATAAATTAATCGTGAGTAGGTTTTTCTTTGTTTTGTTTTGTTTTGCTTTGTTTTGCTTTGTTTTGTGTTTTGTTTTGTTTTGTTTTGTTTTGTTTTGTTTTTGCAAACATTCGACGAGCAAATGGACCAGTACGACAGAAATAATGATATATATAACAGAAAGACAAAGGCAACAGACAGAACAGACAATATTAGCTGAAAGTGATAGAAAGGGAACCTCTTGCACAGAATTTGCACACAAGTTGCAGAAGGTGGGGATGCTACGTATACCGGAAGAGACCCTGGTATCCCCAATGAGTTTATAAACAATTTGACCAAGGCAGATAATCATGTTTGTTGTTCTTGTTGGGCTAGAGTCCATTCCCTTTGTTGACTCTCCTCTTTGATCCTTTCACCTCCCTCAGGCTATCCACCACCAGCCTACAGAAAACTGCTAGTGAACAAGCTGCTGGGGTTAGTTAAAGAGTTAATAAATATGCACCTGTCCTGGTATAGTTACTTCGTTTGATGATCAGCTATTGTAGTTCATCCTGTGGGGATGCTGGGGGCTCTTTCAGTATAGATAGTATCCCCTCCTTCTGGAAATTCTGTGCTAGAAATTTCCTCTTTTCTGTTACACTCTTTGTTTCTGCCTTGTTCTTTCCCTTTGTTTTTTATTTCTTCCTAACATTTTCTACTTTGCTGGTCCATTTACTTGTACGTGTTCGATAAAGACTTACATATTTCCTCTTAGGATTGCTAATTGGGGAGATATATATATATATATATATATATATATATATATATATATATATATATTATGTATGTATGTATAATATATAAACATTAAGTGCTTTTTGGCTCTAGAGAAATGATATGCAAAAGCAATTTTAGGTAATTTAGGCCCCTTTATATGTTTTAGTGTCCTTAGTTATGTTTAAATAAAATTGTATTCATGTATTTTTTTTAAATCCCCTGTGTGATGAATTGGACGGCGTGGTCAACACCAGGGCCATCTCAGATTATGTGCGCGAATGCATTGATATGCGTACTTAATTTTCTGTTCCTTTTTTTTTTTTTTTTATTCCTGTTGAAGTACTGTGTGTGTATTGAAACGGTCATAGCCCTGATATGGCTCTACGCAATCGGCTGGGCTTTAAGCAACAATAAGAATAAGAATAAGTTAAAGGGTTAATGAGTATGCTTCCGCCTTGGTAGTCACTTGGCTTGATTTTCAGATCAGAGTTTTTTCCCACAAAGCTTTATGGGAGAGTACATGGAATCTTGCTATTTATCTTTTATGTTAATTCTAAGATGATGAAATTAGATGGACAGAGGTAGTGCATGCATTTCTCTCTCTCTCCTCTCTCTCTCTCTCTCTCTCTCTCTCTCTCTCTCTCTCTCTCTCTCTCTCTCTCTCTCTCTCTCTCTCTCTCTCTTTCGTTATTTTCCCCTTTGATGTTGCTGTTTATGATGGTGTCTTCTCTTTGTCCCTTGGTATTTCCTCTTCTCTGGTAGGCTTCTTTGGTTGTTTGATGTTCGTGATGTTGTCTTCTCCTTGTTCCTTGGTCGTCCCTCTTCTCTGGTAGACTGCTGTATGAGTTTGTTTTGCTTTTCCTTAGAGGGTCTTCGGAAAGTTTGGATCAGAAATTTTTTTTTTTTTTTTTTTTTTTTTGAATAGATTTGTTTTCCGTGACCTGTGGGCCTCTCTCTCCATGGGGAGTAAAGCAATGTCGGCAAAAATACGCACCGCCTTTTTCCACCCTCTGGTTTTTAAATTCCATATGTGTGGGTTTTTTTTTTCCTCATTTGTGGAAGAGGATTTTCCACAGAATTTAGATAGAAATTGCTTCTTTTTTTGTTTCACTTCGATTTCTTTCTTTCTGTCTTTTATTGTCTTTTCTTTTTTTTGTGGGTTTTTTTTGTTGTTGTTGTTTTTTTCTTTGGGTTTTTTTTTTTTCTTTGTTTGTTTGTTTGTTTGTTTGTGTTTTTTGCCTTCTCTAAGTACATGCTTCTCACGGGACATCAGTTTATCGTCTCATTCAAAAGACTATCATGCAGACCACCATTCAAGGTCTAATGGAGGTGGGGGGGGAGAGGGGGGGGCAGGGGGAGGGGAGAAAATTCTCTGTCCGACCAAAAATTGTGCTCGGGTTTCTGGTGTCTAGGCAACTGTTTTGTCCATTAAGCTATATAGTCTCTACTACTACATCTATTTCGTTTTGTTTCTGTTGTGCGGTCTAATCCTTACGGGTTCTCAGGGTTTAACTTGGCAAGCTCGTGAGTTGACAAAGGTCTTTGGATGGGCACCCGCTCTCGATCATTTTTGACACTGAACGATTCATTCATTCATTCGTTCATTTATCTATTTATTTATTTATTTATTTTTTTATTTATTTATTTATTTATTTATTCATTCATCATTTATTTATCTATTTATTCATTTAGTTATCCATTCATTTATTTTATTCATTCATTCATATACTCTGTGTATTATTCTTTTTATTTGTTTATTCGTTTATTTGTTTGTTTATGTATTTGTTTATTTATCTGTTTTTCTATTTGTCTATCTATCTATCTATTTTCTTTCTTTCTTTCTTTCTTTCTATCTTTCTGTCTATCTCTCTATCTCTCCATCTATCTTGGTAGCTATTTGTCTGTATGTATTCATTTATTTATCTATTTGTGTACGATTATCTAGTGTATTTTGTCCATTTACTATTGCTTTTTTTTTTTTTTTTTTTTTTTTTTTTTGATGACCTCCTCTGTGCTATACTAACAGAAGCTAATAAATGTCTTTAATTATCTGTGTGTCTTTAAGTATTAGCAGGAATGTGCTTGTAGCTAAAGGGTGAATATGGACATTTTTACAGTTAGATGTGTTACTGTGTGTATCTCCAATTGAAACTGCGCCAAACTATGCGTCATATGACTGACCGCGAGGTTGTATTTTGCTTGCAAAACAGCAGCAAGTGAAAGAACTCCCATTTTAAACATTTTGAGACGTACTCGTACAGCCAAATTTTGGGTCGAAGGCGAATCAAATAAAAACTCTCTCTCTCTCTCACTCTCTCTCTCTCTCTCTCTCTCTTTATCTCTCTCTCTCTCTTTATCTCTCTCTGTCTCTCTCTCTCTCTCCCTCTCTCTCTTTATCTCTTTATCTCTTCACCTCTCTCTACTTCTATCTATCTATCTATCTTTTTATCTCTCTCTCTATCTATAAATCTATCTTTTTATCTCTCTCTATCTATCTATCTTTTTATCTCTCTCTCTCTATCTATCTATCTTTTTATCTCTCTCTCTCCCTCTCTCTCTTTATTCTCTTTCTCTCTTCTCTCTCTCTCTCTCTCTCTTTCTCTCTCCTCTTTTGTTGGATTTGGTTTGGTCTGGGAAAACCAAGGAGTAGAAAATATACATGTAAATGGTTTATAAATTTGTTTTAAGCAGAGATTCGTAGACTGTAGGCGGCAGGACAGGAATAATCATGTACAGCAATCTAATGACAAATTCAGCTTCTATAGAATGTACCAAAGAAATAAGAGGGACGCAGGGAGAATTTTTGTAGTATCAACTAAACTCTTGAGAGTCACGTAGGAATTATCTCCCATGTTGTGAAACTTCTCAAATCTAACTAGTGTGCGCTATCCATTCAGCTAGCAGAGAAGCAGATACAAAGCACAAAAACAGTACGCTCAGAGGAGACGTTCTCTGCTTAAAACAGTTTATAAAACCATTTATTTTCATACTCCTTGATTTTCCCAGATCAAACCAAATCCAACAACAGAGAGAGAAAGAGAGAGGGAGAGAAAGAGAAAGAGAGAGAGAAAGAGAGAGAGATGAAGAGATAAAGAGAGAGAGAGAGAGTTCTTAGAGGAGTGTTCTGAGCTTACTGTTTTTGTGCTTTGTATCTGCTTCTATGCTAGCTGAATGGGTAGCGCAAACTATGTTACATTTGTGAAGTTTCACAACATGGGAGATAATTCCTACGTGACTCTGAAGAGTTATGTCCTATAGAATGTTGAAAGTTTCAAACTGTACTGAACCTAATATCTTATTAATGTGTGTGAACAGATTTATTAAGCAAGCACTGACAAAACTTAGATGTGGTTCGTCAGAACTCGCAATGCGTTCCAAACGATATGTTATAAAGACACAACATGTAACTTGTGAAACTGTGACACTGAGGATGAAATTCGTTTGTTTTAAGATGTCCTGATCTCAATACAGTTAAATTCATTCCTTGCAACAACAATAACAACAAACTAATGATGATGATCACAAGAAGTTAGAAACTTAGCGTTATTCCTGTACAAATCTTTTTGAAAGGGTGAAAAAAAAAATGTTTCATAGATATTAATGTACATGTATTTTCTGAAATTTGTTTCTGTTTGTCGCTCATTTGTATGTGATCCGTGGTAGTACGACTAGATGAGTAATATTTACGATTTCACAACACACATGGTTGAAAGTTGTCTTTGTGTTTCACATCCTTTCTATAAAGGGCAATGACCTAAATGAATAAATCTTCTAAAGTCTGAAATATGATGTTGTTTTTTTGTGTTTTTTGTTTTGGTTTTTGTTTGGTTGGTTGTTTTGTTTGTTTGTTTGTTTGTTTAGTTAATTTCTTTTGTGGGATGGAAGTGTCGTTGGTGTTGTTCTTTTTTTTTCTTTTTTCTTTTTTTTTTTTTGTACGGGGAGGGTGGGCGTCTTTCTTTGCGTTTATTTCCCCATCTTCTCCAATGTTCCTGCGTCATCACCTTCACACCGTTCATTTCAGTTCTCTATCATATTTCAAAACCATAGCAATTGAGGTCACTATGACAGTAGGGCAAAAACGACCGCAGAATCTATGTCTATTTTTCACAATGCCGTAATGATGAGAATCGAGATGATAGTGATAATTCTTGGAGTTCCCTTTTGTATTGAGACTGCGTGGCAAAGGAGCTCTTTATTCTCATATTCATGATATATTTTAGCTTCATCCGGGCCCCAGGTATCAGAGACCTGCGGTGTTATTCAGAAAATTAAAGCGACACTCTCACTGACGCATTCGTGAAGTGGATGAGACTCGACCTCGTGGTCTCAGACTTCCCAATGAAACAATAGCAAGCTCATATCTGGGTAGGAGGCGGTAGGGGCCGAAAAATCCCACAATGAGTTTGACAGGACTAATGGAGATTCGAATAACAACCTTCCATTCGGTAGTTCGTTGCACTAACCACTGTACCAAGGTGACCTGAGCAGGATCCCGGTTTATTGTTTTATCCTAACCACTAGTACCCACGCTACGACTCAGGATTGCCTAATAATATATGGGGATTGAACCTTGGACCTCTCGTTTCGAAAGTAACACTCTAACCAAAGAAATAAGAGGGAAGCAGGGAGAATTTTTATAACATTAATTAAAGGACATAACTCTTAGGAATTATCTCCCATGTATTGTAGAACTTCTCAAATCTAACACAGTTTGCGCTACCAGAAGCAGATACAGAGCACAAAAACTGTAAGCTCAGAACACTCCTCAAAAAAGGAGCGTCCAATCCTACCTTTATACTCTGCAACCACCCTACACACAACTATGAGAGAGGAGAGAAATACATACAATATATTGGTCTTATGTTCAAGATTGACATAGTCTTTTATTCTTGAACTGACCAAACACACACACACACATAGACAAGACAGAACATATACATACAGGGTTGCTTCCGAGGCATATAGGTAATACCAAAGAAATAAGATGGAAGCAGGGAGAATTTTATATATATTAATCAAAGGACATAACTCTTAGGAATGATCTCCCATGTATTGTAGAACTTCTCAAATCTAACAGAGTTATGTCCTTTGATTAACACTCTAACCACTAGACCACAATGTGATTCGTTCTTCGATTTAAAATGTCTTTTCGCTATGAGTAATATTAGACGAAAGTGGTGTGACTTGATAGAGGCAACACTCTTAGTTATGGGCTGTATACTATCTGGTAGGCAGGGTAGATAGTTCGTTGGTTGAGAATGATTCGAATTGTTGTTTACTGGTTTCTTTGCTATTTTTCCTCCACATACTATGAATAGCCCTTGCGTGTTTTGTTGGGTTTTTTTATAAATTTTTCACTTCTCTCCTATCTACCCTCTATTTCTTTTCGTTTTGTTTTGTTTTGTTTTGATTTTTATTTCTTTTTTTTTCCTTGTTTTCATTCTTTCTTTTTTGTCTGTGTGTCTTTCTCTCTCTCTCTCTTTCTCTCTCTGTCCTTCCTGCCTGCATTCTTTTTCTTCTTTTTCTTCTCTCTCTCTGTCTCTCTGTCTCTCTGTCTCTCCCTCTCTCTATCTCTCTCTCTCTCTTGCTCTATCTCTATCTCTCTCTCGCTCTCTCTCCCTCTCTCTCCCTCTCTTGCCCTCTCTCTTTCTCCTCTCTCTTTTCTCTCTCTCTCTCTCTCTCCCCGCTCTCGCTCTATCTCTCTCCCTCTCTCGCTCTCTCTCCCTCTCTCGCCCTCTCTCTCTCTCTCTCTCGCCCTCTCTCGCTCTCCTCTCTCTCTCTTTCTCTCTCTCTCTCTCTCTTTCTCTCTCTCCCTCTCTTTCCCCACTCTCTCTCTCTGTCCTTCTCTCTCCATCTCTCTCCCTCCCTCTCTCTCTCATTCCAGGTCTTGTTAATGGAGACCCTCGTCAGACGAGGGTTTGGGAGTAAAAACAGCATTTATGTGTTTATGTCACTATCCTCAAAAATAAAAAAGAAATAAAGAATTGTTCTTGTTCTTTTATTCCTCCTCCTATCCAACCCAACCTCCCTCCTTCTCCTTCTCTCTCTCTCTCTCTCTCTCTCTCTCTCTCTCTCTCTATCTATCTATCTATCTATCTATCTATGTATCTCCATCACTCTCTCGCTGTTGTTGTTTTTTGTGTTTGTTTGTTTTTTTGGTAGAATACAGGTATATAGGACAAGCTATAAGAAAGGCCCAGAGGAATCTGTTGCTACTATAGTAAAGTACTGAACTGTTTTGAAGTTCTGAAGTTTCAGTTGTTTGTTTGTGGTCTACGTGCTTCCTTTATTTACAAGTGTTTTTTTTAAAAGCACAAGTTAATGATTTATATGTTTCACCAGATTTTTTTTTTACAATAAAATGCACCTTGATTAATCATGAATTGTGCATCTGTATTCTATAGCATGAATCTGCATTCTTCTGTCATTCTGTCTTTTTCTCTCTTTTTCTTTCTTTTTTTTTTTTTTTTTCATTTCTTTTCCTTAAAAAAAATTTTTTTGCATGTGTAAGTATGTGTGTGTGTGTGTGTGTGTGTGTGTGTGTGTGTGTGTGTGTGTGTGTGTGTGTGTGTGTGTGTGTGTATGCGTGTGTATCTATGTGCTCTGTGTGTGTCTGTCTGTCTGTATGTATGTATGCATGTGTGATTATGTGTGTGTGTATGTGTGTGTATGTGTCTGTTGTGTGTGTGTATTCGAGGGGACAGCACTGAAACAAGTCAGCGAGTTCAAGTATCTTGGAAGTATCTTCACAGAAGATGGACGTCTCAACAGAGAGATCGAGACAAGAGTTCAAAAGGCCAACAGCGTCAGCTACCAGCTTGCCCCACTCCTAAGACACCCCAACATCCCCATCGAGACCAAAGCCAAACTCATCGAGTCCATATTTAGACCAACCTTGACCTACCAGTGTCAGACATGGACCCTTACCAAAAGTCTTGAAAGAAAGATCACCACCTGCGAGATGAGATGTCTAAGGAGAGCAGTCAACAAAACCAGACATGATAAGATCAAGAACATCAAGATCAGAGAAATGATTGGAACAACACCAATTCTCCACTACATCCAACAGCAGAGAACCAGGTGGTTCGGGCACCTGACACGCATGGCACCTCACCAGCTTGCCAGTAAAGCTTACAACACAAAGGTGTCAGGGTACAAGGCAAGGGGTAGACCGAGGAAGACCTGGATCGAGGGTGTGAAAGAAACACTGAAGACCCACAACATCCCACTCAACCAGGCCTTCAAACTTGCCGCAGACAGAAAGCTCTTTCTCCCCTCGACGCCCAAGATGGTATAAGAGGACGGATAAAGTAAAGTAAAGTAAGTAAGTGTGTGTGTATGTATGTGTGTATAGTTGTTATGTGTGTATGTGTGTGTATGTGTGTGTATGCGTGTGTATCTATGTGCTCTGTGTGTGTGTGTGTGTGTGTCTGTATGTGTGTGTATGCGTGTGTATCTATGTTCTCTGTGTGTGTGTGTGTCTGTCTGTATGTATGTATGTATGTATGTGTGATTATGTGTGTGTATGTGTGTGTATGTGTCTGTTGTATATGTGTGTATGTATGTGTGTGTAGTTCTTATGTGTGTATGTGTGTGTATGTGTGTGTATGCGTGTGTATCTATGTGCTCTGTGTGTGTGTGTGTGTGTGTGTGTCTGTTGTGTGTGTGTATGTATGTGTGGTGTAGTTGTTATGTGTGTATGTGTGTGTATGTGTGTGTATGCGTGTGTATCTATGTGCTGTGAGTGTGTGTGTGTGTGTGTGTCTGTCTGTCTGTATGTGTGTCTGTCTGTCTGTCTGTCTGTATGTGTGTCTGTGTCTGTGTCTGTACTCAGTCGCTTTATCTCCAAGGCTATTTTTCCGTCCTTGCAACAAAGAAAATAACAAACAAAGTTGTGCAATGTTGACGAACTTGCACAAATGACAGTAATATATTTCATATATTCACAATGCGAAGGGTCTGGTTTTATGATTGTGTACGAGAAGTACTATCACAATTAATTTTCTTTGGGGGTTTTTCCCTTGGTTATTTAATCGCCAGTTATAATTTTTTTTTTAAAAGGGGGGGGGGGGGGGATTATCTCATATCGAGAAGGAGTGGTATGTATGTACCTGTAACGAAAGTTTTGAGAACATGATTTTCCCAATTTTTTATGCAAGCCCAAATACCAAGCATAGATGCACTGCTAACACAGTCTCAGTTAAGATGGTCTGGACATCTCCTGCGCATTTAGGATAACAGGCTACCAAAGTAACTCTTCTCCTGTAAACTAACAGAGGGCCATCGACCAAAAGGACGGCCAAAGCTTCGCTACAAAAAACACCCCAAAAAATCCCTCCAGAAATGTGACATTCATGAAGAACAATGGGAAATCATGGCCACAAGCAGGTCTGAATGGAGGCAAGCTATTCGCAAAGGCAAAGGAACGAAAGCTTATGACAATGAAAGACGAAGCAGCCAAGTAGAAAAGCGTGCAGCAATAAGGCCAGAACCAATTCTGCAGAGCGTTCCACTGAGTGTCCAGTTTGCGACCACCTGTGTGCATCAGACTTTGGCCCGAGATCCCACATGAGGGTACACAAGTAAATGAAGTGCTAGGTTGGACTTCATCGACCACGATAGTCCACCATGTACAATAATATGTGTGTGTGTGTGATTATATATATATATATATATATATATATATATATTATTTATTATATTGTGTGTGTGTGTGTGGTGTGTGTGTGTGTGTGTGTGTGTGTGTGTGGTGTGTGTGTGTGTGTACATAGAGAGAGAGAGAGAGATGGATGATTTTTCACCAATTTTTGGTCATACCCGGGAACTGTTGAAGAATCTAGAAAGTCTAATATTATTTACAAGGTAAGGTACCAAGGTTGAGGTCACAGGGACCAAAATGAGAGTGCTTAAAATCGGTATTTTTGAAGGAAAGTGTGTAAACATGTGACCTTGACCTTGACATCATTTTCCTCCAAACGTAAGTAGACGGAATTCCTCATCAGTCCACACTTTTGACCAATACCTGGTCCAGATCAATCCAGAAACAAATTAAAAAAATCCAGCCTATTAATCCATTTGATCACACACTTACACTCACACAAACACACACACGCACGCACCTGTGCACACACACATACACACACACTCACACACACACTCAACACACACACACACACTCACACACACACTTACACACACCACACACACACACACACACACACTCACGCACGCATGCAAGCACGCATACACACACTCGCTCACAGACACACCCACGCAGGCACACATCCTTCCCAACAGTAATATGAAATAATCTCCTTTAAAATAGAAAGACGGAAAGAAAAAAGAAAGAAAGAACGAAAGAAAGAAACAAAGAACGAAAGAAACAAAGAACGAAAGACTGAGAGAAGGAAAGAGAGATAGGAATCCTATTCCCCCCACACCCCTGCGCTAACCTAACCCCTACCCTAACCATCACTACCACCCCACCCACCCCACCCCATCCCATCCCCCAGCCACAGCCACCCTACTAGCTAGCTAGCCAGCTTGTGTCACAGGTCATCCATCAGGACGCAGACCCTGAAGCCAGTACAGATCGTGATGTCAGACAGTCAGTGATGATGATTGTTGTTTGTCCACATCTTCCTGTATCCCCATCTGCACCCCTCACTGTTTCACACACACACTCACACACACATGCACATACACACGCACGCACGCACACACACACGTACCACACACGCTCGCTCTGCGCACGCACATACACGCACACGCACAGACACACACACAGATGCACACACTCACACACACACACACACACTCTCCCTCTCTCCCCTCTCTCTCTCTCTTCACATGCACACAGACACACACACACACACACACACACGCACACACCACACACACACACACACACACACATCACACACATACTATCCTTCTCAACGATAATATGAAATAATCTCCTTCAAAATAGAAAGAATGAAAGAAAGAAAGAAAGAAAGAAAGA
>CM060311.1:70016918-70159418 GCA_030674185.1 Monoplex corrugatus | reverse complement strand
GTCTCTCTCTATCTCTGTCTCTCTCTATCTCTCTCTGTCTCTCTCTCTCTCTCTCCCTCCATCTGACTCTCTCTGTCTCTGTCTGTCTGTCTCTATCTCTGTCTCTCTCTATCTCTCTCTGTCTCTCTCTGTCTGTCTCTCTCTCTCTCTCTGTCTCTCTCTCTCTCTCTGTATGTCTGTTTTGTTTGGGTTTGGTTTTTTTTCCAAATGCTGATATATTCTTTGTACAATAGCAAGGACTAGCTGTAGGATAAGTCCAGTGGGACCTAGTGCGACTATTTTTAAGTAATGTTCTGAAATCTGAACTCTCTCTCTCTCTCTCTCTCTCTCTCTCTCTCTCTCTCTCTCTCTCTCTCCTTCTCGCTCCCTTTCTCTGTTTCTCTCTCTCTCCTCTCTCTGTTTCTCTCTCTATATATCTTTCTCTCTCTCTCTCTCTCTCTCTCTCTCTCTCTCTCTCTCTCTCTCTCTCTCTTTCTCGTTCCCTTTCTGTTTCTCTCTCTCTCTCTCTCCTCTCTCTCTTTCTCCCTCTCTCTCTCTCTCTCTCTCTCTCTCTCTCTCTCTCTCTCTCTCCTTATCTCTCTCTGTCCGTGTATGTGTGTGTGTGTGTGTGTGTGTGTGTGTGTGTGTATGTATGTGTGTGTGTGTGTGTGTGTGTGTGTGTGTGTGTGTGTGTGTGTGTGTGTGTGTGTGTGATAGGACCTAGTGTTACTATCTATGAGTAATAAAATATTCTGAAGTCTGAACTCTCTCTCTCTCTGTCGCTCTCTCTCTCTCTCTCTCTCTCTCTCTCTCTCTCTCTCTCTCTCTCTCTCTCTCTGTCGCTCTCTCTCTCTCTCTGTGTCGCTCTCTCTCTCTCTCTCTCTCTCTCTCTGTTGCTCTATCTGTCTGTCTCTCTGTCCCTCTGTCTGTCTCTCTCTGTTGCTCTTCTATCTGTCTGTCTGTCTCTGTCTCTCTCTCTCTCTCTGTCGCTCTGTCTATCTGTAAGTCCGCCTGCCTACCTACCTATCTGTGTCTGTGTGTGTGTGTGTATGTGTGTGTGTGTGTGTGTGTGTATGTGTGTGTGGGTGGGTGGGTGGGTGGGTGTCTGTATCTCCCTCTCTGTATCTCTCTGTCTCCCCTCTCTCTCTCTCCCTCTGTCTCTCTGTTGCTCTCTCTGTCTGTCTGTCTGCCTCTCTCTCTCTCTGTCTCTCTCTCTCTCTGTCTCTCTCTCTCTGTCTCTCCCTCTGACTCTCTCTGCCTGTCTGTCTGTCTGTCTGTCTCTCTCTCTCTCTCTCTCCTCTCTCTCTCTCTCTCTCTCTCTCTCTCTCTCTCTCAGCGGGCCCCAGTAGCTCAGTTGGTTTGAGCGTCGAATTCACATGCTAATGGTTGTGGGTTCGAATCCCGGGGTGCGCTATATTAAAATTGGCCATCTCGCTGTTCCATCTTAACATCATTGTTGTTCTGGTGGTGTCAGTATAGGATTAGATAGGTCCCCCTTCCCCCACTTCCCTGGGATGGTTATCCCCGTCGGCCATATCACCTGAGGTGGGTGTCGACGTAAAACCTCAACTCAATCAATCAATCTCTCTCTCTCTCTCTCTCTCTCTCTCTCTCTCTCTCTCTCTCTCTCTCTCTCTCTTTGTAGGCATGAAGAAGTCGATATCTGTGTAACGAAGCGTTTGGCAGCTCCATGCCAGTGTAGGACTACAGACTTTTAAAACACGTAGCAGCTAATCAACTCGACAGTGTATAGATACAGTCATGTATATTGACGCCAGCGTATTATAATTCTGTCCTCTTCTGCCTCTGTCTGCCTGTCTGTCTGTCTCTGTCTCTGTCTCTGTCTCTCTCTCTCCCTCTCTCTCTTGTCTCTGTCTCTCTTTCTCTTGTCTCAAATGTATTTCTTTTGACTGAAGGTGCAACGATTTTGTTGCTGGAGTATCATTGTTATCTAAGGTATATTTTACGTGTAGTGTGATGTAGTAGATCTTTGGGCGAAGACTTGACTGTAAAAAAGCATACATCATACATTTTGTTTATTTCATACCCTCGTAAATAAAATTTGTTCTTGTTCTCTCTCTCTCTCTCTCTCTCTCTCTCTCTCTCTCTCTCTCTCTCTCTCTCCTCTCTCTCTCTCTCTCTGTGTCTGTCTGTCTGTCTATATGTCTGTCTGTCTGTCTGTCTGTCTGTCTGTCTGTCTCTTTTTCCCTCTGTTTTCAAATGCTGGTATTTTGTGTGTACAGTAACAAGGACTCGCTGCTACTATCCTTGAACAATAAAGTATTTTGAGATCTGAACTCTCTCCGTCTCTGTCTCTCTCTGTTTGTCTGTCTTTGTCTTTTTCTCAGTCTGTCTGTCTCTGTTTTTTTCTCTTTCTCTTATTCTCTCTCTCCGTCTCTCTATCTCTCTCTCTCTCTCCCCCTCTTGACTCTCTGTCTCTGTATGTGTGTGTACATGTTGTTGTTTTTTTCCAAATGCTGATGTTCTGTGTGCACAGTAGCAAGGAAAAGCTTTAAGACAGGTCCATTGGGACCTAGTGCGACTATTTTATGGTAATGAAGTATTCTGAAGTCTGAACTCTCTCTCTCTCTTTCTGTGTTTTTGTCTCTGTCTGTCTGTGTCTCTGTCTGTCTCTCTCTTTTTTTCTCTGTCTGCCTCTGTCTCAACCTCTCTCTTTCTGTCTCTCTCTCTCTCTCACTCGTTCTCTCTCTCTCTCTGTCTGTCTGTCTCTCTGTTTCTGTCTCTCTTTATCTTTCTCTGTGTGAGTGTGTGTGTGTGTGTGTGTGTGTGCGTGCGTGCGTGCGTGCGTGCGTGGTGTGTGTGTGTGTGTGTGTGTGTGTGTGTGTGTGTGTGTGTGTGTGTTGATAAAGTATTCTGATGTCTGAACTCTGTCTCTCTCTGTCTCTCTATTTCTATATATATCTCTCTCTTTCTTTCTGTCTTTCCCTCCCTCCCTCCCTCTCTCTCTCTCTCTCCCTCCCACGACATCATAATGTACCGCTCTTAATGCGTATGTGTGTCGACATCACGTTCGAAAATTCTGGTGTTTTCAACAGGCCCACCCTTCTGTCGGTGATAATGAACTGAGCATATAGAATTTCCACGTATCAATGTTTCTGTCTCTCACACAGGCGTGTGTGGGCAGCTTCCGCGATGGTTTCTGGCTATCCTCCTGCCCCAAACCAAAACAAACAGGCGTGATTAACCCTTAGACCTCCCTCCCTCCCATATCCACCAAGCTGATAGAAACTGGCGGTGGATAGGGTGATGGGAGTCCATGGGTTAATTAATGTAGGGAACCAATTAATGTAGGGAACAAACACACCTAAACATATGTTTGCAGAAGAAGAGAGTGGTCGTAGTCTCTACCCACGCTTCTGGCTATTTTCATTCCCTGATTCGAAATTAACCGCTGTGATTAGTGACAGGAAAGGGAAGGGGAATAACTATCAGTCAGTGATGACCACTGACTGACCACCCCAGTGGCCCTGATAGATGTTAGGACATGACACATTGTGTGCACTGGTTGGGTTGTGAAAATCTTTCTGTCTGCCGGTGAAATCTTTTGTGTACGTCCGGCAGCGATTTCATCCTTTCATCCCCTAACCCCTCCTCCGTTCAATTTTGCCCAGTCCCTTCCAATGTACGTGAGTATCGCCTCTCGTTGTTTTGTTTCTGCGAGCGAATATTTCGAGTGAACGACGAAAATGTCAGCTTTGATATAATTCATAGCTTACATCGCCCTCTGCTTTGAGTTATGCATCAATATTTAGCATCTTGCGCAATGTAAGGGGGTAAAAATCTATCACTTAATGTACTTTTTGCCAATTCAGTGGAAGAGAGCAAACATCACGCCGTTATTCAAAAAGGGGGATAAAAGTAAACCAGGGAACTACCGTCCAGTTAGTCTGACTAGTGTCACGTGTAAATTAATGGAGAAATTAGTTAGAGAGGCTATGTTCACTCATCTGAAAGATAATAAGCTTCTGACTGCATGTCAGCATGGTTTTGTGACAGGACGCTCCTGTGTTTCTAACCTGTTGTGAGTCATTGAGGGCTGGACTACAAGCATAGAGGAGGGTAGTGCTGTGGATGCTGGGTACCTGGACTTTTCAAAAGCCTTTGATTCAGTACCCCATGCTCGTCTCATCCAAAAGCTCAGGGCATATGGTTATGGAAGCACTGTTGTGGGCTGGACTGAAGATTTTCTCACAGGAAGAACCCAGAGAGTTAAGGTAGATGGAACAATGTCCACATGGAGAGATGTCACGAGTGGAGTGCCACAGGGCAGTGTGCTAGGTCCATTATTATTCGTTATCTATATCAATGATTTGCCCGATGTAGTCAACAGTATATGCAGCATGTATGCGGATGATATTAAGATCTACCGCTCTATCATGAATGAAGACGACAAGGATGAACTACAGAGAGACCTTGATACATTAGTTGACTGGGCGGACAAATGGCAGCTCAAGTTTAATGCTGGAAAATGTAAAATCCTTCATCTGGGGAGTAAAAATCAGAATTTTCAATATACGAGAGAACACAAAGATAGCAGCAGAGTGGTATTGGAATCTTCTAGTATGGAAAAAGACCTTGGGGTGAATGTGGATAATGAATTAAAGTTTTCTAAACATATAGAAATACAGGTGAACAAAGCAAATAAGATACTAGGATTGATCAGACGCTCATATTGTCACTTGGACAGCAAATCAATGAGACCGCTATTCACGGCACTTGTTAGGCCACACCTGGAATTCGCAAATATCATATGGAGCCCTCGACTGAAGAAAGACCAGAATTTGATTGAAAGTGTTCTTAGAAGAGCTACAAAATGTGTGCCAGGACTACACGATGTCAGAAATGAAAAGAGACTGAAAATTATGAGGATGCCTGGCATACAGGAGAATCCGTGGGGATCTCATCGGAGTCTACAAGATCACTCATGGATTGTATGACTGCAGAAATCCTTTTGAGATGGTTGTCGACAGCACTACAAGGGGTCATAATTACAAACTGAAAAAGAAGTTCTGCAAAACCAGCCTACGACAAGTTCTTCACACAGAGGGTGGTAGACACATGGAATGCACTAAAATACCGTGTGGTAAATGCTGATAGACTAAATGACTTCAAGAACAGACTAGATACCACCTTCAAGGATTTCATTCATCAAGTAGATATAAGCCACCCACTGATCTCACTTCCAACTCATCAGAAAGTAGGTAATTAGCGTAGGGCACAATCAAAAGATTGTTAGGTATTTAGATATTCAGTTAGACTAGTTAGTGCTGCTGATCAAAAGATCAGATAGAGGTCATAATGACCTAAGATAATCTGTAATTGTATCGTATATATATATTTTTTCCATTTTGTTGATAACTAAGACACTGTATTGGTACACATGTACTGAACTTGTAGTTGTATTATTTTGTGTGGTACACATTCACTGAACACCACAAGGTAATGTGTTTGTTACCCCTACTGGACAAAGCAGCAGGGAAGTTTCAGTCTTTTTCTCCTAATTTTGTATTTAGTGTTTGTTTGTGAACTTACATTCACGCTTGACAAAGGCCAGTTGGCCGAAAATTTGCGTCTGTCGTGTCTTGTTATATTAAATACACGTTCCGATTCTATTTTCGTGTTTTCATGGTTCACATACACTTCATCATTGATTTTGGGCGTGCAAACGTCTAAATTCACTCAAACAAAAACATACCCCGCAGACCATTCATAGGAGAATCACCGATTTTATTCAGTTCCATAACAATTCGTCAGGTCTACTTAACAGTAAAGCTCAAAATGGTGCCCCGCTTTCTTTGTTCTCGCATGTGTAAGCCTGCAACCCACAGAGCACAGATGCTACAACTGGACACATGACCAGCTGGTGATCAACGAGTACGTTTTCAGCTCAAGTTATAACTTACTTTTGTTGTCAAGACTTTTAACACTTTGCAGTTCCTCATTCGATCACCGCATTTTAACAATTCTAAACATGTCTCTGAGAATTTATTCGTACTGTGTTTGCTTCAGTCATTTCCACGTTAAGTATATCGAACCCATTTTATATACGTCAGTACAACTGTTATGTTACCTTAATATCAAATGGATGATGATGATGATGATGATGATGATGATGATGATGATGATGATGATGATGATGATACTTGGCACCAATCCCAATACCAAACAACTTCCACCTCCCATACACACTCACACACACACACACATATAAACACAAACACAAACACCAACACACACACACACACATACACACACACGCACACACACACACACAACACACACACACACACACACAACACACACACACACACGCGCGCGCGCGCGCGCGCGCACACACACAAAATCTGCCATTTTCTCCTGCCAGGATGCTACGTTTGGGAAGTTGTCTACTGGTTTCTTTTGTGTGTGTGTGTGTGTGTGCTAAGTGTTGTGCATTTATTCTCTTTTGTCTTTTGCATACGCTTGATAAAGGCCAGTTGGATGAAAATTTGTCCCCATATAGTTTTGCTATATCAAATTGAATATGCGTTCTACTTTTGTGTTTTTCTGCTTCATATTTGCTTCAACATTGGCAGTCACTTTGATTCAATCTGAAGTTTCTTTAATGTCTGCAAAATTCATCCAATACATTACACAACAGTCATTAACATCCCTCCTCTCCAACCAACCCCCCACCCACCCTCCCATACACACACACACAAAAAAAAACCCACAAGAATCTTCCTTTTCACACAACTGCTGAAAACATCTCAAATACAATCCTCCCAAAAAGACATAAAAAAAAACCTAGTACACAAATAACAGAAAACATCCTTGGACAGAATGACATACATGCGATCCTAATCTGAAGAAATAAAACACAAAACCTAGTACACAAATAACATAGAAACATCCTTGGACAGAATGACATACATGTGATCCTAATCTGAAGAAATAAAAACACAAAACTTAGTACACAAATAACATGAAACACATCCTTGGACAGAATGACATACATGTGATCCTAATCTGAAGAAATAAAAACACAAAACCTAGTACACAAATAACATAGAAAACATCCTTGGACAGAATGACATACATGTGATCCTAATCTGAAGAAATAAAAACACAAAACTTAGTACACAAATAACATAGAAAACATCCTTGGACAGAATGACATACATGTGATCCTAATCTGAAGAAATAAAAACACAAAACCTAGTACACAAATAACATAGAAAACATCCTTGGACAGAATGACATACATGCGATCCTAATCTGAAGAAATAAAAACACAAAACCTAGTACACAAATAACATGAAACACATCCTTGGACAGAATTACATACATGCGATCCTAATCTGAAGAAATAAAAACACAACAAATATCCACATTTAAAAAAGAAACAATGAACCAAATAAACACACAGACGGATAAAACCTGAGAAGTCCTTGAATTGATTATAATCAACATCTTTTTTTATTTAGAACTACGTAAGGAGAGGAAACACAAAAACAAACCAATGAACAAAAACAACAAAAAGCCAATATAAAATGGACAGTTGATTTATACAGTGAAATGAAAGTCATTTTCCATTGTGTAAATTTCTCTCTTCTATCTCTGGCAAGCAATAAATAAAACATCCCACAAACACACGTTTTTTTAACTAGCAAACCTTTCAGTACCACATTTCATTTTCCAAATGCAAAATGTACATTGAAGAGATGAAGAATTCTTTTTTTAAAGAATTTTTCTTAACATCAATCATCTAAAATTAAATACCTCTCAATTCATCAACAACAATTTTACAACATTTGAATGAAACTAAAACCAGACAGAAAAAAAAAATCAGCATTACTTAAAGTGGATGGGAAATCCCACATACACAAGCTGAGGGCATGGTCGATAAAATATGGCAATCCGTATCAAACATGCACTATCTGGGTGAAATTGTGGAAGGATGGGTGACAGGGACCCAAACAAGAGGGAGGAGCAAAACTAAATACACGCGCATGATCACCGAAGTGTCTACACACACACACACACACACACACACACACACACACACACTCACACACACTCACACACACTCACATTCACTCACACTCACTCACACTCACTCACACTCACTCACACTCACTCACACTCACTCACTCACTCACTCACTCACTCACTCTCTCACTCTCTCTCTCTCTCTCTCTCTCTCTCACCTGCACAGGGGTATACAAGCATCAATGTTCTAAACAAATACAACAAGGTAATATCCATAACAAAACTCAAAAGAAGCAGCAGCAGTAGACGTAAATGAACGAATTTCTACAGAATCCTCTGCTACAATGATTAGCCACTGAAGTATGAAAACATTTGGTGGAGTGTACAAGACAGACCTGGGTGTGACTCATTTTACAGCCAGCAAATAACTGGTGTGCATCAGAATACACCTAATACAGATTGAAGATAAGCTAGGTGCAGGAGGCGAAGAAAGCTATCTGAAATCGCCTACAATCCCAACTCTTTTTCACTTCCCTGCTAAATGGCTTGTAAAAGGCCTACTCTGTTAGAAAAAAAAATACTAAGTTTGAAGACTAGACAACCAGAAATCTTTTCCTACCCCAAAAGCACTTTACCTGTGGACTCCCGCACCCTATCCACCAACTACAAAAACTTAAATCCTTTAACTCCCTCACCCTATCCACCAACTTCCAGCAGAAAGGTGGCAAACAGGGTGAGGGAATCAAAGGGTTAAGTTTCTCCTTTGCTAGCATGGTTGGCAACGCAGAATGCTGGTGGGCAGGGTGCGGGAGTCAAAGGGTAAAGAAACAGTTCTGAACATCTTGCAAATACAGTCACGGAATAGAGGCTGTACAAATTCAAAAGACCATAATCCTTTATGAGGCCAGTTCCTTAACAGTTTCACCAAGCTTTTACACTGTAGCAACTGTTAAGATACTAAAAATAATTCATGTCTTCTTTGTGGTTCTATGTATTAACAGGTTAAAAACAGAAGCATATCTTAAATACAGTGGTGAAGAATGGGAGGTAACAGTTCGCAAAAAACAACACTGCTTTCTAATGAACCCTTCCATTTCCTCACACCACCAACCAGCTTCCTGCATGAAGCTATTACATAGTGTAAAGTAATGAAATAACAAAGTTTCCATGGTGTAGTGGTTAGCGCAATACATGGACTAGAAGGTTATGGGTTTGAATCCTACCAATCCTGTCAAAATCAAGAAAAATCAAGAAAAATCAATGTTGGATTTTTCTGTTCTAACCAGCTCCTAACCAGAGTTGAGTATACTAGGGTCTCATTGGTAAGACTGGGACCAAACAATTGAGCTTCATTCACTTCATGCATGCGTAAATGAAGGTGTTCCTCAAACTTCCTGACCAATATCACAAGAGTCTATATCTCCTGGCTCTAGCTGACACCAGAATATATTATGAAAGAAAAGGTAGCGTTCAACCCTGTCATGCAGTCTAAATCCACAATATAACTCCTAACATTACGATTATCATCGCCACCATCATGCATGAGCATAGTACAAATGACTGTCCCAGACTATGTGACCATTGAAATAGTGCAAAAATGGGACAGCAAAAAAAAAATGAATGAAAAAAATACTCATTAAAACATGGACACATCCCAAAAGAAAAATGCAATCTTTCAAATCTACATTCACTCCACCCGTACACCATTTGCATCACCGTCTTCTACCAGCACCACCAAGTAAGTGTCACCGTCATTAACTGGATGAAGAGTCAGCCTTCTCTTCTGGCAGTTCTAGAGATGGCCAGCTGAAGGGTTCAGCTTTCTTGAGGTTGACCTCCACCTTAGTGCCCAGCATCTTCACTTCACTGCTTTCTGGTCGTATCACCTGCAACCATTACCATACTGATGACAATCTAGATTACTACCAAGCTGATAAGAACATATGTTACTATGCTGATAAGAATATAGGTTACTTACTATACTGATAAGAGTGTAAGTTACCACTTTGTGAGGATACTGAAACTTCAATAAGCATGACTGTATGAATCTTTCATCTTTGTTTATGCATTTTGTTACCATACAGTAAGAATATGGATTATTTATTAATTTGTGATAATGCTGAGACTTCAATAAGCATGACTGTATGAATCTTTTGTCTTTGCTTATGCATTTTGCTACCATACAGTAAGAACATACATTATTTATTACTTTGTGATAATGCTAAGACTTCAATAAGCATGACTATATGAATCTTTCATCTTCATTTATGCATTTCATTACCATACTGATAAGAACATAGGTTAGTTATTACTTTGTGAGAATATTGAGACTTCAATAAGCATGACCGTATGAAGCTTTAGTCTTTGTTTATGCATTCCGTTACCATACATTATATGATACAGTCAGAATATAGATTATTTACTACTTTGTGAGAATGCTGAGACTTCAATAAGCATGGTTGTATGAATCCTTTCGTCTTGCTAAGCTGGCTCTAAAAACATTCTAACAGCTGTGTACAAATTCATTTCCCTTTGCTGGGAAAAAACTAAGGTCAAGTCAACTTCATTATCTCCGAAACAGAAATCACAATGTGGTCTTTCATAAAAGCGCAACACGAAGACGCATATCCACATTCAAATATCTTAACTCACAACAGAAACAAAAAAAAATCAACATGAACCCAAATATGCACATCCCTACCCCAAACGTACACAGATGTAAATCATCACTACCAGCTAACATTACATCACTAAAATGAATTGATGAAATATATAAAGCTATAAAGCATAGCTATGTATTTTGAAGCAATTAAACAGTACATCTAAACATGATCAGATCTCAAAATCATTGTCTTGTCTGCTTGCTTGATGAGTTAATCTCACTCACACACACACACACACACACACACACACACACACACACACACACACACACACACACACACACACACACACACACACCACACACACATACACACACAAATACACAGAGGCACACACACACACACACACACACAAAAATACAACACCACACACACACACAACACAACACACACACACACACACACACACACACACACACACACACACACACACACACACACACACACACACACACACACACACACACACACAACAATGCCTAATATCACTCATAGTGAAAAGACGTTAAATCAAAGAACGAACGAACACACACATGCATACATAAATACACACACACACATAAGCACACGCACACACACACACAATCACACACACACACAGGCACTCACACACACACACAGGCACTCACACACACACACACACACACACACACACACACACACACACACACACACACACACACACACACACACACACACACACACACATACACACAAACACACAAATACATACACTAATATTACAGAAACAACAGGTTGACAGACTAATGGGCTACAATACGACCACACCACCATTTCACAGAACCAACACAGTCAGCAACACTCACGTCTCTGAGATTGAACGTTTTCTGGAAAACGCTGCTGCCCTTGCCAAAGACCACCAGCACTTTCAGGCACACCTGGTTGGCCTCAAAGTACGACAGCTCAGGGTCCGCCATTTTGGCGAAAATGGACACGCATACTGTCGACCCCGTCTGATGCCAGTCCACTCGACATTTGGCCTCTGCTGCCTGCTGCTCCTGTAGTACACACACACACACAGACACACAGACGCACACACACACACACACACACACACCATACACACACACACATCACTATGCATGGAAAAAAACTGTTCCAAGCTCAAATGGTCTACCTATGCCAGTTCTTGCCTTAAAAGTTATCATTTTTTTGGGGGGGGGAGGTAGGTGTTGGATGGGTGGGTGACTGGGTGGGGAGGTTTAACATGCAAAACATGGGCTGCTTTCTATACACAGTCTGTCATCACAGTGCAGCACTATCTTCTTTCTGTGAGCATTTCTTTTTTTTCAATCCATGAAAGTAGATTTTTCACAAAATTTTGCAACTCATTTTGGAGTTCATTTTTGCTGTTCATCACTACACTTTTTGGGTTTGTCATTGAGCGGAAACAAATATAAATATGCTGTGTGTGTGTGTGTGTGTGTGTGTGTGTGTGTGTGTGTGTGTGTGTGTGGTGTGTGTGTGTGTGTGTGTGTGTGTGTCTGTGTGTGTGTGTGTGTGTGTGTGGGTGTGTGTGTGTGGTGTGTGTGTGTGTGTGTGTGTGTGTGTGTGTGTGTGTGTGTGTGTGTGTGTGTGTGTGTGTGTGTGTGTGTTTGTGTTCATGTGTGCATGAGAGAGAGAGAGAGATATACAATATATATGTTTGAGATAGATAGACAGACAGGCCAACAGGTAACCAGACAGACCCTCAGACAGATAAACAAGGAGAAAGCATGCACTTTTGTGTGTGTGCAAGAGAGACAGACAGACAGACAGACAGACAGACAGAGAAAGAGAGAGAGACAGCGACAGAGTGAGTGAGTGAGTGAGAGTGTGTGTGTGTGTGTGTGTGTGTGTGTGTGTGTGTGTGTGTGTGTGTGTGTGTGTGTGTGTGTGTGTGCACACATGTGTGTGTGTGTGTGTGTGTGTGTGTGTGTGTGTGTGTGTGTGTGTGTGTGTGTGTGTGTGTGTGTGTGTGTGTGTGTGTGTGTGTGTGTGAGCATGTGTGTGTGTGCCTACATGTGTGCGTGTGTGTGTGAGCGCATATGTCTGTCCATGTCTGTGTTCATTAGCATGTGACCCACTGTACTGTACATTACAGTCACTTCAAACTCCCAATCACCAATACTTGACAGTGAGAACACAGCTAGAGGGGGACTCTGGAAGGGGGGAAGGGATGGTAAGAGAAGACACGCACAAGTCAGACCACCTCTCTTTCAAGTTTTCTCTCTTTTATCAATGTCATCACCCCCATTAAGTCCACAATGTTCCAGCATACCCTGGGGGGTCTTTAAGGGGACTGCAGTCCACCTGCACATGTGACACAGTTTTCCAGCACCTGCCCCACCTGACAAATTTACAGACACTCTGACCAGTCTCTGACACCCAACTGTCTACACTGTTACGTAAAATGATTTGTGAGCGCTATGAGCAAGATGTTACCAATCCTGCCGACAAGATCAAAGTCCAAGTTGTGACACAGTGAGCAAGACAGGACTAGTTATTTTCCTCCTTCATTACTGTTGTTGTTATTGTTGTTTAAAGCCCAGCCAACTGCGCAAAGCCATATCAGGGCTCTGACCATCTCAAAACATACAAAACTTCAACAGGATAAAATATGAAAAGAAAATTAAGTACACGTATCAATGCATTCGTGCACATAATCTAAGGACATGCCCTTGGTGCTGACCACTCATTCCAATTTATCACACAAGGGATTTAAAAAACACACCTGAATACAAATATAAGCATACTTAAGGAAACCAAAACATATATAAAAAACACACCTAATTACCATAAATTGCTTCTGTATATCTCACTTCCCTCGAGCCAAAAATACATTTAATACATGTACCCAATTATCAATCCGAAGAAAAAGTAGGTAAGACTTTATCAAACACATACAGGTGAATGGACCAGCAAGGCAAAAAATGACAGGAAGAAATGACAGAAACAAAGGAACAAGGCAGAAACAAAGAGTGACAGAAAAGAGGAAATTTCTAGCACAGAATTTCCAGAAGGTGGGAAAACAATTTATACTGAAAGAGCCCCTGGCATCCCCACGGGGGCCTCCTCCTTTAAACAATAAAAGCAACAGTAATAACAGCAGAGTACTACTACTACTGATGATGATAATAATAGTAATAATAATAGTAATAATAATAATATCAATAAATACTAACAACAATCCTCCTCCTCCTCCTCCTCTTCCTCATCACAGTACCACTACAATTAATGCTAATGATAATTATTACAATAATTATTAATAATAATAAAGATTAAAAGTCAAAATACAACAATAAAAGAATAGTTCACGCCTCAGAAAGGCAAGAAGATTAATTGGACTTCAAGAAGAGGGACCTGGGAAATCAACCTATCTCTCCAATGTTTTATACAAGGGCAGCTGGGCAAATGCCCTATTCTTCACTATTTTCAACTGCCATGGGATCTTCAGCGTGTGCAGGCAAGAAGGCACCTGGGTCTGACTCGTTTTTCATCCCCTTCCCATGGGTTACACAGACTTTGACAAGAATCGAACACATTTCATGCCCTTATTATCCATCAACAGCTACAACTCTGAACAAACAATCTCTGTGAATCTGCGTTCTCTCTCTCTTTAATTAAAAATGTTACGATCTGAAACAGTGCTATCACATACAATTTAGCTCTGTTTTATATTGTATACTCTCTCTCTCTCTCTCTCTCTCTCCCCTCTCTTTGTTTCTATCTCTGTCACAGCACTGCCACAGAGAAATCCACCTCATCCTAACCACTTTCAAATGATTGTGTAAAAGCATGAAAACATGAAACTATTTAGTACATATGAATACAAACCAAACTCAAACACACGCTACTTATTGAGAAACACCCAAGGGTGCTGGATGGGCCTAGAACAACAATGCTTCACCTCTGGCCAGACAATCACCTCCTGATTCCCGATGCCACATGCCAAGCATGCAGCAACTATTTCACCAGGCAAACGGGCAGCCGTCCATGCACTGTGTGACACATTCGGATCATGTCATCAGGTACCTTGTCTATAAGCCGAATGACAACATGGGGAGATGGCAAACCCCCGAGACATACAATTCACATCAGCTACATCCAGCCCAGCCACTGGATCAAAAGACGATGAAAGGGCTCTTCTTTGCATCACTGTGGATCTTCTTCTATCGGGCAGCCTGCCAAGCCACCAGCTCAACTCCCTTCACTACAGCTTAACCCTTTCAGCCCTAAGTATTTCTAGACCTCTGATACCCTCAACCCTGAGCATTTTTAGAGAAATTCTAGCAAAAATCGGTGTCTCAGAATAAATCCTTCTAATGCTTAAAAATTTGCCAGGAAGAAAGTATAGGGTGTCTGGAATTCGGTAATATAAACAGGAAGTGGCAGAGGAGAGTAGGTGCCGGTAGGTCGCATACCGCACGCCAGCACCATACCAGGCCAGGTCAACTGGACATGTCAGGCCGCTCCAGCGGCCTGACGGGTCCAGAGGTATTAATCGCGCTGGCCGCTGCATCGCCAGCTGGGTTCAAAGGGTTAAACACTACCAAGTGGGAGGCTCCTAATGTTGAGGAGGAGATGGAAGGGTTTAAAACATATGCTCTCTTCTTCTCTTTGCTAATCAATACCAACCTTGCTTTTGACCCACACATGCTTGCCAGTGGAGCAGCCCTCCTGGTTCAGAAAGTTATCGAAGTCTGAAGTCTTGCGGTTGCAGCAAGTCCAATACTTCATGCTAAACAGAAACACACAGGGAAAGAAATCAACTAAAAACATCAACATATATGGACTTCAGACATATGCCACCTTACAGCATGAAGCATGCACTTTTTCTTAAATCATATCAGTTTATAACTCCAGGTAAAAAACTACCAGACTGTGAAGCATAATTGTGTGAAAAAATGAACATCATACAAGGAAATAAACAAAAACAAAACAAAAACAAAACCCTCTCCATAAAATCAGGTAGCCAAAACCTTGAATGTAATTAAATGTAACCTCAATGAATAGTTGCTTCAACATCTCTGTAAGGAAGCAGGCATGCATACATGCACATATGTAATTTTTTAAGATCATAAAAATTATGTGCATTCCAAAGCGCTTTTGGAGGAGGGCAACAGGGGGTAGTCAAATGCTTTATGACATCAATATGGAACATTTCTTGTTGTCTGTATGTGCACTTCTGTGTGCACGGGGGTCAGCATATGTGTGTGTGTGTGTGTGTGTGTGTGTGTGTGTGTGTGTGTGTGTGTGTGTGTGTGCGTGCGTGCGTGCGTGCGTGCGTGCGTGCGTGTGTGCGTGCGTGCGTGCGTGTGTGTACAAGCATGTATGCATGTGTGCATGTGTCTGTGTGTGCATGTGTGTGTGTGCAATATGGAACTGACTTGCCTACAGTCTAATTCTCTTTGCTGTTTTGTAAAAGACAAATATAAATCTGGAGTCTAGATTCTTAAATCAGAAAAAATTGCAAAATTCTTACAAAAATAGTCCTTGCATGCAGAGTGCATTTTGATCAAAACAGGCTGTTTGCAAGTGTGTGAAATCAGCAAACTTCTAGCTGTTGTGAGCCCAACACTGGATCACTAATTCTTTCCCTACTACAATTCACGCATCTGTTATTTCCAACCAGACGTGATTTAGGTCCAATCTGGTAAATATTCATCAT
This sequence comes from Monoplex corrugatus, assembly GCA_030674185.1. Classification (NCBI taxonomy): domain Eukaryota; kingdom Metazoa; phylum Mollusca; class Gastropoda; order Littorinimorpha; family Ranellidae; genus Monoplex; species Monoplex corrugatus. Next base: position 70,143,113 of record CM060311.1, on the reverse strand, counting down.
CAAAAAGAAAAATATACACTGTTGCCAACATTTTCACACACACACACACACACACACACACACACACACCATTGTCATGGAATCATAATGAATCACTTGTACAACCTATTTTAGGAAGAAAAAAGTAAAAAAGAAATTTTTTTTAAAAATGGCCTTACCCTTCATGAAAAATAGGAAATCCTGGATGAAACTGACATGGTTCATTGTTGCTCTCTGGTCCCGTGTAAGCCTGGAAACAAATGCTTAATTATTCCAACAGAAGAAACAACACCTTCTGCCACATCTTGGATCGTATCAGAAAACAGTCTACATGAAAATACAACATTATCCAAAGCACAAAACAGTATTGATTTTATTCACATCCATAACTAGAATGAAAATGGAACACACAAGTACCTCATAAAATATGAATTAGTATCCTTACCACAACCACCCCTATCATCTAAGCCCCACTTCTCTTACAAAAAAGTCTTTCATTACGCAACTTCTGCAAAGTTTGGCACATTATATAAACAATCTGCCAATCACCAACATGCAGAAATACAGAAAAAAAAGACACGATAATCAACAACAGTTTTCTAAATTGAAACCACGGTTTCATTATCAAATTAATGTGCACTACATGCTTAAGGAAAACAATAATGCCAAAATATCACTCTAGGGTTTTTTATCAGACCTTCATCATCGTATACTCAATGCCCAGACAAAGCAACAGGTGAAAACCTTCAAAGGTATGTATCCTTTGAGACAGATGATGCCTATGCCTGTTTTAGATTTCATGTTGTTGTCTGTTGTTGTTCGTGATGTACCAGCTAAGCTTTGTTGATATGTAGGGAATCGGGGGAGTGCATGGACTGTCTGTCAGGCTAGGTAAGAGAAGAAGATAGTTTCCTCTGAAAATTGGCTGGGGTCCAAGGCCAACGTCCCTGCTGAAGCTGAAGAATTTCTGTAATTTTGAGGCATTATGGATGCATTTCCTGATGGCAAATACAATAATTCAGTAATATTCCCTCTGAAAAAAAATTTTTTTTCCCTCTGAAACTAGGAGTTCATCCGCTGAAATTAGTGGTTCCGCTGAGAGTTACCCAGCCTGGTTTGTGCTGTGCAGGTGAATATTCATTTAAAGGCTGTGTTCAACTTTTACTTACATATCTGCAACCTTTGTTCTTGCACTGTGTTCCCACTGCTACCTCCTGGCTGTCTGTTTCTGGAAAGAGTACATTAAACAATGTTACTGACACAATACTATCATAGTTGTGACTAATACAGTCTGGACTACACTGAATCCAAGTCAACAGAGGCAAGAAGAATCTGGCTCAATCTGCTTCATCCTGCACTGAACCCAAGTCAATAGAATCAATTAAGAGTTTAACCCTCTGACTCCCACTTCCTATCCACCAGCTGCAAAAACTTAACCCTTTGGCTCCCTCACCCTATCTACCAGCTTCCTAAGGTGAGTGAGTCAAAGTGGTTTTTGCTTTATTATCATAGATGACAATGCAGGATGCCAATGGACAGGGTGAGGGAGTCAAAGGTAAAGTATCTCTAATTACATGTGCTGGAAATAAAGACCAAAAGTAAAAACAAAAACCAGCAAGAACTGCTGAACAAAACAGGATACATACTCCTTAAAAATGAACAAGACAAAATACCATAGCCTTATCTCCAAAGAACTTTCCATGCTAACGTACAATACCTACACACACACAAAAATCAACATCATTTCAACCACCAGTATGTTACAAAGAAAATATACCTAATTTTGTTTGACCATCACCCACTCACCTTTGTCCTCTGACAGTGACTGTTCTTCCAGCTTCAGCTTCTCCAGCTGAGTTTTAAGGCTGGTGCCAACAGTCACTTTCAACTGCTGCATAGCCTCACCAGGGTCAGGACGATCAGCAGGATTGGATGGCTTGAGTGCCCGCTGCTTGGGAGTTTCCACTACTATCACCTGAACAATTGTGCAGTTGTAATAATTAATGATAATAAATCATTAACTGTACAGTGCTATTCTTCTCACTGATTTGGATTCACTGTGCATAATATATTTAAAACACACTGTTACACCTAAAAGAAAAAGCACCTTGATATCCGACACACATGCGCACCCCCCCACCCCACCCACACCCACCCCACCCACCCACCCACACACCCACACACACACACACACACACCAAATACGCGCACACACACACACACACAAATACATACACATACAAGAGAGCATATATTCGTTATGTCTAACCACCATTCTCTGTAACAAAGTGATAACAACAGACCACTGATTGGAAGGTCAAGAGTTTTAAACTCCCATTAATTACCAAGAAACGGAAAAAAAAAAACGATCAGGAACATTTTCTGGCCCTGAACAGCATCTACCTATACTGTGACTGTGTGAGTGTGTGTGAAGTATATTATGCCGGGAACAGTGTTTTGACATTGTTGACCAGTTTAAACATATAATAGCAATGCGCATGAAAAATTGAAATTGGGTTTTGAGTTAAAAAATTTATATGGTTTTGAAGATATTGTTATTCTGAGTAAAAAGCAATTTAAATTTTTCAAATCGGACTAATAGTTCATTAGATATTCCAATTTGAAGCGTCAAAAATTTCTTAAATTTTGGTACCACGTTTTAGTGGGACAAAGAAGGACAAGTGTCACAGAACAAACTCATCAAATGGCATGGTATGCTGATTTTGCTGGAAATGACATTTATTTTGTAATTATGAGAGACAGACCGGATCAAAAGTCATGAAATTTTGGTCGTTGATGTATTTTGGCGTGCCGAATTGAATAAAACCATTATTGGAACTCTGTGACGAGCCATTTTTGTCTTATTACAGGAAACATGTGATATTTTGGATGTTTTATCAGTGTTTCATTAATAATTGCCCATATTGTATTAATAACAGACAAAAATGAAGCTAGAAACAAAACAATCATTTCAAGAGATAGATATAAAATCATTTTGCTCATCGTTCAAGTGTCTTATTACTGCAAATTAAACCAAAAAAGTCACGACTCGCTACTTCAGTAGTCTTATGAATAACTTTTAATATTTCATCAGTTTCTGTACATATAAAAGGACATCTGAGAATCAATGACTTCTGGAATCACTTAAAAAATTGAAATATTAAAAATTACTGCATGCTTTTATGCTGCAGTCTGTCCAAAAATATCATCCGATCAAAATTCTACTAAAAACTAAACACACACACATACACATGCACACACACATAACACACATACACATATATACATACACAGAGAAAAACATAACAGACAAGATTTATGTACGCTACATTTGATTTTTATTTTATACATCAGTCTTTAAAAAATAGACTAAACTGTCTGTGGATGAGTCAAGTCCCCGAACACTTAGCACAGCCAGCGTCCAAAGAAAACTTCAGGAAGGATATGGGACCACTCACCATTCAGGAACAGGTCACTTAACTCCTACAATAGAGAAATATATGAATTTCTGCATAATATATACTATTCATTGAGAGATTGGAAAGGAAAGTAAACCATAATGCATAGTCTTCACATTAACATTACTTTAACATTAAGCCCAAACTCGCGACTTTGATTTTTAGCATATTACTTGTAAAAATCCACCAAAGCAGAGCAATCCTGCTAAGTATTTCCGGTGTACTCTTGCCCTTTAATACAAATCAATAACAACAGGCTACTATTAAATAAGATGCAATCTTCCCTTTAAAACAAATTAATGACAATGGGCCTATCCTTTTCAGATATTGACTTCAAATTGAAACAACTACATAAGCTAATGGATGGCCTACTTTACAAATAATTCAACTCATAGCCTTCTATTCAGTTTCAAAACCTAAATGAAGAATATTATAACAATGAACAGAAGATTTTGTTTTGTGACATTCTAAATATCTGTGTGTTAGTGTGTGTGCGTGTTGTCAGAGAGAGAGAGAGAGTGTGTGTTGTCAGAGAGAGAGAGATGGAGAGAGAGAGAGAGAGAGGGAGAGAGAGAGAGAGAGAGAGAGAGAGAGAGAGAGAGAGAGAGAGAGAGAGAGAGAGAACTCAGAACTCAGAACTCAGAAAATGTTTATTGTACATCGGCCTTAGGCCACAATACATGCATGGGGAAGGGGAGGGGAGGAGATCAGGTTTTCTTATACATTCATACAAGTTATACTTTCAAACTGCAGTGAACTCTGTCACATTGTCCCCTTCTATCGTTTACCGTCACATAAGCTGGGATACATTCATCTTTGCATTTACAGTGGTCTTTTCATTTGTATTCTAGTCCATATTCCTTAACTGGCCAGCTAAGAATATTTGTCATTAACCGCATCTATATCATTCATCCAACTGTCAATTTTACAATAACTGGCTATCAGACAAACAAACCATTCAATTAGTGCACAGATCTGACATTTCTTGTACCCTTCGGAGATCATACAGTTGATCAATATATTCAACCACAGGTACTTGACATAAACACTCAATCCATCAATCGATCAACCAAACAACCAATCAATCAAACAGTCAACCAATCAATTAACCAATCAATCAACTGATTTACCAGTTGATCAATCAAAGAATCCGCCATTCAGCCCGTGATTCAACTGACAAATCAGCTTTCAATTGACTGGGTCAGATGCATCATCCAACTGTACAATCGATATCACTTCAGTAACAATCACTTAACGTAATCAGTCCCTCTCTCAATCAATCAATCGATCAATCATTTAACCAGTTAATCAGTCATCCAGTGACTTAATCGACCAGATAACCTAGAATTTAACTGAGTTCAATATATCAATTTGCAATCGTTACTTCAAATAACGCGAATCAATCATCCATACATTCCATAATTCAATCACTGATCGATCAATAGCTAAAACCATCAATCTATAAATCGATCGGTCGGTGAGCCACCCATCGCCATCAATTAACAAATCATATAATCATTCCGTTGTCAGCTAATCATGCGTTCAGTTTATCAATTTATTCACCAGTGAATCTAAACCAATCAATGGAATTAATGTACAATGAAGTGAAACAAGAAATATATGACATAAGAGCAATTCGACCCCAAAACAGTCGGTTAATTGGCAAAAACAGACATTCATAATGCCAATCCATTAATCAGACTAATCGCAGATCAGTCACTCATTTACCAAAACAATTGACATTGAGACAATACCAAATGATCATTCAACGCATATTTAGCATTTCGTGCATCTTTTAGTTCAGAGATAACTCAATCTTCGGCGGTCAGCAATGGTTCAGGCCATAGACTGAATTGAAGGTTATGTATAAACGCACATACACACACACACATCTATATACACGCACACATACATAATCACTCATACATATATACATACATAGATATATATACATATGTACCCACACATATACATAATGTAGATACTATCACCTATATATGCACATAAGTACACCAACGTCAATGTGAATACACAGGCACCTATGCACATGTGTCTCTATATGAGCACCCCTTTCATATTCAAATAAACATTTTTTTTTTCTTTACAATTGAAATTAATTATTGTCTGAAATTCTAGTGCTAGTATCTACATAACTATTTACTTTTCTTCTCCTTTTAACAATTTTTTTCTCCTATTCATGGCGTGGAAAACGTATCTGGATACGCTGTGGCTTCGGTGGCTATTTGTTGATTGGAGCAGTATGCACATAGGCATGCTGACTAAATCCTTTAAAAATTTCGCCCTGAGATCAGCGTAAGTGGAACATCTAAATAATAAGTGTTCTTCGTTTTCAGATTCTGTCCTGCAAAATGGACACACCTTTTCTTGATCAGATTCACTGTATCTATTTATATTGTTGTTTAGTGGTAAAACGTTCAACCTTGTTTGTGAAAGGGCAACTCTGAAACAGTATATATCAATAGAGTCAATGTACTTCTCTTTTTCAAAGATAGTCTTAAATGATCTGTAGCTTTCATACCTATCTCTGTCTCTGAGTGACCCAGACCATTCTTGAATATATAAGTCTACAAGTCTCCGTTTAAATACACGCAAAAAGGCTTTTACATCACCAACACCTTGTTGCAGCCACACGATATTAAATCCCGTTTCACACAAAATTTCCCTTATTTTTGAAGCCCAGCATTCTTTCCCAGCCCTGTCAAGTTCCACTAACATTTGGTAAGCCTTATAAGGTAACCTATTTGGATTCATTTCCAGTAATTTAAACCAATATCTAAGACAGGTAGTTGAGGAGTTGACATAAAGAGGATATCTTCCCAAATCCCCATATACCATCTTGTTAGGTGTCCTGACTGGAACACCCAACAGTCTTTTGCACGATACCAAATGTACTTTCTCTATATGCTCGAGTCTGTTAAGTCCCCATATCTCAGAAGAATACAACAAAATAGGTTGAATTTTTGCATCAAACAACTTGAAGAAAGTTTCTATAGTCATGTCTTTATATTTTTGAAAAGTCCTGTTTAATAGCAAAGTTGCTTTTTTACCTTTTGTCACCAAATGTTCTGTGCCGGCCTTGGTGCTAATCATTGTCGTGAAACTGAACCCCAGATAACAATATTTACTAACTACTTCCAATTTTGTCCCTTTGTAAAACCATTGTTCATGTCGTCCTAAGAAGCCCCCTCTTCTGAAAACCATAACCTTAGTTTTTTCAAGATTAACTTCCAGTTTCATGCTGGCACAGTATGTCTGCAAGACTCTTAACTGGTTTTGCAAACCATTTGGTGTTGTTGACAGAAGGGCTACATCATCTGCAAAAAGAAGAATGAATATTTCCATTGAACCTGGCATCAGCTGGATGCCATGTCGCCCCTTTTCATCCATACAATTGGCTAATTGATTTATTAATACCGAAAATAAAGTAGGGCTTAAGACACATCCTTGTCTCACGCCTATGGAGTTATCGAATATTTCAGATAATTCCCGGTTTGCCCGAATACATGAGCATAATGATTCATACATTGCTTTTAGCGAAACCAAAAACTTCCCTTTTACTCCTTGATTTTGAATACACTTTAAGAGTTTGTCATGCTGAACCGAATCAAAGGCTTTCTTAAAGTCTACAAAAGCAACATATAGTTTTCTACCTTTCTTGCACATAGTTTTCTGAACCATAGCGTACAGACTGAAAATTTGATCCACTGTAGAATATTTTTTCCTAAAACCTGCCTGACTTTCTGATATTAAATTATTGTTTTCTAACCAAGCATACAATCTAGTATTCAGTATTGATGTGTAACATTTTGAAACAATGCTTAATAACGATACACCCCTGTAATTGTCCACTTTATCAGGATCTCCTTTCTTAAATATTGGTATGATAATAGCTTTTGACCAGTCTTGAGGATAAATTCCTCGGTCGAATAAAGTGTTAAACAGCTTCCAAAGAAAATTATGGATATTTGTGTTACCATTTTTTAACATCTCGGCTGTAACACCGTCCATTCCACTGGCTTTACCTATCCTCAATTTTCTGATGGATTCTCTGACTTCTTCTATAGTTATCTTAGAATTTAATGGGTGTTCTGATGATTCATTTAAATCTACTTCGACAATGCAGCGCTCATCATTTGTTGATCTGTTATCTTGAAATACGTTTTTAAAATGACTGAACCATTCATCAATACTTATATTGTTAGTGAGTTTGTTTTTGGTACCATACCCTATATTTCTTAACTCAGTCCAAAACTGCGATGAATTTGAAATATTTCTGGCTAAGCATTCTGCTTTTTGTTTATTATACTGCTGTTTTTTATTCTTTAATAATTTTTTATACTTCTTCCGTGCTTCACAAAACACAACTCTATCATCCTCATCTTTTGTTTTTCTGTAGTGTTTGAGAGTTTTTCTGCTTTCTGCTTTTGCTTTCTCACATTCACCATCAAACCAATCAGATCTTTTTCTCTTCTCTGTACATTTCTTACGGTACATACAAGCACCAGCTTCTTTGAGACATTCAACAAATATGGTTAAAGCCTTATCTACATTAGTGTCTAGAGTATTCGAAGCCAATGTAAGTCTTCTCTGAATGTGCTCACTTTGTAATTTGTTTGTATAATCGTCTTTCTTATTTTCTTGCCATATGAACTTTTGTGTGATGTTATTTTTTGATACTTTTCCCTCCGCTTTTATTCCTGTTTCAAGCTTTCGCTCCACTTTCATTATAACCGGTAAATGATCTGATTCTGTGAGACTGTCAACATCTAATGCAGCAATTTTAATTGATGAAAACAGATCACATGATACGATGAAATAGTCAACTACACTCGACCCTGAAACCCCAATGTATGTATAACTACCATCAAAGTCCAGTTTACACAGACCATTTAAAATGATACAGTCAAACATACTGCATAGCTCGAGCAGTTGGTTTCCAAAAACATTTGTGCGGCAATCATGAGACTGTCTCAAAAAATCACTGTATACCGAAAGGTCAGAGAGAGAGAGAGAGAGAGAGAGAGAGAGAGAGAGAGGATCATGCCTGTTAACAACTTGGATATGAATGTATTGTGGCCTATTTTTTACTTATTTATTCATTTCTTGTTCTCTGAGAGAGAGAGAGAGAGAGAGAGAGAGAGAGAGAGAGAGAGAAAGAGAGAGAGAGAGAGAGAGATTCATGTCAACTCAAGGAAAGTACAATAACTTGCACAGAATTGTTTGTTGATTTGAAAAAAAAAATATTTAGACTTATTCATTCATTCATTTATTTGAGAGAGAGAGAGAGAGAGAGAGTTGGGGAGGTGGGTATGCGCACCCCTCTGTTTGGGCAAACCCATTTTCCACGGCCCGGCGAAGCACGTCGAGCACATAGTATTTTTAGTAGTAAGCTCACCCGTCGTGGGGTGAGCAGATCTACACTGCGACATGCCAATAGCATGATCTCGGGGAGGAAATGGTTGACGAACCTAGCTTTGGCTGACAACTCCGAATCGAGTTCAAACGCAGTTGTCCTTTTCTTCAAAAATACAATGTCACAGATAAAACAGAACTTGATCTGTTGATTGCTAGATCTAGTCTTTGTCCGACAACGTAAAACTTGCCGAGCTGAAACTTGTACAGCGTTCTGTTACGCCAGTACTAGGCCTATGGCGTCGGCACATTCCGACGTTGTTTTGCTACTGATCTGGAACAGATCCCATGTAAAAAGTTGGCGTACGGCCGTATTTTACATCAAATTGATTTCATATTACACATGCACATAGAAAAAAGTATGCAAAATCGAATCCCGCCGACGAGAAGTTCCAAAAATGGCAACTTGCCTGCAAACTTTTCCGATGAAAAAAAGCAAAACTTTGGAAGCGTCGATCTCGGTTCGAAACTGGCACACATAGCTCTCGTCGGGATATATCATTTTGTTACATTGATTCTCATTGGTTGCAAAATTACAATGTGATTGGTTCACAAATATAGCCGTACCGACCGAAATAGTGAAGCACCCCAAACAAACTTCGATTCTAAAACGCATACCATATCCGCGATTAAGCCCGAAACGCGGATTTTCGACTTTCTCATCAAATAACTAATTCCATTTTCGCTGTAAGTACATAAACTGGCAAATCATTCAAATCTTTATTCATTTCTGATTCATATAAGAAAAAAAATAAGGATGAAACACCGCTTAAAGAGGCAGTAATACTTGATTGAACTGAAGACCCCCCAGTTTTGCGGCCGGCCCCCGTTTTAGCCCAGTTTTTGGTACCACAAATTTGACGTCGCGTTTCGGTTCACACGGCATTGCTACATATAATCAAAAATAAGACAATTTCAGGTAAGTAAAACAAATACATCAATTCACGTTTTGCTGGCCTATGGTTATCGCAAGTGAACACCCTTTGCAACACTGCACACCACAAAGTGACAAACCTCATTGTTGTCAGTGGTATCATTCTGTTTCTCCCCTTTTTCTGGTTCTGGAGGCTTGACGTTACTATGCGGGCCCGTTGTGCATCCCTGTATTAAAAAACAATACATGAAAGAATAAGATGAATAAGACACAAGAACTAAGCAGAGAAAAATGAGAAAAAAAATCAACAAAAAAAGGATGAAAAAACCAAAAAAAATAGACGGGATGGGGTGGCAGTGGGTGGAAGATTAAAACAAAATACACACGAGACAAAAAATTTAACTTTTTAAGCAGTGAAGTATTAAAACACCAACAAAAACTGGGGTTGGGGTGAAGGGTACCAAAAAATCAGAAGGGATTAGGGGGGAGAGAGGGGGAAAGATTAAAACAAAATACACACAAACTAAGGGAAAACAATTGTAAGCAGTAAAAAAAAAACTTATCAAGGTCTATATACCAGAATGGCAAATCTCAGAAAGAATAAGGAAAGCAGACACACCATTCTATCAGAAATCCTCAAAATATAAAACTTTTGGTGAAACTCGTCAACAACTATAAAACTTTGTGAAGTAAACATGTCCATCCCCTGACTGCTCACCCAGCAGTGACCACGGAGTCATTTTCATGTTTTTATATGCCCAAGGGTGCAACTTAGAAAAAGTCAAAAACTGAAAGGGATCCAGGGGCCGGCCAGCGCCCCGTATGGGTTTTTTTCAAAAAACGGATTTTCCCTTTCTCACGCTTCTGAAAAAACGGATTCTGTCGACAAACGGAAAAGTTGCACCCATGTATGCCTGTGGGACATTTTCATCTAACATGGAGTATTCTGTCAGCAAAATTTCGGGAAACTAGAAAGGAGTGAATACTGCAAACTGGTGCAGCCTCTTGTACAGATGTAACAGCACAGTTCTATCCCTTTAATCGTTCCAGGAATTAGTACCATTACTTACAGTTTTGGAAAAAGTTGGAGACCAATAATTACAGTCAAGACGGCGGACCAGCGTCAACTTCAATATGCAAGCCTGTTTTCAAATGCTAGTGTTCTGGAAAGTTTAGAAGAAGTTGTAAATAATCAAGATAGTGATGATGAAGACTTTGGAGGATCAAATGACACTGATTCTGACAAAGGGGAGATGGGCAACAACCAACACCACCCTCTTTTGTCACACACTGTGCATGACAAAAATGAAGCATACTTTAAACTTGGCAGAGCGAAACTAAAAATGACCAAGAACAACATGATTCTGATGCTGCCAATAAAATCAACCAAGAAAATCAATTATACTATTTATATCACACCACAACCAAAGGACAAAAAAATAGCCAAAAATCTCAGAAATAACTCAATAAACAAATGAGCAATGAACAGATTAGTAAGCCTACCAAGGAAACCAAAATTTTGCACTGGCAGACAGTGATACCCAAATGTATTAAACTGTGACAAGGAAGGGGTTAATTAATTAAAACATAAAAACAAATAAGCAGAAATAAACAAACAGAAACCAAAAAGAAGGAAAACAAAAAAAAAAGAGCAATTTTCATTTTTTTTCAAAAGGACATTAAAACACAACACTGCATACCTTGAAGTTAAGAAATTCTGTAAAGTCGGTGCTACGCTTGGGGCAGCAAGACCATCCTTTGAGAGCATCATGGAAGACAGGCTGACCCGGATGGTACTGACAGGAGGCTGCAACATATTCATTATGCTTTAATTCATTAACACCTTACAAGAATTCAACATTTTCTTTGTGTACAGCTCATGATCACATTGTCCTGTTACAGTGTTAGCAGCTCCAGTTACCACACTTGCTTTGCTGCTCAAGACATATTTTCAGCTGATCATTTATAGCCATTTCAGGGCAACAAATATGTTGCACAATAAGCAAAGCAAACTCTTAAAACCTAAAGCAGATTGCAACACAAATGTAAAAAATCACACTCTTCCACTGGCAAAACAGACTATTAGCCATACACAGGCAAGGCTGTGCTGGATGTACTAACCAACCACAGCTTCACTGCATGAATTTCACAAAGTCCAATCCAAGCAAGCACTTAACATCAGCCTGAAAAATAAAGCTACAAGATGAGGTGGAATAACAACATATGCCATCCTAATATTAAATAAAGTAATATCTGTAGTAGACATGAGAACCACACGGCTGACAAAAATATTGTAAGTAGCATGGAGAGAGAGAGAAAAATCAAAGGGAGAACAGTCCCTGAAGACAGACAATGAGCAACTGTTGTTCCCCATTATTTTGTACAAAGGCAGCAAACAAAACTGTGGCATCACACTTAAACTTGTCCTCAAAGGACACTGTCAAGTATCATGAGAGGAAATCTGCTAAATATGGACACTAGTTCGGAAATAAATTTTCCAACAGCAATCACACTGCAGTCAGGGCAGCTGTCAAACCTCCTGAGCAGATAGTCATTTTGATGTAACTCACATTATTCCCTGTTATGAACAGATCGACAAGGGCACCTGTAGCATATATCAGAGGACGTCTCACTGTAATGCAGTGTTAACAGTATACTGATGGCTGTTTTTGTTGTATTTTTAGGTTCATTGCATGAAGGGTGAACTCTTTCGTGTTCAGCTTTCTTTTTTGGTCCATCATTCAATGAGCCACCTTCATGGCTACCGAAGCTAGTAAAGTTTTCATGATGTGATGATATGACGACAATGACTGCTGAGGATGATAATCATGATGCTATAAATTTCCATCTAGAACTGAGACTGCGTAACACTGTTATAACAGGGCTGTACTCTATGCCTGATATTAATAGTAATTATCTCCTGGCATCAACCAGGCCTGAGAGATGCAGACATCTGCAGCACTGGTCAGAAGATTTTAGCAACACCCTGAATCAAGCATGGACCGTAAAGTGAATGAGATTTGATCGTGTGGTCTCGCTCTTGCCAATAAGCCTACAGCATGCTCAATACTGGGCAGGAGCCGAAAAATCGCAAGATGATTTTTGAAGATTCGAAGCAACAACCCTCTAGATGGTAGTCTGTTGCACTAACCACTACACCATGGCAACTGGTCTGTTGGTTGTTTTTGTGTCCCTGACGAAGCTTGAAGTTGATTACTGATGTGACACAGTTCACTTTTGATTTGAGTTTGCAAGACAGAATACATCGAAATGGAGAAAGATATAATGATTGCTGCTTAAAAAAATCTCTTCCATATAATTATCTTTTATTATTATATAGTTTTAACTAAGTTAAAATACATCAACATATAACAATTCAGTCGCATCTGATTTACATAGATGAACATTTTCTAATATAGTCTATGTTTTCTAAATATGTTGTAATAAAAATGATACCATACTATTATGATATTGTTAAGTGCAGTCACTGCAAATTTTGCAAAAGCATATGTCACTATGTGACAATAGCCATGAAATATAAATAAACTCTTATTTATAATACTGGCAGGTTTTACCACATATCAATTATAATGTTGATCATGATGTGTGGGATCCCATATTTTGAAGTCTATAAAAATAGTAGTTCTGCCATTTTAGAAATCTGTCAATACAAAAATTCATTACCGAACATACAAATTTTGTACACCTACATATGCAGGATACAGTAGTTTATAGCCCCAATTTCAACCTTAGCCCTATCTAAAAACCCTTGCGACTGGCAGAAGAATTGAACCAATCCTGGCCAAAGGATGAAGCCAGTGAAGGATTGGGGTGTGGCTAGGCCCTAGACTTGGATTGATTATCAATATCATAGCACTTTGACAACTGGCTTGTCTCCTCCATGCTTTGTCTCTCATGCTTTTGTAAAATGCATCATCTTTTAGAGTGAGCGCACGCGCGCGCACACACACACACAACACACACACACACACTTCAATATTTAATCACACTTAATTCTTAATACTTGCTTCACATTGCTTTTTTTTTTTTTAATGCTTATCATTATGTTTACAGTTGTGAGCACTAAAGGTTAGACAGGTCCAATGGGTCCTAATATTACAATCAATCAATCAAAGAACTTTTCATACCATTTTAATTAGGATTTTTGTTCGTTTGTTTGTTTGTTTGTTTGCACTTTTCAATGATGGTAATTACATACTTAACAGAAATATTTGAATTTTTTGTAACATACCTAGACTTTAGGCTATTGAATAGAGAGTGAGAACAAACCGCACTTTCATCTCAGTCATAGTCTTATCTTACGACTGGCGGCCTAGAATATGATCAATTCGATATCATGATGATTGACATGAAGTACTTGATGAAGAATCATGAGTGATACAATACCTTTGGTAGTTTGGAAGTGATATCATCATCAAAAGAAACTGACACTAGTGGCCGACATGATAGAGACAAGCAAACAATAACAAGGCCTGACGAGTTAGATATCAAAGTTCTAACCACACGTGTTTTAGACTATCGAGTATTATGTTTACAAGTTGAATGAGTAATTGAGCCCAATTCCTGTCGTGGAAACAACTTGTTTATAACTTTAATCACTTACTATCTGTGTTTTCTTCAGGGTTGAATTTTATACCACAACTCTTGTTGTAGCACTGAATATCTGCCATTGTTTACAAGTCAAATCGTCCACCGACAGTTCTGGAAATTTCTTCTGTCGAACGAGAAGCGTGCTTCCTCTTGCTATTTTCTGTAACCATGCGCGCCCTCACCGGTTGAAGGGAAGTAACTGGCAAGGTAAATCAAGATTCAGAAAGTCTTATTACTACTATGATTCTACAGTTCTGTAAAACCTTGTGAATCCTGCACCCTATCAAACAACTGCAAAAAATTAACCCTTTGACTCCCTCACCCTATCCACCAGCTTCTGCAGGAAGCTGTGGATAGGGTTAGGGATCAAAGGGTTAAGTGTTTGCTTTGCTAGCATGGTTGACAATGCCGAATGCTAGTGGACAGGGTGCCGGAGTCAAAGGGTTAATTGTCTCCAGTTTTGACCACTCGTGGTTGACGTACTGATGGTACTCCGGATTAATTCAAATCATTTCCACCATATCTTAATAATTGCTGTCAGTCTTGAAACTTGGTATCCCAGTAATGTGTACCATTGCCTATGTAGGCCTACGTCCTGGTATCCATGCATCCCCATTCCTATGCCTCCCCGGCTGTGTGACAGTGCTTGTGGTTCTAGTACAATGACAGATCAAAGGCCAAAGTGACCTCAGCTGGGTCACGAATACCCAGACAGACGTTAAGGTCAAATGCCCCCAATGTGACCTTGATTCAAGCGTACGCAAGATCAAGGTGACAAACTTTTCAGTTGTAGTGCAAACTCTGACTGAAGTCAAAACCAGGGTAACCCAAACTGCATCATGGTGAACCAGATCAAGACAGCAAACCTGGAGTGTGGTCACACTGACCTTTAACTAAGTGTCGTTTTGTTTCAGATCAACATTATCGTAACTATGCAACACTAAAGCACAATTTTTTTTTTTAAAAAGGAAAATAAATAAAACAAAATAAAATAAAAGATGACAGTGTTATATATTAGGCTACAAAGACCTTTGACCTAAGATCGGGTCACCTGACATAATTCAGTCACTATGTCCGCCAATGGGTCACTGCGATGTTCATGCATTGGGGCACATAGGTACAGGATCACATAGGTACAAGCACATATAGGTACAGCGACACATGAGTACAGGGACACATAAGTACACGGACACAGGCACAGAGTCACATAGGTACATGGTTACATAAAAACACAGGGTCGCATAGGTACAAGGACGTATAGGTACAGGGTCACAAAGGTACAGGGACACATAAGCACAGGGACATATAGGTACAGGATCACATAGGTACATGGTTACATAAAAATACAGGGTCACATAGGTACAAGGACGCATAGGTACATGGTTACATAAAAATACAGGG
The DNA here is from genome assembly GCA_030674185.1 of Monoplex corrugatus. Classification (NCBI taxonomy): domain Eukaryota; kingdom Metazoa; phylum Mollusca; class Gastropoda; order Littorinimorpha; family Ranellidae; genus Monoplex; species Monoplex corrugatus. The sequence goes on along the minus strand of CM060311.1, from coordinate 70,127,357 downwards.
TCACATAGGTACAAGGACGCATAGGTACAGAGTCACAAAGGTACAGGGACACATAAGTACAGGGACACAGGCTCAGAGTCATAGAGGTACAGGGTCACATAGGTACAGGGACACATAGGTACATGGTTACATAGAAATACAGGGTCACATAGGTACAAGGACGCATAGGTACATGGTTACATATAAATGCAGGGTCACATAGGTACAAGGACGCATAGGTACAGGGTCATATAGGTACAGGGACACAGGTACAGGAACACATGCACAGGGACACATAGGTACAAGGTCACATAAGTACAGAGACACAGGTACAGGGTCACATAGGTGCATGGACACGTACGTACAGAGTCACACAAGTACAGGGTCACATAGGTACAGGGTCACACAAGTATAGGGTCACATAGGTACAGGGACACAAGGGCGCAGGGTCATATATAAGTACACAGTTACGTAAGTACAGGGTCACATAGGAACAGGGTCATATATAGGTACAGGGTTACATACATGTAGATGCAGGCTCACATGTTTACAGCGACATATAGTTACATGGTCACGTAAGTACAGAGTCACAAAGGTACAGGGTCACATAGGTAAAGGGTCATACATAGTAAGGGGTTACGTCTGTACAGGGTCACATAGGTGTAGGGTCAAGTAGGTACAGGGATACACTGGCACAGAGTCACATAGATGCAGGGACACAAAGGTAAATGGACACATTAAGGTTAAAAGGTTAAAGGTCCCATGGTCAATATGGCCGTAGGGGCGGTGAACTGTTAAAGATTCACCGTGTCTAGGGCACGGCATTATGAAAGGCGGAGCCCATCCCTCTCCTTTCGCCGCCTTTTTAAACCTCCCCCGACCGAAGTCAGATACCCATTCACTGCTGGGTGGACAGAGGGAGTTTTCAGGCCGGAAAAATCGAACCACCGACCTTCCGCACCGCAGACGAGCGCTCTAACCACTCGACTACAGGCCCCCCTAAATGGACACATAGATGCATTCAAAACAAAACACACCAGGAATGTAGTGTGTTTGTGTGGAAAGAATATAACGCATAGTCATATACTTTCATGTGTTCGGGTAACACGACATATTCCTATACTCTTCTACAGTTTCTGACATATTTGCTTCACCATCATTAATATATGAATTTTTTGTTCGCCTGTAAAAAATGTCCTAGAGCGAATTACCTTTAACATGTTATTTCACTTGTTCACCGTTGTGGTTAGTCGATTCTTAGTTTTCACTTTTATTCATTTATTCTAGATGTTTATTAATTTTGTTTATTAGATTGTTTGTTTAAATCTTTAATTGTGATAACATTATTTGTTAGTTTTACCTTCCCCTTCTCAAAAATAATTGTTTTCTGGATCATTTTTTTTTTACGATCAAAATTGACAATTTTCAAATACCCTCTGCACTCCTCCTGTATCCCCCCCCCCCCTTTGTGTGTGTGTGTGTGTGTGTGTGTGTGTGTGTGTGTGTGTGTGTGTGTGTGTGTGTGTGTGTGTGTGTGTGTGTGTGTGTGTGTGTGTGTGTGTGTCTAAAATCACTTTAGTGAATAGACATTAAATCGAAGACCACCACCACCACACATAGATACAGGGACACAAAGGTAAATGGACACACAGATACAGGGACACAAAGATGCAGGGACATATAGCTACAGGGTCACAAAGGCGCAGGAACACACAGGGTACAGGGTCACATAGGTACAGCGATACATAGGTACATGGTCACATACAGGTACGGGGTCACTTTACAGAGTCACATAGGTACAGGGTCACTTAGGTACATGGACACATAGGTACAGGGATACATAGATACATGGGTTCATAGGTACAAGGCTACATAGGTACAGGGACACAGGTACAGGGACAATTAGGTATAGGGCTACATAGGTACAGGGCTACATATGTACAGGGATTTATAGGTACAGGGACATACAGGTACAGGGATGCATGGATTCAGGGTTTCTTAGGTGCAGGGACACATAGGTACAGGGTCACGTAGGTACAGGGTCACATAGGTGCAGGGACACATAGGTACAGGGTCACATAGGTACAGGGTCACATAGGTACAGGGACACATAGGTACAGGGTCACATAGGTACAGGGTCACATAGGTAAAGGGACACATAGGTACAGGGTCACATAGGTACAGGGTCACATAGGTACAGGGTCACATAGGTACAGGGTCACATAAGTCCATGGACATGTAGGTTCAGGGACTCATAGGTACAGGGACATAGGTACAGGTTCACATAGGTACAGGGACATATAGGTACAGGTTCACATAGGTACAGGGACATATAGGCACAGGTTCACGTAGGTACAAGGAGATAGGTACAGGGACACATAGGTATAGGGACATACAGGTACAAGGATACATAGGTACATGGTGACAAAGGTACAGGGTCACATATTCACATGGATAAATAGGCACAGAGACATACAGGTACAGGGACACTCAGGAACAGGGACACATAGGTATGGGGTCACATATGTACAGGGACACATCAGCACAGGGACACACAGGTGTATGGTCACATAGGTACAGGGACGTACACATAGGTATAAGGGTTACATCGGGTACAGGGATGCATACTGAGACACATAGACACAGATACAGGGACACGTAAGTAAAGTGACACATATATACAGGGACACATATGCGCACAGTGACCACAGGTATAGGAAGACAGGTATGCGGGCATAAAATGTGTACACATATAAGCTGATACAAGGCATGGCCTACGTCCATCATCATGAAGGCCGTGTATAGGTACACATATCTGTATCTGTAGGGTACGTCGCTGTCGCCAAGACTTATGGCATTATCGCGACGGGTGGGGCTGTGCGCAGCTTAGCCGGTTCACTGTTGGGATGTTATCAGTCTTTTAAAGCTTTCAAGAGTTGGAGCTCTCACGATGTTTTCTTCCAGATGGTTCCAGTCTCTTACTGTACTAACAAAAAATGACTGTTTGAACTGCTCTGTGTGGCATCTGCTGACTTGGAATGTTCTCGTGTTGTTTCTTACGTAATCAGAGATCGCACTGGTGGTATCGTACTGGTCGCCAGATGTTCGTGGCCTTATGAGTCGTCCTGGTTTGTGTGGAGTTAAATACTCAGCAGATGGTATGGCCGGTACCAACCCCCCAACCACCTTGTAGAGGAAGATGAGGCGTAGGAACAATGTCTCATAGGTTTGGAGACCACCAATTTAGACAGCGTGCTGAGCTACTTCATTTTATAGAGAACGAATGTCCTGATGACTGATATATTGTTTACATTGCTTCATTGGAGAGAGAGAGAGAGAGAGAGAGAGAGAGAGAGAGAGAGAGAGAGAGAGAGAGACAGAAGACAGAGAGAGACAGAGATAGAGAAAGAGAGAGAGAGAGAGAGAGACAGACAGAGAGAGAGAGAGAGAGAGAGAGAGAGAGACAGACAGACAGACAGACCGACAGACAGAAAGAGAGAGAGAGAGAGAGTGTATGTGTGTGTGTGTGTGTGTGTGCGTGCGTGTGTGCGTGGTGCATGGTGCGTGCGTGTGTATGTGTTTCTGTTAAGCACTTTAGCTGGCCACTTGTCTCAAAACAAATGTTCGCTGAAAAAGCCACCCATCTTAAGCGCGAAACAAAAAAAAAACCCAAACAAACCAAAACAAAAAAAATGTTTGAGGATTTTGAGATCTTGGAAAGGAACCAAAATAAACGTAACTACTCCAAGGGAAGTGACTGTATAGGAAAGGATAGTTATTTCCCCTATGTGTCACCGAAAGGTCATTGTTTCTGCTTTCGTTATTACACGCGCGTGCGATATGAAAATGGGTGATAGTTTCTGAGTCTGTGGTTTTATCTTAATGCCGAGTACGGGTTTGTGGAAGAGTTTACATTCGCCTTTTGTTTTATATGCAGCTGTAAACATTACACATCTGGATTCCCACTCAGTCTGTGTATGACTATTATTATTATACTATATATTACACGGGTCTGTGTATGACTATTACTTAGTATTAGGCTACTATACTATTACACTTTCTGTATAGTGTATTAGTATTACGGTATCAGTATTAATTACTGTTGTAGTAGTAAAACGATTGAACGGGTCTCAGTCTTGCGAATCAGTTACTTTAATTTTATTCGACAGCAGGAATCTTTTGTGTAGACGAGGGGTGTGTGTTGTCATGGCAGTTGCAGTGCGCAGACATTTACTGTGGACACTACGATCAGCCAACGTTTCCGCTCACCAACATCTCCACCCTCCTCCACTGTGCTACAGACTATCTCAATTTCAAGTTGGAAACTGGAGGGGTGTGTCGAGATCGCGTGCTGGGGAGGAAAATGTTTGGGGCGAAACTTTATGGAATCGCAGTCCTTGGCAAAGGCAGACATCGCTGTCTCCATGTCCACCTGCTTGTGTTCCTTTCAGAGAATTGTCAAGTTGTTTGTCTCTTAATCATTCAGTAAGTGTGTTTATTCGGAAGGTGGCAGATGCTGCAGAAATGCGGGGTTCCCAGCTTCCATCAGCACTATCTTGTGTATTGGGCCATCAGTCACTGAGACACAAATCAGGAGGGAAGAAATCAAGCAGTAGCAGTAGCAGTGATGAGGTGTGTTGACTACTTTACTATTTCTGTCCGCTTGCACTAGGGGGTGTCGATGGATTGGTAATGTACATTTATTAGCAATCTCTTTTATCTTTTTCTGTTCCATATTAAAGACTTTCCTCTGGCAATGCAATCTTGCTTCTTCAGACTTCCCTATGATGACTAATCCTAATGTAGTTTGTATTAATCACTGTAATAGTATTCACATAGAACTGTTGGTAAAAAAACAACAACAACAAACAATAACATAAAAAAAACTTTCAAGAACCAGAAAAAAAAAAACATGAAAAAAAATTAGAACGCATAGATCTTTTAATATAACAAGACAAGATTGACGCAAATTTTCGGCCAACTGGCCTTTGTCAAGCGTAAGATCACAAACAAACAAACACCAGGTACAAAAATTAGGAGAAAAAGACTGAAACTTCATCTGCTGCTCCTTCCAGAAAGCTATCATTGTCCCGTTTTGTTTTGAGAGTTATACAGATATTAGAATTATCAGAACCATGGTTGCCAAATGGATGGCGACCAAACTGATACCTTGACGTAGTTAAAGTTGAATACACTACCCCGGTCCACCCAGCTCTATGAATATGACTTTAAAATGAAGAAAGAACTATGGCTTGACCATTTTGCTTGCTTTTAGGACTGGTTTCATTTGTCTTTTTGTTGCATTCATGTTTACAGAACTTTGAACAAGACTGGACTCTATTGCTCTTTTTATGTCCTTACTAAAAAGTTACCTATAAGTTATAAGTGTCACAACTGACCTTTGTCCATTTCCTAAAGAAGTAAAAGTAGGATAAATTGACAGCTTCAGAGTATTTTGTTTGTCTTTGAAGTGGGCAGGGTAATTTGTTTTATGCTCCTTAGTACTTTAATGGAAGTTCGCGTGATGTCTCAGTATTTACAAACATGAACTGGAGTCAGACACGATGGTGGACATGAAAACTTTACACACTCCTTACTTGCAAACTGACAAAATCCCAGTGTAATCTGTTATCTTAATAACATCATCCATCTTTCATGAAATCACTATTAATATTATTGTGACTCTTGTTTTGCTATTACTGTGCAATTGTAGACATCTTTTATGTCCAGCATCACAACTGACTATTCACTGGGTGATCTGTCTTTTTCCATAAGATCAGAAAAAATTATTGTACAAGTTATCTTTTCTTTTCTGTTTTCAGGCAAGCAAATTTTTTAACTTTATAAGATCACAGAAATGTTGATTTGATTTCAGTTTTGAAATTTTATCACTGACTGTCTCATCCATCCCCCTTCACAGACTCAGATGGCATGGTAAAGTGGGAGGGAAAGGGAATGGGCCTTTCTCAGTTAAATGCTGTATCCAAGAGATTTTTTTTAGAGAAACTGACTTCTGTAACACATCGTTTAAACTCTGTGACTGTTAAGGTGATAATCGATAGGAAAATCTAACCAAAACCACACCACATACCAGACTTGGAATTTCTCACAGGCTGAGAGAGAAAGGGTGTGGACCATTTTGACCATCTCAGTTGCATTGATTACCATTGTCCACTGCAAATCTGCCTTTGAAACTTACCACAGTACAGAAATGGTTTTTGTCTGTTTTATTTCATAGAAAAACATGTTAAGTATGTTAGAAACTGGACAGTCGTTTCTTACTTTTGATATAAATTGAATAATTAATATGACTGAAAAGGAAAAAATATTATAGTTATCCAATAGAAACTATACTTCAGTTTATCTAATGACAGTTCCCCTGTAGGGATAAGGCCAGGGACTCTTTCAGTGTTAATAGTGTACCCAGCTTCTGGAAATTCTGTGCGACTAACATCTTCTTTTCTATCATGCACTTTGTTTCTGCCTGGCTCCTTTGCTTTCTGTCATCTCTCCCTATTATTTTCTCAGCCTGGCCTGTCTATTCACCTTATGTGTTCTTTAAAGTCTTACATACTTTCTATTACTAGTATTAGGATTGATAACTGGATGCATGTGTTAAGACTTAAGTGCATTTTTGGCTCACATGAAATTTTTGTGATGTTCAGAAACAGTTTTAGGTAATTTAGTCCCGTTTTTAATTTTACATGTTTTACTTTTAGTGTAGGCCTATTTATTTATGTTATAATAAGTTTGTATTCGGATTCGATTTTTTTAAAATCCCATGATGACAAATTGGGTGGAATGGTCAATGTCAGGAGTATTTCCTTAGATTATGTGTGTGATTGCATTGATATGACTATGTATTTAATTTTTTTTTCTGGTGTACATACGTTTTTTTTTTTTTCAGGTTTAATGAGGTGTTGTCTGTACTGAGGTTATAGCCACGATATAGCTCTGTGCAGTTAATAATAATGATAATGATGATGATGATGATGATGATGACAGTATTAATAGTAAATTTCCTGGCAGGAATCTGACATGGAGGAGCTAGATGATGATGATTACGAGGCACCAACAAATTTCAAGAAGATGAAGGTCTACCTCAAGTCGTTGCGTGCTGACTCCGTTGTTAGTTCTGGTCTGGATATTTCTAGAAAGTAAGAAGTAACTCTCAAGTGTGTCACATATTAGTAAAATTAATGGGTACTAATACTATTCTGTGGTTACATTTGCTGTATTACAACTTTGATATGTGTGTAGTAAAAATGTATGTGTTACATCAGACTATGAAATTGAGATGTGTCTTAGTCTTAAGTGGTTCACTTATTCTTTTGTATGTGTGTGTGTGTGTGTGTGTGTGTGTGTGTGTGTGTATGTGTGTGTGTGTGTGTGTGTGTGTGTGTGTGTGTGTGTATTTGTACAACTTTTATCACTTAAAATACAGGAACTTATACTTCTTATGCTTTAGTTCAGCATTTATTTTATCTGACAATAAATGGTCTATGATAATGGTTGTGTGTGTGTGTATGTGTGTGTGCGTGTGTGTGTGTGTGTGTGTGTGTGTGTGTGTGTGTGTTGTGTGTGTGTGTGTGTTGTGTGTGTGTGTGTGTGTGTGTGTGTGTGTGTGTGTGTGCATTCGTTCTTTGATTTAACATCTTTTCACTATGAGTGATATTAGACATGTGTGTGTGTGTGTGTGTGTGTGTGTATGTGTGTGTGTGTGTGTGTGTGTGTGTTGTGAGAAGAGAGAGAGGAGAGAGAGAGAGAGAGAGAGAATGAGAGAGAGAGAACTAATGTAAAGTGAAGTGAAATTAACCATGATTGTCTTTGGGTTTTTTTTTCAGCCGTGTTGATGAAATTTTTTTCGGAAGTCGGCTAAGGTTGAATGGAGAAAAGCTTTTGAAGAAAAGCAAACAGGTAAAATAATCATTTAGCTTCAAGACATATTAAATTGTACCTGTTTATTTACATTGTGCATCTTTGTAATATCATGGCAAGACTGAGCAGTATGGTGACGTGATGTTAGTAAATGAGCAGCTCTGTGTGTGTGTGTTTGTGTGTGTGTGTGTGTGTGTGTGTGTGTGTGTGTGTGTGTGTGTGTGTGTGTGTGTTGTGTTGTGTGTGCGCACATGCATATGTGTGTGTGTGAGCACCGGCATGCACACATACACAAAGTGTGAATGAATTCTGTCTTTGTTGCTCATTGTCATTTTATAGTTTTACTGAATCATTTTGTGAATTTAGATCATTGTAGATGGTGGCAATAATCAAGTGGGTGAACGTTGACTACCAATCGGAAGGTCTGTGTTCATTCTGCCTGGGTACCTCTTGCCTGGTGGGTAAAGGGTGGAGAGTTTTTCGATTTCCCAGGTCAGTGTGTACAGACCTGCCTGTACATAAACCCCCTTCTTGTGTACATGCATGCAGAACCTTGTGTATGCACGTTAAAGATCCTTTAAGTCATATCAGTATCCAGTGTTTACGGAAACATGAAAACACCCAGCGTGCACTCATACTAAAGACTGAGTAAGTAGATTGTGCAGCAACATTACCACCAGCATAACATGGGCAAAAGAGTATGCATACATATCTTACAAAATTTGAATGCTTTAGAAAAAACCCCCAATAAAATACAACAAAATCAGCGCAGATTTAATTATCAGAATTGAGTGATGTGCTTTATTCATGGCTGTTTGATCATTTCGGAGTTCCATTATGATATTCTCTTAAAGGTGTGTACAGTTTTGAATATTAAAAGTGTATACGAATGTGTGTGTGTGTGTGTGTGTATGTGCAAGTGTATGTATCATTGTATGTGAATGCAAAGATTTTCATCTTTCATTAGTACATATACATGTATTTGTCTTGTTTAATGTGTCTGCAGAACAGGCAAAAATAGGAGTGGAGTATGTGTCATTTGTAAGTTAAATCAACGCATACCTTAGAGCAACAACGGTCTATCTCAAAAAGTTTGCATTTTTCAATTTTTTGATATGTGGTAGATATTATATAAAATTCATGATAATAAAGTGCCATAGAAGCTGTTTATCAAATTTCAAAGTTACACTGTAAAAAACGTTGTTGAACAAAATGAGCTAACAGGCTTATCACGGGGAAGAATGGATCACTTCTTCTCCGCATACTTCAGTACCAACAGGGAATGAATAGTTTCTGCAAGAACAGACAATCAGAACTGAAAACCAGTGTTGCCTGGAAGATTTACAACTTACTTTTCACCAGATTATCTTATACATCCCACACAATATTTTTGTTTGAACAACTATTATTCATGGGTATGCAATTTTGTTAATGGTACAATGGGCTATTGAATAAATATAGGGTTGTTGCCTAAACTTGGGTCTGTATTCTTGGGAGTCTCCTTTCGTGCAAAACTGGAACATCTAACAGTAGTCCGTTGTTGCTCAAAACCTCTGGCCTTTTTCTGAAACAAAAGATAAGCAACAACGGACTATCAATTTTAAAATGATTAATCAGTTTTCAGTTTATAAGCGACAACCATTTTGTGATGTACAAGTGTAAACAGGATTTTCTACATTCTCACCAAATTGTGAATATTTTGCTTGAGAATCTGATTTTTTATGAGCTTCCAAACTTTTCAAGTGAGTGTACCTCTGAACTTTTCAAAATGTCAGCCATCGAGACATAGCTTTGTTGCTCTGAGGTGTTAATGTGTATACACAGTTTATCCTCTTTGTTGTTGCTGTTGTTGTATCTATTTATTTAACTTTTTAACGCACAGAGAGAGAGCATTATTCTTGGTTCATGAAGTAGTTCACTGTGGAAATGGAATTGTTTGTAGTTTTGGTTGAGTATTGTATTGTTTTTTTTCTTTTTTCATAAAGAGAGGAAAAAAACTGATGTGATCATTTTCACCCTTTCACTCCCACACCCTAACCATCACTGCAAAAACTTAACCCTATTGCTCCTTTACCCTATCCACCAGCTTCCTGAGGGAGTCAAAGGTTAAGTTTTGCTTTGGTAACATGGTTGACAATGGAGTTTGTGGGAGTCAAAGGTTTATATTGAATTGTAATTTATCTCTCACAGTGATTATCATGATAGATTATCTGTCACAGTGATTATCATGATCGATCCTGTTTACAGATGGAAGAAGGAGATTACGTCGATCTGGTGGTGGAACGTTCAACAGAGGATGACAAGCTTATGGTGAAAAGAGTCAAGATCATTGAGGTGTCGTCAGAGCGGACAAACAAAGACAAGATTGCTGTGACTGTCAAAGTGTGGAAAAGTGCCTTCCCTATAGACGACCCTTCCAGATCAGAATGGAAATAAGTGTGCTGCTGAATGCTTGCATGCATATATACATGTACAGTGGAAACCATTTATAACAGGACCGGTTATAACAGGAATCCGGATATAACAGGGCTTTTTTCAATCCCCATTTTTTCTTCCTCTTTGTCTCTATTAAAACTTATCGGCAATAACAGGGAGACAAGAGGGCTCGATCGGTTATAGCAGGGATGCCGAGACGGGCTCTGCAGCAGAAAGGCCTAGGCCTAGACCTAGACTCAGCACGCCACGCAGTAGGCCTAGATCTAGATCTAGGCTAGCCTTGGTATACTGTGTACTGTACACTGAAAGAACACTTCGCAATGCGAGCGCAAGCGTGTAGGCCTGAGGCCACTGAGTCAGTGACTGACTGCGCCATCATTCAGTTTGTAAGCTTACTGCACACTTACACCAGACCAGATCTAGGCCTAGATCAAGAGTTAGTTGATCAGTCCTTATTTCCCTTGATATCTGATATAACAGGGATCTGATATAACAGGGATTTTGATTTGGTCCCATCATCCCTGTTATATCAGGTTTCCACTGTATATAGACCTACATAGGTCAGTAATGTATGTTTCAGTTTGCTGAAGAAGATATCACAGTATACAGATGTGGAGTGGTGTTTGTGCACACTAAGGTGTAAGCTCAGTTTGTTGTCATGACTGCATTGAATAGCATGTATATTGTCTGCTGAACTGTTTCCTTCATATGTGTAATACTGTGTGTGTGTGTGTGTGTGTGTGTGTGTGTGTGTGTGTGTGTGTGTGTGTGTGTGTGTCATTGCAACTTTTAAGAAGTGTCACTATGGCCATTGAAATGACATTGGCATGGTGTTACACAAAAAATCTGCAACACACACACACACACACAAAACACACACAATTACAAAAAATTAAAATAAAAGGACACGCTTAGAAGGTTTAGCTTTCTTTTTACTGTATAACAATAACAAGAAATGTTAACAAAATATGCGATGTAATAAATGCTTCTATACAAAATCAATGTCACAGTCTGCTTTCACTATCTACAACTTGGCAACAGGTACAGAATTACATCACACAATTAAAACACCACAAGGAAGCCGTTTCCCAACTGCCATTTACAAACTAACCCGTTCACTCCTGTAACCCGAACCCCCTTCACTCTATTACCCTAACAAACAGCTTCCTATAGGAAGCTGGTGAATAGTGCAAAGGAGGGCAAGGGTTAACCCTTCGACTCCCACACCCTGTCCACCAGCATCCTGCATTTTCAACCATGCTGGCAAAGCAAAAACCTAACCCTTTGACTCCCTCACCCTATCCACCAGCTTCCTGCATGAAGCTGATGGACAGGGTGAGGGAGTCAAAGTGTTAATTTTTTTGCAGTTGGTGGATGAGGTGCGGGAGTCAAAAGGTTAAGTCACTTCACCTGTAGCAGTCACAAGGACATCACACAAAAGAGCCCATCCTTGAACAGGTAAAACGGAACTGAGCTACCAAACAGTTACTAAGCCATGTTTACATCTCATAACAAATTACAGCCATGTTTCACTGGATATTTATATGCTAGGTGTTTGGCTGATACAGTGCAGGCATTACATGGCTGCACAGTCTGCATGCTTCATCTTCACTGAGTGTGCATACAAGGTGTCGCTGTACTTACATAACCACTAAACAACATGGCTCCAGTGTCTTTTAACTTGTGTATTTGATGTTCTGCATGCTTACAGAGGTTCAGGCATTAGCAGATCTACACATATGCTGACCTGGGAGACAGGAAAAATTTCCACCCTTTACCAGCCCAGGCAGATTCTTCATCAGAGCTTCTGACTGTTACTAAAAATCTCACCCTTTACCAGCCCAGGCAGATTCTTCATCAGAGCTTCTGACTGTTACTACTTGGCTATTTGCTCACCGTTCTAAAGGCTGACCATTGCCAAGTGGTATACAAAGCCTACACAACACTCAGAAAAAAAGAATCTAATCTATGAATGACAAGACTGATGCAGGTGAAACTGACTTCATACTACAGAATACAGTTACAATGCCTTAAAAACACACCGAGAAAGACAGGAAGGGAGAGAATGTAAAAACTGAGGGCACGCTGGTACAGATGTAACAGGATATAGTTGGACAGAGAACACAGCACATGCATGTGGAGAACAGTAACAGTATGTAATCCAAGAATATAAAATCCGCAAAATTTGGTTATAAATGTACATTGCTATGAAACTTGTCAGGAAGAAAAGGCAAATTGTTCCAAACAATTAAATGCTGATCTTTTTATGATTTTTCGCAGAGCCTTAACAGAAAAGACCCTGTGAAAGATACTGGTAACTCTTTAACAATATTTTGTGCGGGTGTGTTTGTTGTTATGCATATGAGTACAAGCATATGTGTATAATGAGGAAAACCTCTTCTTTCATAAATAATAATTAGTAGGCTACTGTATCAGAATGATTCTTGACATTTTAAAATTCACATGCATTTTTTTCTGACAGGACAAAGGGCAGAAAGCCACAAGTAAAACAAATTAACTATATACTCACACAGAAATCTACATGATGCAATATAAGCTACGCACAAAAAGTTAAGGATCACTTGCACAAAAATTCATAACTTTCAAAATAAGAAAGCCAATGCGTTGAAGTTTGGGAAACATTTAATTCCATGCTTTAGTGATAACGATACACAATTGCCTTCAATTTGAGCAATCGTTTGGTGTGTACATTTGATCAAAGTGGGTACGTATCGAAATTTGATTTCCCAAAGTCATTGAAATCACAAGACAGGGCATTCTGATGCTCCCAAAAGTTCAGTAATGGTGTAACCGCCATGGCTGTTCTGGCACTCGACGCAGCGAGTCCTCATCGAGTTGACCAGGTTGGTGAAGATCCTCTGTGGAAGCGCCTTCCACTCAGCCTGCAGCATCTGGTAGAGGTGTTGGGCATCCCTGGGAGGGGGGTGGTTGCTCCTCACTTTGTGATCCAGCTCATCCCAGAGGTTCTCAATCGGGTTGAGATCGGGACTGCATGCTGGCCACTCCATTCTGTTGACTCCAGACTGCTGCAGGAAGTCGTTGACCACCCTTGCCCTGTGGGGGCGAGCGTTGTCATCCTGGTCGACAGCGTCGGTCCCATCTGCTGCAGTGTAGGCACAGCCAGCGGTCGAAGGATCTCATCCCGGTATCGGAGGCCAGTCAGGTTACCCTGTACATGATACAAGGGTGTTCTGTGGGAAGGCTGAAGGCCCCCCAGACCATTACAGAACCTCCACCAAAGGCCACCTTTTCTTGGACAGTGGTGTCAATAAAGCGTTGCCCTGGGCGCCTCCAGACCCTCAGTCGGCCGTCGTTGTGGTTCATGGTGAAGCGTGATTCATCACTGAACAGGACCTGGGACCATTGCTGACATGTCCACCTCACGTGATGTCTGCAGAAGGCGCGGCGTGCTGCCCTATGGGCTGGAGTTAAGCATGGCCGTACAGCTGGGCGACGAGAACGGAGGTTAAACCCATGAAGGCGGTTCCATATGGTCTGCTGGCTGATGTTGATGTTAGTAGCCACCCTCAGCTGCCTTCGAATGATGCTGGAAGAGGCAGTTCTTGTCTGCAGGGCTTGTCGTTCAATGAGACGATCTTCACGTGGGTTTGTCTTCTTCGGTCGACCAGATCTGCATCTTAAATGGACCGTCCCAGTGGCTGTGAAGCGTTGAATCAGTCTGACAATGACCGAGATGGACACCTGAAATCGCCTGGCCACTTCTCGCTTGGGAACACCATCTTGGCACCATGCAACAGCTCGTCCCCTCTCAAACTCGCTCAAATTTCGTTGTGGAGGCATTGTCAGATCAGGCCTACTACTGGTGTTCTTATAAAGCCAAGCAAGAGACAGCATCTCACACATAAACAGCAGTGCTTGCACGTACATAATGGTTTTTCCATCTGGCTTGTGCAATGTGTTCAGGCAGAACGGTCCAAAACAAGGTCCTTTTTCGCAAGTTTCCGCTTTTCCGTTTGCAGCCAAGCTTAGTAGTAGAGAATCCTGTGCAATTTTCGCACTAACACAACATCGCCCACTTACAGCTGAACAAGAATTCATAACAATTTGGCTGGACTGAGAAATAAATAACAGTAGCGAACTGAGTTTATTACGCACCTGTTTTCTCATAGTGATCCTTAACTTTTTGTGCGTAGTGTACATTCCACAAATATTTACAGGCACCATTCATTACAGAAGACAGTTGCAAGTCTTGGTGGTAGTAGGCTATTAACCCTTTGACTCCCGCACCCTGGCCACCGGCATCGTGCACTGCTAATTATGCCAGCAAAGCAAAAAACTGAACCCTCTGATTCCTTCGCCTTGTCCACCAACTTCGTGCAGGAAACTGGTGGATAGGGTGAGGGAGTCAAAGGGTTAAGTTTTTGCAGTTGGTGGATAGGGTGCGGGAATCAAAAGGTTAACCGTTATCAAAAGGAGTGATCACATCATCAGAACAGTTCATAATGGATAAAGAAAAGAAAAAAAGAAGAAAACAAAAACAAACTATGAACTGGTGAAAGCTGGGTCTGCCATGTTTGATCAATAGATGGAAGACACTTTGGACACGTTGGAAATTCACTAGACGATGGTAAATACAGATGACGAGTGTGTCCATCACTTACAAAAAGTATAAAGTAATTGAATGCACTCTGAAAATGTATTCCAACCATACCTGATATCAAATGTAATGGCAAACAACAAATTTTCATTAAAAACTAAGATCCCATCACTGTTCACTATGTGTTAATTATGACACAACTGTATCACAGATGGAAAAAGAGTGAAACAGGCGATCTCACAGCTTGGGAAATTTGAACTGAATAAAATCTTCATGACGTCACAACAGTGTCTGTGGCTACCACTTACAACTGTCTACTTTATCTACAGGTACCACTGATTACAATAAATTTGTTGACAGAAAAGCAACAGTTAGCAAACAATAATCCCCAAATACTTTACTGAATACTTGTGGCACCATACTCTTGACTGTTATTATCACAAGGTTGTCATACAATGATTAAAAGGACAGTCTGAATTAATTAATTGAAACACCATTATAGACACATCTATTAAAAATCCTGGAGTACATGATAAACTATATACATTACAATCGTCAAATGACCTTAAAACAGATTGTTTGTAAGAAAGGATCTCAGGAAGGCCTCTTATAAGTTACAATGTATGTTTTAAAAAGTCAAATCTAAGGTATTAAACTGGCCAATAGTTGGACTTTTATTTATTCTTTTCAATATGCACCTATTTGACTATAAAAATGTCCGCTGTTCTGATAAAAAATACATGTAAAATAAATGTTAGGTCTGTTTAATATCATTTGTATACAGATGACAGAACTAGGCACACAGCACTTGTCAGTTATGCAGCAATGCATTACAGCCAAAATCCAGTTGTGAAACATGAACGCTGGGTCATTCCAGAATTGAATCAACCAGCTAAAAGAAACCAGACTGCCAATTTTTCATGGCCAAATAGAAGGAAAGCATACTACATGTACCAAACAATTCTGGCACTGCTGTGCTTTTCTTCACAGAAACTGTATGTTGACACTGGTGCCAAAGAGGTTTTGTAACGATGTTATCAGAATGATACAATTATCACATTAACCCTCAATGAAAATCAGCCTCTTTCTCTGCAGAAACAGTTACAAGTAAAAATGCTAAAGACTGCTACATAAGATTTCAAACCAACGAACGAAACTTGGTCATACTGACTAAATGTCAGCATAAAAAGACAGTAAAAGGCAATAAGAAGACGAATTAGTGTGTGTGTGTATATGTGTGTGTGTAATATATATATATATATATATATATATATATATATATATATATATATATATATATATATATTATACACACACACACATATACATACACACACACATATATATTTGAAAATGTATTCATATATATATATATATATATATGAATGAATAAATTTTCAAAATTTCTTTAAAAGGCAGAAAGAGCTGAAGTAATGTATAGATTACAGGATAAACACACTCAACAGGATGAACAAACATGTAACAGGATATTATCGAAGTTAACAAATATCCAGTGAAAAAGGTAAAAAAAAGAACAGTATGTTTTAGTAGGCTGATACATCAAAGTTTAAAATCATGCTTTGATGAAAAACCACAAACAGAAGCTACTCACAATTATAAGCTATGATGAAAACAAAATTTTTTTTGGTGAAAATTGTCACAAACGATATGAACTATAATTTCTTGAGCAATCAATAACAACATTTTTGCTGTCAAGTTTTCAACACACTTGTTCATTTTGAGCAGCTGATTTAGGAGAAAATGAATTCCGCTAGACTACGGTACATGAAGAAATACAAAATGCATCACAAAATGAACAATAAATGATTTTGGCATTATCACTTGCTCAGAGAGATTACTAACTCAATGATATAACTATCGTAACTATGATAATTGAAACTAAGATATAATAATAATACCATGACTGAACCTGCAGTGACACTTTAATCATTTTGTTCACATGGCTTGATATCTGAATTGCCAATTACAAAAGATCAATCAAATATATCAAAGCTAATGAGAAAAGATGAGATAAACAAGTCTACTGGAAAAAGAACTTGTATGAAAAGACCAGCTACCAGCACACAGTGTACAAAACTGTATGCAGACAAATTCATTCTTTAATTTAACAGTAACACTGCAAAACATACCAAAATCCATTAATATCAGGGAGGGTGTGTGTGTGTGTGAGTGTGTGTGTGTGTGTGTGTGTGTGCACGCGCATGCAAGAGACAAGAGACAGCATGCGTGTGTGTGTGTTTGTGTGTGTGTGTGTGTGTGTGTGTGTGTGTGTGTGTGTGTGTGTGTGTGTATGTGTGTGTGTGTGTGTGTGTGTCCGTCTCTGTGTGTGTTACACAAAGCAAGTATTCATACAAAAAAATCACACTTGTTTCTTATACAGTAAACCAAAGAATGGCCTATTTTAAAGCCAATTCGCTTTGTATCAAGCCAAGACAGGAACAGAAAGAAGAGACTGACATTCCAGTTTTGACAAACTGACAGGATTTAACATCTCTCAAAACGTAACAAGACATCATGGATCACAAGTATACTATGGAAATATAAAGCACAGAGGAAAAAGCAGCAGTTTGTTAGTCAGAGACAATAATGGATAACAATATTGGCTGAAAATATGTACATATATTCAATTCACTGACCTTCATCTGGACATAAAATTAAATAAGACAAAGATCAGGGCTCAATTGCACAACCAATCTTAGACTGTGCACTTTGGTAAGTTTGCTTTCGGTTTAAGCAAAGTTGGAACAGATGGAGCTTTGCGCATGTACACTCAGGTGAGCAAGCTTATGCCAACCAATTTCCTCCCCTTAAATTTTTTTTTTATTATAGATAATCACACTTAGGGGCCTAAGATCCACTGTGCAGTTTGCCCTGGGCAAGCCTTGTGTTTTCTAACAACAGGCAACTATGAAAAGATCATGGCATCTGATATCTAACAATAGGTTATACAAAATGAACACAGCCTACACAAAACGGTCTACCTGTCAACACAGCACCCACCACAATAACATCTGTATAATCAAGAAGTGTCAACTTACTTGAAAAAAAAAGTGCAAATTTGCATTTATCTTAAGCTGGTTTTAACAGCTAACACTTGTTTCATTACATTTTCAAAATAACACAAAAGCGATATGAAAATTCTGTGCGGCTTTTATGTTTATCTGCACTTTGTATTCTTAGAGGTAGCAATACAGACTCTCAGACTGATCTCAAACAATTTATCACAATAACAGTACTAACATACAGACGATCTTGGGTTGGAAACATCCCTAAACATTATCCACAACAGTTATCTTGACACTTATTATGAACAAAATAACGGTTTGAAGAGGATGTATCCAGTGATAATTATTTCCTGGAAATTAGAGGATCAGAGATGGCATGCAAAATTCACATCCAGATCTTCAGTGGGTTACCAGGATATTCAGGAGATCACATTTTATAACTGCTAGAAAATGATGTGAAACCATGAGAACCCACACACACACACTTGCACACATAAATACATGAGGAAAGAGACAGAGACACAGAAATGGATATGAAAAGAGGAGTAAATGACAATAAAACTTCACAAAACACTCCAGATATATGCTGATTTACCGACTGAATTCAGACTCAGGCACCTCTGTTAGCATGCCAATTGATGAGACATTGTTTTAGATGATGAAAAGGGAGCTTTCATGAGGCTTGCCATACTTATCACTCTAGGCCAAGTTGGCTGAAGCAGGTGATCCTATGGTCCGCTCATAGGCTAATTTGAAGGTTCTTGTTGAATTGCACTAGAGAAGAGTTTCTAAGCGGAAGCTGTTCATTGATCGGAAACTTCTAAAACTGCAAGGAAAGTTTAGGCTTATGTTTTCATCAACTTAGTTCATGGCAGACCAGATGAAAGTGCACATGCATGATGCATTGCTCGATGCTATAGTGCATACAGCAGAAAATAGTGGGTAAATTTCATACGATTTACTGATGCACTAGCCTAAATCCAGTGTGTCAAAGAGGGATTGCATGCGTCAAGAGATGCATGTTTGTGCGTAATAATTATCATTGGTATCTTCCGATTGCATATTATGGACAAAATTAAGTTCAACAGAAACACAAGATTGCATATTATGGACAAAATTAAGTTCAACAGAATACCCTTGTGTTGAAAACTTGTGTTTTGTTTTCATTCTGTTCATACATATTAAGTATTAACAGGACCCAAAATTACCATAACACAAAACCAGGTATAAAAAGTGATTCAAGTACATAGCAATCGATTATGGCTGTTTATGCAAGTCTAAAGTGGGAAAAAAGTGTACTCATTATGAATCATTACATAATGTAATGCTCACATACGAGCAATTTTGGGCATTTTTCTTGATCAAGACATAAAATGACAAATCACTGTGACACACACTTAACTGAAACATACTTAGTGTAATTGTTATTGAAATTGTTACATCATTTGGTGTTACTGTATGATATGAACATGATTTGATGTTACTTTGACACAAGAAAATGTCATGATAAGTAAGTACAAGCAAACAAACAAATAAACAAGTGAATAATGTAAGCCTGTTTAATTACAAAAAAAAAAGAACCAACACAACTCATAACAAGGCAAAATCAACACAAGGTCCCTTCAATACTATCCACCAATACAGAAAAAAAAGATGTGTGTGAAGATTTAGTAGCATTGTAGTCAAAGTGTGAGTATGTGTGTGTGTGTTTATGTGTGTGTGTGTGTGTGAGTGAGAGTGAATGTGTGTGTGTGTGTGTGTGTGTGTGTGTGTGTGTGTGTGTGTGTGTGGCGTGCGTGCGTGCGTGTGTGTGTGTGTGTATGTGTGCGTGAATGAGAGTGAATGTGTGTGTGTGTGTGTGTATGTGTGCGTGAGTGAGAGTGAATGCGTGTGTGTGTGTGTGTGTTTGTGTCAGAGAGTGTGTGTCAGCAAACAGATAAAAATGTGGAACAGAGAGAGCGTGTGAGCAAATCTGTAAAAAACATGGAACAGAGAGAGTATGTGAGCAAATCTGTAAACGATATGGAATACTGTCATCAACATATTTGTAAGCACACAAGCTTTGTTGGTCATGATTTTTCAAAGAAGGCTCATGAAGCATTGGTAAGAATACAACACATTACCTGGAATTTCAGCAATTTTGCGTTCCACATTTACACCACGTGATCAAAATCGCGACAATGTCATTGCGACACACATCCTGTCCTGCATACAAAAACTTATTATTTCGCTCTCTTTCTCATTCTTTCCCTCTCTCTCTCACACACACACACACTCTCTCAACTCTGTCATGATTTCAAGCTTTGTGGTAAAACTGTAGAGTTGATGTGACCAAAACACAAAAAGACATGGTGTGACCATGTTTTTTTCCACATGTGTATGCTCAGAAAAAAAGAGGGTAGGAGTGACAGATGCTTGTGGAAAAATGCAAATGTAAAAAACGTGGTCAATCATTACCCTTTTCTACAAAAATGTATACCTGAGAACACTTTTGTTTCAACCATAAGAAGGAAGGAAATAAACAAATACCCTGCACACACACACACATGAACAGATATGATAAAAACCACAAAAGAACACATTTGCAAGGCCACAAACAACCAGAACAAAATGTCATTGGCCAAACAACATCACCTGACTAAAGTACACAACTGACCAAATCACAAGTACTGATTCAACACCACATGCAGGTCTTTTTCCTTTTCTTTTCCTCTTTGCTCTGCTACTCTGTTAATAACATTGCAGGTATTCACCTGATTCAACACCACATGCAGGTCTTTTTCCTTTTCTTTTCCTCTTTGCTCTGCTACTCTGTTAATAACATTGCAGGTATTCACCTGATTCAACACCACATGCAGGTCTTTTTCCTTTTTTCCTCTTTGTTCTGCTACTCTGTTAATAACATTGCAGGTATTCACCTGATTCAACACCAAATGCAGGTCTTTTTCCTTTTCTTTTCCTCTTTGTTCTGCTACTCTGTTATAACATTGCAGGTATTCACCTGATTCAACACCAATGCAGGTCTTTTCCTTTTCTTTTCCTCTTGTTCTGCTACTCTGTTAATAACATTGCAGGTATTCACCTTAAGGATTCAGAAACTGAGAAAGAATGTCTTACTCCTGATACAACCTGTCTTTTCAAAGATATGCCATAAAACAAAAGGCAAACGAGTCAGTTTCTTCTTTGCCTAAACTGTGTGGATTTCAAATTTGTGGCTCTTGGTGAACAGACACAAGTAAAACTTTCCTTCAGAGTCTTACCTGTAAAATTAAAAACGCCATTTATCGATGAAAAAAAAAATACAATGACAGAACAACCCTTCTGCATCACAATTAGTGTTCTGTAGCACATAACTTTGTTATTTACATGAATAACCTGTAAATGTGCATGTATGCATGTGATGTAAGCATTCAAGTATAACATGTAAGTTCTGAGAGAGAG
Organism: Monoplex corrugatus; assembly: GCA_030674185.1. Lineage (NCBI taxonomy): Eukaryota > Metazoa > Mollusca > Gastropoda > Littorinimorpha > Ranellidae > Monoplex > Monoplex corrugatus. The sequence continues at coordinate 70,106,018 of CM060311.1, read as the reverse complement.
AGAGAGAAATGATAGTCAGATGGGTACATTGTTCATATTAACATTTTGATTTATTAAACCAGATCTACAAATTGCAGCAGTACCCACTCCTTCACCGTTTGTTCTGTTCACATCATACCAATATACACAGATCATACAATCAGAAAATGCCCAAAAATTTGTAACAAGATATTTAACCAGTTGAATGAGCAAACACAACTACATGAATATCAACACCAGGAGGAAGCACACTATTAATCTATGCAGCATCACAACAACAATATCATGCATATGACATTGATTTACATACACTAATACAACCCTTAATTGTCAGCAGACCCTGGACTAAGAAGTCTGGCCCAGGTCTTTGTTCCAACGACTGAATCCAGGATCTGAGCCCTTCTTGGGTAACTGACACAGGCATGCGTTTGATCAAAAATACAATAATTATATCGGCACATAACTAGTCAAAATGCCTGTTAAACTAAATTACTGATACTGGCATGGATGTAATATCATATCTTTTCAAGGATTAATACAGAAGATTTACTGTATTTATTGTGATCAGAATGCCCATGGCACAGACACAGACACAGACACAAAAAGATCTAGTTCGAAATGCCTGACTGCCTGACATCTGAAAACTGGCACAGATATAAATGGTTGACATCAGAAATCCTGTTTTTTCAAGGACCCTAATGCCTAATTAAATAACACAACTTTCCAAAAAGAGTCTGTAGGCACATTTCCAAATGACAGACGCTCCTCAATATCATATTTAAATAAACTCATTCTTTTTTGAAGTGATTTTTGCACTGAGCTTTATTGTTGACAAACTTTTCCTCATTCCTTTTTTTCCTTTCTAACAGATACCCATTTTTAAATTTGTTTCCTTTCTAAGTGATACTCATTTTCGTCTTCCTCCTGGAAATCCTCATCTTGCCAGTCGATCTTCTTGGCACGGATCACCGCACGCAGCATGGATTCAATGCGCTGTGATTGTTCCCGAAGGTCTTTGATATTGCGCTTCAGTTTCTTGATGTCCGCGCTCAACTTGTCCTGGTTTTCTTGGACTTTCTCCATTTCATCCTGCACAATAAGACTGTCATGGTAAAGGCTGGTTATAGTCCATGCAGTTGTGCTGCATACATGTGTATGTGTGTTTGTGTGGGTCCGCGCGGTGTTTGCATGTGTGCCTGTGCATGCATGTGTTGCATGTGCATGCGTGTGTGTGTGTGTATGCGTGTGTGTGTGCGCATGTGTGTGTGTGCACATGCATGCATTTCAAAGATGACATTGTCTTCTGAATTATTGATGTAAATCAGATAATTGATGTAAATCAGATAAAAAAAGAAAGCAATATTCAGATTAATATCTCCTGTCTCTAATACTTTTCCCTCATACTTTTTATACAACTTTTTGATTCATTAGTTGCACGTGTTAAATTATAAACTGCTACCACTCCAAACATTTGACCATAAATGTAGTACAAATCTGTACAAAAATGAAAACAGTGAGAGAGAGAAAAAAAAAAGAAAGAAAAAAAGAAACAATAAACGAACAAACATTAAAAAAAAAAAGCTTAGAAATCTAAATTTAAAGATGCTCATATTTCTTTTCACTGTGATACACACACTGGATTGTATCAAGTGAAACTATTCACAATGTTATATTGGGCCATGATGCACATTTGATAAAGATACAAACAATTTGGAAATAAGTTTTGACATATATTGTTAACACAGACACATATATACACATGCGCACATGCTGATCTAAATTAATACTCTATGATTTACGTTTACTATGAGAGACTGAGAGAACGTAACAGGAAAGAGAGGATTTTTAAGAGGATCAGAGAGACAGGATTTTCCCCCCTTTTTTTTTTTCTTTCCATGTTTTTTGTTTTCATTAAAAAGCAGATTTTTCCCCCATTATGGAATGGCCTTAATCTTTACGTTCCACGAAGAAAACAAGTGGGTCGAAATTGGATTTATTCTTCCTACTTCCCAAAAGCATGAACTGGCCTTAGTCTTTAAAATTCTGCAATGAAAACAAGGACTGACCAGTTCAGAGTTAAGACATTCCTGCAGAGAGTTGGTGGTGAGAATACTTTGAGAGAAGAAGCATGAGATATTGGGGGCAAGGGGGGGGGGGGGGGGGTATTGAACATGTGCAGGTTGGATTTTTCCCCCTATTTTTTAAAAGCATGAATTGACTTTCATCTTCAAAGTTCTACAACGAAAACAGTTAGGACTGACCAGTACAGGGTTATGATGTTCCTGCAGAGACTTGGTGGTGAGAGTACTCTGAGAGAAGAAGTGTGAGGAATGTGGGTGGGTGTATTGAGCAGGTTGGACTTTTTCTTCCCTATTTTCCAAAAGCATGAATTAACTATAGTCTTTAAGGTATTTAACAAGAAACAGTTAGGACTGACAGTTCAGGGTTATCTCTTTGGAGACGTGCCTTAAAACGGCTGCTGAAACTGTTGAGACGCACAGTTTTTGGTACTTTTAAAAAAAATTATGAAGAATAACCAACAACAATAAACCTATCATGTTATATTTGTTTAAAAAGGTCATTATGTCTACTTTGTAACTGTGCAGACCGCTTGTTTATGCATGCTTTCATTTTTTTCTGATTTTCCATTGAAAAAGGCATGCAAATAGCTTTAAAAAAAAATTTTTTTTGATGTACACACACTTATCAAACTGCTGCTTATAATCCATTGAGTATCAATGTCACAAAACTGCACTTAACCCGTTCCCTGCTTGGAACGAGTGCCACTCGTAGTAAAAACCAAAAATCACCACGCCCGTATACGAGTGGGTCTCGTAGTAACCGCATCACGGAAAGTGGAAAAATCTAAATGGGAGATGACCGGGTAAAGTGTTTACAACTCTTCTACTGAGGTCAAGGAAAGACCCCGTTCCCTTCACGTGACCGGTCACTGACCACAGGGTGTGCTAATTGGAGTTGAGAGGTCGGAGCTAATTATCATATTCAAGATGGCTGCGCAACCTAGCACATCGTCGGCTCGTCCCGTTTTCAAGCGATATACTGCACTTGACGTTTTAGATGAGATCTTCAATGATCGAGACAGTGGTGACGAAGACCTCGGAGGATCGGATCCTGATGTTAGTGAGGAGGAGGAGACGGATGGGAATCAGCACCATCCACTTTTATCCGAGATAGGTGCTGGTGATGACGACGATCCTCTGTTCGCTCCAAGTGATACGAGTGAGGAAACCGGCGCTAGCGAGGGTGACGAAGCAGAAATGCCGGAGCCCGTGCCATCAACGAGCACTGCACCCCCTCCTGTCATGAGGCGACGGGGTCGTGGACGTGGTAGGGGCTCTGGAAGACGGCGAGGATCCCGTGGAAGCGGCAGAGGGCGTGGCGTGAGGCGTGGTCAGCAAGAGCTGATCAGAGAATGGAGAGAAGCTGATGCACAGCCCCCCAACCCTGATGTTGTTTTCACTGGAAATCCAGGGTTGAAAGTCAACTGTGCTAATTTTCGGCCAGTTGACTACATAGAATTATTTTTTTCTGACCTGATCAACCATCTGGTTGTTCAAACAAATTTATATGCTGACCAGTTTCTGGAAGCACACCCCAACCTTCCAGAATTTTCAAGGGCCAACAAGTGGGAGAAAGTTGATGGTGCAGAAATGAGGAAGTTTCTGGGCCTGGTTCTGCTGATGGGCATTGTGCGCTTGCCTTCAATTGAACTGTACTGGTCCAAGAAGCTGCTGTACAGAGTTCCAGTCTTCAGTTCCATCATGACCAGAAACCGGTTCCAGGCAAGTAGCTCTGTTTTTCTTTTTTTTAATTTTTATTTTACTAAAGTATGGGAAATAATAACTGTATGGATAGGTGGGACTGTGTGTGTGTGTGTGTGTGTGTGTGTGTGTGTGTGTGTGTGTGTGTGTGTGTGTGTGTGTGTGTGTGTGTGTGTGTGTGTGTGTGTGTGTGCACATAAGCATTATTTATTTCTGTGTGCAAGTTTTCCTACAAGTTTGTTCAATTTGTAAAACACAAAAGCACTTTTTTGGTACCATTGTGGTGTTTTTATATTCTTCTTGTGTGTGATACTGTTAGTGTGTGCTTGTGTAAATGTGTACATGTGTGTGTGTGTGTGCTTGTGTAAATGTGTACATGTGTGTGTGTGTGTGTGTGTGCATGCACGCATGTGTGTGCATAAGCATTATTTATTTCTGTGTGCAAGTTTTCCATACAAGTTTGTTCATTTTGTAAAACACAAAAGCACTTTTTTTGGTACCAGTGTGGTGTTTTTATATTCATGTGTGTGTAATACTGTTAGTGTGTGTTTGTGTAAATGTGTACATGTGTGTGGTGTGTGTGTGTGTGTGTGTGTGTGTGTGGTGTGTGTGTGTGTGTGTGTGTGTGTGTGTGTGTGTGTGTTGTGTGTGTGTGTGATGTGGTGTGTAGTGTGTGTGTGCCCAGTTGTGGGTCTGCTTACTTATCTTGAAAGTTTATTCTGTATTTCAGATTCTTCTTCAATTTCTGCATTTCAACGACAATGCAGCCATGCCAGCACCAGGTGATCCAGGGTATGACCGTCTTTACAAGATTCGTCCCATTCTGGATCATCTGCATGAGAAGTTCCAGGAGGTGTATGAGCCCCGGCAAGCGGTGTGTGTTGATGAAAGTCTACTTCTTTGGAAGGGTAGATTGATATTTCGTCAATACATACCTTGAAACGTGCCCGGTTTGGTATAAAAATCTATCTTTGCTGTGAGTCCGACGGCGGTGTCAGGGGAAGTGGTGGCTTACTGCTACCGCTTCAAGGTGTATGCCGGAAAGGAGGACCCCATCAACGAGGTGCAGCCTGTCCTGGAGTCTGTGAATGCAGACAACCCCACTCTCTCGACCAGCGAGAAGATGGTGCTGTACCTGGTAGCCCTTCTCCTGGAAAAGGGCTACCATGTCTACACGGACAACTGGTACAGTAGTCTGAGGCTGTACCTCTACCTCCTGGAATGGAACACCTTGGCCTGCGGCACCGTCCGGGAGAACCGGGGTATTCCAGAGGAGCTACGTGGTGTGAAGCTGGACCCCGGATCATCAGCTGCTCTTTGTGGTGACAACAAGATCATCGCCATAAAGTACCACAGCACAAAAGTGGTGCACCTGCTGTCCTCTGCGCACGGCCACACTGAGGCACCGATTCCAGACCGGGGACGACGGGGAATCAACATTCGTCCGTCCGTTTCATCGCAGTACAACAGGAATATGGGTGGAGTCGACAAACAAGATCAGCTGCTTCATCCATATGACTGCACACGGAAGTCGATGAAATGGACAAAAAAATTGTTTTTCCATTTTCTGCAGGTTGCAGCCTGCAATGCCTTTATTTTACAAAAATCAAGAGGTGATGACTCCTGTAAAACTTTCCTAGGTTTTACGGAGAGTATCATCATCTCTTGGATTTGGCCAGACCAGGTGCCTGCTGTGGAAGAAGGCAAAACGGATGACGAGGTGAGGATGGGTGCAAACCACTTTTTGTTCCCACTGCCACCGACACCAAACAAGGTTGCCCCTACCAAGCCATGCCGGGTCTGCACCAAAAAGCTGAGAGTGCGGAAGGAATCCCGCTACCATTGCCCCTCCAAGCCTGGATTGTGCTTAGGCCAGTGTTTCAAGGACTACCACACCAAGTTTGCATATTGGCAGTAGGATAATCTGTTGTTTTTTTTTGTTTTTTTTTTTCTTAGTTACACATTTCATTCTCTTCTGCTTTTTTGTTTTCTTAGTTTTCCATTCTACAGTGTTTTTTTTTTCCTCACCTGTGCGTGTGTTCAGTTTTGTGAATGCTGTGACCAGACCAAGTGCCATCAGTGAAAGAAGACCAAGTGGAGTATAGAATGAATCCCCTTGAGTGTTTCTTTGAACCACAATTTGGACAGACAAAAAAAAGAACACCATCTCCTAAAGTTATGAAGCAGGGAATGCAGACAAGCTGAGGATTATGTCCAAGCGCAAGTGCTGGATTCCTATAGAACAGCATGGCAGTAATGTGAGTAGGCCTACACTATGTTTAGAAACACTAACACAGTTCCTACAGTGTTTTGTGTAATAACAAATGGATACCATGTGTGTGTGTATGTGGGGGGGGGGGTGTCTTTGTTTTTATCAGACAATTGTTTATTTTTTTCTTCAGACTTTTTTTTTCCATAGTTGTCATTTTGAACACTTACCAATATTTATTATACTATAACAATTTGGACCACACTGTGTACTTACAGTGATGTTGAGTAAACACTAACAGAAGTTTTTGTCAGTGTTTTACAGGTTTTATGTGTTGTAACATGTGTATGTTTTTAGAAACTTTTATTTTTTGTAAAACCACCATCCGTTATATCCCTGTCCATCTTCCTAATGGCTAATAAAATTACACTATTGTTACATAGCATTATAGCTTGGGGTAACAGGAAAGAGAAGCCATAAAATCTAAGTCATATGTCAACAAATGAATAAGCAGTGATTGAGGTACTGAACCTACCCCAAATAGTAAAATTATGCCCCTTTCTAGTAGAATTGGGGTACCCCCAGTAACATACAGATTGTTACACAGAGGGACATTTATTGACAACAGTTTGAATCCCACGTGTTTGTAATGTTGTTGAGCAAACACCAAAAGGTATTTTTGCTGTGTTTAGTGGGCTTTTATGTGCTGGATTGTTCTAAAACTCTCAAATTGAAAACAAAACAAAAACTGTTTTATCACATATTGTTAGTGTGAACCATCATCATTACCAACAAAATCAAATTAGAATGATGTGAAATTGTAGACAAGGGTATAAGGAAGAAATCCACAAAAAATCTAACAAATAACTCAATAAATGGATGAGTAATGTACATGTTAGTGAACATACCGTGAAAAGCATGATTATGCCCCTTTTTACCTAAAAAATAGTACCCCCAATTATGAGCAGATTATAATCAAGAACAACATTCCTTGGGATTTATATGACTGTCATGTGTTAGTGCTGATGTTGAAATAAATAGTAAGACCACTTTTTGAGTGTTCTGACTCATTTTGTTTGGCACAATGTGTTTGTGTATACTCGAAAACTGTTATTTTTGGTAATATTTTTATAATTATGTCAGTTTCTGCTATACTAATTATCAACATAATCAAGTTATTTTGACAGGACATTGTAGACCAATGCATAACAACAAAACATACAAAAAATCAGAGAGATCTGTCAAGAAATAAGTGAGCAGTAACCATTTTATTGAACATACCCAAAAAAGCTAAATTTTACCTTGGCATACAGTTATTCAAATGTGCTATTATTCTGAGCAGTGAAGGGGTTAACATGTCACAGGATATACATCCTTCAATGGAAGTCACTATGAGTTCTGCTTTCATGAGTATTTTGTCCCAAAAATGACTGATTACAGGCGTAAAGTCTTCTGACTCTTTGAAATTCCTTCGTTTGGGGTGCTGCGAAAACAAGCCCAAAATAGATTTCCAACAGTCTGCTACAGTTAAAGGGAAAGAAATCTACTTAGAAAAGTGGTTAAACTGTGCTTTAACTTAGCATAATCTCCCTTACTACAGCATGCAAACTGTCCAGGGAAAAAAAATCATAACATCCTCTGCAGCTTCCACTGTGGAGTGTCACAGTCAAGAGACTGAGCTCCGCAGCCTGAGCTGCAGTGTATCGCCAACAAGTTGAGATGTTCCTGTAAAGACTTGGTGGTGAGAGTACTCTGCGAGAAGAAAACATGAGATATGTGTGAAGGGAGGGGGTACTGAGTATGTGCAAGTTGGAATTTTTCTTCCCTATCTTTTAAAAGCATGAACTGACTATAATCTTTAAGGTCTACAACAAAAAACAGTTAGGACTGACCAGTCCAGGGTTAAGATGTTCATGCGACAACTTGGTGGTGAGAGTACTCTGAGAGAAGAAGCGTGAGATGTGGAAAGGGGGGGGGGCATTGAACATGTGCAGGTTGAATTTTTTGTTCCTAATTATTTAAAAGCATGAATTGACTTATAGTCTTTAAGTTCTACAATGAAAACAGGACTGACCAGTTCAAGGTTAAGATGTTCCTGCAGAGACTTGGTGGTGAGAGTACTCTGAGAGAAGTGTGAGATGTGGGGGGCAGGGAGGACACTGAGCATGTGCAAGTTGGATTTTTTCTTCCCTGTTTTTCAAAAGCATGAACTGACTTTTAGTCTTTAGGTTCTACAATGAAAACAGTTAGGACTGACCATTTTAGGGTTAAGATGTTCCAGCAGAGACTTGGTGGTGGTGAGAGTACTCTGAGAGAAGAAGTGTGAGATATGTGGGAATGGGGGGGGGGGGGGGGGGGGTTATTGAGCAAGTGCAGGTTGGGTTTTTATTTCCCTATTTTTTAAAACCATGAATTAACTTTCAGTCTTTAAAACTTTCAGTCTTTAAAGTTCTACATCCAAAACAGGACTGACCAGTTTAGGGTTAAGATGTTCCTGCAGAGACTTGGTGGTGAGAGTACTCTGAGAGAAGCAAGAGATATGGAGGGCAGGAGGGGGCACTGAACATGTGCAGATTGGATTTTTTCTTCCCTATTTTTTAAATGCATGAATTGACAATAGTTATTAAGGTCTATGACAAAAAACAGTTAGGTCTGACCAGTTCAGGGTTAAGATGCTCCTGTAGATATTTGGCGGTGAGAGTACTCTGAGAGAAGAAACATGAGATGTGGGGAAGAGGGGTGGGGATTGAACATGTGCAGGTTGGATTTTTGTACCCTATTTTTCAAAAGCACGGATTAACTTTCAGTCTTTGAAGTTCTACATCGAAAACAGGACTGACCAGTTTAGGGTTAAGATGTTCCTGCAGAGACTTGGTGGTGTACTCTGAGAGAAGAAACGTGAGGTGGGGGAATTTTTCTTCCATATTTTTTAAAAGCATGAATTGACTATAGTCTTTAAGTTCTACAATGAAAACAGGACTGACCAGTTCAGGATTCAGATGTTCCTGCAGAGACTTGGTGGTTAGAGTACTCTGGGAGAAGAAGCGTGAGATGGGGTTGCTGAACATGTGCAGGTTGGGCTTGATGGTCTTGCGTTTCACAAAGGCTTTGCGACGGATGAAGTCTGGGATCACTCGCTCTACATCCAGAGCTAGCTCCACCTGATCAAGACAAAGCAGGATTTTTTCCTTCATTAATAACCAATGAACCTTCTATGGGTCTGGCAGGTGTAGCAAAAGGACCTGGAGTTTGTGAATGAGGTTTGTATGATAACTGTGAAAACATCACGCCCATCAAATGGCAACAACACAACAATAATTATACACAAATCTGAACTTAAGAAAGAATGCTAGTCTGCATTTAGCATAAACATTTGACCGCAAAAGACTTGTGACATAAAAATACTGAAACAAGGGGGCTGCCAGTTGTAAGTCTACAATTAGAACAGATACCTAGTAACCAGAATTTCAAGAGAATTTACTTTTCAAGCCGAATTAAACTTTTCAAGCAAAATACAAAACCTAAACAAAGAGAATGTTGAGAAATGCTCATTTCTCTCAGCCACCCGTAGACTCTTTAATTAAAACGTTAGGCAATACAGCAGACTGAACCATTTTAAAATCTAGGAACATGATCCATCAGTCTTTGGGCACTACCCATAGTGTGACAACATGTCAAAGAGATGTCTTACCTGCATAGCCATACGTTTGAGGGCTGCCTGTTCTTGTACTGCCTTGATGTCGTCTACAGCCAAACCAACCTGCACACACACAATATTTTCTTTGTTGCTGTTTATTTCACTGTAACTCAGCAGAGTTCAATAAGGAGATGGTAAAGCAGAGCTGTTTCCATTGACAGATTATGTCAGAATCAGCACTACTATTTCTGTTGTGCTAATTAGAATCTCAAGACTTCAGCTACACCTAGGTTTAAGCATATGCTTCTACCCTTTCACTCCCAGAATTATTAGTAATATCTGCAAGAAAAAAATAACCACTATCAACCTCACAAAAAATTCACTTACATTCAAATAATACTCAGAAGTATATAACATAATACTCAAAAGTATCTAAAAATACATGTTTAATCGAAAGGATAATGAATGGAGAATACAATATTCTTATCTTCACTGTTGACAGGATGTGAACACACAATCATGGAAAGATAACCAAGATTTTAACCCTTTGAGTGCCGTTTGACATCTGGTGCTTTCCATGTGCCGGGGAAAAACGTTGCATCAATATCATGGACACCAAAACAACAGTTGCCTTCATATTTGTGGGAATCTATGCATGAAATTACACAGACTGATGCATAAGACATGACAAAATATATTTTCAGATGATTTATGTGGTAATTTCTCTCCCATTTACATTAGGCTAAAACATGTGTCAAAACTACCTCTGTTAATTTTACATTTGTAACAAGCAGAGTGACTGAAAGTGTTAAATAACAAACCAACCAAAGTGTACTTCTGAGATTGGGAAGCTCACAGACAAGCATGAAGAGAAGAGGGACTACCTATTCTCATGGGAGCTTTCACATGGGGGAGAAATGTGGCAAACTTCAGGGCAGACAATAACCAAGTCTGGCTCTGAAACTAAGCAATTTCTGTCAAGCGTAAAAGGTGTAATAGGTGACTGTTGTATATGCGATGGATCAGAACAGGCGCTACTGAACACCATCCAAACGATCCAGCATCCATGCCATTTCTCCTCTGGTAAACAGCTTCAAGGTAGCCGGCTTGATAATGAAAGCTCATACAGATCCCTCGCGCTGGGAATATGACAGGATAAACTTTGGGAATGTGCTTGTACACTAAAATAAACAAAGGAATAATAAAAAAAAATAAATAAATAAAGGAATGCCAAAAAAGCCCTGCATAATATGAGACAATTACATACCCGCCTGTTTACCTGCTTTCCTCTAGTTATTGGATATTCCTGATCTAAACTACTTCATCAAATAGGAAGACCACTGCCCAGACCGGAACCAGGTAGCAGGGGTGGCCACAACAGTGGTACCTGGCAGTGGATGTCTTATTACCATTTTCTCAATCTCCCAGCAAATATTTTGCAGTTAGTATGGCCTTTGTCAAAGGCGGATGTGATGCGTCTAGTGTTTCGGCTAGTGACTGCGTGCTTGTCAACTCGCGCTTTCACAGCCTACACCGCTGGCTAGCACTGCTGCTTGCAGCTATGCCAAAAGAAGAGCAGAATGCGTAAGTCTCTTCCTGTCAGTACATAGCCTCTCCATCAGCAAGCCGTATGTTGTGCCTCCTCGTGGCGACAGGCGGTAACTGAGCACCTCACGGACTCAGGCTAGATCTCGTGGGACTTGGAGGAGGTCTGGTCCCCAGACGTGCGGCATGCAGGCCCATCGGTGTGTGGATATGCCCTGGTGCCCACGAACCAGATCCCCAAGCTATGGGTAAATAGCTCCACTGCCTTGTGGACATCTTGGGAGAGAATAAGGCTAAGGGAGTTAACCCTGAAAAAAAACGATGGAAGGCAAGGGGAAACCACCATCGTATTTTCCCCAGGACAATTATGGACAGAGGAAAGATGAAAAGTGAAGTTAACGACGTGAATAGGTGCTCCGGTGGAGCATCTTCGTCCGGTAGGGACTGTCATGCGGCGCAGGTGACACCAGACTGTCAACCAGCTACTGCGACCAAACCACTGTCAACCAGCTACTGCGACAAAACCACACCCAAACTCAAACTTAGAAACACCAAAATAGCAACATGGAACATCAGAACACTGTTGCAGAAGGAAAAATAGACAACATCAAATAGAGATGGAAAGGCTTAATATTTTAGGACTAGGGGAAGTGAGATGGAAGGGGGCAGGCATGATAACATCAGGAGAATACACAGTGATATACTCTAATAATGGTAATTCACATGAAAGAGGAGCGGGCATCATAATGGACAAAGACAAATCAAAAGCAGTTAAAGGATACTGGGCTGTGTCCGACAGAGTTTTGCTGGTCAAACTGGGAGGCAAACCATTTGATATCAACATCATCCAGGTGTATGCACCAAATCCGCAAGTACTCAGGAAGACATCAACAACTTCTACGAAGTATTAGAGATGGCCAAGGTCCAATGTAATCACAAGAAGTTACAGTCATAATGGGAGACTTTAATGCTAAAGCGGGACAGGATAGGGTGGAGGATATAGTTGGACCTCATGGCCTTGGTACACAAATGAAAGGGGAGGGAAACTTGTAGAATGGGCACAGACGAATGAGTTCATAGTAGGAAACACCTGGTTTGAGCAGCCTAATAGAAGAAAATGGACTTGGATGAGTCCAGGAGATAATACCAAAAATCAGACTGACTAAATCCTGATCAACAAAAGATTAAGAAATTCTTTACTGTCAGCAAAAACACTACCAGGCGCAGACTGCAACAGTGACCACAATCCTGTAGTGGGAAGGTTTAGGCTGAAATCACGGAAAAGGAAACAGACCAAAGGCAACATCAAACTAAACCTTGGACTCTTAAAGACAGATGAAGTGATACGTAAAAAATTTAATGTACATGTTCAAAACAAATTCAGTGCTCTGGAAGACGTTGGTGACAGTGAGGAACAATGGACAAAGTTGAGAAATTCGATAAATGAAGCTTGTGAAGAAATCCCTAAGGCAGATAGAAAAGCAAAAAAGAACTGGATGACTAATGAAATTTTGGGCTTGATGGAGGAAAGGAGGAGATATACAGGAAGATAAACAAAGAAATCAGAATAGGTGCAATGAAGCTAAGGAAGCTTGGCTGAACACAAAATGCAAAAAAATAGAAAGCCGACACAAAATGGATCCTCAGGGTATGTACAGACGAATTGAAGAAATTGTCCACAGGAAAAATACATGCACATCAACTGGTTGCTTAAAATCGAAAGATGGCGCGCTTATCATGGAAAAAGACAAAATATTGGACAGATGGGGACAGTACATTAAAGACCTTTTTGAGGATGACAGAAACGAAGAACACATTATAAAAAAGAACTTTGAAGGACCATCCATAATGAAAGATGAAGTTAGAGCAGCACTGAAAAAGATGAAACCAGGAAAACCCCAGGACCAGACAACATTACTACAGAGATGATTGAAGCCCTGGAGGAATTTGGCATAGAAAAAATAACAGTCCTCCTAAATGTAATTTACGACACTGGAAAAATCCCCAAAGATATGTCAAAATCAATTTTCATTGCACTTCCAAAGAAGACAGGGTATAGAATGCGAACTCCTTCGCATAATCAGTTTGAAGAGTCATGTAACAAAAATCCTGTTAAGAAAATCATGATGAGGACAAGGAATAGAATCAAACAAGAAATAGCAGAAGAACAGTGTGGATTTGTGGAAGGGAAAGGAACTATTAATGCCATACACATCCTAAGAACTATCATAGAGAGGTCAATTGAGATGAATAAGGATTTGTATTTATGCTTTGTCGACTATACCAAGGCTTTCGATTGGGTAAGACATGAAGAACTGATCAACCACATGGAGAGACTCAATGTTGATGGAAAAGATCTACGAATAATCAGAAATATGTACTGGGAACAAACAGCTGCAATGAGAATAGAAAACAATATAAGCTCTTTCCAAAACAGGGTCATGTTTTGTCACCAGATCTGTTTTCACTTTACAGCGAAAACATCATGAGAAACTTAGAAGAAGACCCTGGATTAAAGGTTGGAGGGAAAATGATAAACAACATTCGATACGCAGATGACACCGTGCTAATTGCAGAAAATGAAAGGGACCAACAAAACCATCTGAATATACTAGAAATAGAAAGCAAAGGTAAGGGGTTGGAACTAAACAGCAGGAAGACTGAAGTCATGGTGATCAGTAAAAAACATGAAATCCCCTCATGCAAAATAACAGCAAATGGCACAACCTTGACACAGGTTAACAAGTTCAAATACCTGGGAATGGTCATTTCATCAGACAGCAGATGCACATCGGAAATAGCCGGCAGAATTGGCCAAGCCAAAACAGCATTCAAGAAGACGACAAGCATTCTTACCAACAAATGCCTATCAATTAACATCAGGAAGAGAGTTCTTGAATGTTATATAGAACTAATACTGTTGTACGGATGTGAGGCGTGGACAGTCAACAAGCAAAGCTAGAACAAGATTGAGGCAGCCGAGATGTGGTTTCTAAGAAGAATGTTGAGAGTTCCATGGACAGCAAAGAAAACAAACGAGAGTCTTGATGGAGGCAGACACATGTAGATCACTCATAAGGAAGATTAGGAAAAGACAGGCAACATTTATAGGCCATTTTATGAGGAAGGGGGATTTGGAGGACCTGGTCACAACGGGAAAGCTGGAGGGAAAGAGAACACCAGGTAGACCCAGGGAGAAAATGCTAGACGGACTTGCAGAGTGGCTGAAGACGAGGAGGGTGGAGGAGATGCTTGGGGCAACAGGAGACAGAGACAGATGGAAGTCCATGATCACCAACGCCATGCGGCAGGGCACCTGATGATGATGATGATGGCCTTTTGTAATCACAGAGTTAAAAAATGAAATGAAACAATAAGTAACCAACTACATAACAGTAATTAAACAAAATACTGACTGACCAGCAAGTTCATGAGGATGATTGGCATGATCATGAGGAAGACCACAAAGAGGATGTAACTGACGGCCGAATAGTGGAGCTCTTCACCGCTGTTAAATATGGAGTCAAAATCAAATTCTCCAATCATCATCACTGACGTCTTGAGAAGTGATTTGGGCACGTTGTTGAAAGGTGCCTGCAAATACAACATCATATTACAATATCAAATAATGGAGAAGGAGAAGAAGTAAAAGAAAATAGGAAAGTGTTGCATTTTTGTCAAAACTGACAAATATATGTGTACATCTGCAACAGTCATAAACAAATACAAAATGAGCAAAGCCTTTATAATATCCAAACACACACACACACACACACACACATACACACACACACACACACACACAACACACACACACACACACAAGTGCATACCCATGTGATATCAGTGAGATATCAGTTTGGAACAACCCAATTCTGACAACACACTTATACACTCATAGATGTAATATTAAAGACACGCTTATCGAAATAAAAAAAAAATGGTTTAAGCTTCTAACAACATAGTAATAAAATATTCAAGTGAACAGCATGAAAACCACCCTACCCTCCCTCCCCTCCCCTTTGTATTATCAGCTGTGTTGTAACCTTGGTTGTGCTACACACTGAAAATCAAACATGCTTTCGTCATGCAAGCATGTCACACAAGCATGCACCAGTACAGTCAGAAAACCCAAAACTTAGCAATGTTCATGTGCATATCAAGATAATAATAATTCAAACACACTATCAACTTTAACAAGTACTGCTAACCGAACACCAAATATTTGACACACATGACCAACCTGATTCTGCAATACTGCATAAAAAGCCAGAGCAAAAGCCACAATGAAGAGGAAGAAGACAACGAAGAACTGGGCGAATGTGTACAGCACATCTATGAACATCACCACATAGATACCCAGCTGAGGGAATTTCTGGATGAACAACACCAGGTTGAACCAGGCCAGAAACACTGATATTGCTCCCAGTGACCACTGCCATTCCTGTAGACAAACACTCACATTTTATTCAGTTTTCATCACAACCTCACTGCATCACATCATACCAACAACATACTGTATCTCCTGCAATCAATTTTTGTCACACATGAAAAGTTGTTGCCTTCAACTTTCATCACACACATATACATGTGCACATGTCAGAAGAGATGTACTTCAAAATATTGCATTCAAATTTTATGACAGTTCATACTGAAGTGTACTGCACCCACTGTCTCTTGTAGTTAACAACTTTCACTATTACCACTGTTATCATTATTATCATTATAACTGTTTAAAGCTCAGCCAAATGCGCAGAACCGTATGCAACATTTTACTGACCCTGAGAAAAAAATCACCTAACCTGGAAGAGAAAATGAAGTACTTATAACAACACATCTGCTCATTTAATCCACGGATATGCCCCTGGTGTAAAACAAAATTCATGTAGGAGGACTGTTACTTTTTCAATATCAAATTCATCTAAAGCCTCAATCAATTCTATATTGTCTGGTCCTGGGGCTTTTCCCTGTTTCATCTTTTCTAACACTGCGCTTCATCTTTCATTACTGGTGGTCCTTCACTGTTATTTCTTCTGAGGTGCTCTTCATTTCTGTCATCGTCAAAAAGGTCTTCAATGAATTCTGCCTGTCTATCTAATATTTTGTCTTTTTCTATAACTATACCAGCTTTTGATTTGAAGCAACCAGTTGATGCGCATTCTTTCATGTTTCCGTACACAAACTAGGGGTTTGTTTTGTGTCAGTCTTCTATTTCTTTGCACATTGTTTCTAGCCAAGCTTCCTTAGCTTCATTGCACTTATTCCTGATTTCCTGATCTATCTTTTTGTACACTTCCTCTTTTCCCTGTTTTTCTTCGTTAATCCATCAAGCCTAAAATTTCTGTTGTCATCTAGTTCATGTTTGTTTTTCTTTCAAATGCAGGGATTCCTTCATAAGCTTTATTTATCCAGTTTATCAAATTTGTCCATTGTTGTTCACTTACCCAACACCTCCAGAGCACTGACTTTGTTCTGAACATATATGCTAAACTTTCCATGAGTTGATTCATCTGTTTTTAAAAGTTGGAAGATTTAATCTGATGTCATTTCTGGTTTGTTTTCTTCTCTTTAGTTTCAGCCTAAATTTTCCCTACATAGTATTATGGTCACTGTTGCAATCTGTGCCTGGTAAAACGTTTGCTACCAGTAAAGAATTTTTAACTTTGTTATCTATCAGGATGTAATCAGTTTGATATTTTGTGCTACCTCCTGGATTCATCCATGTCCATTATCTTCTGTTAGGTTGCTCAAACCAAGTGTTTCCAATTATGAATTCATTAACTTGTGCCCACTCAACAAGTTTCTCTCCCTTTTCAGTTTGCATACCCAGGCCATGATGTCCAACTATGTCATTCACTTCTTCCTGTCCCACTTGAGCATTATTATCTCCTATTACTACTGTAATGTCCTATGATTTACACTGCGCCTTGACTGTCTCTAATTCTACAAAGTTGTCTATTTCTTCTTCAGTACTTACGGATATTGGTGCTTACACTTGAACCATGTTGATATGGCCTGCCATCTAATCAAACTAGTCAAACACAGCCTGATGTAGCCTAATATCCCTTGCTAGACTTTGACTTGTTATTGTCCATTAATGATGCCTACCCCTCTTTCTTGTGTGTCCACATCAAAATATATAATGTTATGCTTGCCTGATGTTATCATTCCAGCTCCATTCCTTCGCACCTCTCCTAGTCCTAAAATACTGATGTTCAGTCTTCCCATTTCGATGCTGACATTTTCTAGTTTTCCCTTCTGGAGCATTGTTTTAACATTCCATGTTGCAATTTTCATGTCTTTTTATCTGATCACAGTAAACTGGGTACACTATTTATACTTAAACAGCCTAACGTTTCACCATCATGCAGGTGGGTGGTGGGGGGATGGGCAGCATATAGGTAGTGCCACCATTATGTTATGGAAGACTGGATACATTCAAGAAACATTTTCATTAAAAAAGATAACAGAATTATATTATGTCATGCAAATAGGTAGAAAAAGATATACAACTGACATGTCTGTATCCTGTTGTTCTCTGACATTCATTGAAGCTGATGACAAGAAGAAGAGCTGTCACATAGGTGGTCCACTCAATCAAGTTGACCCAACCCAGATATGCCAGCTTGGCCTGGTAAATCTGCAGTAACTGTAACACAAATATTACAAAGTCCATTACAAAGTCCACTAAAAAAAAGTAGCTGTAACACAAATATTGCAAAGTCCATTAAAAACCAGTAACTGTAACACATAGTCCATCAAAAACCAGTAACTGTAACACATAGTCCATTAAAAACCAGTAAACATAGTATCAAACCATAAGTACCCAAATCCATCAAAAACCAGTAACTGCAACATAACTATCACAATCCATCAAAAACCAGTAACTGCAACATAACTATCACAATCCATCAAAAACCAGTAACTGCAACATAACTATCACAATCCATCAAAAACCAGTAACTGTAACATAACTATCACAATCCATCAAATCATGATGCACTAGCTAAGAATAGTGTTTAGAATGTAAAGGATCCAACTATTAAATAATGCATATTGACTGAATGGGAAAATATATAATCAAGAGGTATGGCTGATGTAAGTGGATCTCCCTAGTGCAACAAATCTGGTCTGGTCGTGGAATAGGAAGAAAAACATCCTAAACCAACAGCCAAGGGGCTGAAGGGAAAACCAGAGTCCCCAGAGAAAAAACCCTTAGTCAGATGCAGCTGGGCCTGTCTGGTGAAAGGAGAATTAAAACAATTTGAATACAAAAACGTTTTCACTCATTCTATTACCTCTTTCAGCAAATTGAAGGCAGCCAGAGCAATGATGACATAAGTACCAATCATGGAGAACAGGCTCTGAGAGTGGTCGCCAATCAGATTGTCACAGTTGCCGTTTTCAATATTGCTTCGATCAGTCTCATTGCTGAAACAGATGTAGCAGTGCATAATATCACTGGACACACTATGTATCCAAACATGTACAGCAGTTTCAGTTTCTCAAACGATACTGTCACTGTACTTGGAACAAATTTCATATGTACTGATGTCACAGGTGCCATGAGACAGAGAAGATCTACAGTGATCATGCCACAAGCCTTAGGGTGCGGCCACACTACGAGCTATGAGCTGCGCTGTAGCGGCGCGACGAAAAAGATGACACTGATTACTGTACAGGCGGCCACACCATGGGCGATAACCGCGCGGATAGTGCTGGCGGCGAGCGACGATAATGTCCCGGGCATTTATCGCCGCTCGCCGCTCTTGCGGTGTTTTTGTCGGTGGTTTTCCCAGGTCATGACCGGATGTTTATGGAACTGGCGCGATAAGCAAAGTGGGGTCAGCGGCTGGCATGGTAGAAAGTGCAGCAGACGCTGTTTGTAGAATCTCAGGAAAAGTGAAAATGTGTTCTACTTCTTCAGAAAAAGACAAAACGTTGGAATGTATTGCTTTCATTCAAGAAAGACCTCTAATTTGGCAAAAAGAACATCGTGACTTTATGAAGAGAGAGGTTCGTACCAAACTTTTCCAAGAACTAGCTGAGATGTGTGGATTGTCAGGTTATATGCTGAAACTGATTTTTATATAAATACTTGTGTGTGTGCATGCGTGCTTGCGTGTGTGCGTGCGTAAAACCGCGTTCCCACTGTCGGAGTGAAAGTTGTGCGTGAAAGTTCTGAGTGATCGTGGAGCACTCAGGAGTAAAGCAACAAAGGGCCCTTTCACTCCAAAATAGTGGGAATGCATTTGGGTGATCGGTGTGAGTGATCTATTTGGGGAGCTGACCCAAGCATTTCCTGTGGGCCATGCTCGCCTCGCCTCGCCTCAGACTGTGGCTGGCAAGGCTCGCACGCAACCGAAAATTTTCCCGCGGTATGCAAATTGGACACGATGGATACAGTAGGTGCCACTTGTGTTTAAACATGTTTGAACACAAATCTCGACCACGGAGTGATCTGACCGTGCACAATCACTCAAAGCTGGCTAGGAGTGAAAGGGTCTGGTAGTGGGAATGCTACAGGATTCATCGAGAACTTTGAATTTTTAGGCCCAAAAACACGATCACTCCGTCATTTCGCTCATAGTGGGAAGGGGGTGTTAGCGTGCGTAAGCGTGCCTGTATGCGTACTTGTGTGTGTGCGTGTACGCGCGTATGTGTGTAATCGTCTAATTGAATGTGTGTGTGGTGTGTGTGTGTGTGTGTGTGTGTGTGCGTGTGTGTGTGTGTGTGTGTGTGTGCGTGCGTGCGTGCGTGCGTGCGTGCGTGCGTGTGTGTGTGTGTGTGTGTGTGTCCCATTGAATGTGTGTGTCCTGGTTCCAATGAATGGCCATATGCGTGTTTCATTTTTTCACGCACACGCGTTTGATGTGTACCTGCGATGAAATGGCCTATTCATTCAGATGATTTCATTTTTTTTTTATAAGGACTAAACAGATTTCAAGTACATCATTAAAGTAGGTAGCAACGAAGATGTGTCTGTCTGTCTCTTTGTGTTCACTGTTGTTTTTGTTAACTTGTCTTCACATAACAAAGATTTATTGAGCACTTAGACGACCAAGTCATTGGATTAAAACAAAACAAGACAAAAACAAAAACAGAAGAGAAAAATGTAGTTGGATGGGGAGGGTTTTATGTTTTGAAGTCTAAAGAGAATTATGCCATCTCTCTCTCTCTTTCTTCTTTCTCTCTCTCTCTCTGTCTGTGGATCGTGTGTGTTGTGTGTGTGTGTGTGTGTGTGTGTGTGTGTGTGTGTGTGTGTGTGTGTGTGTGTGTGTGTGTGTGTGTGTTGTGTGTGTGTGTGTGTGTGTTTCTACTTTTCGTTCTGTTTAATTTTCAATTTTCAGTCGTCCCATCTTAAGTGTGCTTGCAAACAGAAAACACTGCAAACCAATAAGGTGACATGGGGAAGAGAAGGAAGGGGAGAGAGAGAGAGAGAGAGAGAGGAGAGAGAGAGAGAGAGAGAGAGAGAGAGGAGAGAGAGAGAGAGAGAGAGAGAGAGAGAGAAACAGAGGAGAGTGAGAGAGAAGAGACAGACAGAGACAGAGTGAGAGACAGACAGACAATGAGAGAGAGAGACAGACAGGCAGGCAGACAGACAGAGTGAGAGAGAAAGAGACAGGGACAGAGAGAGAGAGACAGAGGAGAGAGAGAGAGACAGGAGAGAGAGAGAGAGAACAGAAGAGAGAGAGAGACAGAGACAGAGAGAGAGAGAGGGAGCGGTTTCTATGACAGGTGTATTGCTTTACCGTGCCAAAGTTTTTTTGTTTTGTTTTGTTTTTTGTTGTTTTTTGTTTTATTTATTTATTTATTTATTTTTTTCTTTTTCTTTCATGCAAATAACTACAAATAGTCGAGTTAAACTTATGTCCCTGCCCCCTTTCCCTTCCTTCTCCAGAAACGTTAAAAATGTACACTCGCACATTGCCACACACGCACATATGTTCGCACGTATGCACGCATACACACAAAGACATGTATAGTACGTACACACTTGCACATCCTGAAGTAAGATTGAAATCTTTCTTCATGCTGTTTAAGGTTCGATACCAAATGATGATATTCACCATATACATTTCTCTGCTGATTAATGGGATGGACCCAGTACTGTCTTTCATCAATAAGAATTTCTTGTCGAAGAAATGGCGATGACTGATAACTCAGGAAGCACAAGATATCTGCTCACCGACATTCTGAAACCAACTGTGTGAATGACAGCTAGCAGCACACCAGCAGACAACCAGCCCCTAGCAGCTTGTAGTGTGGCCACTTCAGCGGTCACTGAGCTTATAGCCAGCAGTAGGCAAGCTAACCACAAGCTGTCACCGCTTTTGGTGTGGCCACCCACCGCTCACAGCTCAAAGCTCACCTACTGCTACCCCGCAGCCCGTTTCACAGCGCCGCTCGTAGTGTGGCCGAGGGCTTAAGCCTAGACATAAGCCCCATGAGCTGGCAAGGTCCTAAGTTCCTACCTAGTGTACAGGTTTTGTATCTTATTAGCTACTCCAAACAGCGTGCGTCAGGCGGAAAGTCTGCAGATTTGACCACTTTTTGGTGCTTTTCAACTCGTCATATTTTGCGATGTGTGAAAGAAAATGTAATAAAATCTACTGCAATAAAAAGATTGGTGTTTCGTTGTTTAAATGATGTACTTGTTTAGACTAATACTCATTTTTGTATATGTTTTATTACATGTTCATTCGCCCTACCCTAGCGAGTTCGGCCAGCTGTCTTGACGTAATGCCGATTGCCTTCTGTTTACACTACCCTTACTTAATGCTCTGTCGCATCGCGTGAGTGGCTAGATCTAAAAAGATCGCCCAATGAAATGAAAGAAGACATCCAGATCCTTATTTCATGCCCGTTTCGTCATGATCATGCGGTCAATGTGTAAAAATTCAAGCAATAAAATGTTCAAAGTAGAATTTCTACTATAAAGACCCGATTGCCCAAGCTCATAATACATCAGTTTGTAGATCAGACTTCCCTCTACAATATTTGTCCAAAATGTTTTGATGATCATTTCCACGCGAAGCGGCAAGCGATAAAAAAGACCGAAGTGTACCACTCGTCACGAACACTGTTAGCCGCCATGGCCGACGCGCACGCTGAATTGTCGGTCACCAGTAGTGACCGAAATGTGACACCGACTGCTTCAATATCGCAGTCAGATCAACTGTTCGCGCAAGTTGGTAAGTTGGTTCTTTATCGTTTTTGATTTTATGAATATTTTGTTGTTCTGTGTACTGTTTATGAGCCGACACTGTTTGAAACAAGATGCTGTGGAATCGTGCCAACAACACAAACTCGACGTTGTGGGCTGGTCCGAAAAATGACTGACTTATTCAAATTTATTGGTGCTAACTCACCTTCATGATAAAAGTATTACGAGAAAGAGACTTTTTATTTATTTCATTCATATATTTAGTAAAGAAAAGCATTCACTGCAAGGATTGAAGGGTTTTATTTGGTCACTTGACCTGAGCTTGTGCAGCACTTTCGGTTTCACAGTTCTTCCAATGTGGTCGCACTTTCATCAGATGAATCAGTTAAGCTTCAACAAAACAAAACTAGACGTATATAATTAGATCTATACTCACATTTTGTTCAGAATTTCGCACAATTATATAAATAAGCACTGTGAAATGAATGTGTAATCACAAGATTTGTTGCCAGTAAGTGAATAACAGACTAACACATTTCTTACTGATTCAACTTGTAAGCTGAAAATTTAGTGATATGACAATACTGGACAATTACTGAATTTGTCTGCAAACTGGTTGACATAGAAACATGACTTAGAGAACAATAACAACAGGAAATGTGGCTGTTTTCAGCTGATGAAACCTACAACTGACTGAGGAGAAGCTTTCTGCCTGGAAGGGAAGACCACCGTTGTTGCCAGCTGTACGCATGACTAACCGATCTCCTGCTGCAGTTAAGAGGACTTCAGTCGGAAGGAAAGAAGTATTCAAAACAGGTACTGCAATTTTGCTTCAAGGATTAGATGGGTTGTCAGCAAATAAAAAAAGGCTGTCTAAAACTGACAGGGTCATTGGATGATCTCAGGCTAGTTCTTCAACACCATCTCCTCACAGAAAGACCTATCCCTTCCGCAGACTGTTCTGTGGCTGCCTGTTCTGCTACTGCAACTCATCCTGAAGGAGATATATCTGCTGCTGACATGAATGAAGACACTGTTGAAGCAGCCCTATTTCACTTCACCAAGCAGGGCCAGTGGATGGCTGTTTATTTTGTAGAAAGATTCTATATTGGACAGGCAGCTGGGCGTCAGTCCAGTACCTGAACAGGTCAGGGGTCACATGGACTGTTTCTGCTGGCCTTCACGGGAGGATATTTTTGAAAACACACATGCTGAAGATGTTTTCTACTGGGACTTTGATTGTCTTCCAGTTAGCAATGATGGTCAAATCTGGCGAGCAGATGATGTGGAGGAAATCACCGCTGCATACACAAAAATGTCATCCGTCTACTGCGAGTAAGCAAACTGCCACAAAGCAAGCGGTATGGCTGACATATGTGCAACCATCCATGTTATTGCAAATGCACCAAGTATCCCTTGTTGATTCCTGGGATTCTGACCTGTTAATTGCAAGTGACAGATCTCAGCTTGTTACCATATATCACACTTTGTCAGTTAAGACTCAGACTGTATTATTTCAGAGCACAGTGGCCAGAACTGTTGTCTAGTCTGCTCACATTCATTCTGTTTTAGTGAATTCCCAAGTACAGAACAAAAATGTTACTTAGTTGAAGTTACAGCAAGTCACACCTGAGACTGTAGTTTATCCATCTACAGTGCAGTGGCTACAACAGCGTCACCTTGCCATGTTGTGATGAATCCTGTGTGCTGTTAATGGAAATTTTGGGGCTTTTTAGTCCACACAAATTCATTACATGGATGACCTCTGGACAGGAACAATGATAGCCATGCTAATTGTGATATTGATCATCTGCTGCTTTAGATATTGACTGGCACTTGAAGTCAAAACACTATCCAGATGGGTGACTGAGTTCTGCGATTTATGAGTATTAAGAAAATTATTAATCAATGTCAAATAAATGTGTATTTTTTCATTTTTACAATTTTGAAAGTGTGCTGGTTGAGTGTCTTTTTTTGCTGAATCCAGTGATACCAAAAGCATTTTTCTAGCTCAATGGAAAGCAAAGTTATGAAAATGTGTCTCCGGCATGCTTTCGTGTTATACTTTGTATCAGTTGGGCATTAGCAAAACCCTGATATTTCTGGTTTTTGATAGCAAATTTTATCACTTGCCCTTTATAAGAAGTACCTGAAAAAAATCAAACATCATCTATGCATCAGGAATGTCAAGAAAAATGCAAAACTGATCAGAAAATACACATCAGTTCTATTGTATAGCCTGCTGAAAATGACAATTTTGTTGATTTGCACTTTGGTGCAGAAATGCACGTGAAAATTAAATCTTTAAAAATTCGCAACTTTTTTCCTAATTGAGATACAGAAATGATGTTGGTATCATTTGAATCACAATAAAAAGATCTGTTTATTGGTAATAGTTTCAAAAATCTATAGGTAAATCTCGAAATCTGTTTGGAGTAGCTAATCTTATATTTGTTGTGTCACTGGAACAATCTTAGCTACATTGTGATGACATGTGCATCTGTCACATAGCCAAATATCAATCTGATGACATATTCAAGGGTGACACTTTGAAAATTTGAAAAAACTGAAAATCAGGCTGGGGTCCAGGGGCCGGCCACCTTTGATATGTACACTTTACATCTGAAAAAAGTCACTTTACCACTCAAAGGGAAACTGTACAAACTATTCACAACGGAATTTCCGTCTGGGGCCTTGCTGAGAAAACGGATTTCCATCACCCAGACGGAAGAGTGGCACCCATGCGTATTGAAATGAAAAAAGTAATAAATCCTATAACCTTGAGGTCATCAGAGAATGAGGTGGTAGAGATCTAAACTTTTCTAATGCATGAGGGTGGTGCCTACCTCCTCTCTTTTGATACCTTACTTTCCCTAATCCCTGAATGACTAAGCTATCCATTCAAAGCTGGAGAGTGCATATTGAAAATTTTTCCACGAACCAGGTCACAAACATACGACCATACCTTTTGAACAAATGCATAAATTTAATGGACAAACTAGTCTGCGTAACTGCAAAGTCCAGTAAACTGCACCAAAATTGAACATAAACATGCTACATGATGGAAGATACAAAATGAGCATGGTAAATGTCATATGCCTATACACTGGTGAATTCAAACTGACTGGTGGATTCCAACTGAAATCTCAGCTGCCTAAATGATAATACATTCTGTTCATCTGTACAACCCTTTGTCAATAGAATCATTCATGAAGCAAACACACTTCCATATCAGTGATCCCATCAAATCCCTTGGCTCCCACACCCTGCCAATAGGCATCTTGCCATTTCAACCACGCTGACAAAGCAAAAACTTAACCCTTTGATTTCCTCATCCTATCCACCAGCTTCCTGAAGGATAGGGTGCAGAAGTCAAAGGGCTACACAAAGTCCCTAGCCATTCCCTGCAGAAATTACTACTGGTATCATCAAATTACAGTAAGCAAAAATGACACCCAACCAAGTTCTCTAGCCCTATCAACGTTCCAAGTATTTCACAACTGCAACTGTTAAAACAAAACATGATTTCAAAAACGTCCACTAGAGGGGTGATCCAGGGGATAACATAACCATGTGGGAAGTGAAAGAGGCCAGAAGACTAGGGTTCAAATCATGACCAGACAGGGACTTTTCTCCCCTCTCCCATTATGACTAGAGACGTGATCTGGACAGTAGTCGCTTGGATTAGATGATAAACCGAGATACCCATAAGCAACAAGCACTTAACACATGTAAGAAAACCCATGGCAACAAAGTGGTCGTCCTGGCAACCAGCTCTCAGCGACAGGTACACAGTAATTACATGCACACATTTATCCACACAATAATGACATAAAACAGCTATCCAGCAATAATGACCCACAAAAGATGGAGTATGCAGGTTGTGCTGCAACAGAATGCTTTCACACAACAGAATGCTTTCAGACTCGGTTTCAGTTTTCTTAAGGCATCATTTCAATGCTTGGAATAAAATCAATAAGCACCAATGCTCCCAATGCCACGTGACTGAAAAAGATCCAAAATGATCTTTTCATGTGTCATAAGCAAATGGATAAACCTACCTGCTGGCAAGGTTGGACTAATATCATCTGAACAATGAGCATACACACATTCGAGACAGCATCACTTCAATATAAACAAATTAGTCCCATCCACAACTGTGCAGACTCTGTTCAATGTCTCAGGAATTCTCTTTGTTCTGTTAGTTTATCAAACAAGAAACAGTGTGCTGCTAAACTGACACAACTAAGCCCATGCATTAGCACAGCACAGTTCCAAAAGTCCACAAATCCATGTTGGTTGAAAACAAGTGTCCCCCCCCCCCCCCCCCCCCCCCCACAATCACATGTTCAACCTCTATCCAGAACCTCACACACAGTTGAATGAACGAAAATAACACACACACACACACACACACACACACACACACACACACACGCACACACCACACACACACACGCACACACACACACACACAAAATAAAGCTTTCAAAACCCAGTTCCAAGCCTGTACTACTTACAACTTCTGTGGAGGATCGGTGAGGACAATGTAGCCAGTGAGGAAGACGAGAAAGAGGCAGTAGATGAACAGGGACAGGTAGTAGAAGAAACGACCAAAAGTGTTCCATTTGTGGTTCAGCAGGGAAGTCACAAGGGGGTGGTCCAGCAGTATCTCTCGCTCTGAAGTCACCTGAAGTAAAAACAAATCTGTCATACTTCTTATCACTTCAAAGCATTCTAACTACTAATGATCGGGTAACAAAGGATCTCAAAAATCAGTCCATCAGTGAGGCCTAGCTGGCATAGAGGTAGAGTTCCCACCTTCCAATTCGAGTGCATGGTTCAGGCCTCGCAATGACAAATGAAAAAAATGTCTGAAAACCTAGGGGGGGTCCAGAGGCATGCTCACCCAGAAAAAAATGTTTGCATACAGATGCAAAATAGTGCAATCTGACGCTATCTGGCACAACAATGGGCTTGTTTATGATCTTATGTACTGAAGCAAATAATTTACACACACTGATGTCATATTTCAAGAAAATAATTTGGTGGGTATTTTTCTCATATATGCTCCAACAAACATTAAACAACAACCTAAACTGAACAGCTTCATGGTTCTCTGCAGTTTTCTGCCTCATCTGGTGCTTCTTTGACTTGAAATGGTCTGAAAGTTTGTGGATACCTTGGCTCGACTATATTTATTTCAATTGAATTCACAGCGGTACAAGACAAGTACTTCAAGTTGGCTATGTCAGCCTCTGCTGTATTTGAAGCCATGTGCTCATCTCCATGACATCAATTTTTCATGAAACTCACTCCCAACATCACCTACTTTTGCAGTCTTTGTCTAACATTTTTGCTGTAGCAGACCCTCTCTCCAGAATATTGGCTTGAGACATGGTCACATTCCTCAAAAGTTTTGCAATCACACTCCTCAAAAGTTTTGCATCGGCTCAGAAGAAAGCCCTGCTTGAAAGCAGGGAAAACCCCACCAAAAGTGACTTTCGCTGAAATTGACATCAGATTTATCCCCTTTCGCTAAGTTTCATCGCCTGCTTTGGGAGATCAACAGACTGATGAACAGCCGACTGTTTTGCAGAAGAAGAAAAAAATATCAGTTGATTTTTTATATTTTCTCGAAAGCACGTTTTTCTCGGAAGCAGCCTGTGGATTTTCTCCGATTTCCGAGAAAAATTGGAAAATTGGGAGCCCTGATGGTTTGAGTGTGTGTAGCCTCCAGACCGCCCAGTTGTGAATGAGTACCTAACCCTGCTCAGGGTTAACTCTTTGGCAACGCGCCGAAGCTCAAGCTTTGACATTCGTAACGTCATACAATGACATGCCGAAGCTAAAGCTTCGGCGGACATCAGAGTTTTTGTTATGGTACTAAGGAACGTCCAATTAAAGGGATATTAGATGAACCATTTCTACTTTCCGCAGTTCTATCCCCTAGACCGTAATCGAACAGAAACTGTCATTTTCGCACCAATTCCAAGGAAGGGTCAGAGGTCGACTTCATGAGTGCGAAATGGTGACACGCAGGCATTTCTCCATTTTTTTCCGTGCATAGTGCACCATTTGACTTCAAACAGGTTCCTAAGGCTTATGGAACTTTATTGTACTGTGAAAACATCTAATTCCTTCCTGTGGATCAGCTGAAACATACATACACCTTACCAAGGTAAGCATGTATACTGTTCAAATTTTTGTGTTTTTTGTTTTGTTTATAATTTAAAAATACACAAAAAAATGAATGGAGCCTTTCATGAAAAAGCAGTAAGTAAATCTATATAAGTAGACATAATAAACTTTAAAATGATATATATCATATATCTGGTTTTATCATTTTGTGTAAGTCTGCAGAATTTTTGAAATATGGCCAAAATACCATGTCACAGCTCAGTGATCTGGTCTGAATGACACATCTCCATTGAGTTAAGGAAACAGAGCAGCAAGGGAGAGGAGATGGATACCATCTTCATAATGCCGGCCTCTTGAAAAGGTGAGGGCTCTACACTCCACTCCTCTATGAATCACAGATATTATGGTACAACCATAACCTTTTACTTAAACCATCAGAACAAAAGGTGCATAGTTATCTGTTCCTCTCAGGCATAGCCCTTACAGATATATGCCTGCTTAACCCTTTGATTCCTACACCCTATCCACCAACTGTAAAAACTTAACCCTTTGACTCCCTCACTCTATCCACCAGCTAAAAACTTAACCCTCTGACTCCCTCACCCTATCCATCAGCCTCCTGCAGGAAGTCAAAGGGTTCAGTTTTTGCTTTGCTAGCATGATTGACAATGCAGGATGCTGGTTGACAGGCTGCAGGAGTCAAAGGGATATATTAAACCAGTGACTGCCAACTGGAAAGAGAAACTCAAATGTATGTAAACTGGATCACTCAAGAAACAGATTTATCCTATCTCACAGCATGTAAAATATTCACTCAAAAAAAAAAAAAGCCATCAACCCCACAAGAAGTGAAATATTCATTCAAGAAATAGATCTATCCTACATTATAACCAAATGATCTGCCAAGCACTCATGGAAAAATAGACTGTGCATAGTCTGTTCTTATGGGACTGAGTTCAACCCTTTTGTCAGTGTCCTTTGATACACATCCCCCGACAGTCACATCTCATTTTAACCTTTTGACTCCCATACTCTGTCCACCAGCATCCTCCATTGTCAACCATGGTAGCAAAGCAAAAATTGTAACTCTCTGACTCCCCTCACCCTATCCACCAGCTTACTGTAGGAAGTGGTGGAAAGGGTGAGGGATTCAAAGGATAACACTTTTGCAGTTGGTTGATAGGATGCAGGAGTCAAAGGGTTAGCCATGTTCCAATTACATCCAAGAATATAAATCAGCTACCAGCAAGAAGTGACAAGCCCAACAATGGAATAGTAGGTTAACACACATGCATACACACACACACACTCACACATACACGCACCCACATATGCACACACGCACAAACACACACAAAGAGGCAACCCTTACCATGATGAAGAGAGGGTGGTTCTTTTTCAGGAAATTTGAGTCTGAAGTGTAAGGCTTGGCAGATGGCAACAGGAGATCATCATCATCAAAAACACTCCCTGACAAATAGGAAACAGACTTTTTCTCTGACATCTCTGATATCACAAGAGTTCACAGAAGTATTAAACACAAAACCTAAGTAAGTTGATGAAATATTGACAAAGATACCCCTTAAATGTAAGGAACGAAGATGCTCTTTGAAAGCATGAAAAACATATGTGACCCACTCTGGGTAACAGGAGAAGAAGTGGTTTGGGGGGGGGGGGGTAGTATGCTCATGTTGTGTTGTCTCACAGCTTACACACCACTGCAGTGAAAATACAGAGAAACTTCATGTCCATTGAAATAAAAGGACCGTGACATAAAAGTACTTATTCAGAAAATAACTGCACATTTTATTTTCCTGATTCTTCAGTTTCGTAATACTTCTGTTGAAAAGTAACAAACACCTCTGCTGAAAAGAAAAAAATTCACTGCAAGGCGGGAAAACAAAAATAAAAAAAAACAAGAACACTTTTTCAACCTTTCAGCTTCACCTGCTTCAGTAGCTTATGCAAAAGTCACTGCAATCAAAGGGTTGTAAATAATACTCAACAAATGACAAATAACAAGCAAAGTATCACTTGAACATGTTCAGTTCAAGCTGACAATCAAGTTGAAGAAATATCGTCAACATTCTTTCGTTCAGACAACATGGCCTTAGCTATGCTCCCCCCCCCCCCCCCCCCCCCCCCCCCCGAGATTCTATGATCTTTTAAATGTAGCATTCTCAGAACATTAAGTATCAAGGGCATTACCATTTAGATTACACAATGCTTTATAATATTACAGTTTTGTTCAATGATAAATTCAAGAAACAATACAAAACAACTAAATTATGGGTATCAAACCACTTTATAGTAAACTCACTACTTCCAGGTTGTTTAACCATTTAAGAAGTCACAAAGAAACAAATACATGGAGACCCTCCATTCCATAAGTTAAGGAACAATGTTTCAATATCTTACCAAGAGAAGAAGTGTCACTGAGCGACACGTTGTCATCTGATCTCATGCGTTTCCGGTAAGCCTCATGGATCCAGGGCATGTAGGTGTCGTCCAGAAACTCGTAGTTGAATGTGACCTCATAACCCGGGCGTTCCGGATTCTTCTCCTGCCCATAACTCAGGCAGCGATCAAAACAACGCCCAGCCACATCTGCGAAAAGAAAAGAAAAAGTTGTATGTAGATGTGTTCAAACCTTGAAGACTAATCATAACTATATATAACACTAACAATTCTCACCTGTGAAGTTTGTCTTCTTTCTTGTTGCCAAAAGCTCGTGTAACAAGAAAAGACCAGTCAGAGTGGCAAAGTAGTTAGCACAACATGACTAATGATGAGGTGGTTGTGGGTTAGAATCCCACTTTTTTGATATCATTGAAAAGACTTTTTTGGCTTCAAGCAGCTTTTATTCTGAACTGAATTTGCAATGGGCTCAATGGTTAAACTGGGATCACACAGTTCAGTCTCATCCACTTCATGAATGCATCACTGAGGATACTGCTCAAATTTCCTGACCAACACTTCAGGTGTCTGAATCTCTCCAGCCTGGCTGACACCAAGGCAGATTATAAAATTAAGAAAGTAAGCATAGACTACATCCCTTTTGTGCAGTCTCAATCCAAAACGGAACTCTACAGTACCATCACCATTATTCCCATTCTCATGTATCATCATAAACTCTGTGCAAAAAAAGAAAGGTCTCACTTTCTGTGTCTACTATTATTTCTCTCGTCGGAGGATTCAAACTTTCTGGCTCCCGTACCCTATCAACCAACTGCAAAAACTGAACCATCTGACTCCCTCACCATGTCCACCAGCTTTCTGCAGGAAACTTGGCGGACAGGGTGAGGGAGTCAAAGGGTTCAAGTTTTGCTTTGTTAGCATGGTTGACAATGCAGGATGGTGGTGGACAGGGTGCTGGCGTCAAAGTGTTAATAACTTGCGTGCCGTTGCTATGAATGCTTGCAAGCCGATCACGGATGCCTTGCTCCTTTCTTTGGGGTTTTTTTTTTTTTTTTTTTTTTTTTTTTTTGACAACCCGAAATCGCGGAATTCCGCCCAGACGCGGAGCGTTTTAAGCCCTGATTATTCATTCACCTGTCTGTACAGATTACTGGTAAAGTAAAGCCTCACCTGGCATTTTCTTGACCAGTTTCCTCATGGGGGTGTCGATTCTGCCAGTGATTGAATCTTCAGTGGAGTTACGAAGTGCCGTCTGCCACACACTCGAGTTGATGATACTCATCGCCACATTGCTGCAGAGTAGAAAAGTATTTTCCATATATCCTTGACGCTACGCACCGACAAGCGCATTTCTCAAAAGTTTCTTACACATGACAAAATCATTTCCACATATGCTTGAGGCCACTCATTATGAACTGAACACTGAAAAAGACCACGAATATCAGCATAGGCTGAATGTTTGTTTACTGAATATCAGTAAGAGCCAAAACTTTTTTCCCCCACAAAAAGGAATGAATATGGCAGAAAACTTATTTTGTTCTGCTTTGTCTTCCTTCCATAAAGCGAAAAATGAGGAAAGAAACATTTTTCTTCTCCTTTCACAAAACTTGCAAAAAAAATAACAACAAAAACCATGACATATAAAAGTAAATCATGCACAAAACTGAATTTTACTCCTCTCTCCCCTACTCCCTCCCCACCATCATAAGTTTCCTTGGCAAGAAAGACTACAGAAGCTCTTAGAGTATTAAGTATTCAAAATGTGACAGTGACAAAGGATGATGACAAAACAATATGATACTACTGTGATGTATCAGGAACTGTTCTGTTACTGAACTTTCCCTTTCTCCAGATTTCTGAATCATCTGTCACCTACTAAAGGGTTTCTGAGCCATCAAGATAAAATCATCAAAAGACTACATCACCATAATCCCCATCATCTAGGTTCTCTGTGACCAAGAAAAGTAGAGAAAACAACTATTTTGCCTGGAGAAAAGCTGGCATATTTCTGTATTGGTGATGCTCTCTATCTCATAGGTCTCTCAGGGGTCCCAATGCCAATTGAAAAATATCTCTGAAAATCTATGGGGGCCCAGAGCATGCTGGCATATTTCTGTATTGGTGATGCTCTCTCTCTCTCACAGGTCTCTCACAATGCCAATTGAAAAATATCTCTGAAAATCTAGGGGGGCCCAGGGGCATGCTCCCCTCCAAAATGTTTTTGAATATAGATGCAAAATAATGCACATGCCCCTCCAAAATGTTTTCGAATATAGATGCAAAATAATGCAATCTGACGCTATCTGGAACAAGTTATGGTTGTTTATGATCCTTTGTACTGAAGAAAATAATCTATACACACTGGTATAAGATTTCAAGAAAAATAATTTGGCGAGTATTTTTCTAACGTAAGCTCCAACAAACATTAAACAAGAACCTAGACTGAACAGCTTCAAGATTCTTTGCAGTTTTCTGCCTCATCTGGTACTTCTTTGACTTGAAATGGTCTGAAAGTTTGTGGATGCCTGCTCAAGTATAGTTATTTAATTGACTTCACAGCAGCACAAGACACAGTAGGCTCTGCCAGCCTCGGTTATTTTTGAAAGCCGTGAGCTCATTTCCATGACATCAATTTTTGTGTGAAATCCACTCCAAATACTGCTTATTTCTGCAGTCTTTGTCAAACATTTTTGCTGTGGCAGACCCTCTCTTCAGAATATCGGCTCGAGACACGGTCACACTCTTCAAAAGTTTTGCAATCAGTTCTGAAAACAGGCCGTGCATGACAAACAAAAAACACCGGAAGTGACTTTAGCGGAAAATGGTACTGGATTTATCCCCCTTAAAGAAATTTCATCATCTGCTACGAGAGGTGAACAGACTAACAAACCAGCCAACTATTTCGCAGAAGAAAAAAAA
This sequence comes from Monoplex corrugatus, assembly GCA_030674185.1. Lineage (NCBI taxonomy): Eukaryota > Metazoa > Mollusca > Gastropoda > Littorinimorpha > Ranellidae > Monoplex > Monoplex corrugatus. The sequence goes on along the minus strand of CM060311.1, from coordinate 70,072,221 downwards.
TCATCAGTCGAATTTTGTTCTATTTTCTAGGAAAGTGCATTTTTTTCTCGGAGGCAGTCTGTGGATTTTCTCAGATTTGTGACCTCTTGATAGGACTGATACAAAAAAATTAAATCCTGACAATTCAATAAATCAAAACGTTAAAAAAGAGAAAGAGGGGGAAAGGTGAACTTACGCATGGTTGTTCTCGATGGCCAGATCAAGACAGTTGCATCCTTCTGTGTCCTCCAGGCAAACATCGGCATCCCAGCCCAGCAAAAGCTCCACAACACGAGCATGTCCATAACGGGCAGCAAGGTGAAGGGGAGTGGTCTGTTCGACACACAAAACAAAACAGACATTGCTGGGTCACCAAAGGTGAAATGGTCAATGTACATTAAAACCATTATAGTTATAACAGGTGGGAAAAAAAATGTTAGCAAACACAGTGACAACACTGTCAACTTCTCTGTTAAATCCTTGGAACATGCAAAGCGATGGCACCATCAGTTTTTCAAAAAGACAGAACAGGCAAAAAGCAAAAGAAAGCCCTGATCTGTTAAAAAAAAAGATAGACAGATAACGGTCATCCCATAACCCTAAACAATCATACGGGGAGTGAGGTGGTAGAGACCTCACTACTCTCAAAGTTTTTGAGAGTAGGCCCAACACCTCTTTATCATTGACTGATCATCCCTAACCCTGATGAGGAACATTTACCCATTCACAGCTCTTCAGACTGGAGCTTCCATGGGCCTAATGCCTCTTTATCACTGACTGATCATCCCTAACCCTGATGAAGAACATTTACCCATTCACAGCTCTTCAGACTGGATCCTACACACACATATCAAATTTTCCTCAAGTGTGGTTTGCACCTATGCAAACTTGTGCAGGTAAACTGGAAGGCGGAAGCTCTGCTCTACACCAACCAGGCCTAAGACCTAAGATTTAAGAAAGCTCCAAAAACTTGACTCTTTCTTACACTACCATCAGTCTTAGCCCCTTCTCCTCTCTCCTCTTTGCCCTTTGACTGTATTGAAGTTGATAACTGGTTGTGTGTAATAATGTCATTTATGTCTGTTTCATCAATTTGATTGCAAATCTGCATCAGTGTATGTGCGTTCATCAGTATGTCTAGTGTATATTTACATGTTTGCGAACATGCACTTGTATCAGTGTGTGTGTGTGTGTGTGTGTGTGTGTGTGTGTGTGTGTGTGTGTGGTGTGTGTGTGTGTGTGTGTGTGTGTGTGTGCGTGTGCGTGTGCGTGCGTGCGTGTGTGTGCGCGTCTGCGTACGCATGTCTCTGTGTGTGCATGTGCATGCTGGTGTATATGTAATGCATTTTTATGGAAAAGTCTTCACATATCATTAAGCACATGATACTGTTGTTTCCTTTTCTTGCTCTGTTACACGATGTAAGCATATGATACTGTTGTTTCCCCTTCTTGCTCTGTTATACGATGCTTGTATCATTAATGTATTGCTGACTTATGTTTGTATGTATACCGGTAACTTTTTGGAAAGTGAAAAATGCCTAGGAGCTTCCTTCTTGGGATGAAGCACTATATTCATGATTATGACCCATTTGCCCTCCCAAAATCAAGATGCCTTTTACTGAAGGGGAAGAAAATCAACCAGCCAACCAACCACATAATTAAAACAAATACGATAAAAGAAACCTAACCAACCAAATAATTACACAAATACAATAAATGAAACCTAACCAGCCAATCAACCAACCAACCATGCAATGAAACAAACAACTAAAAAAAATCTTAACTTTATTCTCAAAAACAACCTCAAACGCACCAATACTACTATCTGACAACTGTGCTCACTTACTTGTCATACCTGGTTTCCCTGTCACATAATATGGAACGTCTCTCACCAGCAAAATATAAGAAATCCTGTAAGAGGTATGATAAACCCACCTTGTTTTTGTCAGTGGGGTTAACAGGTGCATCATTGTTGAGCAATACCCTGCAAGTTTTGGTCCAGCCTTTAGATGCTGCCAGATCCAGGGGAGTGTACAGACTGTAGTTTCTGTGGACATGCAAAAAATACATATTTATACAGTTATCTGCTCACTCCATGTTCAGCATACAAAGTGAGCACAACTTTTATACAGGTCAAAAGAATGAAAAGCCTGGACATTAGGGTAGATGTCAAGGAAAATCTGAGCTTCGCTTGTAATCAACATTTTTCTCAACTGATGTGATTTGTTTGCTAATGAGTTCATTGTCCAAAGTCATGTTTCCTTAACCTCTTCTCTGCTTGGTACGAGTAACGCTCGTAGTAAAATCGAAATTCACCACGCCCGTATACGAGTGCCACTCGTAGTAAACTCGTCACGGAAAGCGAGCAAATCTACACAAGAAATGACTGCGCAAAATGTTTCCAACTCTGTTGCTGATATCAGCGAAGAGCCCCATATCCTTCACGTCACCAGTAACTGACCACAGGATATGCAAATCGCGAGTTGAGAGGTTACAGTGATTAGCGAATTCAAGATGGCAGCGAGACCTAGTACGTCGTCGGCTCGACCTGTTTTCAAGCGGTACACTGCGCTTGATGTGTTGGACGAGATATTCAACGATCAAGACAGTGGAGAAGAAGACATGGGAGGATCGGATCCTGACATCAGTGATGAGGAGGAGACGGATGGGAACCAGCACCATCCACTTTTATCGGAGATAGGTGCTGGTGATGACGTGGATCCTTCGTTTGCTCCCAGTGAAAGCAGTGGGGAAACCAGTGCTAGCGAGGGTGAAGAAGAGGAAATGGGGGATCCTCTACCATCAACAAGCACTGCACCCCCTCCTGTCAGGAGGGGACGGGGTCGTGGACGTGGTAGGGGGTCTGGACGACGGCGAGGGCCCGTGGAAGCGGCAGGGGGCGTGGCGTGAGGCGTGGTCAGCAACAGCTAGTGAGAGAATGGCGAGAAGCTGATGCACAGCACCCCAACCCTGGTGTAGTTTTCACTGGAAATCCGGGGTTGAAGGTCAGCTGTGCTAATTTTAGGCCGGTTGACTATTTGGAATTATTTTTTTCTGACCTAGTCAACCATCTCGTCATTCAGACAAACCTGTATGCTGACCAGTTTCTCGAGGCACACCCCAATCTTCCACAGTTTTCCAGGGCCAACAAGTGGGAGAAAGTCGACGGTGCAGAAATGAGGAAGTTTCTGGGCCTGGTTCTGCTGATGGGCATTGTGCGGCTACCTTCAATTGAACTGTACTGGTCTAAGAAGGTGCTGTACAGAATTCCAGTCTTCAGCTCCATCATGACAAGAAACCGGTTCCAGGCAAGTAGCTCTATTTTTTTTTCTTTTCTTTTTTTCACTACTTGATTCTTCATCCCTCCACTATTCATTTTGTGTGTGTGTGTGTGTGTGTGTGTGTGTGTGGTGTGTGTGTGTGGTTTTATATATTCAAGTGTGTGTGATACTGTCAGTGTGTGCTTGTGTAAATGTGTGTGTGTGTGTGTGTGTGTGTGTGTGTGTGTATGTGTAGGCTGTGTGTGTGTGTGTGCGTGTGTGTGTGTGTGTGTGTGTGTGTGCATGTGCGTGTGTGTGTGTGAGTGCACATGTGTACATACGCATTATTTATTTCTGTTTGCAAGTTTTCCATACAAGTTTGCTGATTTTGTAAAACACAAAAGCACTTTTTTGGTACACCAGTGTGGTGTTTTTATATTCATGTGTGTGTGATACTGTCAGTGTGTGCTTGTGTGAATGTGTGTGTGTGTGTGTGTGTGTGTGTGTGTGTGTGTGTGTGTGTGTGTGTGTGTGTGTGTGCGCGCGCGCGTGTGTGCATAAGCATTATTTATTTTCTGTGTGTAAGTTTTCCATGCAAGTTTGTTCATTTTGTAAAAGACAAAAGCACTTTTTTATACCAGTGTGGTGTTTTTATATATTCAAGTGTGTGTGATACTGTCAGTGTGTGCTTGTGTAGTGGGTGTGTGTGTAGGCTGTGTGTGTGTAGGCTGTGTGTGTGTGTGTGTATGTGTGTGTGTGTGTGTGTGTGTAGGCTGTGTGTGTGTGTGTGTGTGTTGTGTGTGTGTGTGTGTGTGTGTGTGTGTGTGTGTGTGTGTGTGTGTGTGTGTGTGTGTGTGTGTGTGTGTGTGTGTGTGCCCAGTTGTGGGTCTGCTTACTTATCTTGAAAGTTTACTCTGTATTTCAGATTCTTCTTCAGTTTCTGCACTTCAACAACAATGCAGCCATGCCAGTGCCAGGTGATCCAGCGTACGACCGGCTCTACAAGATCCGTCCTATTCTGGATCATCTGCATGAGAGGTTCCAGGAGGTGTATGAGCCCCGGCAAGCGGTATGTGTTGATGAAAGTCTACTTCTTTGGAAGGGTAGACTGATATTTCGTCAATACATACCGTTGAAACGTGCCCGGTTTGGCATCAAAATATACCTGTGCTGTGAGTCTGACGGTGGTGTCAAGGGAAGTGGTGGCTACTGCTACCGCTTCAAGGTGTATGCTGGAAAGGAGGACCCCGTCAATGAGGTGCAGCCTGTCCTAGAGTCCGTAAATGCAGACAACCCAACTCTCTCGGCCAGCGAGAAGATGGTGCTGTACTTGGTAGCCCCTCTCCTGGAAAAGGGCTACCATGTCTACACGGACAACTGGTACAGTAGTCTGCGGCTGTACCTCTACCTCCTGGAAAGGAACACCTTGGCCTGCGGCACCGTCCGGGAGAACCGGGGTATTCCAGAGGAGCTACGTGGAGTGAAGCTGGACCCCGGATCATCAGCTGCTCTTTGTGGTGACAACAAGATCGTCGCCACAAAGTACCACAGCACAAAAGTGGTGCACCTGCTGTCCTCTGTGCATGGCCACACTGAGGCACCCATTCCACACCGGGGACGACGGGGTGTCAACATGCGTCCGTCTGTTTCATCGAATTACAACAGGAATATGGGTGGAGTTGACAAACAAGATCAGCTGCTTCACCCATATGACTGCTCACGTAAGTCGATGAAATGGACAAAAAAACTGTTTTTCCATTTTCTGCAGGTTGCAGCCTGCAATGCATTCATCTTGCAAAAGTCAAGAGGTGATGACTCCTGTAAAACTTTCCTAAGTTTTTTGGAGAGTGTCATCACCTCTTGGATTTGGACAGATCAGGTGCCAGCTGTGGAAGAGGGAAAAACAGATGACGAGGTGAGGGTGGGTGCACACCACTTTTTATTTCCACTGCCACCGACACCAAACAAGTCTAACCCCACCAAGCCGTGTCGGGTCTGCACGAAGAAAATAAAAGTGCGGAAGGAATCCCGCTACTACTGCCCCTCCTGCCCATCCAAGCCTGGATTGTGCTTAGGCCAATGCTTCAAGGACTACCACACCAAGTTTGCGTATTGGCAGTAGGGTGTTCTGTGTTAGTTTTTTTTTCCCCTCAGTTATATATATTTCATTTTCTTCTGCTTTTTTGTGCTTTTGTTTTTGTGTTCTTAGTTTTCCATTCTACAGTGCGTTTTTTTTTCTTCACCTGTGTGTGTGTTCACCGTTTTGTGAACGCTGTGACAAGACTGAGTGCCATCAGTGAAAGAAGACCAAGTGGAGTATAGAATGAATCCCCTTGTGTGTTTCTTTGAACCACAATTTGGACAGACAAAAAAATGAACACCATCCCCCAAAGTTATGAAGTAACGAATGCAGACAACCTGAGGATTATGTCCAAGCACAAGTGCTGGATTCCTTTAGAACAGTATGGCAGTAATGTGAGTACAATATGTTCAGAAACACTCACACAGTTCCCACAATGTTTTGTGTGATAACAAATGGATACCATGTGTGTGTGTATGTGGGGGGAGGGTCTTTCTTTTTGAACAGACAATTGTTTATTTTTTTCTTCAGACTTTTTTTTCCCATAGTTGTCATTTTGAACATTTACCAATATGTATAATATTATACTATAACAATTTGGACCATACTGTGTACTTACAGTGATGTTGAGTAAACACTAACAGAAGTTTTTGTCAGTGTTTTACAGGTTTTATGTGTTGTAACATGTGTATGTTTTTAGAAACTTTTATTTTCTGTAAAACCACCATCCGTTATATCCCTGGCCATCTTCCCAATGGCTAACAAAATTACACTATTGTTATATAGCATTATAACTTGGGGTAAAATGAAAGAGAAGCCATAAAATCTAAGTCATATGTCAACAAATGAATAAGCAGTGATTGCGGTACTGAACCTACCCCAAATAGTAAAATTATGCCCCTTTCCAGTAGAATTGGGGTACCCCCAGTAACATACAGATTGTTACACAGAGGGACATTTATTGACATCAGTTTGAATCCCAGGTGTTTGTAATATTGCTGAGCAAACACCAAAAGGTATTTTGCTTTGTTCAGTGGGCTTTTATGTGCTGAATTGTACTAAAACTCTCAAATTGAAAACAAAACAAAAACTGATTTATCACATGTTATTAGTGTGAACCATCATCATTACCAACAAAATCAAATTAGAATGATGTGAAATTGTAAACAAGGGTATAAGGAAGAAGTCCACAAAAAATCTAACAAATAACTCAATAAGTGGATGAGTAATGTACATGTTAGTGAACATACTGCAAAAAGCATGATTATGCCCCTTTTTTCCTAAAAAATAGTACTCCCAATTATGAGCAGATTATGATCAAGAGCAACATTCCTTGGGATTTATATGACTGTCATGTGTTAGTGCTGATGTTGAATAAATAGTAAAACCACTTTTCCAATGTTCTGACTCATTTTGTGTGGCACAGTGTATTTGTGTATACTCGAAAGCTGTTATTTTTTGTAGGGGAAGCTTCAACAGTTGGGGGGTAGACATAATGCTACCAATTTTTGAAGAACAAGGTCTCCCAACAGTGTAAAAATCGCTACTCACAGTTCCGTAGCTTTCGATGGCGTTCTCGCCCTCTTCGTCAGCGCTCTAATGCTGTCTGCGTGAATCTCTACTCAGATCTCGCGAACATGGGATGAACCCAGTTCACGAGATCGAATCAGAGAATGGTACACCGGGGGCAGGGTGTAACGGCCCCGGTCCCTGTTGAGCGGGGGGTTGGTGGCTGCGATGTAGATGGCCTCCTTGACTCCTCGCTGGAACCACTTATTTTCTCTGTCCAGGATGTTGACATTGTCCGCACTGAATTGATGTTTTTCGGCGTGTAGGTGAGCTCCTACTGGAGAAGAGTCCCTCTTGTGTTCTGTTAGTCTCTTCTGAAGGGGGCGTTCAGTTTCACCGACATAATGTTGGTTACAGTCCTGGCAGTCTATTCTGTATATAATGCCAGCTTTGTCGAGTTTGCTGGTTTTGTCCTTGGGGGTGACCAGCTGGCTGCGTATGGTGTTGGAAGGTTTGGAATGTACAGCCACCCCCAGTTTTCTGATCTTTCTGGACAGAGCGTCACTCACACCTCCTACGTATGGGATGGTGATGTGTCCCTTGCGCTGGTGTTGTTTCACTGGCTGTTGGGATGCGGTGTTGGATTTCCTGCCTCCCGGGCTGTTCCAGGCCCACTTTTTGTAGCCCGAGATGGTGAGCACTTTTTTCAGGTGGTTTGTCTCCTTGTCTTTTGCCTCTTGGGTACTGCATATGGTGTTAGCTCTGTGGGTAAGGGTTCGAATCACTCCCAGTTTGTGTTCAAGGGGCTGGTGGCTGTCGAACTGTAAATATTGGTCCGTATGAGTTGGTTTACGGTAGACCGAGAAGGATAGAATGCCATCAGTTCTGGTGATGAGGGTGTCCAGCATGGCTATGGAGTTGTTCTGTTCCACTTCCCTCGTGAATTTGATGGCTGGGTGTTGGTTGTTCAGATGTTCTGTGAACTGTTCGACCAGTTGCTGGGGGAGGATAGTCATGGTGTCGTCTACGTAGCGCCCCCAGTATCGTGGTGGGGAGTGGAAAGAAGCCAATGCTTTCTCTTCAAAATCCTCCATGAACAGGTTGGCTACTATTGGGCTTACTGGGGAGCCCATGGCTGCTCCTTCTTTTTGTTGGTAGAATTCACCTTGGAAGGTGAAGTAGGTGGTGGTGAGGCAGCAGGACAAGAGTTCACATACGTCGTCCACTGTGAGAGATGTACGTTGGTGGAGGGTTTGGTCGTTTTGTAACCTTCGGCGTATGATCTCTATGCTTTCTTTCACTGGTACGCTGGTAAATAGGGCGGAGACATCATATGACACAAGGAGTTCATCATGAGCGAGGGTGTAGTTACTCAGTTTTTCCACAAGGTCAGCACTGTTGTGGATGTGATGATCTGTGTGTCCTACGAGAGGTGATAGGATGTCCGCCACAAATCTAGCCGTCTCATACATGATGGAACCTCTGGATGCGACTATGGGACGGAGGGGGACTTCTTTCTTGTGGACTTTGGGTAGACCATAGAACTTGGGGACGTCGGACACAGTTGGGTATAATTTCCTGTACTGTTCTAATGACAGGCGGTCCGTCTCTTTCAGGCGTTTCAGTGTGTCTTTCAGTTTGTTGGAAAACTTGGAAGTAGGATCTTTCTTGAGGCGTTCATATGTTGTAGTATCTTCCAGAAGTTTGCTTGCCTTCTCATAGTACATGGGTCTAGGCATGATGACTGTGGCACGACCTTTGTCAGCTGGTAGGATCATCGTGGCGTGTTCGTTCTTTAAATCCGCCAGAGCCCGTCTTTGGTCCGGTGTTAAGTTGGATTTCGGTAGTTTGGCCTGTTTCATGATTCTGACACAGTCTGATCTTAAGTGTGTGGCTTCTTCTGAATTAGGGCCAATATACCTGCAAGCTGTTTCAATGCTTGTGATGAGGTCTACCACTGGAAGCTTGTTAGGGGCTACGGCGAAATTTAGTCCTTTCTCTAGTACTTCCTGTTCAGGTTTAGTGAGTTGGCGATCTGATAGATTGATCACCCACCTATCTTTGGTCTTTCTTTTTGTTTCTTCCGGTACAGGTGTAATCTCGCTTTTGTCATTCTGTTGTCTCCTGTTGTTTTTTGGTGCTAGAAGTTCGAATTTCTTTCGATGGCGTTGGCGTACTTTGTCCCATTCTATTCGTCGTGTGTTGTTTAGCCACTCTTTGATTTCGGAGAGCATAGCATCTGGTAGTGTGCTAGAGCTCAGTCTTTCCTCGAGGTCTTGGATTTTCCCTTCCAGACAAGTGATGCGGGTGTTGATTTGCTTGATGCGTTCGTTCATGAGTGCTCGTTGTGCCTGATTGATGGTATTATTTGCTGCTGTTCCTTTCATCGGAGTTTTGATTTTTAGGCTGGTGGGAAAGACGCCGTGATGTTTGCAGTGCAGTGTGAAGTGTAGATGGTTCCTGAACTTCGCTAGCCAGCTGGTCACCCCCAAGGACAAAACCAGCAAACTCGACAAAGCTGGCATTATATACAGAATAGACTGCCAGGACTGTAACCAACATTATGTCGGTGAAACTGAACGCCCCCTTCAGAAGAGACTAACAGAACACAAGAGGGACTCTTCTCCAGTAGGAGCTCACCTACACGCCGAAAAACATCAATTCAGTGCGGACAATGTCAACATCCTGGACAGAGAAAATAAGTGGTTCCAGCGAGGAGTCAAGGAGGCCATCTACATCGCAGCCACCAACCCCCCGCTCAACAGGGACCGGGGCCGTTACACCCTGCCCCGGTGTACCATTCTCTGATTCGATCTCGTGAACTGGGTTCATCCCATGTTCGCGAGATCTGAGTAGAGATTCACGCAGACAGCATTAGAGCGCTGACGAAGATGGCGAGAACGCCATCGAAAGCTACAGAACTGTGAGTAGCGATTTTTACACTGTTGGGAGACCTTGTTCTTCAAAAATTGGTAGCATTATGTTATTTTTTGGTAATTTTTTGTAGTTATGTCAGTTTCTGCTATACTAATTATCAACATAATCAAGTTATTTTGACAGGACATTGTAGACCAATGCATAACAACAAAACATCTGAGAGATCTGTCAAGAAATAAATGAGCAGTAACCATTTTATTGAACCTACCCTAAAAAGCTAAATTTTACCCTGGCAAGCTGTTATTTGAAAGTGCTATTATACTGAGCATTTAAGGGGTTAACCCTTTCGAATTTGCACTGCTAGATGTAAAGCTAGCTCCTAGTATTCGCATTCGAATGTAGCACAGTGTCAGTACAAAGTCTTTCAGTAGTGAATGGAAAGTTCCTTGCATCCCAGAATGCTTGTACTATTTCTAGAACATTCAACGCGAAACTGACCAAGATTCTAACTATATGCGCGATAAGACAGCAAGGCCAGTAGTGATGGAAATTCCCCACACATGTGCCGGAAAAGATCGGGCGATCTCAACCGCTACGAACGGATCGGCACATTCTTCCGCAGGGCAGTTACCGGCTTTGTGAACAGCTAAGGGTTAAACCATGTGCCTACTGCATAGACATTTAAGATATAAAGCCAAGTCAGGATCTGTGACATTTTCAAAGTTTCTGAGATCATTTTTCTTTCATGACAACACCAATACACTCCCTGGGGTCTACTGTAAGTCTGCACCACCACCAACCCACCCCATCCACACACACACTTCTAAATCAAATATTATGCTCAAGTTCTACTTCAAATCTTAGATTTCAATGTTAATCTACCAAAAAAAAGTCTTGGGCAAACACCATACATACTGCGCAAATAACCAGACCCCTCTTCAAACACAAAGTTGAGGTAATGAGTTAAAAACTCAGAAATACAGGTAAAAGTAAAATTTTCCCATAACTTGAACAGCAGCAAAGAAGCAAAGTCTTCAGAGACTTCAATTTCACACTAAGACCAGCACTAAAGGGTGGTGTCCATCTCCTCTCTTTCGCTACTGTATCTCCCTAACCCTAAAGAGGGAAAGATACCTAAGAACTTATAATAATAATAATATATTTTATTTATATAGCGCAAAATCTTGATAAAATCAAATATACAGTTGGATGGACTATGAAAGTGCATTCAAACAAGAGCATGAGTCTGATTATCTGTCCACTTGGCAAACATGCACGAATGTGCTTCATTTCAACTTCCTGGAAGTGTGCTGTAACACTATGTCATCACACCACCATACGTCTAGGGATCAGTTTTAAACCTGGAGTCTATGGTCAGGTTTTAACCCTTTGACTCATGCACACTGTCCACAGCATCCTGCATTGTTGACCATGTTAGCAAAGCAGAAACTTAACCCTTTGACTACCTCACCCTATCCACCAGCTTCTTGCAAGAAGCTGGTGGATTGGATGAGGGAGTCGATGGGTTAGTTTTTACAGTTGGTGGATAGGATGCGGGAGTCAAAGGGTTCGTTCTAGGGCAAGCATCATACACACATACATACCTTGCTGATACATCAGCGCCTAATCCCAGCAAGACATCAGCCATCTTGTTGTGTCCAAACTGGGCAGCAAGGTGGAGGGCAGTGTTGGAGTTGTCGTCCTCATCATGCAGCACAGACTTGTCCTCACGCACAATTTCACGTACGATGCTGAGAAGAAAAAAATTAAAAAGGTCTCTGATCCACAGTAACTTCACTTTCATGATAAAAAATCCAATCGGCATGCCTGGTGTTTGTGATCTAAAAGCTGGGATATGCTGTATAGGACAAAAAAAAAAAGAAAAAAAAAGAGAGAAATTTTCATGACCTGTTCTGTCTTGCTTTAAATTTGTCTGGAATTACAAGAGCTGCATTTCAGAAATTAACAATGAAACTTTTTTCGTTTTGTTGTACATCAGTTTGAAAAAACAACAACAGGTCCAAAGTCCATGAATACAACATAAATCTAAACCTGCTATGCTTGTTCTTTTGGCAACGTGCATCACGCCGTTTCATTCACATTATGACGGATTAGATATGCTGAAACAGGTAAGCAAGTTAAGAAACACATTTTGAATGGCAAGTATTACCACAAATGCATTTATAATCATAATCAGTATCAAATTTTTTCGTTCACTATTTTACTATTTTCTTCAATCAAACAATCATCGTCTTACACTAATTTGTATCAAATCAATGCCAACACAAAATTGACATTATCCCTCCAATTTATTACATTCTTTAATGTTTTCACATGCCTTTCCTTCTTTTGAAAAAAGAGGTGAGACTACAGAGGAAAGATACATAAGGGTACAGGAAGTCATAAACAGCTAGTTATTTCTAGAAGAAACATTTCAATCAAATCTTGATAAAAACTGAAAGCAATTATCTATTTTCAATCTACCTACATACCTACCTATACATACCTACATAGGTACCTACCTGTCTATCTACATAACATACATTCATACATACATATATGTACAGAGAGAGAGAGACAGAGAGAGAGAGAGAAACAGAGAGAGGGACAGACAGACAGACAAACAGGCAGGCAGACAAACAGACAGGCAGATGGACAAGCAGACAGACAGACAGACATAGAGACAGATGTCACCCATTCTCACAAATGGGGACTGAAATTGCACATAATTGAACCAAGACAGCCTCAGAAAGATAGTGCCTGTCTATATGGGCAAAACAGAATTTCAGGTTGCAACTTATTCATTGGGCATTTCTTTGTCAGTGCAAATACATGAAATTGATAATTTTCTCACTGCAACAACAACTCAACCCCTTACTGAACCCAACATTCCACACATTGTTTTGAAACTAATGATGTAAACTTCCGAGTGCTGAACACAGAAATAACCCAATCAGAACTCAAACAAGAGCATTCATATTGGCTACTAAGCAAAATGTGATGGTGACCATTTTCAAATTCCTCCTCCATTTTCTCACAGGCGTGTAAAATTTCAACTGACCACAATTCCTCAAGAGTCTATCCTAGAGACAAATTATATATCTTCAGAAAGGACAAATTTATGTCCTTTCCACTCATCTCCAAAAATCTTCTGTGTCCCCCTTTGTGAAAATGGGTTATACAGACATAATATAAAGGAAGGGTGGAGAGAAGAAAGAAAAAAAGGACAGAAAAGACCTGCAGACAGGCTCAGGACTAACTTGGTGCGCCCAAACTTGGCAGCCAAGTGGACAGGGGTCTGTTCATCTTCATTCTTGGCGTCAATGATAGCACCATGCTTCAGCAGTACCTGCAAGCAAGAGATCCACTGAATGAACCATGCTGTTTGTCCATTCACTTTACTAAGCCCTTTCATTTCTGACAGAACTTTACTTCATTAAACCCTTATGACAGATACCTTTTCACTGGTCGCAGTGGTAATTTAATGACTGTCAAAACTTGTTATTGACTCTACACTGTTTGTGTACGTTAGATCCTGTGCTAAAAAGTTCTTAAGGTTACTTGTGTTACTTCTTTCGAGTTTATTAATTCATTTTTTTTCTCATTTTACATTATTTCAGGTAATTATTCATAACTTTATTTTGATTTTAGGTAATTATTTCTATCTATTCTGCAGAAAAAAACAATGTAACAACAGCTGTGAGATCTTTACCCATACATTTTTGTGAACAATAATTACACAAAAAAATGAAGGACGCTGCCCTTTCTTCTTTTTCTATGACAAAATGTAAACAGCGAAGAATGGTCTACCTGTAACAGTAATGCGCTTTGCCCAAGAAGCTAGTTCACAAGTGTTCAATCCCTTTTTAAAAGGAAGAATGAATGAACACAAAAAAATAAGATTCTGATGCAGAATAAAAATCTAGAGGTAGGCTTCTTCTTTGAAGACTTCCTGTTGTATAGCTCACCAGTTTCTTGCTAATCATTTCCAGACAAATGCATTGACCACATTTACCTTTACAATATCCAGGTAGCCTTGCTGGGCACCAATATGAAGAGGAGTCTCATCATACTGGTTACTCACGTTGATCAACTGCTTCAATGAAGGATTAGACAGCAGGTACTGTGGGCACAAACGTATACACATACATATATGTGTTTAACCAAATACATTCATTCACAAACATGCACACATCAAACCACACATGCACTAATATACACACAAACCCATGTACCCACAAAGAATGACAGTTACTTTCCATTCCAGGAAATAGCATAATCAAACGATCAGTCATTTTGATATTTTTTCAAGAAATCCCACTTAAACATTCAAAAATAAGAAGACAAAAAGTTGTTAAAAAACATCTGCTAACATTACCTGTCAGCTTTCTTTAGAGTATAAAAGAGTGTGTGGTCTCGCATGTGACTGCATGTGCATGTCTGCGTATTCATGCATAGACAAGTGCACTCATGAAATTATGACTCATTCCTTTCTCTCTGATATTTTTTTTTCTTTTTTCTATTTTGTTGTTGTTTTTTTTTGTTGGTTTGCTTGAGACTTTTTTCCAAATATATACAGGTATTTTCTGAGGTTATTGCAGGTGTATGTCTATGCATACAGGTATGTCATATTCCTTTTGTGATGTGGGTTTCATTTTCTGTATGTTAAATCATTTTAGTTGCTGTTTATCTGATTTTATTTTTCATTTTTGTATGAGTAAATCAATTGTCACCTGTTGGTGTCATTACCCATGATGGCAGCTGCTGCAATCAATGTTGTCTTATTGTCTTTCTCCAGCTCGTCTGGTCCTCACAGGTTTTCACTGCTTTGCTAGCAGACATCTTGGTTATTTTCACACAATACTGTCCATGTATGATGGTCTTTGTCTCTGTCTTTGGCCCTTGCTTTTCCTTGGAGTACTGTTTTCATCAGGTGACATTGTTTCTAACTATATGTCCCAGATATGCAAATTTGCTCTTGTGGATTTCAGATAACAGTTGTGGAGTTAGCATTCAGCTCATCTAGAATACTCTGATTCACTTCTCTATCCGCTGATTTGCAATAAGCATCTGTAGAACCACATTTCACATGAGTTCATTTTCATTTCATCAGCTTTCTTCCATGTCCAAGCTTCACATCCATGTACTATTATTGGCCCAATAAGAGTCTTTAGAATCTTTACTTTGAGGGCTTTAGATACTGCACCATCTTTCCACGTGTTGTTAAGCTGGAGCATTTTTTGTTTTGCCATGCCAGTTCTTGTTGTAATGTCTTTTGCACAACTGCCATCTGCTGTTTTGATTGAGCCCAAATATTCAAGTCATTTACTTTCCATTGTTGTTTTATTGACAAGAATCTCAGGATGTTTGCTAGCTCCGATGTGCATTTTTTTCTGTTAGTGTTTTATTGATTGTAATCTCAAGATGTTCACTAACTCCAATGTGCATTAATTCCGTCTTTCTTGCATTAAGATTTAACCCTGCCTTTTTGCCTGCACTGTCAACTCTGTAAAGGACTCATCTCATGCTGGTGATGTTCCTTGATTATTAGAGCAGTGTCATATGCACACCTTAAATCTGTGATATCTCTGCCACCAATTTTGACACCTACACCATCCTGGTCTGCTTCTCTTATCACCTGTTCAGTCTAGATGTTGAAGAGATGTGGTGATAATACGCAACCCTGGTGAACACTTTTTTTCCTATGTCAAAGAATTAAACACTTTTGATTGTTCCAGCAGATTGTTGCCTACTGATCTTTACATAATCCTTCGATAACTAATACATATATTAGATGGTCTGGAAAGCCCATTTTCTGCATTGTGTTAAAAAGGCTGAGTGTAAAAGTCAAGTAAAGTGATGAATACCTCTTGTCCAGTGCTGTTAAGTTTTTGTATGATAATAATTATGAGTAAATACTTTATCTAATACTTTTCATTTGATTTTAATTATGAGTAAATACTTTATCTTCTTCATTTGACTTTATCTTTAACCTGACATAATGTCACATCTGCCCTCACCTCCAAAACGATTATCTTGTTCTCCTCAGCAGCCAGGTAAATGGCAGTTCTGTCATACTTGTCCACGGCACTGTAGTCAGCCTCCTTCTGCAGCAGCATCTTTACTGTTTCCACATGGCCGTACGTCACTGCCAGCAGCAATGGACTGTAGTTGTCATTGTCACAATGATTGATCTGAGCCCCTCTGAAAGTTCCGATGATACTTGTTGTTGTGATCATAAGATGAAGGGTGTGTGCCAGCATGTGCGCTTGCATGCATACATGAATACAAACATGCATACATGCATGCTTACATGTGTGTGTGTGTGTGTGTGTATGTGTGTGTGTTGTATGTGCGTGCGAGTGTGTGAGCATGTGTGTGTGCAAGGTTGTGTGTGTGCAAGGTTGTGTGTGTGTGTGTGTGTGTGTGTGTGTGTGTGTGTGTGTGTGTGTGTGTGTGTGTGTGTGTGTGTGTGTGTGCGCGCACGCGTGCATGTGTGTGTGTGCGTGCGTGTGTGCATGCGTGTGTATCTTTGAGAATGAGCATGCATGCTTGCATGAATGTATATCATGTGGATATCAAATTACTATCCCTGAAGAAAATGTATGGCGGGATTTTCACCAGACATAGGTCACTGTTTATTTAATGAGAAGTTGCAAGTGTGCAAGTGATTCTGAAACGTATGGCTACAGTCAATGCAAACCCTTACACCGACTGTCAGAAATCTGTTGCCCATTAACAGGCCTCATCTCACTGTCATGCCAAAGGCTTCCTTGTTCAAGCCCTGATAATTCATGAAATTTACGTAACTGGGGGACAAAAAGCTTCATGACAAAATTACAAGTAACACAAATCACCTGATCTTTCTTTGTTTTGTGTCCAAGCATTGTCAACAACAGAAAAGCCAAGCTCATAATCATCATCATCATCAGGTGCCCTGCCGCATGGCTTTGGCAACCATGGACTTCCATCCATCTCTATCTCTAGTTGCCCCTAGCATCTCCCCCACCCTCCTCGTCCCCAGCCACTCTGCAAGTCCGTCCAGCATTCTCTCCCTGGGTCTACCTGGCGCTCTCTTTCCCTCCAGCTTTCCAGTTGTGACCAGGTGCTCCAAATCTCCCTTCCTCATAAAATGGCCTATAAATGTTGCCTGTCTTTTCCTAATCTTCCTTATGAGTGATCTACTTGTGTCTGCCTCCATCAAGACTGTCTCATTTGTTTTCTTTGCTGTCCATGGAACTCTCAACATTCTTCTTAGAAACCACATCTCTGTCGCCTCAATCTTGCTCTGGCTTTGCTTGCTGACTGTCCACGCCTCGCATCCGTACAACAATATGTCAGGCTCACTAAGACCTGATCTTGCTAAGAGGCATAGACAGAATTTACAGACCTAAGTACTTATCTCCCCAACATACAGTAATGGTCAACAAACAACTATTTTTTTCATTCATGCTCATAATACTGATTATCAATGAGGTCTTAGTTTGTGCAGCTGTGGACAAAGTCAAGTTAACCACCTGACTCCCGCATCCTGTCCACCAGCATCTTGTATTGTCAATCATTCTAGCAGAGCAAAACTTAGCAAAAATTTAACCCTCTGACTCCCTCACCCTGTCCACAAGCTTCCTGCAGGAAGCTGGTGGACAGGGTGAGGGAGTCAAAGGGTTAAATTTTTGCAGTTGGTGAATAGGGGTGTGGGAGTCAAAGGGTTAACTCTCTCACTACGAAGTTGGGATTTCCCAAGCATGTCTCAAAAACGCTTGTGTGCGAGAGTCGGAGAAATCCAACTTGGGGTTTTGAAAATTCACAAGGCTTTCAATATTTCCATTATTTGACACTTATGGCCAGAAATAGGTTCTTCATTCATTCTTTGCCTTGTTTTAGGCCACTAGGTCACTGTACTCTGCAGCTGGTGTGTTGACAGTGCAAAGTCAAAACCCACTAGCTCTGCAGTGAAGCAGACAACGGAAAAGCAAATGGCCTAACAACACTCGACATCTCAGCGCTCTTCAAGACAATCTTTTCCTTAAGTGCACTTGGAGTGTGTGCAAGTTGGATTGTATGAAATTTCATTCAAAATGTGACTGTAGGAACTGATATATTGATCTGACTGTGTAGTTTGTAAGACAATTCTCACCTGAAAATTTCTCTAATTTTACTTGTACCATTACTCAGCAACCATGAGGGTTACACAGTTGAAATTTCAGCTTGTTGTACACCAATCTTTTAATATATAACCTGCTAAAATTTCAAAAGCTGTCTGTTTTCATTTATTTGTATGAGAATTTTTCTCATGACCTATACAGATGGTGAGTATCAGGGGAACGGCAAGGGGCATAATTGTATGTAACGAGTGAATTAAAAGAAGTGAACTGATTGCTGGACAGTTTCACCACAGCAGGACATAAAAGATTTACAGAAATCACTGAACAACAGAGAGCTTGACAGCAATGATGAAGAAATGTGGTGGAGAGACTGCCACTACCTTCTTGTCAACATATGATTTTTCAGCAATTTCCAAATTACAAAAACCAATATTCTACATAATCTCCAGCAATCTGAATATTTTTTTCTAGAAAGTTGTCATAATACACTTGACTTAACTCTTTGAAATACAGCCTTTTTCCCAAAAAACAACATCTGTTTTATGTAAATATCTGATTAAACAATTTTCCTTCAATTTTTATGCAGAAAAATATACATAAATCTAAAAGTATGAGCTGCTTAATTACATTATTTCATAATTCTCCCACCTGTCTACAAGGAACTTGGCAATCTCGGTGTGGTTCAAGGCGCAAGCTTTGTGCAGAGCTGTGGAACGTTCATCGTTAATCTCATCAATGCGAGCTGACTTTTCCACCAACAATCGAACAATGCGGATATTGCCTGAACTGGCAGCCAGGTGCAGAGGGTACATGCTGTGCTTGCGGGGGCGATTCACTTCAGCGCCTGTTGACAATTCATGGGATGTGATGATGTGGAATTTGTATATCAGGGATCTAGATAATGTCATGGATGATTACTATCAACCCAAAACCAAATGCAAAGGTAATTTTGTGAGAACTGTGATTATATCCTAGTGTACATGCATGAATATGCCACATGTGTGTGCATACACTTAACACATTTTCACATACTCAAACTCATGCACACACACACACACACACACACACACACACACACACTAACACACACCATCATCACATGCACGCACACAAGTTTGCGAGTTGTTTATTCCACAAAAACTATTCTGGTTAATTAAACAGCTGGGCAATAAAACTAAATAAAATATTGCAACAGAATCAGTGCTTATATCATTATGAGCAATGACCTGTTACAAAAAGGTACCTGACACAAAACACTCAGATACACTTTATTCAGCAGGAACGAACAAAAACATAAACTAAGTAATTCAAAAAATCTTTTTCTCACCTTTTTCCAGAACCATCTTGGCCACCTCGAAATGTCCATTGTCAACAGCAAGATGAAGACAGGTGCTGCCCTCTATATCTTGATCTATCACCATCTGTAACAACACAGCTTATGTTGACCCTACAGTCTGGCCAATTCATATGACAACACTCTTCCCGAATATCTAAGTTAGAAATCAACTGTCCTAACTTTATATGTATGGCAATGGTATTCCTGTAACTTTATTGGTTAACAGTCAGATGCCTTAACCTTATATGGAAACAGTCTTCCAAACTTTATATATATCAGAGAGATGTCCTAAATTTACATGGCAAGTCTTCCTAACTGACAAAATCTCATTATGTATATTCTGATATTCTGTATACTATGTGGAGTTCAAGTGTCAACATTGTCTTTTCATATGTGTAAAATCGTTTGTTGTTGTCATTCTTCATTGCCACAGTGTACGTTACATGTCCGTTTGTTGTGAAACAAAAAACGAATAAAAAAAAAAGTCTTTAAAGAAAAGTCTTCCTAACTGAAAAGGTTAACTGTCAGACGTCCTGGCATTAATCATGCCATGTCTTCTTAACTTTATAGATTAACTGTCAGATATCCTAACATTCAATGGCAACAAGCCTTCTTAATATTACAGATTAAATGTCAGATATATTGATTTCAAATGGCAACAGTCTTCTTTAGACAATGAATCATATGAGTAGAATAGAGACAGTAGCAACGGACATGTGGTTGGCTTTATTATCACTACTATCAATCGTAATGGCAGAGTGGTGTGACAGTATACTTCGGCTGACACAGAAATCACTGACAGTTTTTAAAGCTGCTGCAGCTACCACTCTACAAAACAAACTGCTATTGGAGACAGGGCAAAGAAGAATGAGGAAATGCATGTGTGTATGTACTGGAGACAATGTATGTTTGACTCTGTGTGTGTGTGTGTGTGTGTGTGTGTGTGTGTGTGTGTGTGCGCGTGCGTGCAAGAGAGAGAGAGAGAGAGTGTGTGTGTGTGTGTGTGTGTGTGTGTGTGTGTGTGTGTGTGTGTGTGGTGTGTGTGTGTGTGTGTGTGTGTGTGTGTGTGTGTGTGTGCGTGTGTATGTGTGCGTGTGTGTATGTGTATGTGACCCTCTGTGAGTGTGTTTATGTGTGAGACGGTCTGACAGACAACCATAAAATGAAACAGAAAAAGCACAGGCAGACAGTCTTGACATACTGCAGTCTGGAAGTCAAACAGCCACAACCACACACAACCACAGTCACAGAGCCACATCCACAATACAACACCACACTCAAAAAGCGCACATCCTCCTCACGTTAGAAATCATGACCCAAGCCTCTGGGGTCTTGGCGCCAGCCTCAAACAGAAGTCGTACCAGCTCCTCATTCCCTTCTGTACAGGCATAGTGCAAAGGCGTCGACTGCTCGTTGTCAGTACAGCGCATGTTGGCACCAGCCTCAATCAGCATGCGAGCAATTTTCGGCTGGTTGTAAATGGCAGCCAAGTGCAGCGGGGAGATCCCTTGTTTGTCCTGGGCCTAGGATAAAAAATGATGATGATATTATTATTATCATTATTATTATTATTATCATCATCACTATTATCATTATCATTATTATTAACATTATCATTGTTATAATTATTTAAAGCCCAGACAAGTGTGAGAGACATATCAGGGAGACACCCATCTCAAGAAACACACAACATTTTGTTGACCCTGATAAAAATTAAATGCTTAGAAAAGAAAGCGAAGTACGCATATCAATGCATTCACACAGATAATCAAAGGACATCCCCTGGTACCATGGGTTTAAAAAACCAATCTGAATACAAATGTATAACTACACACACTTAAAACATTGCATAAAACTGGCTTAAATAACCTTAAATTACTTCCGCACATCAGATTTGTATTTGTTTTGTATATTTTAGGACAGTAGAAAAATTTTGTGTTGAAAGTCTGTGTGACCTCATCCTCTTGCTTCATTTGTCCATTCACTTTGACAATGCATCAGGTTCATTCTGATTTTCCTTCACCCAATTCCATCTGTTTGACATTTACTTTTCCTCTGCTGAAGTATGCTAGAAGTTAGATATCTATACCTCAATGATAAAGTATGTTCCAACCATTTTCAACTCAATATCCACCCAGGTAAAACTTATATGTGTTTCACCAGTTCTCAACTCTAATTTCATTTCAGCTGTGCATAGATGCTTATCAACTACTCCAGAATTGAATATTCAACTCAATAATACTCAGTGTTCAATAAATACTCTACACATAAACGCTCTTACTCCCTCACCCCATTCATCAGTTTTCTATGAGGTGAAGGAGTAAACGGGTGACTGTTGCCTCAACAATACACAGACATCCACCAATCATCCCTCACCTCAATATTCACTTCAGCAACATTGAGCAGGTCTTGGCAGGCCACTTCATTACCACGCATAGCAGCAAAGTGCAATGGTGTCTGTCCATAGATGTCGCAGCAGTTGACGGCAGCACCCTTGGAAATGAGGTAGTTGATGACGCTCTCTTGCGCCTGTCCAAATTCTGACTCATACTGCTCCAGTAGAGGTATACCGTTCAGGCCAGGCTGTACACAAACATTTGCTGATGTAACAGAAATAACTATCATATTTCATTGTGATGATGATGATTGATGATGATGATGATTATGTTAGTGATCAAAATCCAACCAACCCACTCTGTAAATCATACCACTCTAGTAATGACACTGGCTTAGGCTGGTCTGAAATATGGTTATGTAAAAGCAGCAGCAGCAGAAGAAGAAATCCAATTCATCATCTTCTTTATAAAAATCTGTCATATAAATCTGATGTACCAAGAAAGGAAAGAAGGAGCATTAAAATATAATAATGATGCAAAAGCTCTCTGACCTTAGTTCCAATCACTAGTAAAGTAGGGAGGCAGAGACAGATGGAGGGGGAAAAAAAGAGTGTGACACAGATGGTCATACAGAGAGACTGATAGACACTGAGAAGATATAAGTAGGATACAAATCTGCATGCTTGTACACTTACACACAACACACATGTAAATATCTGCACATGCATGTGCATAAAGTTGCACATGCCCATGCATGCAAACATATTAAATATGATTCATATAATGAAAGAGTTAGTATGATTCGCAACACCTAAGAATAAATCTAGTCAGCAACATTGCCATATATAAAAAACATTCATCTGATCATCAACATTTAAATAAAATAAAACTAAATAAGATTCGTAATAAACAACAGTATTCTCTGTTGATTTTTCTCATGCAATATAGACTTCCAATCTGACTGCATGAGTTCAAGCCTGGATTCATAAAAACTTTGTGCAAGCAGACTCCGGCCTACTTAGCTGTTAATGGTTAGCTGATCCTGTTCAGGACTGGGAAGATAAAGTAACAAGCGAGGGGGTGGAATCCACCCTAAAAAAGCATACCCAAGAGCAGTGACCTTAGAATTATGACTCGATCTTCAGCTTTTATTTTGTTTTGTTATAAACTGACATGCTTTCTAATGACAATAAAGCCCAAACAAAAGACATTGACCAAAAAGATACCTCCCTTCCCAGTTCTCTCTTGATTAAGTATTGACCAATTGTATAAACTCTCATGGTCTTAATTTTTGTCTCTTCCAAACAACACATTAATAAATCAAAACCCTTGCCATTTTTCTCTCTTATCAATGGCCTCTACTTGTCTATGACATTAGTTTTCAAAGTTTTGGATAAATTAAAAAGTAAACAATGATAGGCTGCTTGTATGGTGGCAAAAGGACGAAAAATTTCTCAAAACCCATGTGGTCATTTGGGAGCAAGGTGCAAATTAGACTTCCTTTCACACACAGGCATTAGGAGAGACATGCCTATATTCTCTCTCACTCTTTACTGCTTTACCGTTCCAGTCCCCACAGAAGAAAAGCATTAGGAGAGACATGCCTATGTTCTCTCTCACTCTTTACTGCTTTACCATCCCAGTCCCCACAGAAGAAAAGGTACCCATTTACAACTAGTCGGACTGGGGTGTATATTCAAGGCATGGCATGAATGTGCTCACACCTCCATTTGGAAGCCACGTTTGACTGCCCTTACTCTCTTCAGGAGCAAGTGCTCTGACCCTGTCCATTTTGCAATGAGGTGTCCAGCTGATAATGAACAATCCCCTCATGAAAATTTGAACACAGCTTAAATGCATACTGAAACCATAAATCTGAAGACTGTGCAATATAACAATACCTTTTTTATTGCCAACTTGAAATTATTTCACTTATATAACTATATTTATGCCTCTGTGTGTGTGTGTGTATGTGTGTGTACGCGTGTGTTTGTGTGTATGTGAAAGTGAGAATGTCTGCGTGTATGAATTTCTTCTTCACATTTACTCTGTGTGTGTGTGTGTGTGTGTGTGTGTGTGTGTGTGTGTGTGCGTGCGTGCGTGTGTGTGTGTGTGTGTGTGTGGTGTGCGTGTGTGTGTGCGCACTGTGTGTGTGTGTGTGAATTTCTTCTCTGTACTTTATCTGAAAAGCAATCACAGCAAGTAATACTAACACGATGAATAAAAAAACAAAAAAAAAAACAAAAAAAAAAAACAACCAGCAATAAACAAATAAGCAACTTTGAAAAATCCTGCATTCTGCAATGACTAAGAAGACATGTATTAAAGATTAGTACATTTACTGCAATTATTTTACCTGGTTCATTTAAATCATCTAACCAAAATTATCGCTTACGAAACTAATGAATCCACAAGACTGGGCAACTGGCATGTCTCAGCAGGAATATGAATGAAACTGCACTGGATCACACCAGGGCACAAATTAAAATCAAGAATGAAACTTAAAACCATCATAAACAAAAGAAGGGACTGTGCGCTTAAACTTAAGTGAACAATTATAATGCTTGTATAATTACAATTTCTGGTCAATACCAGTAATGAAAAAGAAGCAAATAAAAGAAAAGTTAACTGCTGTTGAGCCATTTGGCCATTTTGGGCTGCAAAAATATAAGGCAAAAAAGAACATAAATCAAAGTAAGTAAGTAAGTAAATAAATAAATAAAAATAATAATAAATAGATAAATAAGCAAAAATACTGCAGCAATCTGTAAATAAATAAACAAACAAATAAATAAATAAATAAATAAATAAATAAATAAATAAACTAAAGCAATCTGTGCATTACAAGTTTCCATGCAAGACTGACTTTCATTCATTTTCTACAGAAACAAACTTCTTTTTAAAACAATATGCCACACCAGTCTGAGCATATTCAATAAAGAGTTCCACATTCTATTTCTAATGATAATAAAACAGATTTTAAAAAAAGCTTTGACACATCACATTTAATCTAGTTATCTAGGCAACATGCACAAAAAATCTGCATCAGAATGCCCTGGACAAGGGCACACAATTACATGAAGCCGCTTCACTTAACTAGTTAACAACATCAGAAGCTGCAAGCACCATCGGCAGCCATTATCATCATCACTAACCACATGAACAAAAAACAAAAACAGACCAAAAAACGATAAAAGCTATTTGAAACCTATTACAGACAGCACACACACACACACACGCACTCTCACACACACTCACACACACACACACACACACACACACACTCACACACATACACACGCACTCCTCACATATAGTCACACACACACACACACACACACACACACACACACACACACACACGGTTACCTACAAAGATGACTCATGTGTCTGATCTATATCAAACAACATTTGCAGAAAGACACATACACCTGTTACACCTTGTTTAAAGACAGAGGGAGATCAGAGACAAAGAGCACTGATAAAGGAGAAAGACTGACGCAGGGAAAGAGGGATGGAGGCAGAGAGAAAGACAGAACTTCAGACAATTCTACAACTGAGAAAGACAAAATGACTAAAGGAATCAAAATCTTTGTATTACTAATTCCAATAGATTTACAGACAACATCTACTGACACAGCTACAGAAAAAAGTATTTCACTTTTCAGTCAAAGCGGGATCAGGGGATTTGTAAACAACAGGCCACAGCACAGTTCTTGTAATTACGTAAAGACAAGTACTTCAGGGTTATAATCTCAAAACATTTCTGACAGCTTGATCACAGTAAATAGTACTAATTTTTTACGTAAAGTATCAACACTGAATGCTCTTGTAAGTATGTAAAGAAGAGTACTTCAGAGCTGTAATCTAAAAAAAAAAAAAAAAAAAATTCTGACAGCTTAATCACAGTAAATAGTATTAATTTTTTTTATGAAAAGTATCACACTGAATGCTCTTGTAAATATGTAAAGTCAAGTATTTCAGGGCTATAATCTCAACAAACAAAAAGAAAAAAAAAAATATGATAGCTTGATTGCAGCATAAACTACAAACTTTTTTTTTCTGAAAAGACGTTTATCATAATATCAACACTGAAGTCACCTTCAATAATGTGAAAACTCACGTTTTTTGACATTCTAAGTGAACAACACAACAAAATTAATCTCTCTCTCTCTCTGTATGTGTGTGTAAAAGATGGTTTGTCGGATCTCCCAGGTCAACAAGTGTGCAGGCCTGCCAGTGCCTAAAATCCTGCTTGTGTGCATAATCTAGTATAAACATGCAGAATCTCAAACATGTGCATTAAAGATCCTGTAAATTATGTCAGTGGTTGGCTTATGGACACATTAACATACCTGAGTAACAGCCTTTAAATAATAACCTCTACCATTTGAAAATAATGTATCACTCTTTCTCACACCAATGTTTCAGGACTAAGCCTGCATACAACTACAAAACAAACTACAATCTAAGTCAATTACAACACTTACACGCATCACCAAACATATTTTTCATCTACACAAACACACAGTAGCAAGAAAACACATCTAAACACACACAGCGCACATTCTGTTATGGAGGGATGGGAGATAAAATAAACATGTCTCTATAGTCTATTCCCACAGAAACAATTATACAATGGAGGGGTTATAAAACAAAATATGACCAACTCAGCAATGCAATTTCTCACTTGTTTTCATATATTAATTTCTGTTTTTCATCACAACATCAACAGCAGAGCATGTTGCAAGGCACGGGCTAATGACATGAAGCTCACACATCAGCAGCATATGCTTTACCTTTGTTGGTCTACGAGCACCGTCTGGTTTCGGCAGTAAGGACTGAACAGAGTTGACACTTTGTTCATTCACAACCATAATAATCACATACAATCATGACTCATTTTTTTTTTTTTTCAATGAGTGAAAATTTTGTTGACAAAGGAAACGCTACAAAACTACCTTGTACAGGACTTCTTTTTTCTTCTATACCTGTTCTGCCCCCCCCCCAGTATGTTCTAGTTTGCTTATTTTTAATTAAACAAACACACAGATAGACAGACAGACATACCAATGGATCAGGTTTATATGAAGGCCTATGGCATTTGCCTTGGTTGTCTGGTTTCCTCCATAGTATGGTATCTGTATTAGTCTTTAGTATATATATACTCTGTGCAATTTCCAGACACACTGAAAACACAAATCATGTTTACCACAACTGAAATACGCACTTGTGAAACACACAAAAATGTTAGACAAATCAGTCATCAAAAAATGTGTCTTCTTGTTACCAGTGCACACATGGTAAATATTACAAATTGTGGTGACAATATTAAACCTCAAATCTGTGAATGGCACATTGACAACAGCGCCAACAGTAACACAGTGGATAATCCTGAATCAATGTCACAAAAGACACCACTAGCATCAAGTGAGAGTAAAACACCCACAGTATACATAAACACACCAACACATAAACACGCCACACACCACACACACACACACACACACACACACACACACACACACACACACACACACACACACACACACACACACACAGTATCTCTGTCTCAAAGCAATATTCTGATGACACTACACAGTGAAGAAACCTACTCTCTGTACCTTGTACACCCACAGTTCTAATTTTTCAGTGAGAACATCAAACAAACTGTACACAGCAACTTGAGCAAGCACTGCAGACTTTACCAACCTGCCCTTTGGATTTTATTTCTTCAGTCTGCAGGAAACAGTAAAGAAAAACAAACAATGATTAGGTCCTCTGTTTTTTGTTTGTTTTTTTTTTACGCCTGCCATAGAAAGCACCCTTCTTAGGTCCTTTGTTTTTCAACACCTGCCACAAAAGGCACCATTCTTAGGTCCTTTGCTTTTTTACACCTGCCACAGAAGGCAGCCTTCTTAGGTCCTTTGTTTTTTTACACCTGCCACAGAAGGCACCCTTCTTAGGTCCTTGCTTTTTTTGCTGTCAGTGTCACAGAAGGCACCCTTCTTAAGTCCGTTGTTTTTTATGCCTGCCACAGAAGGCACCCTTCTTAGGTCCTTTGTTTTTTTTACGCCTGCCACAGAAGGCACCCTTCTTAGGTCCTTTGCTTTTTTATGCCTGTCTCAGAGGCCGAGAAAGCACCCTTCTTAAGTCCTTTGTTTTTTATGCCTGTCACAGAAGGCACCCTTCCTAGGTCCTTTGCTTTTTTACGCCTGCCACAGAAGGCACCCTTCCTAGTCCTTTGCTTTTTTACGCCTGCCACAGAAGGCACCCTTCCTAGGTCCTTTGTTTTTTTACGCCTGCCACAGAAGGCACCCTTCCTAGGTCCTTTGTTTTTTACGCCTGCCACAGAAGGCACCCTTCCTAGGTCCTTTGTTTTTTAATGCCTGCCACAGAAGGCACCCTGCCTAGGTCCTTTGTTTTTTAATGCCTGCCACAGAAGGCACCCTGCCTAGGTCCTTTGTTTTTTAATGCCTGCCACAGAAGGCACCCTGCCTAGGTCCTTTGTTTTTTAATGCCTGCCACAGAAGGCACCCTTTTAGGTCCTTTGTTTTTTTTTTTTTTGCCTGTCACATAACTTTCAGTTTCTCAGACGACGTCTCTGCGCTTGGAATGAATTCCATATATGCACTAACGTCACAGGTGCCATGTGTATGGCAATCATGGCACAAGCCTTAAGCCTGCACATAAACCCATGAGCTGGCCAGGTCCTGAGGCCCTCCCTAGCCTGTGTTCCACCTGGTCTATATTACCGGTATTTTATCAGCCTATCACTGGAATAATCTTGGTTACATCTAAATGACATGTGTATCTGCATATCTTATTCTTCAATAAAGGAACATGTATATAAAGTATAAATAATTAAACTTTTAAAGATCTGAATCACAACACAGCTAGCTATTCTTATAAACACAGAAGGCACCCTTCTTAGGTTCTTTGTTTTTTTACGCTTGTCACAGAGGGCACCTGTCTCAGGTCCTTTGTTTTTGTACGCCTGTCATAGAAGGTACCCTTCTTAGGTCCTTTGTTTTTAACGCCTGTCACAGAAGGTACCCTTCTTAGGTCCTTTGTTTTTGTACACCTGTCAAAGATGGCACATTTCTCAGGTCCTTTGTTTTTGTACGCCTGTCACAGAAGGCACCCTTCTAAGGTCCTTTGTTTTTTACGCCTGTCACAGAAGGCACATTTTACCCACATACCACTTTTTTTTCTTCCTCCAATCTGTTTTCTTCATACAGCTGACAGATTCGAGATTGATACTGTTCCTAGCAAATGATTTCACTGTCATCACTGGCTGTAACACTGAAAGAGATTATACTGTGCTTCTAGTTGAATTTGTTTACTTTTGACACTGAAATTTAAAAGATGCATTGTTTTTCTGTGCTCTGTGTATATGTGTGTAGTGTGTAGTGTGTGTGTGTGTGACAGAGAGAGAGAGAGAGAGAGAGGAGAGAGAGAGAGAGAGAGAGAGAGAGAGAGAGAGAGAGAGAGAGAGAGAGAGAGAGAGAGAGAGGAGCGCAGATAGACAGACTGAGAGAAACAGAGACAGAGAGTGCATACACACTACATGCATCATAATACAAACGTAAGTTTTACCTTATTTCTAAACATTTCCATTGAACAGACTGGTATGACTACCTCTCTCAATGGAATAATTCATATACATTAAATACGATTTTCAATTAAGCAAAATTATAGTTGAGGCACACAAAAAAAAAGTAAATAAATAAATAAAGGAAAATACTCAAAATAGACACAATCCATTTGTATGAAAATTCACATAAGACATGAAAGTAAACATACACCAGTATCAATGCTATTCAACAGAAAATCAAGAATGAAGTTTGCAGCAAAAATTTAAATCCGTAAGACAATTTTGTGTTAGTGACTCCAAAACTCAGTAAGCAGACACAGCTCTGTCACTGTCAAGCATGAGGAAAAAAATCTGCATTCCCAGGGCAATTAAAGAGTATAACTTGGAACACACAAAACTGAATATAAACTTTCTAAATCAACACGACATAAATCTGGACATAAGTGCCTTTATCAGGCACATGGAAAGACAACCAGTACACAAACAAAAATATCAAATTCAGAATGAAAAGAATGGTCGTGTCAGGCTCATAAAAAAACATCCAGTAAACAAACAAAAATATCAAACTTACAATGAAAAGAATGGTTGTATTTTTCACTGTAGAAATAACATTACCAGAGCAACAGAATAAGAAACAAGCAGTTACACAGTCTTTTATGTGTAAAAACACACAGCACGTTGTACAAAAACATTAAAGTTTACACCGACAGGCAATTTAAAAAAGTCAACAAGCAAAAAATAAATAAATAAATAAATAAAACCAAACAAACAAAACAATACAATGACATCACACGACACATAAAATACATTTTAACAAATATACAATTACAAGCAAACAAAAACAGTCAATCATTTTCAATTCAACAAATATACAAACAAAATGGTCAAACCATTCTAATATCCTCCCTTCAATTAGGTAACAATGATGAAAAAATAATTTTACCACACTAGTTATAAATAATGTGCATCATAAAACGTATCCCTTAACAAGCTGGTACAGATTTGTTCATGAAGGACTGGTGACCCAGTTCATTTAAAACCTCTGTAATTTAGTGTAAAACAAAAAAATTTAAATCATCTGCTTTAAAGTTATAGACTAGGGTTTCCTTTTGTGCATATATATATATATACACAAAATCTGTGGCAGATTCACCAGGTATAAATTTTTTCTGCTGGAAACTTTTGGCACTTTTGGTACTACAAGCAACCATCATCCCCCACACCGCAAAAAACTGTCCATACCTAACTGTGCATTAAATATCATGGAATTCTTCACATGTTGAATATTATATAATACCCATTTTATCAAGATCAGACAGTGTAAATATGTAAATAGCCATGGTAATAATTCTGGTGGCATATTTTACTTTTTTTTTTTTTAGCGCTGCGACACCTTTGGTCCCAAAATGGGCAATGGTCATCTACGTTAACTAAGTACAGACTATTGTATGCATTCACAACCTTTTTTTTTTCTTTTAAAATTAGTCATCTATTCCAAATCTGGTGAAAGTCATTCCAGAAATAGGACGGAATCTTAACTGATACATTCTATTCAAACACACACACACACACACACAACACACACACACACACACACAAACACACACACACACATAAAGAACACCATACTGCCATTAAAAACAACTCAAATAATTTCCATACATGTATTTGAAGAAGTTGAATATTAAACACCATACCATGTACACAAAACAGTCACAGGAAACATATGTGGTATTATTTTACTATGTCTAGTTGACATCTAAATCATGCCTCACAGTCGCAGATGAAAAACAAAGAAAGAAACAAACAAAAGTGAAGACAGTTTTCAGATAAATCAGACAATCATGCAGACCTGATAATGTCACATTCACAACAGGAACAATTTTCTTTTTATTTTTAGGATATTAAAAGTTTGACCGATTTATTTCTGTTCATGTCACATGTTCATTATACATTTCCCAAACATATGACAGTCTGCATTTTGAGTATTAGATTTCTCTTCCATCACACCAGATGTAGAATTTATACTGCCCATGCACACTTAGAGTATAATTCCTAGAAAAGTGAATCAGATATTGTGCATGCAGGTGTATGTGTAGGTGTGTACGTGCAAGCATGTATGTATTTGTGCATGTGAGTGTGTGTGTGCGTGTCTGAATGCATACACTTACTTATGCTAATTATCCCATATGTAGCAGAGCAAAAGATCCCTTTAGAGCATGCACCTACATGTGAAAAAAAGTAAGGATATAAATGCATGCTTGCACTAGTTTTCGCAGACACATAATTATCCCTTTTTAGCGTGAATGAGCTACAGTTTAGGAACTTATCAACTTATCTATTTAGCAGGCAGTATGGCTTGTGTTTCATTTCAGTCTTAAATTTATTATGAACTGATCTTAATTCAATGAGCCCTACACCTGGCACAGTATCAGATGGACTGTTCCTGCTATAAACTTCCATGCTCAGCAGATGAACAGACAACTTGTGATCCTGTTTGGTTAATGTACAACTTGTGATTTTGTTTGCTTATTACTGGGGTTATAACTATAAGTTGTGAAACTGACATGATAGGGAAGTGAACGAGCGCTTCTTTATTGTTCCTTTCCCTTCAACAATACATTTCCTCTTTGCCGCTTTCTTCGATGCTTCTGGCATAATGTGAATGAAACTGAACTTTTATTGGGAAAATAAAAATGCTATTCAGTAAGTCGACAAGGGGGCTACAATTTAAGGCTTGACCATGAGCATGATAAGGTGTTTCCTGAATCAGAAATTCCATGGAGACACATGCCTTCAGATAGGTTTTCTCCAAATAGCAACACAAGAACAGCGTACAGTGCATGTAGCTGTTGATCAGTCTTCACAATGACTGTCACAGGCATAAGTTTCTACATGCCCAGTAATGGACAAATTTATTTCCTAGTACCATAAGGCAATTCAGTAGAATGTCACAACTAAGAAACATGATCCTGAGCTGAGCTCCATTTTTACACTTTGAGTGAGCTTGTGTTACACTGTAGTAAAGACTGGGCTGTGACTTGTTTGACTTGTTTCTTTCTTTCTGTGTTTTCTGCGTTTGAGTATGGTTATGCCTCAACTACTCAGTTCGAAAGTCTGGATGAAGGATGTGATTTTCATCAAGTCTTCTTTGTTGCCTCTGAGATGCTTTTCCAAAGTGACCCTACTTGGCCACTGCCCATTTCTTTTATTTCTAATACAGGACAGAAGTGCAGAACTTGCTCTAACCTAGTACCCCTCCGGCACGGACACTCATCCATGCCGGATAGCCCCGTTCGACACAAGAAACTTTATGTAAACCAACTTGAAAATTAGCAGCTTTTGAGACAACTAACAAGTAACATGTTGTGTGTTTAATATTCTCTTCTCTGAGTTAAAACATTCAAAACTGCTTTTTAATCATTTGAGATATATGTGAATGTTAATGTGTAAATGTGATTGCAGAGCAACTCTAGTTTCAATCATATGAGCAACATGAATTTCCCATCAACAGCTACTGGCTGGACTCAAAGTCAAACACATTGAGAAGAACTGATGAAAATAGGATCAATAAATAAAGACTGCATTCCAAAACAGCTGCTAAAGTCCAATCAATAAACCAAACGCATGTACTGATGTAGACTAAAATCAAACACCAAGGATATCCCAGACAACATCAACAACGAACCTGCTCCTCCTCATTATCTCCTTCCTCTTTTAATATGACATCCCCATTTGGTTCAATGCCATAGCCTGGTTTAATGGCCAGATTCTTCAAACTGGACATGAGATCCTTGTTGACAAATAAGTACGGTACAACTTGCTTAAGACAGAAATGACTTGCTTTTTAATAAGTAGGATAAGACTGGGTTGATAATTTAAAAAAAAAAAAAATCTGGATATAATTCACTTACTAACAGATAGATACAACTCTTTTAATAGAAACTTTGCAAATCACAATTTGGAATCTAACAGACAGATATGACTCTCTTTAACAGAAACTTTATAAATCACAAGTAAGTTAGAAATAAATGAATTATTTTTTATACAAGTCACAAGTAAGTTGGACTTGGAAATAGATAGAAAATTACCCTTACACAAGTCACTTAATTAATGTGAAAAAAAAAACTGACCACAATAACAAGACAGATATAACTCACTCAATGAATGACCAAGTTTGTCAAATGAGCTAGAGAGGATCACTTAATCAATGATAAATAAAGTGTACATAGAATGATAGATGTAATTCACATGTCAAAAAAAAGATGACATGAATGATGTGGTGACAAATACTGCTGACAGTGCTGTACAGAAAGAAGATCATGATCTGCATTTTGGCAAGGAAGCTCTTTTGTTATAAATGTGCAGTAATGACTTACACAGATAATAATTTCATGATATAGCAACCAGAAAGTCAGTGCTGAACCGAAGGAACAGACAAGAAGCTTTTTCTCTGTTGTTTTATGGAACAAAATGTGCCAACTCAGCTTGCTAATAACATATCACAATTTCCTTGTACAATTCTGTTGCTTATTGCAGAAATCAAGGTTATTTCACATCTCTGGCAAAGTTCTTGTCATCAATAATGTGAGTATCATAGCCACACCTGGCAATGACCATTGTTGAATAATTAAAGATAACCTTTCGTCTGACAGTTGTGCATGATCAATACTTTGACTTGAAAAGAGATGAGAGAGTGGAGAGAAGAGGAAATCAGTTTGTGATATCCTGTATCAGTCTTTCATCAAACATTAACAAAAAGACACAAAAAAAACATGTTTACAAACAAATAAAAACAATGACAAAATGCTGACGATGAGTAACACCTTCACACTGACTTAAACAGAACCAAACTACATGTATTATACTAAGCTACGCACAAAAAGTTAAGGATCACTTGCACAAAAATTCATAACTTTCAAAATAAGAAAGCCAATGCGTTGAACTTGAAGTTTGGCAAACATTTAATTCCATGCTTTAGTGATAACGATACACAATTGCCTTCAATTTCGAGCAATAGTTGTGTGTACTTGATCAGTGGTACGTATCGAAATTTGATTTCCCAAAGTCATTGAAATCACAAGACAGGGCATTCTGATGCTCCCAAAAGTTCAGTAATGCGTGTAACCGCCATGGCTGTTCTGGCACTCGACGCAGCGAGTCCTCATCGAGTTGACCAGGTTGGTGAAGATCCTCTGTGGAAGCGCCTGCCACTCAGCCTGCAGCATCTGGTAGAGGTGTTGGGCATCCCTGGGAGGGGGTGGTTG
This sequence comes from Monoplex corrugatus, assembly GCA_030674185.1. Taxonomy (NCBI): domain Eukaryota; kingdom Metazoa; phylum Mollusca; class Gastropoda; order Littorinimorpha; family Ranellidae; genus Monoplex; species Monoplex corrugatus. The sequence goes on along the minus strand of CM060311.1, from coordinate 70,037,875 downwards.
CTCCTCACTTTGCGATCCAGCTCATCCCAGAGGTTCTCAATCGGGTTGAGATCGGGACTGCATGCTGCCACTCCATTCTGTTGACTCCAGACTGCTGCAGGAAGTCGTTGACCACCCCTGCCCTGTGGGGGCGAGTGTTGTCATCCTGGTAGACAGCCGTCGGTCCCATCTGCTGCAGTGTAGGCACAGCCAGCGGTCGAAGGATCTCATCCCGGTATCGGAGGCCAGTCAGGTTACCCTGTACATGATACAAGGGTGTTCTGTGGTGAAGGCTGAAGGCCCCCCAGACCATTACAGAACCTCCACCAAAGGCCACCTTTTATTGGACAGTGGTGTCAATAAAGCGTTGCCCTGGGCGCCTCCAGACCCTCAGTCGGCCGTCGTTGTGGTTCATGGTGAAGCGTGATTCATCACTGAACTGGACCTGCTGACGTGTCCACCTCACGTGACGTCTGCAGAAGGCGCGGCGTGCTGCCCTATGGGCTGGAGTTAAGCGTGGCCGTACAGCTGGGCGACGAGAACGGAGGTTAAACCCATGAAGGCGGTTCCATATGGTCTGCTGGCTGATGTTGATGTTAGTAGCCACCCTCAGCTGCCTTAGAATGATGCTGGAAGAGGCTGTTCTTGTCTGCAGGGCTTGTCGTTCAATGAGACGATCTTCACGTGGGTTTGTCTTCGGTCGACCAGATCTGCGTCTTTCATGGACCCTCCCAGTGGCTGTGAAGCGTTGAATCAGTCTGATAATGACCGAGATGGACACCTGAAGTCGCCTGGCCACTTCTCGCTTGGGAACACCATCTTGGAACCATGCAACAGCTCGTCCCCTCTCAAACTCGCTCAATTTTGTCGTGGAGGCATTGTCAGATCAGGCCTACTACTGGTGGAATGTCTTCTTATAAAGCCAAGCAAGAGACAGCATCTCACACATAAACAGCAGTGCTTGCACGTGCATAATGGTTTTTCATCTGGCTTGTGCAATGTGTTCAGGCAGAACGGTCCAAAACAAGGTCCTTTTTCGCAAGTTTCCACTTTTCCGTTTGCGGCCAAGCTCAGTAGTAGAGAATCCCGTGCAATTTTCGCACTAACACAACATCGCCCACTTACAGCTGAACAAGAATTCATAACAATTTGGCTGGACTGAGAAATAAATAACAGTAGCGAACTGAGTTTATTACGCACCTGTTTTCTCATAGTGATCCTAACTTTTTGTGCGTAGCTTATTTTATGGCAGTTTTCATTCATTCAATGAAATTTGAATGGTATTCGTAATATTTATCATACATATTGAAATCTGTCTTTTGCAGAACTAATAAACTAGACGTGTTGGGTCTAACATGCATAAAATGCACACATACCTCATCTGTGCTGGGTTCTGTTGCAGCAGTTTCCATTTTCTTGCGTTGATACCTGGCAGCATGGTGCAATGGGGTTATATCGTCCCTTCCACGTATGTTGACATCTGTAACATTGACAGGTGAAGATCTGGGTTACAATATACAATCTCTCTTCATTACATGAGTTTTATTCATCATAAAACATTAACAGCAATATCAATGATGCAAATAATTTCAAACTCAAAGAAATGTTACATCCTCAGCTGCCAATTCTTCACACACACACACACACACACACACACACACACACAACACACACACACACACACACACACACACACAACACACACACACACACACACACACACACCTCAAAGAAATGAACCTCTATATATTACACCCTCACCTACCACCTCTTCTTTACACATACACAACACACACACACACATAAAGTGACATTATGACAAAGATTCAAAATGGAGCACTAATCAGAGAAATGAATATAAGTCTGTATATTTATGCAAATGAAAGTATTAGAATCAACACAAGACTGAGACAGTAAAACTAAAAGGATGAGACAGAATTTAACTGCGGGAGAGAATGCAGCAATAGCATGCCGACGAGTGTGTAAATTTATATGAGTAACTTCAGTAAGACTAAGAAAGTAAGAGTGAATATAGTAAGAGTATTCCAATTCACGCATATGTGTCTGGCACAATAAAATTAAAAATGTAAGATAGAATTCAACTGTGACTGTGAGAGACGATATTAGAATGAGCATAAGACTGAGACAATAAAAATGTGAGACAGAAAATTTAATTGATTCCTCAACCCCCAAGAACCATGCACTTTCAGACAGATCAGAGACATGAAGAATGAGAGACAGTTCTACTACGACAGACATGACAGTTACAATGATTCACTCATGATAACGACAGTTACAATGATTCACTCATGATACTTTATTTTCCAACACCAGAACTGTTATCAGGTAGTAAAACCAGGAAAAGCCATTTTTCAAACTTGCTGTTGCAAATATATGTATCTCCCCAAAGCAACAAAGAAGACACACAAATGAATCAATAATACAAGACATAATGCACAGGAAATAAAAAAAAAATAACAGCTACTATTCAACACTGAGACACAGGTATACAAACAAAAGGAAGAACAATCAAATGGACAGACAGACCACATATGATACGGACTGGGATTATTATAGAACAGGAATTGAGCAATACAACAGATAGCAATACCGACAGTAGCTGATTCAATAGATCTACAAGCACAAGGTTTATAATACAACTAGATATGGAATGGAATGCTAGTCACAGTCACGAGAACATGATGATAAGGACGCAAGGTGGTCGAGACTTCAACTCTTCTAAGGATAAGCCATTATAAAGGCAGAACCCAGCTCCCCTCCATCACTGCTTTTCCTTCAATAACCCTGCTTAGGATCAAGACCATGCCCATTCATATATATATGCTTATATATAATGGCTTATACTTGCAGTCCATCCATATATGGATGGACTGCAAGTTGCACATAAGAAGTCAATCTTGACAGAGATCCATGCCTGTGCAAACCAGAGCAGCAAGACAGAAAGGTGACAGTTCTAACCTACACCACTCAGAGCTCTACAGTATTATACCAACTGAGGAAGAGCAAAAATTAGCAACGGACAGGGACACTGATAATCACTGAGTAAACATGAAAGCCCATAATTTACTAAACTTTTACACCACCCAACATGGAACATACAGATCTATTAACCATTAGACTCCCGCACCTTGTCTACAGGCATCCTACATTGTCAGCCATGCAAGCAAAGCAAAAACTTAACCCTCTGTGTAAGTCAAGGATTAAGTTTTTACAGCAGGTGGATAGGGTGCAAGAGTCAAAGGTTTCAAGTTGCCTGTTTCCTGACCTACTCCACAGAGCTCCACAAGTTCCTTGACAAATGCGATTGAATTGTAACGTGCAGCATAGTGCAGGATTGACTGTTCAGACTGGTCAAGCTTTTTCACTGTTGAATAATTGTAGCGGAGACTCTTCAAGGCGTCTTCATCCCCATCTCGAGCACACTGAAAAAGTGACACAAAGTAATTTTTGTGCTGTACTGTTCCTGGATTGTTACGCATGGTATCAATTTTACAAGCTGATAATGACCTATACACAGGATTAATAGTTAATAACTTAATTACTTAAATTTGCTGTCCTATGGTTAAATGACATATGAATTATCTTATTTCAATGTTGGCAAAACTGGTGGTAGTCAACTTACTCTCCAAACGTACTGACATATCTAAATAAAAAGAAAAAAGAAAAAGAAAAGAAAGAAAGAAAGAAACACAACTGTTATTTTGCTAAATTCTATCTATGGCAGTTCATTTCTCACCAAACCACGTTATTGATGAAAGTAAAACTGTACCATTTCTTTTTTAACATTACCTTGCCAGCAGTGGAATTTTTTAACTATAAAACTGAACAATATTTAATCCAAAACTACTGTACTCTGTCTTGGTTCACTTCATACCTATCCAACAGAAAACAAACCGTTCTCATCAATGGCACTTACTCTCAACCTGCATACCTGACCTGTGGTGTTCCACAAGGATCTGTCCTTGGCCCTGTTCTTTTCACTCTTTACACCTCCCCCCTGTCCACCATCATCAACTCCCATTCTATAAAACACCACTTCTATGCTGATGACACCCAACTTCAAGACAGTGACTCACCTGATAATATACAGCGCCTGTTGACTCGCACCACTGAGTGTTACTCGGTCATTAAGAACTGGATGACACACAATAGACTTCAGCTTAATGACGACAAAACAGAAGCTATCCTCATTGGCACCCGTCAGAAACTTTCTCAGCTGCCTCCTCTTTCTCTCCCATTATGTAACACATCAGTCCCAATTTCTGATTCAGCTAAAAACCTTGGTGTCTGCATTGACTCTACCCTCTCCATGAACAACTTTGTTTCTCAAACTGCCAGATCCTGCTACTATCATCTCCATCGTATAAGGCTGATCAGGAAGTATCTCTCTGTCGAAACAACTGCAAAACTCGTTCTCTCCTTCATAATGTCTCGCATTGACTATTGCAATTCACTCCTGTCTGGTCTTCCTGCCTCCACCATTCACATCCTACAGCGCATTCAAAACAATGCTGTACGCCTTGTACTGAAAAAGAAAAAAGCTGACCACATATCTCCTCTCCTGGCACAACTTCACTGGCTCCCTGTATCAAAGCGCATACAGTACAAACTAGACACCATGTGCTACAAAAGCCTCAATAACGCAGCCCCCGATTACCTGTCAAGCCTACTTGAGATCTATCTTCCCTCACGTACCCTCCGCTCTGCCTCCGATCCTCTGACTTTTCGCTTTCCACGCACTAAGCTCAATACCTATGGTCCACGAGCCTTCTCTGTTTCTGGTCCACTCTCCTGGAACAAACTTCCTCTCTCAGTCCGTCAGCAACCTACTTTTGTCTCCTTCAAGTCCGCTCTCAAAACTCACCTTTTCTCCTCCGCATAAAATCCTAACCCCCCTCTGCAGCCTGTCTCCACTCGGAGGGAATCACATGGTTATAATATATAATTGTATATGCTATGCTCTCTATAATTTTCCATTGGTTTTATTCTTGCTTTTATTGCTTTTATTCTTTCTCCCCATTTATAGCCATGCGTGTGTGTGTGTGTGTGTATGTGTGTGTGTGTGTGTGCGTGCGTGTGTGTGCGTGCGTGCGTGCATGCGTGCTTGCGTGTGTGTCTGCTTCAGCGCTTAGATTTGATTTTATCAAGATTTTGCGCTATATAAATATTGTAATTATTATTATTATTAGTGAATCATAATGTTTTAATATTGCTGATAATATTCAATATGTTGGATAATGTAAATGAATGCTAAAATAAATAGAACATATGCTTTGACTATCTTACACACACATACACACACACACACACACATGCACGCACACACGTGTGCACGCACGCCCACACATACACACACAGATGCCTACCTGCCTGCATCTTTGTGTGGAGACAACACGAAATGTTCCACATCAATGTAATAATATTGCCAAATGTTTGAACCCCTCCTCCCACCCCCCACCTCCACTCCCCAACCAATTCAGGTATGCACAAACTCTCACACACATATATAACATACATAGCCCCTCACACTTGGGCTTACAAAAATGTCAAAGCATCACACGATTCAAATTTATAAACAAGATATGGGATGTAGCTCACCCACCTATCCCTCTACAAGACAAAATTGACAGACAAGGCCAGGCATGGTTTTAGTGTCCTCAGTGGTGAGACGTTATAAATATAAATAATAAGACTATAACATCTGTACAAAATAATAGCTGGTGATGTTAGCAGGTTGATTGTTTGTAATATTTTATAATTTCAGCAAAGACTGAACTTTTTTTCCTTAAATTATTTTTTTCCTGCACACACACACACACACACACACACACACACTGACACACACACACATGTATAGATAAACACACACAGTTAACTTGATACATTTAATTCCAATTTCAACCTTTTAAATATTTTTTTTTGTATATATCCTCTATCAGTATGTCCTCCCCCACACCCCCACTTTAACAGGTACATTTTGTCAAATTGACCTTCTTCAGTTCTTGTACCATGTATTTTGTCTCAGTTTTCTCTCCTTTTTGTTGCTATTGTTGTTGTTGTTTTGTTTTTCAGTTGTTGTTTTTTCCCATCCTGGGTGTAAGTACAATGTATTAACATCAAAGTCACCAAATGTACACACACTATATGTATTACTATAATCATGTGACAGAAAAGTAACAAATGAGCTCAAGTAAATTTATGTGAAAGCTCGTTTCTTTCTGAGCAGAAATGGAAACCAATGAAGCAAGTATTGATTTTAGAAGCAATTTTTTAACATGAATCCATTCTTCAACCACTAACGGACTAAGCTAAACTACATATCGGAGTGATCAATTCTCATGCCTTCCCCACATGGATCAGGATGCAATTCGGAAAGTCTTGGACAGTTGAAACTCATGAAACTGCACCTTTTCTGAGTAAGCTAGGTTAAAGTTAGTAATAATTACTAGTATTACACTAGTAGTAGGCCTACATCTGCCACAACCACCACCATCCACCTCTCTCTCTCTTAAACACACAAAGAACTATACACACATGTATACATAGTCCACTTTATATATGTGCACATGTGTATAGGCCTACTGTGTGTGTGTGTTCATGATTTTTCTTAATGTGTATCATTATGTAGGCCTAATTGTGTGCCCATACGCTTGATTAAAAAATGAAGGTCTATGCAAACTGATACTAAAGAAACAACTGATGATGCCATGAATGTCTACTGTCATTTCTTGCTTGACCTGATGTGACCTTACCTGGAACAAGTTGAGGTTCAAGACTTTTGAGCTATCATTTTTCTTCAAGCCAGGCTGATCTCTAGTTCCTCCTTCACCTCCTCCTCCTTCTCCGGCCATCTCCAACAACTCCATGCCAGCAGTTCCTCCTCCTTCTAGAGGTCTGTACAATCCAGTAGCCATAGGTCACCTCTTGTCAATTACCGAATTAACACAATTATCTAGGGTACAACAAGGAGCAAAACTCTTTATAATTCTCGTCCTTGCTATGCTCCAGTTTTAGAGAACTTGCATTACAAACTGATGTCTCTCTCTGCCAGTTCTTACATTACGCGGGTTTTTTTTTCTTTTGTGTGTGTGTGTGAGTGTGTGTGTGTGGTTTTTTAACATTTTTTTTATCTTGTTTGGTTCTTTTGTTTTTGTTTTGTTTTTCCAATCAGTATGCGCCAAATGCTAATCGTTATGCAATCCTAATAATCACTGTGGAGATCGGGTTGGTTATTTTAAACATTTGTGTGTGGCCTCGTTACTGTCATGCCGTTCCATGAAAACATTATGCACAGACTGAGAATCGTGCGAGTGTGCCGACAGGCTGCTCGGCAGGAATGCGTAGTTCCAAAAAGCGGCTATGCCAAGTATCATAGTATGGGGTCGCCAACACCCTCTATCCGAATCTCAATGCAACCGCAGCCTGTCTGAAGTATTTCGTCAAGCTGACCTTATTTCGAAATTTCTGTACGTTCGATCATATATGCATTTCACACCACTTCCAAGCCTGTCTCGAGGTCAAAATACTTGAATCGTTCATCTCACGTTGTTTTGACAGTTTGAGTATGGAAAATCAAAAAGTCACTCGGAGACTTGTTCCTGTGGGGTTGCCTAGTAATCAAACCGAATGTTTGGTCGTCTGCTCTTACCAACCGTGCCAGAGAATCATTCGCTCGGACAGAGTTTGAACAGCTGACAGTCACAAAAAAAATCTTGCACATTATAAGATGAATACAGAAACCATATCCTGCTAGAAACTGTGTCAATTTCGTGTTGCAACACAAACAGGCCGAACTGGCCAACCCAACATTCGGCGGTAGGCCTACCAATGTTTGCCGATTGGTCCCTGTCGGTCACATGGCGCAGAAGCATAAGCATTACGAAATTTAGGGGGTTGTCGGTAGAGTCTAGACAAAAGGTTTTTTGGGGGCTGGGCTGCTAAATTTTGGGCGTGTATTTGTTTAAAGCCCAGCTGACTGCGTAGAGCCATATCAGGGCTTTAACCGTTCAAAACATGCAATACTTCAACGGATAAAAAAGGAAAAGAAAATGAAGTACACATAATCAGTGCATTCGCGCACATAATCCAAGCAGATGTCCCCTGGCGTTGACCACTCCGTCCAATTTATCACAAAGTGGATTTTAAAAAAAACAACAGAATATAAACTGAAACATAAATAAGGACACTAAAACATATCTAAAAACAGGCCTAAATTACTTAAAATTGCTTCCGCATATCTCATTTCCCTAGAGCCAAAAATGCACTTAACACATGCACCCAGTTATCAAACCTAAGAGAAAGTACTTAAGACTTCATCGAACACATACAGGCGAACGGACCAGCAAGGCAGGAAATGATAGGAAGAAATGACAAAGCAAAGGAATAAGGCAGAAGTATTGAAGATATTGCTCACAGGGAAAAGACCATGCACACACACACACACACACACCACACACACACACACACAAGATTTCCCTTTATATAAAATAACACGAATGGCACAACAAGGAGAAATCAAAAGATGGTACGATTGTTATTGAAAAAGACAAAATATTAGTTAAATGGGAGAGTACATCGAAGATCTTTTTGACGATGACAGAAGAAAAGAACACACCATTTAAAAGAACTTTGAAGGACCATCAGTAATGACAGATAAAGTTCTTTACAAAATATCAAGAGGGGTTAGACAGAGATGTGTTCTGTCACCAGTTTGGTTTTTACTTTACAGCAAAACCCTCATGAGAAACCTAGATGAATGCCCTGAGATTAAATTTGGAGGAAAATGATAAACAATCTTGGTTATGCAGATGACATCGTTCTAACTACTGAAAATAAAAAAGAGATACAAAATCTTGTGAATATAACAGAAATAAAAAGCAGAAATAAAAAGCTAGAACTAAAAGTACTAAGACCGACAAAAAAGGAAACAAGCAAACAAGTACACACACATACACACACGAAGATGTAATAAACTAATATGCACTAGTGTAGCAACGTACTGTTTGTAAGGTGCGTGCAAAAACAATGCGCATGCATGCATCAGAGAAAAATCGGAACATCAAGATCACTCACTCTCACTCACATCACTCACTCACTCACTCACTCACTCACTCACTCAAGCATTCAAGCACTCACTCACTCAAGCAAGCAAACAAGCGAGCAAGCAAGCAAGCAACCAAAAAAAAAACAACAAGTAAGCAAGCAAACAAAAGAATATAAACAGCAATCACCAATAAAAGCTTATTTGATAACATAACTTTCGCTCGTAGAAAAAACAACAACAACACACACACACACACACACACACACACACACACACACACACACACACACACACACACACACACACACACACACACACACTCACTCACACACACACTCACACACACACACACACACACACACACACACACACACACACACACACATACACACACAAGATTTCCCTTTATGTAAAATAACACGAATGGCACAACAAGGAGACAGGTTGGTAAGTTCAAATATCTGGGAACAGTCATCTCATCAGACGGCACATGCATATTAGAAATATGCAATAAAATGGCTGAGTTAAAAAGGAATTAAACAAAAATGAAATGCGTTCTTACCAATAAATACTTTCTATTGACATCAGGAAGACAGGTTTTTTTAAAATTCTTTTTTTTCTTTTTTTTTTTTTTTAGTGTGACATAGAACCAATACTGTTATACGGTTGCGAAGCCTGGACTGAGGCCGCTGAAATGCGGTTTCTAGGAAGAATATTGAGTTCCATGGACAGGAAAGAAAGCAAATGAGACAGCCATGAAAAAAGCAAACACAAGGAAAACATTAATGAAAAAGATTAGGAAAAAAAAACAAGCAACATTTATAGGACACTTTATGAGGCAAGAGAAATTTGAGCACCAGGAAAGCAAGAGGGGAAAAGAGCACCAGATATGTCAAGGGAGACAATATTAGACAGTTTTACACAGTAGGAGACAAAAAGGGTAGGAGATTCACTTGCAGTGACAAAAGAGATTCGTGTAAAGGGTCATGATCGCCAAGCCATGTGGCAAGGCACATGATGATGATGATGATGATGATGATGATGATGATAATGACGTTTGATGAAGAAAAACGGGCACTAACAAAACGTGAAATGAAAATAAGTATTAGGAACTATAGCGACATAAGAATTAGGAACCATGGAAAAAGATGAGCCAAATGATGTAAACAAACGCAAGCAAATCAAAAACACAAAACGATTCACGTGTGCATATGCACGCACGCACGCACGTGCGCGCGCGCGCACACACACAACACACATCACAACACACACATACACATACACACACACATACACACACACAACACATACACACACACACACACACAACACACACACACACACACATAATATATATATATACAAAATATATGTATATATATATATATATATATATATATATATATATATATATATATATATATATACAGGGGGGTGCAAAAGTAGGTATACAGTTATGAAAATAGAAAACACGTACAATACTCATTGCATTTATTATATAAACAAATGAATATTGCATTAGGCCTACATGTAATAACAAGCACAGCCTTAATCCCTCAGATACTCAAACCGCTTGCCGTCGGTATTCACACACTCCTCTAATCGAGAGCGGACACTCATGAACACTCTAGCGCAAAGATCTTTATCAGCATCAATTTCTTGACAAGCCTGCAAGATGAACTGAATCATGTCATTAACAGTGCGCGGCTTGCGCGCGAAAACCCTTTCCTTTACATATCCCCCAAAAAAAGTCCATCTGTCTTCCAGTTTAGTTTTGAAATCCATTTGCGCTCCTCGTCTGTCAAATTACCAGCCATGTTAAATTAAATTGCCGCTTAGATCTAAATTAAACTGCCGCTTTACCTGCAAAAAATATAAAAAAAATTAGAAGTTAGGATAAAAGTACATGCATATTATTAGTTACGATAAAATATAATTAATGACACTGAAAATATCGAAAATAAGGCCAACTAACTTAATGTGCTAATAATTTTAATGAATTAAGCATTCTAATAATGATGTGATACTGTATACCTACTTTTGGTTCCTGCAGTCAAGTGTTATTAACATCGCAAAGACCAGGAGTTTCCAGGAGCCGACATTGGAAGCGATCATGAGCTTGTAATAATGACCTTCAAACTCCGCCTCCAGAGGATGAAGAAACAGGGCAACATAAGAATTAAGTTCAATCTTGAGAAGCTCAAAGCCCCAACATAGTTGAAAACTTCCAAGCAACGATAGGAGGGAAGTTTGCTCCTCTCCTCGTCCTTGACAATGTGGACACCGAAGTAGACACTCTGATCAACAACTTCAACACTGCCGTGACCGAAGCAGCCAACGACATCCTTGGAAAACACCGACCAACAAAGATGCCCTGGGTCACGGAAGAAGTACTAAAGCTGAGCGACAAAGGCAGAGAACTAAAGCAAAAGAAGAGTACGGATGAAGGTGCTAAACTATACAGAAAAGCCAACCAACAAGTTAAAGAAGGCATGAGGAAAGCAAAGGAAACATGGATTGAAGAACAATGCCAAGATATCGAAGCAAACCTGCAGAAAAATAACAGCAAGAAAGCCTACCAGCTTGTGAAAGGACTAGCAAGCTCAAAACAAGGCAGAACCACTACCATACAGAACAAAGCAGGGAAATGTCTCACAGAATATCAAGAGATTCTGCAGAGGTGGACAGATTACTGCTCCGAATTATACACACACACAACAACAGGAGATCCCAAGGTGCTAGACGTTCCTCCACCAACCAACAACGACAGCTACCCCATCGTGCGAGAAGAAGTTGAAGCTGCAGTAAAATCATTGAAGAAAGGCAAGTCGGCAGGAGTGGACAACATTCCCTCAGAACTGGTCCAGGCAGGAGGAGAGGCCATGATAGATATGTTACTCATCATCTGCAATAAGATCAGGCGGACAGGTGAGTGGCCAACACCTTGGATCCAGTCCCTGAAGAAAGGCAACCTACAACTATGCCAAAACTACCGTACCATCAGCCCGATCAGCCATCCAAGTAAGGTCATGCTAAAAATCCTTCTGAGTAGACTGAAGCCACAAGCTGAGGAGATAATAAATGAAGAGCAGGCAGGTTTCAGACCAGGAAGAAGTACCACAGAGCAAATTTTCAACCTCAGATTGCTCTGTGAGAAATACCTGCAACACCAGCAAGGCCTTTACCACGTTTCGTGGACTTCAAGAAGGCATTCGACAGAGTTTGGCACGCAGCCTTGTGGGCAACCATGAGGCTGTACAACATCAATGCCAACCTGATCAGAACATAGAATGCCTCTACGAAAAGGCGACCAGTGCAGTCTATCATGACAACAACATAGGAGAATGGTTCCGAACCACAGTTGGAGTACGCCAAGGATGCCTGCTCTCCCCCACTCTCTTTAACATCTTCTTAAAGAGAATAATGGCTGACGCACTTGAAGACCACGAGGGAACAGTCAGCATCGGAGGTAGAACAATCACAAACTTGCGTTTTGCCGACGGCATTGACGGACTAGCTGGGCAAGAGCAAGAGCTAGTCAGCTTGATAAAACATCTTGATGAGGCCTCACAGCATATGGCATGCAGATCAGTGCAGAGAAAACCCAGTTGATGACAAATAATACCAATGGCATCAGCACTGACATTACCATAGATAACAAGAAACTTGAGACCGTCCATAGATTTAAATATCTGGGAGCTATAGTATCAGATGAAGGATCAAAGCCCGAAGTACTTTCCAGGATTGCCCAGACCACAGCTGCAATGACCAAGCTAAAAGTCATCTGGAACGACAAGAATATCGCAATCGGCTCCAAGATCAGACTGATGCGTTCCCTGGTCATGTCAATATTTTTGTATGCATGCGAAATATGGACCATAACAGCAGACATTGAAAGAAGGATACAGGCAATGGAGATGAGATGCTTCCGCAAACTCCTTGGTATCTCGTACAAAGATCATATAACCAATAAGGAAGTGAAAACCCGAATCGAAAACGCCATCGGGCCCGTATGAAGACCTCCTGACCTCAGTGAAAAGACGCAAACTGAGGTGGTACGGGCACGTCACACGATCATCTGGACTGGCCAAGACCGTCTTGCAGGGAACAGTTCAGGGAGGGAGACGAAGAGGCAGACAGAGAAAAAGATGGGAAGACAATATCAGAGAGTGGACTGGCCTTGAATGGAATATCATTCTGCGGAAAGCTGAGGACCGTGAGGAGTGGAGGAAGTTGGTTGCAAAATCTTCAGTGGTGCCCCAACGGTCAACCAGACTACGGGACTGATGATGATGATGATGATGGTTTTTAAGTGGATAGGATTTAGGGGAGTAAGGGTGATAGGCCATTTTATGAGGAAGAGGGATTTGGAGCACCTGGTCACAATGGGAAAGCTGGAGGGAAAGAGAGCACCAGGTAGACCCAGGGAGAGAATGTTGGACGGACTTGCAGAGTGGCTGGGGATGAGGAGGGTGGGGGAGATGCTGGGGGCAACGAGAGATAGAGATGGTTGGAAGTCCATGGTCGCCAACGCCATGCGGCAGGGCACCTGTGATGATGATGATGAAGGGTGATGAATAATTAAGCTTTATATTGCATTATGAACATGTATGATTAAAGAAAATATACTGACTTATTATTTTGAGTGTAGACTGCTTTTTTGAGAATCATGTTTAACGCGGTAAATGCTTTTCTGCTCGTCTCTCTCCTTCCTTGTTGCGTGTGAGATTTCTGTATAGAGTCATTATTCGGTTTTTAAACATCTCCCAGTCTGATAGACGGTGGTTGTACGCGAGTAAAGCTACCAGATGACAAAATCCTTCCAAAATTAAACGTTCAAACCCTTCATACGAAAATATTTCAAAGCACCATTCTGACTATAGTTATGATGGAATTGCCATCCCTGAGATATCTCCTTCCTTCTTGTGTATACAGTTAAATGTTAGAACCGTAGAAAACATCCCCCAATTCTTAAAGACCAAAGAGCATCATCCTCATCATCATCTCCATCCTCATCCTCATCCTGCGATTTTCTGTCATAATGATATTAATGATATCAACGTACGAAAATGGAGGTTGTAACAACGGCTTTACTGGCTTGTCTTGCTTTAAAATTTTGTGTGTAATTTTTGCAGAAAAATTTATTATGACGAAAAGTATGGTCAAGCCATTTAAAACCATTTATTTTTATATACAAAGATGATTTATTGATTATAGAAAATCCAGAGAAGAGAGAGAGAGAGAGAGAGAGAGAGAGAGAGAGAGAGAGAGAGAGAGAGAGAGAGAGAGAGAGAGAGAGAGAGAGGAGAGCAATATCAGATCAAAGATACCAACATGTCCGGAAATGATGTGGTCAAATGCAGGTCGACAGACTGGGCGTGACGTGAACTGGCAGATGTAACGTCACGACGGGACTTGCCACGTTCGTTTATTTCGTCACCTCCGACGTCAGACAACTGTGACGCAGAACAGGACAATCCTCCACACTCCGACGTATATGGTGACTGTTGTTCAGGCACTGTACCAAAGCACGATGAGTCCACACTGTACGGATCAACTCTGTTTACAAGGATGATCGACTTTTCAGTGTGGGCTTTCTTCTTGATGTGGTCCACGAACGCAGGAAACACGCCCGTGTCTTTACTACGTTCATTGACACTCTCCGAATCGGTCCCGAAGCCTTTTCTGGAGCACTCGCTGAAATCTTCTACCAAATCCTGGTCTACTAAATAGTCTACCACCGCCTCGTCATCGGCAAAGTCGTTTATAGTGTCTTCTTCATTGTCTTCATCTTCAGCATATTCTATACCTTTCGGTGCGTTCTTTTTCTTTGGAATGCGGGAAGCAAGACTTCCGTCTGGTTCAGAAGGTGGTTTGCTCTTTAGACTGCCTTGTGCTGTTCTTCTCTTCTTTCGCTTTTTGGGCCGTGTTGAGGATGGTTCGTCTGCTTCTGGCTCGAGTTGACGCGGTTAATGACCCTCTACTGGCAGACCGGGTTAACGATCTTCTCGTACTCAGAGAAGAGGAACTTCTGTGGACGATGTGACGTGAAAGTTGCGCCGGATGGACCCCAGCAGCAGCTGCTTGTTGTTGTTGCTTCTTTCTGTCATCATCTTTCTCTTCGTCGTCATCGAGGCTTTCTTGTAAGGACCCCGGAAGGAAACTGCCGGAGAAACGGTTCTTGTTCTCCTTCTTTTCTTTTTCTTTTTGCTGGCAAGTTTGGGGGCTTCGTCTTCTGGCAGAATTCTGCTGTCCAGATAAAACGTTCGGCGTTTTGACATGAAGAACAGATAGCGGAGTAACGACCTGTTCTTTTACTTCGTGCACATTGATCTAAGATGTATTAGCGCTGCTGACTTGTTATGGGCTTTATCGCTTTTTCCCTCGTATATGAAGATGACTCATGACGATAGGGAAAAAAGAATCAATTACCACCACAAAAATGAATAAACCTGCACATTAAAATGAAGATAGAGAATCGTTCCTTGAAAAAGTGCCAGCTGGGAATTCAGTCGACTGTTTCATACCACTATGTCAAAGAGTTAATAAACTTAAAGACGTCCATCTATCATACACTGAGTTTTCCCAGCAACATAAAATATCCAATGACATATCGTACTAATAACGAAGCTAACCACCAGTCTCTACTTCTGTGTTAACCAACGTCAAATCAACACAGCAACATAGCCGGTTTGGACGCTTATTTAAGCATATAAAAACCACGCAGATTAACAAGCGTCAAGAAACTGCGTTGAAGTGCTTCTCCAGAACACTGGAGCCAAAGTGGTGAAAAAATTATCAAATCAACACACACTCATCTTCAATTCCAGTTTCATTTTTAGTTTTTTCAAGACAGGGTCTCAGTGCTTAGAACAAATTCCATCAACATGATACCACCGATAAAAATCATCATCAGGTAAGAGATAAGTCAGACGACACAATAACGGCTTCGTTAATTGTTCACACCTGTACACAGTGTAGACTGTCAGATGCCTGTATGAAGAATATGAGAATAAACTCCTCGTAAACTTTGTTGAACAGAAAACACAAATGCAACAACTACGTCACGATGGTGTCTCTACTTTACGTAATTCAAACATATGTACCCCTCCTTGATTAAAAAAAAAAAATCTCTCAGCACTTAAGTCACAGAATTACGCCCACAGTCCAAAAATGTGTCCACACTTTGACACATTGGTCGTGTACAGAGTTGTCGTACCCTAGCTAATTACGTTCATTACAATCACGATCAGGACTATACACTACAGCGTTTGATCCAGCCCCTGCTTAACACACACACACATACACACACACACACACAATACACACACACACCACATACACACACACACACACACACACACACACACACACGCACGCACACACACACACACACACACACACACAACATGTATACACACAGTCTCAACAAATGTTACAGACACACAGACACACAGATACACGCACACACACACACACACACACACACACACACACACACACATAGTCTCAACACATGTTACACACCCTGCCGACACAGGCTGCAATACAGTTTATTGACCACACAGTCTTAATAATATTTAGGCCTAGCCATGGCTGGCTACTCAATTGAAGCGTGAGCGATGTGTGTATGTGTTGCTAATCACTCTTCAGTCGTTTATAATCGTACTGCACGCGACGGCAACGGTCCGTGACGACTGCAACCGTGATAAGCTACACGACTGGACTCTATAGCACTGACCAGGTCATAGCGCTACTACTGTGCCATCTAACCAGATTAACCCTTTGACTTCTGCACCCTGTCTACCAGCATCCTGCATTTGTCAGCCATGCTAGCAAAGCAAAAACTTAACCCTTTGACTCCCTCAGCAGGTGGATAGTGTGATGGAGTCAAAGGGTTAAAAAGATAGTGTGATGGAGTCAAAGGGTTAAGTTTTTGCACTTGGTGGATAGGGTGGGGGAGTCAAAAGGTTATGAAGTGCACCGCAATGCACCTTTATTACATATGTCTCAAAGCTTCTTTGCGTTATTTTGTACATCCCTGCCCATCCTCTGCTTCTGATGCTACATACAACACATGGCATTGAACAGGTCATAGTACTACTGGTCCACCTGACCAGGTCAAGGAGTGCACCACAGTGCAGCCACACTACATATGTCTTAAAGCTTCTATGTATCCCCTGTGGGGATGCCGGGGGCTCTTTCAGTATAAATAGTATCCCCACCCTCTGGAAATTCTGTGCTAGAAATTTCCTCTTGTTTCTGTCACTCTCTTTGTTTCTGTCTTTTTCCTTTGCTTTCTGTCATTTCTACCTATCATTTTCTGCCTTGCTGGTCCATTCACCCGTCTGTGTTCTATAAAGTCTTATATGCTTTTTCTTAGGATTGATAATTGGGTACATGCATTAAATGCATTTTTGCCTCAAGGGAGGTGACATATGCAGAAGCAATTTTAGGTAATTTATGCCTGTTTTTATACATGTTTTAGTGTCCTCAGGTATGCTTATATTTACATTCAGTTGTTTTTTTCTTAATCCCCTGTGCGATAAATTGGACGGAGTGGTCAACGCCAGGGGCATGTCCTTAGATTATGTGCGGGAATGCATTGATATGTGTACTTAATTTTCTTTTTTTTTTTTTTTTCCTGTTGAAGTTTTGTATTTGTGAAGTGGTTATAGCCCTGATATGGCTGTACGCAGTCGGCTGGGCTTTAAACAACAAGAACAACAGCAAGCTTCTACGTGTTATTTTGTACATCCCTGCTCGATCTCTCCGTTCAACTTCTGATACTACAATATATAGCGTTGACCAGGTCATAATACTACTGTTTTATCTGACCAGTCAAGAAGTGCACTATAATGTAACCTTATTACATATGTCTTAAAGCTTCTTTGTGCTATTTTGTACGTCCCTGCCCAACCTCTGCTTTTAATACTATATACAATACACAAGAAGATCATTCATAAGGAAGAATTAGGAAAAGGCAGGCAACATTCATAGGCCATTTTATGAGGAAAGGGGAATTGGAACACCTGGTCACAACGGGAAAGCTGGAGGGAAGGAGAGCACCGGGTAGACCCAGGGAGAAGATACTAGACGGACTTACAGAGTGGCTGAGGACAAAGAGGGTGGAAGAGATGCTTGAGGCAACAAGTGATAGAGACAGATGGAAGTCCATAATTGCCAACGCCATGCGGCAAGGCACCTGATGATGATTCAATACATAGTATTGAACAGGTCATAGTACTTCTGTTTTATCTGACCAGGTCAAGAAATGGACCATAATGCAGACTTATCACATATATTTCAAGGCTTCTTTGTGTTATTTTGTACGTCACTGCCCGACCTCTCCGTTCTGCTTCTGATACTGCTTGTTTACAACAACAACAACAACAACAACAACAAAATAATAATAACAACAACAACAACAACAAAAACAAAAGACCTCTGTGAAGCATCGGTGGTCTAGTGGTAGAATACTTGCCTGCCATGCGGGTCACCCCAGTTCCATTCCTGGTCGATGCACAGGTTTTTTTTTTTATCATATGCGGGCGAACTGGTAGAACCATGGACTGAAGATTTGATATCTTGACAGGCAACTGATATCTTGAGTTCAATCCCAGCCCACAAAATTAAAAACTGGCCTGTTCGCTGCCGATCTGAATGTTTCCATCATTCTGGTGGTGTCAGCTTAGTGTTTTTGATAAGTTCCTTCTACACTTTCCCCGTTTCGAGACCTTGCCAGCGCATAGGGTTTTGTGTGTTACAGGCTTAGGAAATCTGTCAGATAATTGTTGGCGGATTTGGGTGGAGCGCATATGGAGCTGTCCGAATGCGATGAATCCCTCTTGAAATAACTCCAATAACTCCAATACAGATTTCTCGTTACAGATGTTCTACAGTCGGTTGCCGCTCTTTGTCTGCCTGGTCTATACTACAGTACATAACACTGAACAGGTCATAGTATTAGTATTTCATCTGACCAGTCAAGAAATGAACCATACTGCGGCTTTATCCTCCTCCTCATCATCATCAGGTGCCCTGCCGCATGGCGTTGGCGACCATGGACTTCCAACCATCTCTATCTCTCGTTGCCCCCAGCATCTCCCCCACCCTCCTCATCCACAGCCACTCCGCAAGTCCGTCCAGCATTCTCTCCCTGGGTCTACCTGGTGCTCTATTTCCCTCCAGCTTCCCCGTTGTGACAGGTGCTCCAAAACCCCCTTCCTCATAAAATGGCCTATAAATGTTGCTTGTCTTTTCCTAATCTTCCTTATGAATGATCTACTTGTGTCTGCCTCCATCAAGACTGTCTCGTTTGTTTTCTTTGCTGTCCATGGAACTCTCAACATTCTTCTGAGAAACCACATCTCGGCTGCCTCGATCCTGCTCTGACTTTGCTTGCTGACTGTCCACGCCTCGCATCCGTACAACAGTATTGGTTCTATATAACATTCAAGGACTCTCCTTCTGATGTTAATTGATAGGCATTTGTTGGTAAGAATGCTTGTCATCTTCTTGAATGCTGTTTTGGCTTGGCCGATTCTACCAGCTATTTCCGATGTGCATCTGCCGTCTGATGAAATGACCGTTCCCAGGTATTTGAACTTATTAACCTGTGTCAAGGTTGTGCCATTTGCTGTTATTTTGCATGAGGGGATTTCATGTCTTTTACTGAGAATAGAAAACAATATAAGCTCTTTTCAAAACATCAAAGAGGAGTCAGACAGGGTTGTGTTTTGTCACCAGATCTGTTTTCACTATGTAACGAAAACATCATGAGAAACCTAGAAGAAGACCATGGATTAAAGGTTGGAGGGAAAATGATAAACAACATTCGATATGCAGATGACACCGTGCTAATTGCAGAAAATGAAAGGGACCTACAAAACCTTGTGAATATACTAGAAATAGAAAGCAAAGGTAAGGGGCTGGAACTAAACAGCAGGAAGACTGAAGTCATGGTGATCAGTAAAAAACATGAAATCCCCTCATGCAAAATAACAGCTTTATCCTAGTTATTCTAAAGCTCCTGTGTGTATTCTGTACACCCTTGCCTGACCTCTCCGTTCTGCTTCTTATACTGCTTGTTTACAAATTCCTCGATACAGATGTGCCACAGTCGGTCGCCGCTCTTTTTCTGTGCCTGGTCCACCATACAAATGGAATGAGTTTCCACAGTCTGTTTGGAAAGTCACATACTCTGTCTTCCTTTAAGTTTAGCTTGAAGATAGGCCATTTTGTCCAGCAGTGATTTCCCCCTCTATATGCCCACCCTTTCGTCCTATTCCACCTCATGTCCACTCCCTCCCCGTTTATGTGTGAAGGAAGGAAGGAAGGTAGGAAGGAAGGAAGGAAGTAAGCAAGAAAGCAAGCAAGCAAGCAAGCAAGCAAGTAAGCAAATAAGCAACAAGTAAGCAAGCAAGTAAGCACGTAAGCAAGCAAGCAAGCAAGCAAGCAAGTAAGCAAACAAGTAAGCAAGTAAGCAAGCAAGTAAGCAAGTAAGCAAGTAAACAAGCAAGTAAGTAAGCAAGTAAGTAAGCAAGCAAGTAAGTAAGCAAGTAAGTAAGCAAGCAAGTAAGCAAGCAAGCAAGCAAGCAAGCCAGCAAGCAGCAAGCAAGCAAGCAAGCAAGCAAGCAAGCAAGCAAGCAAGCAAGCAAGCACGTTTCAGTTTCTGTTTCTCAAGATAACGTCTCCACGCTTGGAAAGAATTCCATATGCACTAACGTCACAGGTGCCATGTGATGGAGAAGATCCAGAATGTTCACGGCACAAGCCTTATGCCTGCACATACACCCATAGGCTGGCCAGGTCCTGAGGTCCTACCTAGATAGTTCCATAATTGTAAGGTCGTAGGGAAGTGAGGTGGCAGAGACCTCAACTTTTCCCGGGGCTAGCACCACGAGGGTGGCGC
>CM060311.1:70004418-70006918 GCA_030674185.1 Monoplex corrugatus | reverse complement strand
AGAAACTTGTCTTTGCCACCCAAAGGAAGACAGAAAAAGAAATGATTCGATGAGTGAATGAATAAAGAAATAAACAAACAGATACCAATAACACTCACCATCATCTATACGCTGAATAATTTGATTAATAATGTAACAAATCTCCCTTTCTAAAAAATGAAACGATAAAAAAATGAATAAGGAAACAAACAAATAAATATCAGTCACATTCACCACCATCAAAACGTTGAATAATGTAATCCAAAACAAGTGTGACTGCCCGCGTTCAAGCAAACAGGAACCAGAAAAAACACGAAAGAAGAATATGAACGCCTATTTAATACAACAAAACAAGACAGGTACAAATTTTCGGCCAACTGGCTTTTGTCAAGCGTAAGATTACAAACAAACAAACACTAGATACAAAAAAATTGAGAAAAAGACTGAAACTTCCCTGCTGTTGTCTTCAATGTGAGAAAAGGAACCTAGCAGCAGGGAAGTTTCAGTCTTTTTCTCAATTTTTTTGTATCTACTGTTTGTTTGTTTGTAATCTTACGCTTGACAAAGGCCAGTTGGCCGAAAATTTGCGCCTGTCTTGTTTTGTTGTATTAAATACGCGTTCATATTCTTCCTTCGTGTTTTTTTCTGGTTGAATAATGTGATAAATAATGTGATAAATCTCCTCTTCTACAAATGATGCGATAAACAAATGAATATGAAAATAAACAAATGAATACTAAGAGCACACACCACCACCACCATCAATACGCTAAATAATGTGATGAACAATGTGATAAATCTCCCCTTCTAGAAATGATGCCAGAAGCAAATGAATAAAAAAAAAGAACAAATATATTAAACTAGTAACACTCAACACCACCATCAGTATGCTGAATAATGTGATAAACAATGTGATAAATCTTCTCTTCTACAAATGATGTGATAAACAAATGAATATGGAAATAAACAAATAAATACCAAGAACACTCACCATCATCAATACGCTAAATAGTGTGATATACATATAATGTAATAAATCTCCTCTTCTAGAAATGAAGCCATAAACAAATGAATAAGGAAATAAATAAATATACATCAGTAACACTCACCACCATCAACAGTTCGCTGAATAATGCGATAAATAATATGATAAATCTCTCCTAAAAATGATGCGATAAACAAGTGAATAACGAAATAGATAAATACCAGTAACACTCACCAGCGTCAATACACTGAACAATGTGATAAATAATGTGATAAAGCTCCCCTTCTAGAAATGATGCGGTCAACAAAGGAATAACGAAATAAACAAGTAAATACCAAGAACACTCACCATCATCCGTACGCTGAATAACGTGATAAACGATGTGATAAAGCTCCCCTTCTAGAAATGATGCTATAAACAAATGAATAAGGAAATAAACAAATAAATACCAGTAATACTCACCATCATCAGTACGCTGAATAATGTGATAAATAATAGGATAAATCTCTCCTTCTAAAAATGATGCGATGAACAAGTGAATAACGAAATAGATAAATACCAGTATCACTCATTACCATCAACATGGCTGAATAATGTGATAAACAGTGTGATACATCTACCTTCCAGAAATAATGCAATAAACAAGTGAATAACGGGAACCAGAAAAAAAAAAAAAAACACGAAAAAAGAATAAAAACGCGTATTCAATACAACAAGACAAGACAGTCGCAAAATTTTGGCCAACAGGCCTTTGTCAAGCGTAAGATCACAAACAAACAAACACCAGGTACAAGAATTAGGAGAAAAAGACTGAAACTTCCCTGCTGCTCCTTCTAGTGTGAGAACATAGATATATAGATAAATACCAGGAACACTCTCCACCATCAGTACGCTGAATAACGTGATAAACAATGTGATAAATCTCTCCTTCTAGAAATGATGCGATGAACAAACGAGTAAAGAAATAAACAAATAAATACCAGGAACACTCACCATCATCAGTACGCTGAATAATGTGATGAATAACGTGATAAATAGTGTGATAAATCTCCCGTTCTAGAATTGATGCGATAAACACACGAATAAAGAAATAAACAAATCAATACCAGTAAATACTCACCAGCATCACCTATACGCTGAATAATGCGACAAATAATATGATAAATCTCTCTTTCTCTTGCAAAAGCAAACTCCATACACAGTCAGCCTCAGCGTACATGAGGAATGATACAGGTTAAGTAGCAACACGCAGCAAAAATAACTTAAACCAGGCCAAGCGACTATCGACTGGAACAAAGAAACCAACAACCGGCTCATTGTACGTGCTCGTGCTGGATTCTTGATGTGCACTGTGACTTTTAAGTCTGTTGACTGGCTCTAACGTGCATGCGTGCAGCTCGGGTTGTGTATCATCATCATCATCATCATCATCATCATCATCATCATCATCATATCATCAGGTGCCCTGCCGCATGGCGTTGGCGACCATGGACTTCCAACCATCTCTATCTCTCGTTGCACCCAGCACCTCCCCCA
>CM060311.1:69994418-69999418 GCA_030674185.1 Monoplex corrugatus | reverse complement strand
CACTGCAGCCTGTCTCCACTCAGTGTGGAATCACATTGTAATTTATATTTGTATATAATATGTTTTCTATAATTTTCGATTGCTTTTCTTCTTTTTCTCCATTTATAGCAATGTGTGTGTGTGTGTGTGTGTGTGTGTGTGTGTGTGTGTGTGTGTGTGTGTGTGTGTGTGTGTGTGTGTGTGTGTGTGTGTGTGTGTGTGTGTGTGTGTGTGTGTGTGTGTGTGTGTTCGTTCGTTCGTTCCTTGATTTAACGTCTTTTCACTCTAAGTGATATTAGACGGTGTGTGTGTGTGTGTGTGTGTGTGTGTGTGTGTGTGTGTGTGTGTGTGTGTGTGTGTGTGTGTGTGTGTGTGTGGTGTGTGTGCATGCGTGCGTATGTGTATGTTCAGCGCTTAGATTTGATTTATATGAAGATTTTGCGATATATAGATATTGTAATTATTATTTTTATTATTATTACAAGACACAAGAAACCCTGCCTGGCGAACTAGAGGAGAACAATAGGAGATCTCAAGGCCCTGAAATATACCTCGGGTTCTACGGGGGTGGCCCAGAATAGACAGAGGAAAAGACCACCCTCGACATTGTTGACCCCCCGAGAAAAGTTGACTTCTCCATCATCTGACTCTCCTGCTATTTCAGGATTATGAAACAACTTTAACCCTTTGACTCCAGCACCCTGTCCACCAGCATCCTGCATTGTCAACCATGCTAGCAAAGCAAAAACTTAATTTTTTTGACTCCCTCACCCTATCCACCAGCTTCCTGCAAGAAGTCTGTGGATAGGGTGAGAGAGTGAAAAGATTAATTTTTTTGCAATTTGTGGATGGAGTGTGGGAGTCAAAGGGTTAAACGTGATGTATGGATGTGTCTTCACTGATTTGGATTTGCAATTTGTATGATTTGGCACAACACAGTATCTGTGTTAAAGTTGTTGGATAATCAGAGGCGTTTTTTAAAAAACATTATTATTTAGGTGTTTTTTTGTTAAAGGATAGGGGTTAAATTTACGATCAAATTGACCATCAAGAAGTTCCATTTGGCTGTTGTGAGAGTGTTTAATGTTGAGTGATATCTTCCCAAATGACCACCAAGAAGTTCCATTTGGCTGTTGTGAGAGTGTTTAATGTTGAGTGATATCTTCCCAAATGACCACCAAGAAGTTCCATTTGGCTGTTGTGAGAGTGTTTAATGTTGAGTGATATCTTCCCAAATTGACCATCAAGAAGTTCCATTTGGCTGTTGTGAGAGTGTTTAATGTTGAGTGATATCTTCCCAAATGACCACCAAGAAGTTCCATTTGGCTGTTGTGAGAGTGTTTAATGTTGAGTGATATCTTCCCAAATGACCATCAAGAAGTTCCATTTGGCTGTTGTGAGAGTGTTTAATGTTGAGTGATATCTTCCCAAATGACCATCAAGAAGTTCCACTTGGCTGTTGTGAGAGTGTTTAATGTTGAGTGATATCTTCCCAAATGACCACCAAGAAGTTCCATTTGGCTGTTGTGAGAGTGTTTAATGTTGAGTGATATCTTCCCAAATGACCACCAAGAAGTTCCACTTGGCTGTTGTGAGAGTGTTTAATGTTGAGTGATATCTTCCCAAATGACCACCAAGAAGTTCCACTTGGCTGTTGTGAGAGTGTTTAATGTTGAGTGATATCTTCCCAAATGACCATCAAGAAGTTCCATTTGGCTGTTGTGAGAGTGTTTAATGTTGAGTGATATCTTCCCAAATGACCATCAAGAAGTTCCATTTGGCTGTTGTGAGAGTGTTTAATGTTGAGTGATATCTTCCCAAATGACCACCAAGAAGTTCCACTTGGCTGTTGTGAGAGTGTTTAATGTTGAGTGATATCTTCCCAAATGACCATCAAGAAGTTCCACTTGGCTGTTGTGAGAGTGTTTAATGTTGAGTGATATCTTCCCAAATGACCATCAAGAAGTTCCACTTGGCTGTTGTGAGAGTGTTTAATGTTGAGTGATATCTTCCCAAATGACCACCAAGAAGTTCCACTTGGCTGTTGTGAGAGTGTTTAATGTTGAGTGATATCTTCCCAAATGACCACCAAGAAGTTCCACTTGGCTGTTGTGAGAGTGTTTAATGTTGAGTGATATCTTCCCAAATGACCACCAAGAAGTTCCTTTTGGCTGTTGTGAGAGTGTTTAATGTTGAGTGATATCTTCCCAAATGACCATCAAGAAGTTCCACTTGGCTGTTGTGAGAGTGTTTAATGTTGAGTGATATCTTCCCAAATGACCATCAAGAAGTTCCACTTGGCTGTTGTGAGAGTGTTTAATGTTGAGTGATATCTTCCCAAATGACCATCAAGAAGTTCCACTTGGCTGTTGTGAGAGTGTTTAATGTTGAGTGATATCTTCCCAAATGACCATCAAGAAGTTCCACTTGGCTGTTGTGAGAGTGTTTTAATGTTGAGCGATATCTTTCCTCCCCATCTCTTGCTCACTCTCTATCTCTCTGTTTGTTTTCTGTGAGTTTCTCACCCCCTGTCTGTCTCTTTTTCTGTCTGTTTCTTTCTCTGTCTCTACTTCCCTGTTCCTGTCTCTCTGTCTGTCTGTCTCTGTCTCCCTGTCTGCCTGCCTACCTGCCTGTCTGTCCGTCTCTGCCTGTCTATCTGTCTGTCTGTCTCTCTTTTTCTGTCTGTCTCTTTCTCTGTCTCTGTCTCTACTTCCCTGTTTCTGTCTCTCTGTCTGTCTCTGTCTGCCTGCCTACCTGCCTGTCTGTCCGTCTCTGCCTGTCTATCTGTCTGTCTGTCTGTCTCTGTCTCTCTCTCTCTCTCTTTCTCTATCTGTCTCTCTCTCTCTGTGAATGCAAAAAAAGATGATGTCACTATAATGTGATGTATGGCATATCAGATTGCTTGATTTCTCGATAGCTTAATCGTGTTTTTTCTTTTCTCTTTCTTTTTCTCTTGTTCTGTTTTTCTCTTCGTTTTTTTTTCTCCTAGTTGTGTGTTTTTGTTTGTTTGTATTGTTATTGCGTTTCCTAGTTGAAAGAAACAAATTTAAAAGAAATTCGAGGAAACATGTTTTGAAGAGTGGCCGACGAAAAAGAGGGTGGGAGATGTACTTGCAGCGACAAGGGACAAATTCCTGTGGAGGGCCATGATCTTCAACGCCAAGCGGCATGATAATGATGATCTTTTGAAGAACACAGTAACAAAAGACATGCCCAAGGACGAGAGAAATTGAGGAATCATAATATGGTTTGACCTTGTAAGTGGAGATTTTTTTTTATATGAGAAAGAGAAGGAAGCCAACACGACCCGACTTTGTATTTTTTTTATTTTTTATGTCTGCGGCGATCTAAGTCAGAAGAGTTAGAACACATGATCTTTCTGTGTATCGACCAAGGCCTAGATATAAAATACTGAAGCTTCCGAGGAAGCGATACTGTCTCAAATTACTTCTAATGTGCCGATGGACTGACACGATTTTCCAGTAATGGCTGGTGGCTCTTTCCATAGAAACGTGGAACAAAGATCTCATTGTCTGTGAGCTCCATCCTACCCTGCAACAATAGAGTCGGTTTGTTCGCTGCCTATCTTAATTTAACCCTTGGTTGGGCCACGTTCGCCGCATGGAAGATGGTCGCATCCCAAAAGACATCCTTTATGGTGAGCTTGCCACAGGGCAGAGAAACATTGGCCGCCCACAGCTGAGATAGAAAGACGTTTGCAAACGTGACATGAAGGCGCTTGAGATCAACACTGAGTCCAGGGAGGACATCGCAGACGACCGCAACAGCTGGAGAACCACTCTCAAGAAACAGCTGCGAATTGGTGAGGACAAACTGTCAGCTGCTGCAGCAGAAAAGCGAGTTCGCAGAAAAGGGATGACAGCCAACAGACCAGCATCAGCACACACATGCGACCGCAGTGACAGAGACTGCCTCTCTCGCATTGGTCTCTACAGTCACAGGCGACGCTGCTTGGACCAAGCAGACAGCCCATCTAGACACAAGAACAGATGTACTTTGTCCATGGTCAGCCATGACCGAGGGAGGCCTACTACTACTATCTTAACCCTTTCACTCCCTCGGCCTTTATCATATGGGGATGTCGGGGGCTCTTTCAGTAGAAATAATATCCCCACCTTCTGGAAATTCTGTGCGAGAAATTTTCTCTTTTCTGTCACTCTGTTTCTGCCTTGTTCCTTGTGCTTTCTGTCATTCCTTCCTATCGTTTTCTGCCTTGCTGGTCCATTCACCTCTATGTTTTCAATAAAGTCTTGCGTACTTTCTCTTAAGACTGATAATTGGGTACGTGTATTGAGCGCATTTTTGGCTCTAGGGAAGTGAGATATGCGGAAGCAATTTCAGGTACTTTAGGCCCGTTTTTATATATTTCTTAGTGTCCTTCCTTATGTCTCAATTTGTATTCAGGTGTGTTTTTTGAATCACCTGTGTGATAAATTGACAGAGTGGTCAACGCCAGGGGCGTCTCCTTAGATTATGTTCGCGAATGCACTGATATGTGTACTTAATTTTTTCTTTTCCTTTTTTTTTTTTATTCTGTTGAAGTATTGTGTATGTTTTGAAACAGTTATAGCCCTGATATGGCTCTACGCAGTCGGCTGGGCTTTAAACAAACAAACAAACAAACAAACAAACAAACAAACAAACAAACAAACAAACAAACAAACAAAAACCCAATAACAATAACACCCTATATCCAATGTTTCCAGCACAAAGCTGATGGCTATAGCGAGTGAGTGAGAGAGTTAATACTTTAATAATTACATTTCTGCTGGTGTCAGTGTTTTCTTCATGGATCACGTCTTCTTCCCTATCTTCTTTTTTCCATTTCACCTTGCCAGCGCATAGAATTTTGTGCAGGTTCAAGGAGTCTGCCGAATAAAAGCTGGCAGATTTGGGTGGAGCGGATATGGAATTGTCCGAGTGCGATGAACCTCTCTTGCAGTAGAAACTCTAGAACCGTCTCCAGACTTTCATTGCTTCATATTTTTCAAAGGCTGCTG
>CM060311.1:69981918-69989418 GCA_030674185.1 Monoplex corrugatus | reverse complement strand
TAAATTAAATTGCCGCTTTACCTGCAAAAAAATAAAAGATTAAAAGTTATAATAATAATAATATAATTAATAATAATTACAATATTTATATAGCGCAAAATCTCGACAAAATCAAATCTAAGCGCTGAAACAGACACACACGCACGCACGCACACACACACGCACACACACACAACACACACACACACACACACACACACACACACACACACACACACGCATGGCTATAAATGGGGAGAAAGAATAAAAGCAATAAAAGCAAGAATAAAAGCAATGGAAAATTATAGAGAGCATATCATATACAATTATATATTAAAACAAAGTGATTCCCCTCCGAGCGGAGACAGGCTGCAGAGGGGGGTTGAGTGAGGTTAGGATTTTATGCAGAGGAGAAAAGGTGAGTTTTGAGAGCGGATTTGAAGGAGACAAAAGTAGGTTGCTGACGGACTGAGAGAGGAAGTTTGTTCCAGGAGAGTGGACCAGAAACAGAGAAGGCTCGTGGACCATAGGTATTGAGCTTAGTGCGTGGAAAGCGAAAAGTCAGAGGATCGGAGGCAGAGCGGAGGGTACGTGAGGGAACATAGATTTCAAGTAGGCTTGACAGGTAATCGGGGGCTGCGTTATTGAGGCTTTTGTAGCACATGGTGTCTAGTTTGTACTGTATGCGCTTTGATACAGGGAGCCAGTGAAGTTGTGCCAGGAGAGGAGATATGTGGTCAGCTTTTTTCTTTTTGAGTACAAGGCGTACAGCATTGTTTTGAATGCGCTGTAGGATGTGAATAGTGGAGGCAGGAAGACCAGACAGGAGTGAATTGTAATAGTCAATGCGAGACATTATGAAGGAGAGAACGAGTTTTGCAGTTGTTTCGACAGAGAGATATTTCCTGATCAGGCTTATACGATGGAGATGATAGTAGCAAGATCTGGCAGTTTGAGAAACAAAGTTGTTCATGGAGAGGGTAGAGTCAATGCAGACACCAAGGTTTTTAGCTGAATCAGAAATTGGGACTGATGTGTTACATAATGGGAGAGAAAGAGGAGGCAGCTGAGAAAGTTTCTGACGGGTGCCAATGAGGATAGCTTCTGTCTTGTCGTCATTAAGCTGAAGTTTGTTGAACGTCATCCAGTTCTTAATGTCCGAGTAACACTCAGTGGTGCGAGTCAACAGGCGCTGTATATTATCAGGTGAGTCACTGTCTTGAAGTTGGGTGTCATCAGCATAGAAGTGGTGTTTTATAGAGTGGGAGTTGATGATGGTGGACAGGGGGGAGGTATAAAGAGTGAAAAGAACAGGGCCAAGGACAGATCCTTGTGGAACACCACAGGTCAGGTATGCAGGTTGAGAGTAAGTGCCATTGATGAGAACAGTTTGTTTTCTGTTTGATAAATACGAAGTGAAAAAGGAGAGAGCAAGGTCAGAGATGCCAAAAGTATTGTGAAGTCTAGAAAGGAGAATACCATGGTCAATGGTATCGAAGGCTGCAGACAGATCAAGGAGTGTGAGGAGAGAGACTTTGCCAGTATCAGTTGCAAGGAGGAGATTGTTGAGAATGTGTACTAGGACAGTTTCAGTGCTATGGCACTGGTGGTAGGCTGACTGGAAAGGATTGAGGAGATTGTTGGCAGACAGGTGAGAGTTCAGCTGGTTGAGGACGACTTTTTCAAGGAGTTTTGACAAGAAAGAGAGATTAGAGATAGGCCTGTAATTTTTCAGTTCATTTGGGTCTAAATTGTGTTTCTTGAGGAGAGGGTGAACAATAGCAGACTTGAAAGAATCTGGGACAGTTCCAGTTTGAAAAGAAATGTTGATGATGTCAGTGATGAATGGGAGGAGAGTAGGGAGACAGTCGGAGTAGAGAGAACCTGGAAGAGGATCCAGTTCGCAGGTTTTGAACGACATGGATCTGATTGTGTTGAAAATTTCTTCTTGTGAGACTGGGGTAAAAGTAGTAAGAGGTGTGCCAGAGAAGGAAGGGTCAGGTGGGCATGGTTGACAGGGTGTCCTGTCAAGCCTGTCACGAAGAGTTTGTATTTTGGTGGTGAAATATTTGGAGAACACAGATGGGAGTTCTTCATTTGTATGTTTTGTTGGGAGAGGTAAATCTTTTCGTGTGCCAAGGAGATGATTCATGGTTGTAAAGAGTTCTCTTGAAGAAGAGGCATTCAGGATTTTGGTTTGGAAATAGCTTGTTTTTGCAGATGCAATGAGGGTGGATACTTTTGTTTTAGAGGCTTGGAAAAGTTGCCTGTGTACAGTGAGTTTGGATTTGCGCCAGCGGCGCTCTGCTCTGCGGCGGGCACGTTTTGCACAGGCAATCTCATGAGTGAGCCAGGGGGTAGGGGGGCGGTCAGGTAAAAGACGAGTTGTGGCTGGAGCATGAGTGTCCAGAAGATGGTGGAGAGTAGTATAGAATTCATCGGCAAGGTTATGTGACTTTTCAGAAAGGAGACGGGAGGCATCAGATGAAAATGTGGAGAGGTCGATGGATTTGAGATTGCGTCGAGTCACTGTGCGCGTGGTACGGGAAGGAGGAGAAATGTCAAGAGAACAGAGAATTGCAGAGTGGTCAGATGGAAGGGCTGAAGTTAGACGGGTAGAAAGAACTAAGCAGTTGTCAGTAGCTGAATTGTGGTGATCACGAGAAATGGTCTAGTCAAGAATGTGACCTTTTTGATGGGTTGGTTCAGAAATGTGTTGAGTCATATTGTGATTGGACAGAGAGTTGATGATATGTCTTGTGTCATAACGGTGAGTGTTGTCATAGTGGACATTGATGTCACCTAGAATGATGAGATTTCCAGGTAAGAGGCAGTAGTGGTCAAGCAGTTGGTCAAAGTCAGAGAGAAACGTGGATGTGGTGAGTTTGTTGGCAGAGCTAGGTGGAGGTCGATAGACACAGGAGAAGGTGATGGGGTGAGGGGTGGATTGGAAGGATACTTCAACGTGCTCGAAAGAAGGATGGGAGAAAGGCAGAGACTGCGAGAAAGATAGGCGGGAATAGAGTGAGTCGTTGTAGAGGATGGCGATACCGCCACCTCGAGATGAGCGATGGAAAGAAGCAAGTCTGTAACCACTCGGAGTGAGGCTAGCATGTATAGGTTCATGACCAAGGGGGTTAAGCCATGTCTCTGTGATAAAAGCAATGTCAACATGCTCATCTGCGATAAAGTCAGCAATGACTTCGGCTTTGCCATCCTTGCATGTTGACTGAGCGTTAAAAAGGCATAGTTTTAGTTTATCACAGTCATATGGCGGTGGCCGAGGTGGCGACGAAGGCGGCACTGACGGGACAAAAGACGAAGGCGACACCAGCGGGGCAGAAGACGAAGGCAGCAACGACGGAACAGAAGAAGAAGACAAAGTTAGCATCATCGGGACAGACGACGAGGGCAGCGCCGGCGGGACAGAAGACGAAGGCGGCACCGGCGGGACAGAAGGTGAAGGCGGCACCAGCGGGACAGAAGGTGAAGGCGGTACTATCAGGATAGAAGGCGAAGGTGAAGATGGCAGAGGAGGAGACGAAGTTTGCAGCAGCGAGGTCGAAGGCAGGGGCAGTGGAGGAGACGAAGAAGCAGAAGAAGAAAAGTGGCGTCGGGCTGGCACAGCAGGAGGCAGGTTGTGCCAAAGACGGTGGAGACGTCCACCACGACAGGATCGCGCAGTGCGGGGCTTGCTACACAGCCCCAATGTTCGTATGCGCTGGTAGACGCCTCCACCGAGGTAGCATTTGCTGTGTTTAAAAAGTGTCAGTCCAATTTGTTTAAGAAAGGATGGATCCACAATTGAGAGCCAGTCAGGAGAGGATGATGTTTGCAGGTTGGTGTGTGGGTTGGTCAGTTCACAACAATTGAATCAGAGAACAACGAAGGTTTGGGAGCTGTAGCGTTGGGCGAACACAGTAGGCTAAAATGTTAACACAGTTCACAGATTAAATGTCCGACCTGAGCGGCAGAATTAAAATGACGAAAAGTAGGCATACGAAACTCCAAAATCAGATTATCCGGTAAAATATTCAAAATTAAAAAAAATATTTACATCACCATTTGTCGGGACCCAAGAGGAATAAAACTGATATAAAATTCAATGCACAAAATCAAATAGAACCACGATAAAATCACTGTAAAACACCACACACACTTTTGCTGCCTGCTGGCGCGACATCTACTCACAAACACTCACAAGTTAGGATAAAAGTACATGCATATTATTAGTTACGATGAAATATGATTAATGACACTGAAAATATCGAAAATAAGGCCGACTAACTTAATGTGCTCATAATTTTAATGAACTAAGCATTATAATAATGATGTGATACCTACTGTATACCTACTTTTGCACCCCCCCTGTACATACATACATACATACATACATAAATACATACATACATACATACATAAATAAATACATACATACATATATAAATACATACATACATACATGTACATACATACATACATACATACATACATACATACATACATACATACATACATGCATACATATCATACATACATACATATAGAGTTTTCCCTTTTTTTCTTTTTTTTTTTTTTTCGTTCGTAGGGCGCTGTACTCACGTGCACTCAATTAGACGAAAAGGCTTCCACGTGCATGAACGTTGTTTGTTTTTTAACACGCCATTGAGGCGGTCATACTCCATTTCCGGGATATGCACGTCGCATGTTTTCGTGTTTCCTTATGCCACGGAATACTGAGACGGGTTATAAGATATTTAACGTGCGCAATTGATGTTCTGGCCAAGCCAAAACAGCATTCAAGAAGATGACAAGCATTCTTACCAACAAATGCCTATCAATTAACATCAGGAAGAGAGTCCTTGAATGTTATATAGAACCAATACTGTTGTACGGATGCGAGGCGTGGACAGTCAGCAAGCAAAGCCAGGGCAGGATCGAGGCAGCCAAGATGTGGTTTCTCAGAAGAATGTTGAGAGTTCCATGGACAGCAAAGAAAACAAACGAGACAGTCTTGATGGAGGCAGACACAAGTAGATCACTCATAAGGAAGATTAGGAAAAGACAGGCAACATTTATAGGCCATTTTATGAGGAAGGGGGATTTGGAGCACCTAGTCACAACGGGAAAGCTGGAGGGAAAGAGAGCACCAGGTAGACCCAGGGAGAGAATGCTGGACGTCTTGCAGAGTGGCTGGGGATGAGGAGGGTGGGGGAGATGCTGGGGGCAACGAGAGATAGAGATGGTTGGAAGTCCATGGTCGCCAACGCCATGCGGCAGGGCACCTGATGATGATGATGATGAATTGATGTTCTGCATGCGTATACACACGAAGGGGATTCAGACGCGAGCAGATCTAAAATATGTGTTGATCTGGGAGATCGGTACAATATCCACCCTTTACCCACCAGGCAGGTATTACTCAGGCAGGATCGAACCCCGGATCCTCTGATTTGAAGTCTTATGTCCTACCCACTTGACCACTGCATCGCTTTTGTTTGGGGAGGGGGGGGTGGTGGTGGTACACGGGAGGAAAACAATCCACGTCCAGTGGTGAATAAATAGCAGAACTTTTTTTGTGTTTTTGGCAGTCTGGTCACCATTTCTTTCGACACTTTATTTATTTATTTATTTAATTATTTATTCATTTATTATTTATTTATTTGTTTATTTATCTATCTATTTATTTATTTGTTTATTTATCTATTTATCTTTTTACTTTTATCTATTTTACTTATCCATCTATCCATCTGTCTATCTATCTATCTTATCTATCTATCTATCTATCTATCTATCTATCTATACTGATCTGTCTGTCTGTCTGTCTTAGCTATCTGTCTATCTGTCTGTCTGTCTATCTCTCTCTTCTATATGTCTCTCTCTCTCTCTCTATCTATCTATCTATCTATCTATCTATCTATCTATCTATCTATCTATCTATCTATCTATTTGTCTGTCTGTCTGTCTGTCAGTCTATTCATATGTATTCATTTATTGTTAATCTGATATTACTGCATGTCATATTTCATTTTCTTTCTTGTCCCACCACCGGATTAGCATATGCAACTGGAGCTTGCTGGCCCTGGGGAAAGCGCTCTGTGCAAGGCTTTTTTAATTTAAAATTTTTTTTTTAACATGTCATCTGGGAAGAAATAGTCCCTATCCGACCAGGAATTGACTCTGGGGGCTCCTCGCCTGCCAGGTTAGGATGTTTAACCACTAGGCTCCCACTTGCAACAAACAACCCCTGTGACTATCTTGACAGCAGAACCCCCACCCCCCACCCCCCCACCCCACCCCCGTTGAGCAACGAAGAAGTCACCTGCTGACACATCAGTGTCACGAACAGCTCACTATCATTTCTGTTGACAGCAAGCATCCTGCTTTCAAGAGCACATCTGCCCGGCGCATATGGAGTGGGTTGGTGACTCGACTGCTTATTTGTAGCTGAATTAGGAGTGTGGAGTTTTGAAGTGTTGGAGTTTGTTTCAAGAGGGACTCATTGCACTCGGACAATTCCATATGCGCTCCACCCAAATCTGCCTGGCAATTATCTGGCGCGCAATTCCTGAGTCTGCTCGAAGCCCTATGCGCTGGCTAGGTCTTGAAATAGGGAGGGAGGAAGAGAGACTCGTAAAACATTGATCTGACTCCACCAGAATGGTGGAAACATTAAGAGGTAAGATGTATGTAAGCAAGCAAGCTTTTAATGTTGTTTTAGACAAAACGAAGGTCATGGTAACCTGAAAAGCAAACACGGAAAGATCGACAGAAAAACAAACACAGAGAAAGATAATGTACAAATATCCACACACACACACACACACACACACACACACACACACACACACACACACACACACACACACACACACACACACACACACACACACACACACACACACACACACGCACACACACACAACACACAACACATACACACACACACACACATACACACACACACAAACACAAACACAAACACCCACACACACACACGCACACAACACCCCACATAGACACACACATATGGACACAGAGAAACACATACACACAGTCACACACAAACACACACACATAGTCACACACACACATACACACACACACACACACATACAACACACACACAAACACACAGCACAGCACCACACCACACAACACACACACACGCACACACACACACATACATAGACACACACATATGGACACAGAGAAACACATACACACAGTCACACACAAACACACACACACATAGTCCACACACACACACAAACACAACACACACACACACACAACACACACACACACACACCACACACACACACACACACACACACACATTACAAAATCAAATCAAATATAGTGACTCAATATGTTTTTTATGCGTGCATGCACGCTTGTTTTGCCCACACTGTACAGGCAATACGTTGTTGCACAGTCTGCACACTCCGCCTTTCTTTGGTAGGCGTGCATGATGGGTGCCTTAGTGCTTCCATAAGCCAGTAAACTTTGATATGACTT
>CM060311.1:69966918-69974418 GCA_030674185.1 Monoplex corrugatus | reverse complement strand
TAAAAATATAAACGTAGAATGACTTCGTATACAGACAGACTGCACTGAAGAAAAACGTTTCCAGAGAGGTGGACGGTCGCTTTGAGACGAGGACTGAGCTGAACCGGTAGAACTGACAATGGATATACTGTGTGGAAACGAAACGTTTTGGGTATGATGCACACTGACATCATTGATTTGAGTGTATAACTATTTGAACAATGTTTAAGAAGACTAACAGAGACAAACAGAAACACAGACACACAAAAAGACAAACACGCATATCATCATCATCATCAAAAATTCAAAATTTTATTTTAAAAAATAGACTGAAGCAGATTTGCTCAAGTATGAATATTAAGGCATGCTTTTCAGACCCCGAAGAAGAAAGCGTAAACACAAAAAAGATAGGGCGTTAAAAGGCCAGAAGGCCTAGGCTTCGAGCCAGCCCTCAGCTACTACTACTACTACTACTACTACTATCAGTTGCCTTGCCGCATGGCGTTGGCGATTATGGACTTCCATCTGTCTCTATCTCTTGTTGCCTCAAGCATCTCTTCCACCCTCCCTGTCTTCAGCCACTCTGCAAGTCCGTCTAGTATCTTCTCCCTGGGTCTACCCGGTGCTCTCCTTCCCTCCAGCTTTCCCGTTGTGACCAGGTGTTCCAATTCCCCTTTCCTCATAAAATGGCCTATGAATGTTGCCTGCCTTTTCCTAATCTTCCTTATGATGATCTACTTGTGTCTGCCTCCATCAGAACTGTCTCGTTTGTTTTCTTTGCTGTCCATGGAACTCTCAACATCCTTCTTAGAAACCACATCTCGGCTGCCTCAATCTTGTTCTGGCTTTGCTTGTTGACTGTCCACGCCTCGCAACCGTGCAACAGTATTGGTTCTATATAACATTCAAGAACTCTCTTCCTGATGTTAATTGATAGGAATTTGTTGGTAAGAATGCTCTCCGTCTTCTTGAATGTTGTTTTTGCTTGGCCGATTCTGCTGACATATACGCCACACACATTTGTCTACAAGCTTTAATTGGGGTACATAAAGTCTGTTACAAAACCAGTAGCCGTGGTGTAGTGGTTAGCACAACGCACTACCAACTGGAAGGTTGAAGGTTCGAATCCCTATCAGTTCCTTCAAAAATCAATGTGGGATTTGACGGCTCTAACTGGCTCCTACCCAGAGTTGGGCGTGGTATTGGCTCATTGGGAAGACTGGAACCACACAGTCGAGTCTCATCCACTTCACAGATGTGTCACTGAGGGTGTTGCTCAAATCTTCTGACTAGCACCGCAGGTGTCTGTATCTCTCGGGCCAGGTTGACGCCAGGATATATTATGATAGTAAGCGTAGAGAACAGCCCTGTCACTCAGTCTCAATCCTAAATGGAACTCCATAGCATCATGATTATCATCTTCATCGACATCATCATCATCGCATTGTAAAAACTGTTCCAGCTTCTGTGGCCATTGATGTGGCGTAGAAAATGGGACAGGAAAAAAAAAGGTGAGCACAAAGTTAGCCTCCTTGGGTGCAATGATCCTAAAGAAAAAAGTCTGTTACCGTTTGCATGCTTTTTTTCAGGCCATTTTGTGTTGTTCTGTATCCTGAATGTGATTATTGTGTGAGATACGTACATTGCTCTGAACTGTTTGAATGATGGTAGATGCATTATCATATGTCTCTCCAAGCGACACAATGGCTGTATTTTTTATTTTCATGTGCACCTTCCAGTTCACGTTTGCCGCGTTCAGTGCCAGTGTTTTGAAATCAACACACCATGGTCCGCGACCCAGTGTATGTTAGGCGTGCTTTAATTAACCCTTTGAATCCCGCACCCTATCTGCCAACTGCAAAAACTTAATCCTTTAAATCCCTCACCTTATCCACCAGCTTCCTGCAGGAAACTGGCGGATAGGGTGAGGGAATCAAAGGATTAAGTTTTTGCTTTGCTGGCATGGTTGGCAATGCAGGATGCCGGTGGACATGGTGCGGGAGTCAAAGGGTCAAAGAATCAACGTTTAGCTTATTGTATGCCCATCAGCTCAGCATGTGTAAAGCGTGTGCCAAGCAACGACAATGTTACTTGCTGCTTTACCACCAAAACAGAGCCACAGGCTTACGGCATGTTGCTACATCCGTGAAGACAACTTCTTTCGATCAATCCATCTCCTTCACCTCGATCTAGGAAACTGGATAATGCTTTCCAGGTATACGTACTCGTTGTGGCGGAAGGAGAAACCAAATCCCGTCATTGCACCATGTCCCATGTGCTCCTACGTCAGATCAAGCCAAGAAGCCTCCAAACACTTCTATTTAAATTGGTGATAGCTGTCAACAACAGTATGAATCTCCAAAACGATTCTAAATTTGTCAAATAATGTGGTTTAACACCGAGATGTGGTTTCTCAGAAGAACGTTGAGAGTTCCATGGACAGCAAAGAAAACAAACGAGACAGTCTTGATGGAGGCAGACACAAGTAGATCACTCATAAGGAAGATTAGGAAAAGACAGGCAACATTTATAGGCCATTTTATGAGGAAAGGGGGATTTGGAGCACCTGGTCACAACGGGAAAGCTGGGGGAAAGAGAGCACCAGGTAGACCCAGGAAGAGAATGCTGGACGTTCTTGCAGAGTGGCTGGGGATGAGGAGGGTGGGGGAGATGCTAGGGGCAACGAGAGATAGAGATGGTTGGAAGTCCATGGTCGCCAACGCCATGCGGCAGGGCACATGATGATGATGATGATGAACACCCAGTCCTGCAGAAGTAAAAGATATTTCCTATTTACTATTTCCTAATCAGTGAAAGTAAAGTAACTTTGACCTAGTTTTTTTCCCGTCTGAAACATGTTTTAAACCTACTGGTGACACAGTGACTTACCTGCTATAACACCCACTGGCTTCTCGATGATTTCAGTGCCAAGAGAATGTGGCACAGATGGTGGTCTTTGCTGTTATATACAGACAGTCATCACAGTATCAAAATATCCACTGAGAACTTAATCATCATCATTTGAAATATATGAAGTGCTTTTTCGGTACAGAAATTGTTTGTATGTGTGTGTGTGTGTGTGTGGTGTGTGTGTGTGTGTGTGTGTGTGTGTGTGTGTGTGTGCGTGCGTGTCGTGCGTGCGTGTGTGTGTGTGTGTGTGTGTGTGTGTGTGTGTGTGTGTGTGTGTGTGTGTGTGTGTGTTGATCCACCAACAGAATAAACAAGCTAACAAACAGAATGTAGAGGTAAAGCTCCCAACCTTCCAGTTTGCCC
The DNA here is from genome assembly GCA_030674185.1 of Monoplex corrugatus. Lineage (NCBI taxonomy): Eukaryota > Metazoa > Mollusca > Gastropoda > Littorinimorpha > Ranellidae > Monoplex > Monoplex corrugatus. The sequence goes on along the minus strand of CM060311.1, from coordinate 69,971,166 downwards.
GCACAGGTTTGAGACCAGCTTGAGAAAATGTGTGTGTGTGTGTGCGGCCTCCCGTGCTTCCAGCTGTGAACGTTTACCTGACCCTGTTCAGCGTTATGGAAAGTAAAGCAGTGGTGATATAGAGATGGGCACCTCAGTCATGATGCTGGCCCCAAGAAAAGTTGAGGTCTCTCTTTTCCCAATCCCTAACGACTTACGGAGTATGGCAATACCTTTACTTTTGCCTATGAAACCAAGCTTTTCAGTCCTTGCCCTTTCCACCAGATTTCAAGCTTAGATAGGGTGAAGAACTAAAATGTTTAGCAGAAACCTGGTGGATAGGGCGAAGGTTTGAAAGAGTTAATAGGATACAGGCGGATAGGGCGAAGGATTGAAAGATTAGCAGGAAACAAGTGGATAAGGTGAGGGAGTAAAAGATTAGCAGGAAACAGGCAGATAGGGTGAGGGAGTAAAAGATTAGCAGGAAACAGGCAGATAGGGTGAGGGAGTAAAATATTAGCAGGAAACAGGCAGATAGAGCGAGGGAGTAAAAGATTAGCAGGAAACAGGCAGATAGAGTGAGGGAGTAAAAGATTAGCAGGAAACAGGCAGATAGGGTGAGGGAGTAAAATATTAGCAGGAAACAGGCAGATAGGGTGAGGGAGTAAAAGATTAGCAGGAAACAGGCAGATAGGGTGAGGGAGTAAAAGATTAGCAGGAAACAGGCAGATAGAGCGAGGGAGTAAAAGATTAGCAGGAAACAGGTGGATAGAGTGTGGGAGTAAAAGATTAGCAGGAAACAAGTGGATAGTGTGAGGGAGTAAAAGATTAGCAGGAAACAGGCAGATAGGGTGACGGAGAGAATGATTAGCAGGAAACAGGCAGATAGGGTGAGGGAGTGAAAGATTAGCAGGAAACAGGTGGATAGGGTGAGGGAGTAAAAGATTAGCAGGAAACAGGCAGATAGGGTGAGGGAGTAAAAGATTAGCAGGAAACAGGTGGATAGGGTGAGGGAGTAAAAGATTAGCAGGAAACAGGCAGATAGGGTGAGGGAGTAAAAGATTAGCAGGAAACAGGCAGATAGGGTGAGGGAGTAAAAGATAAGCAGGAAACAGGTGGATAGGGGGAGGGAGTAAAAGATTAGCAGGAAACAGTCAGATAGGGTGAGGGAGTAAAAGATTAGCAGGAAACAGGTGGATAGGGTAAGGGAGTGAAAGGGTTAAGAGGAACCTGGTGAATAGGGCGAGGACTGAAAGGGTTAATAGGAAACAGGTGGATAGGGCGAGGACTGAAAGGGTTAATAGGAAGCAGGCAGATAGGGCGAGGGACTGAAAAGGTTAACAGGAAACAGGTAGATAGGGTGAGGACTGAAAGGGTTAATAGGAAGCAGGCAGATAGGGCGAGGAACTTAAAAGGTTAACAGGAAACAGGTGGATAGGGCGAGGACTGAAAGGGTTAATAGGACGCAGGCGGATAGAGCGAGAGACTGAAAGGGTTAACAGGAAACTGGTGAATAGGGCGAGGACTGAAAGGGTTAATAGGAAGAAGGTGGATAGAGCGAGAGACTGAAAGGGTTAATAGGAAACTGGTGAATAGGGTGAGGGACTGTAAGTGTTAGCAGAAAGCTGATGGATAGGACAAGGGACTGAAAGGGTTAGCAGGAAACAGGCGGATAGGGCGAGGGGTTGAAAGAGTTAGCAGGAAACAGGCGGATAGGGTGAGGGACTAAAAGTTTAGCAGGAAACAGGTGGATAGGGTGAGGGTCTGAAACAATTAGCAAGAAACAGGTGGATAGGGTGAGGGATGGGTAGGATTAGCAGGAAACAGGCAGATAGGGTGAGGGAATAAAAGATTAGCAGGAAACAGGTGGATAGGGCGAGGGATGGATAGGGTTAACGAGAAACAGGTGGATGAGGTGAAGGACTGAAAGACTTAGCAGGAAACAGCCAGATGGGGCGAGGGACTGAAAGGGTTAGCAGGAAACATCCGGATAGGGAGAGGTGTTGAAAGGGTTACCAGGAAACAGGCGGATAGACCGAGGTGTTGAAAGTGTTAGCAGGAAACAGGTGGATAGAGCGAGGTGTTGAAAGAGTTAGCAGGAAACAAATGGATAGGGTGAGGGACTGAAAGTGTAAGCAGGAAACATGTGGACAGGGTGAGGGACTGAAAGTGTAAGCAGGAAACAGGTGAATAGCGTGAGGGACTGAAAGTGTTAGCATAAAACAGGTGATAGGATGAGGGACTGAAAGTGTTAGCAGGAAACAGGTGATAGAGTGAGGGACTGAAAGTTTTAGCAGGAAACAGGTGATAGAGTGAGGGACTGAAAGTGTTAGCAGGAAACAGGTGATAGGGTGAGGGACTGAACGTTTTAGCAGGAAACAGGTGATAGAGTGAGGGACTGAAAGTGTTAGCAGGAAACAGGTGATAGAGTGAGGGATTGAACGTTTTAGCAGGAAACAGGTGATAGAGTGAGGGACTGAAAGTGTTAGCAGGAGACAGGTGATAGGGTGAGGGACTGAAAGTTTTAGCAGGAGACAGGTGATAGAGTGAGGGACTGAAAGTTTTAGCAGGAGACAGGTGATAGGGTGAGGGACTGAAAGTGTTAGCAGGAAACAGGTGATAGAGTGAGGGACTGAAAGTTTTAGCAGGAGACAGGTGATAGGGTGAGGGACTGAAAGTTTTAGCAGGAGACAGGTGATAGAGTGAGGGACTGAAAGTGTAAGCAGGAAACAGGTGATAGGGTGAGGGACTGAAAGTTTTAGCAGGAAACAGGTGGATAGGGTGAGGGACTGAAAAGATTAGCAGGAAACAGGCAGATAGGGTGAGGGATGGATAGAGTTATCAGGAAACAGGCGGATAGGGCGAGGGACTGAAAGTGTTAGCAGGAAACAGGCGGATAGGGCGAGGGACTGAAAGTGTTAGCAGGAAACAGGCGGATAGGGCGAGGGGGTGAAAGAGTTAGTGGGAAACTGGTGGATAGGCGAGGGCCTGAAAGTGTTAGCAGGAAGCTGGTGGATAGGGTGAGGGACTGAAAGTGTTAGCAGGAAGCTGACGGATAGGAAAATGAGCTTAAAGTGTTGACTCAACAACACAGCATCTGCATGCAGGACACTCAAAAGATTTGGGAAGCGGACAGGCCCGAATTCTCCACCTGCTTCCAGAACCTTGTGCTGAGTTGTGGCCCTTGTGTGATCCTGTGGATAGAAGCCTTGATTTACTTCCCTTTCCTGCTGCGCCGGAGGAAAACGCCACTTGTCACAACGAGAGAATGGCTGTACTGGGCAAAACAGGTGAAATGCTGAAACTACTTTGTTTATATTTGTTTATGTATTCATTATTCGGAAATCAAATTTTGAACCTACTGTCCTAAACCACTGTATCACACTGCTGTTAGCTTACTGGGTTGCATATACCCATTTGTATTCCCAGGGATGGGTGTTATAAGTATGAAATGAAAATGTTTTGTACTCGCCTTTGAGCATGACAAGACATCACCACAGGCAAGTCTATACCCTGTTTATTTCTCATCTCACCAGCAGTCACTGAATTTAACTGGTTTGGGGGAAAAGAAGAAGAAGACGAAAAAGAAGAAGAAGCAGAAGAGAGAAGAAGAAGAAGAAGAAGAAGAAGAAGAAGAAGAAGAAGAAGAAGAAGAAGAAGAAGAAGAAGAAGAAGAAGAACAAGAACAAGAACAAGAAGAAGAAGAACAACAACAACAACAAGAACAACAACATCAACAACAAGAAAAAGAAGAAGAAGAAGAAGAAGAAGAAGAAGAAGAAGAACAACAACAACAACAACAAGAAAAGAAGAAGAATGAGGAGGAGGAGAAGAAGAAGAAGAAGACAAAGAAGAAAATGATGATGATGATGAGGAGGAGGAGGAGGAGGAGGAAGAGAAGGAAGAGAAGGAGGAGAGTGGGGGACAGAAAGTCTAGGTAGGCTGATGACAAACTATGCTTTGGGTAATGACGATGATGGTAATGATGGCGGCAACGTCGGTAATGATATGAATGAGGACGACGGTGGTGATGGTGATAGTGATGAAGATGATGATGACGATACCAGACTGCAAGTATTTTACAGCAGACTTACTGAAGACTTTGATTCAAGAGAATATAGTATCTTTCACATGACTCGATTACAGACGAGAATAGATCCGGGTTTCAACTGGACTTTTTAAAATGTGGTTTGGCTCGAAATGTTTTTAGCTTAACTTGTCCTTAAACATTGAATGGAACGATTTGTGGACGATTTTAACGTGGCGATA
>CM060311.1:69936918-69961918 GCA_030674185.1 Monoplex corrugatus | reverse complement strand
GTCAGGATGATGATATGCCTCAACTCTCACTCTCATCATATAGTCAGTCAGGATGATGATATGCCTCAACTCTCACTCTCATCATATAGTCAGTCAGGATGATGATATGCCTCAACTCTCACTCTCATCATATAGTCAGTCAGGATGATGATATGCCTCAACTCTCACTCTCATCATATAGTCAGTCAGGATGATGATATACCTCAACTCTCACTCTCATCATATAGTCAGTCAGGATGATGATATGCCTCAACTCTCACTCTCATCATATAGTCAGTCAGGATGATGATATACCTCAACTCTCACTCTCATCATATAGTCAGTCAGGATGATGATATGCCTCAACTCTCACTCTCATCATATAGTCAGTCAGGAGGATGATATGCCTCAACTCTCACTCTCATCATATAGTCAGTCAGGATGATGATATACCTCAACTCTCACTCTCATCATATAGTCAGTCAGGATGATGATATGCCTCAACTCTCACTCTCGTCATATAGTCAGTCAGGACGATGATATACCTCAACTCTCTCTCTCTCATCATATAGTCAGTCAGTCATGACGATGATATACCTCAACTCTCACTCTCTCATCATATAGTCAGTCAGTCAGGACGATGATATGCCTCAACTCTCTCTCTCTCATCATATAGTCAGTCAGTCATGACGATGATATACCTCAACTCTCACTCTCATCATATAGTCAGTCAGGATGATGATATGCCTCAACTCTCACTCTTATCATATAGTCAGTCAGGACGATGATATACCTCAACTCTCACTCTTATCATATAGTCAGTCAGGACGATGATATGCCTCAACTCTCACTCTTATCACATAGATCTAGTCAGTCAGGACGATAATATGCCTCAACTCTCACTCTTATCATCTTAATATTCTGATGTTTTATTTGGAATCCAAAACAATGGTGACTGTCCGCGTTCAACCAAACAGGTACCAGAGAAAAGCACGAAAAAAGAACTGTAATGCGTATTTATTACAACCAAACAAGACAAGCACACATTTTCGACCAACTAGCCTTTGTCAAGCGTAAGATCACAAACAAACCAACACCAGATACAAAAATTAGGAGAAAATGACTGAAACTTCCCTGCTGCTCTGTCAGGTGTGAGAAAAGGAATAAACTGACTATAAAATCAGTCAGTTTATTCCTTTTCTGTTTGTTTGTGATCTTACGCTTAACAAAGGCCAGGTGGCCGAAAATTTGCGCCTGTCTTGTCTTGTTGTATTAAATACGCATTCTGATTTTTTTTCCCGTTTTTTTTTTTCTTCTGTTATTTGGGTTTAGGTTGATTTTCTTTGTGCGAGCAATGCTATATCAGATGCATGAATGCGTGACTGTGCAGGTATCATGTTGCTGCAGAGTCTACATATTCCGTCTTCAGAGGGTGTGCATGCTGGTGGACAATTTCGTACTTCCTTCTACCACCGAACACTAGCATATCGTTTACAGGATTTTTAACGTGCGTCTTTGATGTTTTGTATACTGCATATCCAAGGAATATGAGGTTAAGGAACTAGCAGGTCCGCACATAATGTTGACCAGGGTGATTGGAAAGATTTTGCACCCTTTGCCCACCTGGCGTTACCGAGACAGGATCGAACGCAGACCATCCAATATGAAATCTGACGTCCTTACCATTTTACTGTCAGTCAGGCTTGAACTTTATGATACATTTCTCCAATCTCTCGTTTTATTACCTTTCTGGTGCATTTGGATGTCATTAATTTACAAGCAGGGCTTAGGATTTGAAAATTTTAATATCACTCTCATCTTTTTCGTTGTTGTTGTTGCTGTGCTGGGTATTTAAACTTGAACATACGTTGTAAATTAAATAAATACTAGTATATACGCTATTGTATTGAGAATACATGTTTGAGAAAAAAGAAAAGCGTAAGGGAGTCAGCATGATAGACCAGACAGACAGAGACAGAGACAGAGACAGAGACAGAGACAGAGAGAGAGTGGAGAGAGAGGAGAGAGAGAGTGAGAGAGAGAGAGGAGAGAGAGAGAGAGAGAGGAGAGAGAGAGAGAGAGAGAGAGAGAGAGAGAGAGAGAGAGAGAGAGAGAGAGAGCACGATCAACTGACCGACAGACATTCATAGGAAAAACTATTTGGAGAAAACAAACAGCAGCTTCAGATGATTGATAACTAGATAACAAATGGCAGTGTTTTCTTTGCTTTATGTGATAAATATCATAAATGATAGCGTTTTCTTTACTTCGTTTGATAAATAATTATTATGAATAGCAGTGTTCTGCTTGCTTCGTATGATAATCAACTATCATAAATGGCAGCTAGCCTTCTCTTTACTTAAATTATAACTATCATAAATGGTGATGCTCTCTTTGCTTCACGTGATAAAGAGCTATCATAAATGACAGAGTTCTCCTTATTTTAGATATTAGATAACTATCATAAACCGCAATGTTCTCTTTACTTCAGATCATAGATAACTGTAATAAATGGCAGTATTCTCTTTATTTCAGATAATACATAATTGTCATTAATGCCTGTGCTTTCTGTACTTCAGATAATACATAATTATCATTAATACCTGTGTTTTCTGTACTTCAGATAATACACAATTATCATTAATGTCTGTGTTTTCTGTACTTCAGATAATACATATCATTAATGCCTGTGTTTTCTGTACTTCAGATAATACATATCATTAATACCTGTGTTTTTTGTACTTCAGATAATACATATCATTAATGTCTGTGTTTTTGTACTTCAGATAATACATATCTTAATGCCTGTTTTTTGTACTTCAGATAATACATATCATTAATGCCTGTGTTTTTTGTACTTCAGATAATACATATCATTAATGCCTGTGTTTTTTGTACTTCAGATAATACATATCATTAATGCCTGTGTTTTTTGTACTTCAGATAATGCATAACTATCATTAATACCTGTGTTTTTTGTACTTCAGATAATACATATCATTAATGCCTGTGTTTTCTGTACTTCAGATAATACAATTATCATTAATGCTGTGTTTTTTGTACTTCAGATAATACATAACTATCATTAATGTGTGTTTTTCTGTACTTCAGATAATACACAACTATCATTAATACCTGTGTTTTCTGTACTTCAGATAATACATAACTATCATTAATGCCTGTGTTTTTTGTACTTCAGATAATACATATCATTAATCCTGTTTTTTGTACTTCAGATAATACATATCATTAATGCCTGTGTTTTTTGTACTTCAGATAATACATATCATTAATACCTGTGTTTTTTGTACTTCAGATAATACATATCATTAATGCCTGTGTTTTTTGTACTTCAGATAATACATATCATTAATGTCTGTGTTTTTTGTACTTCAGATAATACATATCATTAATGCCTGTGTTTTTTGTACTTCAGATAATACATATCATTAATGTCTGTGTTTTTTGTACTTCAGATAATACATATCATTAATGTCTGTGTTTTTTGTACTTCAGATAATACATATCATTAATGCCTGTGTTTTTTGTACTTCAGATAATACATATCAATAATGTCTGTGTTTTTTGTACTTCAGATAATACATATCATTAATGTCTGTGTTTTTTGTACTTCAGATAATACATATCATTAATGTCTGTGTTTTTTGTACTTCAGATAATACATATCATTAATGCCTGTGTTTTTTGTACTTCAGATAATACATATCAATAATGTCTGTGTTTTCTGTACTTCAGATAATACATAACTATCATTAATAGCAGTTGTCTTTCCTTCAGATAAAGAAATAACTATCATATGATATATGGCAGTGTTCTATTACTTAAGATAAAAAATATTTCCATATATAGCAGTGTTCATTTTACTTTTTCCCATGAATTTCAAAGCTAAAGTCCTCGCCACAGAGGTTAGAGTAAGGGGTTAGGTAGGCAGATCTGCTTTTGACCTGAAGAAATAGCTCTCCATTTCTGGGAAGAAGAAGAAGACTAGAGCCTTAAAGACAGTGGCAGAAGCTGCTGAAAAGAGATCCACCTGGAGCTGATCAAGGAGAAACAAACGTTAACTTCATAAGGCTTAAAAATGTGACCTCCCACCACGAAATCAGTCTTAACTCGCAGTAAGTTGAACATCACTAGGAGCTGAAAAGGTGACTGAAGGTCTATCTGGGGTGTTTTGAATTTTTCTCAAAATTGATTTCTGTAGACTATAATCTATCCCCCACAGAAATTTTTTTCTTGAAAAAATACTATTATTCAATTTGAAATTGTATTTTAATGCACTGATCGCAGCAGAAAGAACGCAATTTCCTACCAAAAGTACCTATTTTTGTCTCTTATTATGAACCGTAACCTGTACAGTACCCGCATATGTAATATACTGACGGAAAGCTCTTTGGTGCACCTTTCAGATAATGACAGCGAAAATTAGAAACAAACTGGGTCAAAGCCACCAAATAAAGAAATGTAAGAAAAATTTGTAGGAGAGCACACAAAAACTTTAGAGTCTGTTTTCTCAAAATGGCCGTCATACAACTTAATGACTTTAAACATACGTAACTTCTACATTTTTTTTAGTACAAGCTTTAAGTACCAAAATAATCAGCAGAATGTACACTTTCCAGTTATATGTATATCTCAAAATGTTCAAATTACTTGTTAAGACTGATTTCGTGGTGGGATGTCACAAATTTCCTTTCGTACAGCAGGTGTCCCATAACTAAGTGGTCAAGACATCAGTCACAAGGATCACTTGTCCTTCAGACCTCCTGAGAGGCGTGAGTTTAAACCCAAAATGGAGAGGGAAATGGTGATAGGAGTCATGACCTGAATTCAACCCAGTCCCCTTACAGCGCGTAAGGAGATTAGGGCCGAAACACTTGCTTGAAGCAGGGTTGTCCTCTGAGGACCTCCTGTTGTCTAGCTGTCTCTAGAATTCCTTGGTAATATCATCAAAAGGCTACTGACCTGAATAAACTGATATATCACCTGCACTCAAAATGTTTCCTTTTTCAACGGTCAGAGAAGCAATTTTTTTGTAAATGGAAGTGTTCTCTTTGTTTCGAACAATAGATAACTATCGTACATACTAATCTGTTAAACCCTTTGACTCTCGCACCCTATCCATCACCAGAAAAAAATTTAACCCTTCGACTCTCTCACTCCATCCACCAGCTTCCTGGAGGAAGCAGGTGGATATTGTGAGGGAGTCAAAGGATTAAATATTTACTTTGCTGTCATGGTTGACAAAGCAGGATGCTAGTGGACACACTGAGTCAAAGGGTTAAACTCACTACTAACTTGCACTTTGATTTTTTTCTTTTCTTTTGTCTCAAACTTTTTTAAAATTCTTTTTTGACAAAACACAAATAAATACAATGTTTGCTGAACATTATTACAATCTCATAAAAAAAGAACAAGATGTGTATACAATGAATTGAGCAAAAATCATGTACATGCGCCATATCTATTAGTCTGCTATGTTTTCTTAAACAAAATAAGGTCGTTTAATTTATACAGTTTTAGATTTTAGTTGTTGTTGTGGTGTGTTTGTTTGTTTGTTTGTTTGTTGTTTGTTTGTTTGTATTTTATTTGTATTCTCTCTCAGTAAAAGGTCAAAGATAAACGCATTAGCAAAGCAAGATTATCGCATGAGCCCAATTTCAAAACACATACAAAACGCCTACATCTTCATCAAAGGTTCTATGTGCATGAATTTACAGTCATTTACAATTATATGTAAGACAAACATTCAAATATAAACAGCAGGTCATACAGAAATCACGTTACATCTCATCATCATCATCATCATCATCAGGTGCCCTGCCGCATGGCATTGGCGACAATGGACTTCCAACCATCTCTATCTCTCGTTGCTCCTAGCATCTCCCCAACCCTCCTCATCCCCAGCCACTCTGCAAGTCCGTCCAGCATTCTCTCCCTGGGTCTACCTGGTGCTCTCTTTCCCTCCAGCTTTCCCGTTGTGACCAGGTGCTCCAAATCCTCCTTCCTCATAAAATGGCCTATAAATGTTGCCTGTCTTTTCTTAATCTACCTTATGAGTGATCTACTTGCGTCTGCCTCCATCAAGACTGTCTCGTTTGTTTTCTTTGCTGTCCATGGAACTCTCAACATTCTTCTGAGGAACCATATCTCGGCTGCCTCAATCTTGCTCTGGCTTTGCTTGCTGACTGTCCATCTCATAAGGAAGCCAAATGTCATTTAAAAGCGTGTGAATTCCAGCCAGTTTTGCTTTATATTCTTCTATTTGATATTTTTTGGTAAGATATCTAGTAAAAGAATTGGTGATTTTTTTTTCTTTTTTACCAGGATACAGATTTACTGAAGATGGCAGTGTTTTCGTTGTCTGTCATCATGGAACTGATTCAGCTGGCTTTGCACTGTTTCTCCAACGTCACCTCACCCACATCACAGGTAGGGCTCCTGCCACCAGGAAGACTTTTCTCTCCTTCAACTGTAGAACGGTGAGATGTATACAGAGTTTCCCCCAAAATCAATCTAAGTTTTTAGACAAGACGCAGCCTGAAGTTTGGTTGCCTAGAGGAAAAATGTGAATGTGTGCTGTTTGCATGTAAGTATGTACGAAAGCATTCAAATATGCTTGAATATTTATTTAGTTATTTATTCATTTATTTATTTATTTATTTATTTACTGATCAATTCATTGGACTGACTGAATATGTTATGTAGTAGAGGTGGTTGTGGTGGTTGTTGTGGCTGTGGTGGTGAAGGGGTTATCCACCAACCACAAAAACTAAACCCTTTGACTCCCTCACCCTATCCACCAGCTTCTTGCAGGTGGTGGATAGGTTAAGGGAGTCAAAGGGTGAAGTTTTTGCTTCGCTAGTATGGTTGATAATGCACGATGCTGGTGGACAGAGCATAGGAGTCAAATGGTTAAAATGATGCGTCAGTAAGGATGTCGAACAACAACAACAACAACAACAACAACAACAACAAAAATTCCCGACCATAACCACAGGTGCTAGCATTTCTCCGTCCTGGTTGATGTTTGGATATTTATGACAGAGAACGAAGAGTAGATGCCTGTCATGCGGTTTTGGTCCGGAATGACACACCCTAGCGCTGCCATAAAACGAAACGAAACAAAGCAAACTGGAACGCACCATCATTACCATCCCTATTTTCATGAATTATTCCAGCATTAAAAACTTGCGTCAGATTTCGTGGCTTCATTATGTTCTGTTGTCATGCTGACTGTACTTCAGTTTCAGACGTTTCGGTCATTAAGTGGAGTGAAGAGGTAATTAATACAAATGGTATTGAACATGAACAGAAGAAAAGCCGTACATTTTCTTAGTAGACCATTCAGAACTTTTATTAAAAAAAATCCTAAAACGAATGGCAAACACTTTACTACTCAATGATTGTAGCCTATCCTAGCATTAGTGCTACTGTATCTAAGGCCAGTCCTTGTTAAGAAGACAGAAAGAGAGAATACACGAAAGAAAGAAAGTAATTGAAGAAGTATTAAAAACAAACAAGGAAGGAGTGAAACACGTGAAATCTGACGCTTTGATGTAAACAGAGGGGTCACAACACACACGTATCAAAAAGCACAAAAAAACAACAACAAAAAACAAAAAACAAAAAAGAATTAGGCTACAACAAAACATCGATCTCAATGTCAGCTGGTCAGGCACCTTCACAAAAACAAACAAACAAGAGATGGGGGGTGATTGATAGTCAAAGTGGGTAAAACGTCGAACTTCCAGGCAAAAGGTCTGGGTTTGATCCTGTCTGGATACATCCCAGCTTGAGAGAAAAGGGTGAAGTCTTTTTTTTTCTGATCTTCCAGGTCAATAAGCTACGCCTGCAGACCTGTTAGTGTCTAAACCCCATTCGTGTGTAGGATATATGTGATCCCCCACCACAAAATCAGTCTTAACTCACAGTCAGTCGAACAGCACTAGGAGCTGAAAAGAAGACTGAGGGTCTGTCTGGGGTGTTTTGACTTTTTCTCAAAATTGATTTCTGTAGACTATAATCTATCCCCACAGAAATTTTTTTCTTGAAAAAATATTATTAATCAGTTTAAAATGGTATTTTAATGCACTGATCGCAGCAGAAAGAACGCAATTTCCTACCAAAAGTACCTATCTTTGTCTTTTATTATGAACCGTAACCTGTACAGTACCTGCACATGTAATATTCTGATGAAAAGCTCTTTGGTGCACCTTTCAGATAATGACAGCGAAAATTAGAAACAAACTGGGTCAAAGCCACCAAATAAAGAAATTTAAGGAAAAGCACAGGAGAGCACACAAACTTTAGAGGCCGTTTTCTCAAAAAGGCCATCATACAACTTAATGACTTTAAACATACATAACTTCTACATTTTTTTTTGAGTACAAGCTTTATTTAAGTACCAAAATAATCAGCAGAATGTACACTTTCCAGTGATATGTATATCTAAAAATGACCAAAATACTAGTTAAGACTGATTTCGTGGTGGGAGGTCACAATAACATACGCACGCAGAACATGAAATACGCACGTGAAAGATCCTGTATGCTATGCCAGTGTCTTGTGGCTTATGGGAGTATGGGGGGAGGGGTAATACACCATGCACATCCATTGAAGACGGAATTTGCAGACTATGTAGCAACAGATCGCCTGCACAGTGTGTGCAAAAAGCAACGTGCATACACACGTCGAAGAAAAGTAGGAACACTAAAGAAAGATAATGACAACAATGAAACGAAACAAATAAATAAACACATAAAAACCAACCAGCCAGCCAACCAACCAACCAACCAACCAACCAACCAACCAACCAACCAGCAATCAACCAACAACCAACCAACCAAACAGCCAATCAACCAACCAACCAACAACCAACCAACCAACCAACCAACCAACCAACCAACCAACCAACCCAAACCAACCAACCAGCATCAACCAACCGATCAACCAACCAACCAACCAACCAACCAACCAACCCACAATCAACCAGCCAACCAACCAACAACCAACCAACCAACCCACCAACCAACCAACCAACCAACCAACCAACCAACCAACCAATCAACCAACCGATCAACCAACCAACCAACCAGCCAATCAACCAACGATCAACCAACCAACCAACCAGCCAATCACCAACCGATCAACCAACCAACAACCAACACCAACCAACACCAACAACCAACCAACCAACCAACCAACCAACCAATCAACCAGCAACCAACCAGCCAACAACAACCAACCAACCAACCAACCAACCAACAACCAACCAACAACACGACCGACCAACCAACGACCGACCAACAACCAACAAGGAATTTGGAATTTGCTTGGAAGAAAAGGAAGAAAAGACAGGCCCATAAAAGAGTTCTCGTTTGAATGATTGTGCTTTTTACCGTTGTTAGCGCTGCTTTTGCAGATCTGGCGCCCGATTGCAGTTTTACATTCACTTCTTCTGACAAGACTAATCCTACGTGAACCCTAAATCTAATCCTAGCCATACCCCTAACTCTCGCCGTCAGGATTGGCAATCCATTCATGGGTAAAACGTCTCCTTAAGATCAGCTATGGGGTAGGACTATGATTAAAACTATGACCAATTATGTGTAATGTAAATAACTAAATTACATCACTGTGTCGTGAAGTAAATCATGTAAATATGCCGCTGTCTTGACCTGAATTAGATAGATCACTTGTGTTTTGAAAGAAATCCTGTGTATTCATAATACTGCTACGGTATACAAGGGGGTGCAAAAGTAGGTATACAGTTATGAAAAAAGAAAACACGTACAATACTCATCGCATTTATTATACAAACAAATGAATATTGCATTAGGCCTACATGTAATAACAAGCACAGCCTTAATCCCTCAGATACTCAAACTGCTTGCCATCGGTATTCACACACTCCTCTAATCGAGAGCGGACACTCATGCACACTCTAGCTCAAAGATCTTTATCAGCATCAATTTCTTGACAAGCCTGCAAGATGAATTGAATCATGTCATTAACATGCGCGGCTTGCATATTATTAGTTACGATGAAATATAATTAATGACACTGAAAATATCGAAAATAAGGCCAACTAACTTAATGTGCTAATAATTTTAATGAATTAAGCATTATAATAATGATGTGATACTTACTGTAAAGCTACTTTTGCACACACACACCCCCTGTATTCACGGTACTGGTGTTGCGTGATCGATTTAGATCGCGGTGTCATGAGATAAGTCCCGTAAAATAATAAATAATGATAATATTTCACTTATACAGCACAAGCAGTCCATGACAATAGCATGCTCATTGCACTGTACAGGAACAGAATAAACAGTGCCTGTGCATACACACACACACACACACACACACACACACACACACACACACACAACACACACACACCACACACACAGACACACAGACACACAGACACACAACACACACACACATATCTAGCCAATAGAACAATTCAGGCAAGAGTGGGAACAAGTTATTCTTCTTCACGATGTCTTGACATGGGAATTCCTCAAGGTTCAGTGATAGAACCTATTTTATTTAATATCCTTATATATGATCTTCCTAAAGTACACACAAATCGTGTTGTTTTGGTACAGTACGCTGATGATATATGCATCTGGATGAATATTACTTTAAAAAAGACAACTCCCCAGAGAGCGCAGAATTACATCAGGAAATTGTATCAATCTGATCTTGACAGTCTTGGAAACTAAATGTTAGAAAATGGTCTGTCGTTGTCAGCAGAAAAAACTAACATGATGCTCTTTAATCCTGGTGGTACTTTAAATAACTTGCCTACTTTCAGACTGCATGGTGAAGCGATCCATTACAAACAGGTTGTAAAATTTCTGGGAGTCTTTATAACATCGAAATTAAACTGGAATGTCCATTTTGATTATATTTTAACAAAAGCAAGAAAAGCCTTAAATTTCTTAAAGATAATAAGCAGATTACCCTGGGGAATGGATACAAACATACTTCTCCATCTATCAACAGCACTTGTAAGATCTAAATTATCTTACGCACAAGAAGTGTTCTTCAGTGCACCCAAATATTTACTAAAGAAGATTCAAAGTTTAGACTGCAAAAGTCTTAAAATTGCACTAGGTGTACCAGCCCATGCTTCAAATCTGGAAACGTACAAAGTTGCTGGAATTCTGTCTCTGAACAGCTATCGTGAGCTAGCGACAGCAAAGTTTGCAATCAGAACTACTTCACAAACGGACAATTTTGTGAGCAAGGAAATTAAACTAAGGTCTGATGTTGACTTTCCAAAACGAGCAAGCAACATTTCATCACAAATGACTGTTGCAACTTATGCATCTGACTTAGTCAAACAGTCTAACATAAATTTGGATGAAATTGCTGAGACACCATCCACAATGCCTATCCCTACATGGGAAATGCTTAAAGCCACTTTTGATATTGATTATACAGATGCTAAGAAATATGAAAACATTAACATTTCGATATGCACAGCAAGAGAACACGTCGATGAAAAATACCGCACCCACCTCCATATTTTTACCGATGGGTCAGTCTTAGAAAATAAATCTGCTGGAGCAGCGTTTTACGTTCCAAAATTTAAAATACAAAAGTCATTTTTCATTGGGCCAAATATATCTATATTTACAGCGGAATTAGTCGCTATTATACAAGCGTTGCATTATTTAGTAGACCTTAAACCTGTATTTTTCAAAGTAGTTCTATTTGTTGATTCAAAATCTGTATTATATGCCTTACAGTCTTTTAATACAGACACAAGACCTGACTTAATTACTGAGGCAAATCATCTTATACATCGTTTAAGGACAAAAGATATAGATATCAGTTTATGCTGGGTGCCTATTCACGTTGGACTTCATGGCAACGAAGTAGTAGACAGAGCAGCTAAACAAGGTGCACACAACACTGATAATACTATACAATTGCGTATTAAAACTTCCGTAAAAGAAGCTTGCAACTTGCTAGAATCAGCCTCATGGATTCGATTTCATGAACATCTCAATGAAAAAAGTTTGTGACACAACAAATGATAAAACTTTCATTTCAAAATGTATGTAAAAAATTGCAGTATTCTTCCATATATCATTCGAGATCGATTGTTGCTGTTCATTTTCGTATTCAGCTAAACGCGTTGAAAACAAAATATTGTAAAAATATCAAGTGTATTTGCGGAGAACAATTCACATGTTTCATTGTTTATTTTACTGCAAAATGCTACGTTCTTTTTTACCAAAAATATTTACACAAGAAAACTATTCTGAAACTCATTTTAAAGAAGTAACTTCAGATCAGTCTTTATAAGTTAAAATTTCAGAATCATTGGTTCACAGTCCTGTTAATGTATTGCTTTAAGTTTATGAAGTTAGTATTTTAGCGTTAAATTTTTCCTTCACATTGTTAATGTTAATTGTTAGTGTTAAGATCTTGTTCCATTTTTTTATTTACCCACTTACTTATGTCTTTTACTCTGTCTCCCCTCTCCCCACAATGCAACTCGCCCACCTCTCATCCTCCATTTTTCCTCCCGTCTAATATCACTCATAGTGAGCAGACGTTAAATTAAAGACGAACACACACACACACACACACACACACACACACACACACACACACACACACACACACACACACACACACACACACACACACACACACACACTCACACACATCGCGCTCATGCACACACACACACACACACAACACACAGGATGCTGAGCAAGGGTGCACTCACCTCTGACCCATGCATGTTGTAACCCTGTGTTTGTCTAACACACGCGCGTGCACACACACACACACATGGTACAGGATGCTGAGCTAGGGTACACTCAGCCCGCTAGGCGTGTAAGCCTTGACCCAAGTTGCCATGCCATCCTTCCTCTTGTCTCACACACAACACACACAACAAGATGCTGAACTGGGGTACACTCAGCCTGTTAGGCGTGTGACCCTTGACCCAAGTTGTCCTCCTTTCTATCACACACACACCTCTCTCTCTCTCACACACACACACACACACACACAACACACACACACACACACACACACACACACACATACACACACATACACACACATATTCACATGCATTCACACACACACATATACAGACACACACACACATTCACACACACACATACAGACACACACACATTCACACACACATACACACACACACACACACACACACACACACACACACACATCTCTCTCTCTTTCTCTCTCTCTCTCTCTCTCTCCTCTCTCACATCTGTTACTTATTTACTCTTTCGCTCACTCTGTCTTGCTGTCTCTCACATCCTATTTTCCGTTGTTGTTGCTGCTGCTTTTCAATATAAGTAGGTCAAGAACGACAAATTCATTATGCCTGTCTATGTGTAATTGTATACATATTCACATTCATATTCATATTCATTAAGAAACAGGTAAACACTGCAACCCTGCATTCATAGTACTAGTACTGTGTGATCTAATTTAGTCATTGTGTCTTGAAATAAATCCTGCATATTCATAATACTGCGGCTGAGTGATCTACCAAAGATTCTCTATATGATGTATAGAATACAGTGACTAGTTATATTCCTGGCTTATATGGATCTTGTGTGTGATTGTGATGCAGATGTAGCCAGGGCAAATTGTGAGATAGGATTTTATTTCGACGTCTTCGCTATCAATGAATACAAATCAGTCAGTGGGTATGTCTGCTATATCTCTTTATCTGTATGCATCTTTGTCTCTGGATGTCTGTCTGTTTATCTATCTCTCTCTTTACCTGCGTGTCTGTCTGTCGTTTTTAAAATTTTTTTTTTTTATCTCTATTTCCGTCTCTCTTTGTGTGTATGAGTTATATATGCAACTATGCCTGGATGTCTTTCTGTTCCTCTTCTGTTTGTCTCTGTCTGTCTCTGTCTCTGTCTGTCTGTCTGTCTCTCCCTCCCTCTCCCTCTCCCTCTCTCTGTCTGTCTGTCTGTCTGTCTGTCTCTCTCTCTCTCTCTCTTGACTCCGCCTCTCTGTGTGTCTCTTTCTCTTTCATTCTCTAGTTCCCCGTCTTGCTCGCATGTCCCATCTCTCTCTGCACATATTTCTGTCAGCTTAATAGACAAGTTGATGTTAATATGTGTCATTTGACGTTTTGATTTCTTGATGTGTTTAACAGGACACATGTCCAGAAACACTGGCATCGTTTCCCTCCAGGTTGACCTACAGCTGGATGAACAGGTAAACTAAGTTGGTACATGCCACACATACTTAGTATATAGAAAACAGAAACACGTTAAAATAGAATGGAAATGCGCCTCCAATTAACGTACCAAGGCAAGACGAGACAAGACACGATACATTCACTGCACTTGGTACATGCTGCATCTGACTGCAATAACATTAACAGCTGCATCATTATCAGCAACAGCAGCAGCAGCATCAATAACAATAATAACAAAAACGCTGACAACAACAGTAGTAACGATGAACAATGATAACAACGCAGTTACAATGAGAAATGTGTCAATGAAAGTCTGCTTAATCAACCTGAGCACCACCAACATCAGCAGCAACAACAACAAGAACAACATCAGCAGCAACAACAACAAGAACAACATCAGCTGCAACAACAACAACAACAACATCAGCAGGCAACACTTATCACTACCACTAGAATCCAGTCACCATAGCCTTATTCTTATCCTTATTGTTGCTTAAAGCCCAGCCTATTGCGTGGAGCCATATCAGGGCTATAACCGTTTCAATAATAATAATAATAATAATAATAATAATAATAATAATAATAATAATAATAATAATAATATGTTTATTTGTATAGCGCATATTCCATATAAAAATATGCTCACCAGCGCTTTACATTTCGCAAAAAGGCAAGTGGTGATAAAAAATGTTCACAATTACATACACAATAAGATAACAACAAACATTAAAGCTGTACAAGTAAGAAGACATATAAGAAACCACAGAATATTAAAATTTAAAATGCTGATTTATGTAATGAAAAAAGATTAACAGATTTTTCATATGAATAAAGAGGCATACTGTGTTTATATATTGCTGCGTGTGAGTGCGTGCGTACGTGTGTGTGTGTGTGTGTGTGTGTGTGTGTGTGTGTGTTACGTGTGCGTGTGTGTGTGTACGTGTGTGTGCGTCGTGTGTTGCTGTGGTGTGTGTTGTGATGTCGTGTGTGTGTATGTAAGTGTGTGTGGTGTGTGTGTTGCGTGCATGTGCGTGTGCTGTTTGCATGCGTGTGTGTGTGTGTTTGTGCATGCAATACATACACTGTACTTTAACAGAAAAAAACAAACGGGTGGATCAGACAATTAAGTACACATATCAATGCATTCGTGTACATAATCTAAGGAGATGCCCCCTGGAGTTGACCACTCCGTCCAATTTATTACACAAGGGATTTACAAAAACATATCTGAATACAAATTTAAACATAACTAAGGACACTAAAACATATATATAAAAACGGGCCTAAGTTCTCTAAAATTGCTTCCGTGTATCTCATTTCACTGGAGCCAAAAATGTGCTTAATATGTGTCCAGTTATCAATCCTAAGAAAAAATACGTAAGACTTTTTAAAAAGAAATTTTTTTTTTAAGGATCATTGCATTCAGGGAGGTTACCTTTGTGCTCAGCTTTTTTTTCGTTCCATTTTCTATGCCACTTTAACGGCCACAGAAGCTGAAACAGTTTTTTATTATGCGATGATGATGATGTCGATGTGGATGATAATCATGATGCTATGGAATTCCATCTAGGATTGAGACTGCGTGACAGGGTTGTACTCTACGCTTACTATCATAATATATCCTGGTGTCAACCAGGCCCGAGAGATACAGACACCTGCGGTGTTGGTCAGAAAATTTGAGCAACACCCTCAAGGACGCATCCGCGAAGTGGATGAGACTCGACTGTGTGGTTCCAGTCTTCCCAATGAGCCCATAGCACGCCCAACTCCGGGTAGGAGCCAGTTAGAGCCGAAAAATCCCACACTGATTTTTGAAGGTACCGATGGGGATTCGAACCCACAACCTTACAGTCGGTAGTCCGTTGCGTTAACCACTACACCACGGCAACTGGTACAAAGTACGTAAGACTTTATCGAACACATACAGGTGGACTAACAAAGCAGAAACTGACAGGAAGAAATGACAGAAAGCAGAGGAACACGGCAGAAACAAAGAGAGTGACAGAAAAGAGGACATTTCTAACACAGAATTTCCAGGTGAGGATACTATTAACACCGAAAGAGCCCCCGGCATCCCCACGGGGAAGACAAAGTCTACTGTCCAGTAGTTAACCAAATGCTTTTCAGCGGGATTGAATACACCTAAACAGAAATTGCAACCAGCAAGGTCTTATAATACCAGAGTAAAACATCAAATACACAAGGAAGAATTTGACCTGGTTGAAGACATCACATTACAATACAGATTCATACAAACATGTCAGCAAGGAATGCACAATTGTTCCAGTCAATGATTAATTTCTGTTAACAGTAGCCTCTCCTTAGCAGACTAAGTTTTCCTAACCAGTTGCCGTGGTTGTAGCGGTTAACGCAACGGACTACTGACTGGAAGGTTGTGGTTTCGAATCCCTGTCAGTCTCTTCACAAAATCACTGTGGGAATTTTCGGATCTAACCGGCTCTTACCCAGAGTTGGGCGTGCTATGGGGCTCATTAGGAAGACTGGGACCACACAGTCGTGTCTCATCTACTTCACGGATGCGTCATTGTGGGTGTTGCTCAAATCATCTGACCAGCACCGCAGGTGTATGTATCATTCCGGCCTGGTTGACGCCAGGATATATTATGATAGTAAGCGTAGAGCACAGCCCTGTCACGCAGTCTCAATGCTAGATGGAACTCCATAGCGACACGATTATCACCCTCATCGACATCATCAAACATCATCATCATCGCATTGTAAAATAACTAATGACAGCTTCTGTGGCCATTAAAGTGGCGCAGAAAATGAGACAAAAAAACAAAAACAAAACAACAACAACAAAAACCCCAAAACAAACAACCACAACCACCACCACACAACACACCACCACCACCACAACCACAACCACACCACCACCACCACACACCACCCACCACAACCACCACCACAACCACCACACACCACCACAACCACCACAACCACCACCAACCACACCACCACAACCACCACACCACCACCACCACAACCACACCACCAAACCCCAACAACCACAACCACAACACACAACAAACAACCACAACAACCACAACAACAACCACAACACAACAACCACCACCACAACAACCACCACAAACAACAACAACCACAACACAACAACCACACCACAACAACCCACAACACAACAAACACAACAACAACCACACAACAACACACACACACACAACCAACCAAACAAAACACAAACAACCACAACAACAACAACAACAATAAAAACAAAAACGGTGAGCGCAAAGGTAACGTCCTTGAGCGCGACGATGCTACTGCTACTGCTGCTCCTGCTGTTGCTGCTGCTTATGCTGATGTCTCATAACTCTCATTGGCAGGTTGATGTCTTGTGGGTATAAAGACGAGTTGCACGAGAACGACGTCTTTCAGCTGGCACCACGTGACCAGATGGTGAATGCTGGGGACCATTTCAAAAGAAAACTGGTGTTTAAAAAGAATGCGGAAGACATCAAGTCTGCAGACAAGTATGTTTTTTTTTTTAATGCTACGAGAGAGAGCGAGAGGAAGAGGGGGGTGGAGGGAGAGAGGGGAGGAGAGTAGGGAGGGAGAGGGAGAGGAGAGAGAAACAAGAGAGACAGACGAGAGGGAAACAGAGAGAGAGAGAAACAGAGAGAGAAGAAGAGAGAGGAGAAGAGAGAGAGAGAGAGAGAGAGAGAGAGAAGAGAGAGAGAGAGAGAGAGAGAGAGAGAGAGAGAGAGAGAAAGCTGTGATATAGATTCTTTGGAACTGAGGGAAAGAAGAGCGATCTTTGACAACATGATTTGTCTGCATGAATAGCAGATAAACCTGAATCGTGTAGACAATATTTTTTTTAGGAGATATTAAAAAGTGCAAACCCCAGACACGCTACCTTAGACGTTGACAAGGAAGAGATTAAAGGAAAAGTGTAAATGTAAGATCAAAATAAAAAAGAACTGGAACAATACACCATTACAAAGACTTATTTCACTTAGTAGACCACAGTGCGGTTTTCAGTTTCAATGGGTTTTTTTTTCCTTTTTCGTTTTGTTTTTTTGTTTTTTGCTTTTTCCTTTCTTTCTTGTGCTTCTGTTGCGATAAAAGTTTGTTCTGCTTTTAAAAACGACTACAACAAACAGACAAAATCCATCTCACATTATACATACAACAACAACAACAGCAGTAGCAGCTGCAACAACACCAACAAAAGTGATGATAATAATAATAATAATAATAATAATAATAATAATAATAATAATAATAATAATAATAATAATAATAACAACAACAACAGCAATAATGATAATAATGTAAATAATAATAGTAATAACAATAATAAAAATACTACTAGTATTATTACTACTACTACTAATGATGATGATAAAAACAGTAACAACAACAACAACAGCAACAATAATAATAACAACAACAACATAATAATAATAATATAATAATAATAATAATAAATAATAATAATAATAATAATGATCATGATGATGATGATTATAACAATAACAGTAACAATAACAATAACAATAATAAATAATAATAATAACGATAATAATAATAATAATGAATAATGATAACAATAATAATGATGATAATGATAATAATAATAATAATAAAAATAATAATCTGTTGTGAACTGTCAATAATAATCTTTGTGAACTGTCAATCGCCTAGCAGGCTGAGTGTGGTGTCTGTGCATTTTTCGTCGTTTTGTGGCTGTTTTTGTGATTGTAGACTGTAAAGTTTTGTACCAGGATGTATGTGAGGAATTGTTTGTCATTTTGGATTTATTTTTGTGCCTCCCTCCCCACGGACTTGAGGATAATTTGGTTTTTCTTCTTGGCCAACCTTGCCAGCACGCTATGCTCTCAACAGGCGCCATTCCGTTCGGCCTGTGTGTTGCACGGGCAGAAACACTTGCTGACTCATTTTCTCGCCAATGCCTAACTCGCCCCAGCCTCCACCATCACCCAACCTCTGCCTCCCTCTCCCTCGTCAAACCTCTCGCCTAGTCTACACGCGGGAACAACTGCTGAAGTGTAGTGAGCGGCCTTCGCCCCTTGACCCCTCGCTCAACGTGAAACTGCGGCGTTTCAAGATTGGCCGTGACCTTCCTCACTGTCGCATAGCACGGGGAGGGAGGAGGAAACGGAGGGCAATACCTACAGTCGGTAATGTTTCCCACCACTCTCACTACTTTCGCCACAACCACACTCGCTCAGTAAACTGCCGCAACTTGATTCATGTGCCTATGGCTCCTCACACACAGACAACAACGACAAACATTACACTGACTGTCTTTAATGCCCAGTCTCTTGGTGCTACCTGTAAAAAGAAACGATCTGCTGTGAATGACTTTATGCTGTCCAATGATATTGACATTCTTTGCGTCACGGAAACGTGGTTCAAGGAAAGTGGCGATGAACCAAAGCTACAAGACCTGGCTCCGGCTGGTTATACATCCAAGTCCTTCCCTCGCCCCACCACCACCTGCGGAGGAGGAATCGCTTTCGTCATCTCTGATAAGCTGCTGCCCTATTGCTCTTTTGACTCTTCTTTTGCTTTTCAGCACCGGACCTTTGAACTTGTTCACCTGAAGCTGTCCCTACCTAGCTTTCTTGTCACCAATATTTTCGGGATTTACAGACCAGTACCCAGTAAAAAGAACAATCTTACTCCCAGCATGTTTATCAATGAACTTCCAGACTTTCTTGAATTTGTAAATGACCTTCCAGGAACATTGTTACTGGTTGGTGACTTCAATTTCCACTTCAATAAGCCCACAGTTGGATACACGCCTGAGGTGTTAGAAATTTTAGATACTTTTGGACTCCAGCAATCCGTGAATGAAAAAACGAACAAACAAGGTAACACGGTAGACTGGGTAGTCTACAGAGACAGTGATCATTTACTCAAGTCTTCAACTGTTGACACTAACTTAGCATCGGATCATTATGCTGTGAAGTGTGAATTAGACATCATTAGGCCCGCCGTTCCAAAGACGTACAAGGAAGTTAGGAATATTTCTGCTATCGACATAGAGGCTTTCAAATCTGATCTGATCACGGCCATACCGAGAGCATGGCTTCAGCTGACCTCTGCCCTCCGTGCCATGCTTGATAAGCATGCTCCAGTGAGCAGGCGCTTGATCTCTGATCGCTCATTGTGTCAATGGCACAGCACAGTGGGTCCTGAGTTGTCGGAGGCCAAGCAGGAGAGGAGGAGGGCTGAGAGGCGATGGCGCGCCACGGGTCTGACTGTATACTGGGAAATATATCAAACAGCTAGAAATCATGTTACTGATATTGTTCATCAAGCAAAAACTTTGTTCTATTCTTCAAAGATATTGGCTTGTAATACGTCCAAGCAGTTGTTCAATGTCACAAATAGTCTGTTAGGTAAAGTCAGCTGCTCCACCCTCCCCACCATCTTCCAAGCTCAAGAACTCCCTCAGAAATTCTTAGAGTTTTTCAATGGCAAAATTGATACTATCCGTGAAAACCTAGATTTCTACTGCACCTGTACACTCCCTGAATGACAAAGTTTACTGTGGACCTCCTTTGACTTCTTTCAGCCCTGTTAGCCAAGACTACGTCAAAAAACGTTTTTTGCGATGCAGCCCTAAATCATGTGAACTTGATGCCATTCCTACTCACTTGCTCTTCCAGTGTATCGATGACGTTCTACCCCATATTACTCATGTTATCAATACCTCTCTGTCCTCTGGTCACGTTCCTGAAATCTTCAAGTCTGCAGTGGTACGTCCATTGATCAAGAAACTTTCACTAGACAAAAACGTTCTAAAGAATTATCGGCCTGTGTCAAATTTGTCATTTCTATCAAAATTATTGGAAAAGATTGTTCTGGAACAAATTCTAGAACACCTCGAAAAGAATCACCTCTTGAATCCTCATCAGTCTGCTTACCGACAAGGCCATAGCTGTGAGACAGCACTCCTCCGTGTAGTCAATGACCTCCTCTGTGGGCTTGATGATGGGAACGTTTCCTTGTTAGCGTTGTTGGATCTTTCCGCAGCATTTGACACGATCGATCATAATATTTTGTTCTCACGGCTTCAAACTTCCTTTGGTTTCAAAGACACAGCCCTCGACTGGATTATCTCTTACTTGACTGGACGGACTCAGACATTGTGTGTACAGGACAGATACTCAGACAGTTCTCCTCTTAGGTACGGTGTGCCTCAGGGTTCTGTACTGGGGCCAGTCCTTTTTGCCTTTTTGTGCTGTATGCCGGTCCTGTGTCTGACGTCATTGGTGGTCACGCCATGTTGCACGAGAGCTTTGCTGATGATACACAGCTTCATCAGTCGGCTCCCATTGCTAAAATTGACTCACTGATTTCTTGGGCGCAGGGCTGCATTGCAGACCTAAAGGACTGGATGACTACCAACAAACTACAACTAAATGACGACAAGACGGAACTCATGTTCGTGACAAAACAACCTAACCATCCTTCTCTACCTTCAACTGTCACTATCAATGACTGTACTGTTTCTGTGTCCACCTCTGTCCGCAGTCTAGGGGTCATTCTTGACCAATCCCTCTCCTTTGAGAAACAAGTTTCAAATATTTGCAAGATTGCTTATTTAGAACTAAGAAGAATCAGTTCCGTACGTCACCTTCTCTCTACAGATGCTACAAAAACTCTCATTTGTGCCTTTGTTTTATCTAGAATAGATTACTGCAACTCACTTTTGGCCGGCCTTCCGAAATACCTGATAGAAAGATTACAGCGAATCCAGAATCATGCAGCCCGGGTAGTCTGTAGAGCAGGTAAATATGATCACATTTCGCCACTACTTCACTCTCTTCACTGGTTATCTGTCTCAAACCGTATCTCGTACAAAATCTCAACTCTCACTTTCTCTTCTCTCTTTGAAAATGGACCTTCTTATCTCTCGGATCTCCTTCAAATCTATACTCCCTCTCGACAACTACGCTCCTCTGCAGACGACCGCCTTCTACGAATGACTCGCTTCAGAACTACTACTGGTGAAAGGTCTTTCTCTTTTCAAGCTCCATCGATGTGGAACAGACTGCCAGACTCTCTCAGACATTCAGATTATTTCTCTTCTTTCAAGTCTAAACTTAAAACCCATCTATTTTCTCACAACTAGTCAATGCTGCGTAGGGGTACCACCTATGTCATAGCCGTCTAAGCCTTGTTTTGACATACTGTTTCAGGGTGTGTTTTCTATTGCATGTGTTTGTTGTATAATTGAATCGTTGTGTGATTTGGTTTTGTAGCAATGCTTGAGATGAGTGAGTGTTGTGCTCGTAGGATTTGTTGGTTTCTGTAGTGGTGGTATTCGTAGTTTTTGTGAGGTGTGTGGTTGTGTGTGTAGGAGAGGTGAATGCAGTATGTTTTTGTAAAGCGCTTAGAGAAATTATTTTGATTAAGCGCTATATAAGAAGCCATTATTATTATTATTTATTAATAGTAATAATAATAATAATAATGATAATAATAACAATGATGATGTGATGATGATGATGCCGACAACAACGACGACGACGACGACGACGATGATGATGATGATGATGATGATGATGATGATGATGCGCCAGATGTTGATTCAGGAATCAAACCAAAGCGTGCACTCTCATTGTTCACCAAAGTGATCACCAACAACGTCCAAATCTCCAGGGCACAAAGCACAGGCAGACAAGGAGGGGGAGGATAGGAGGGGAATAGGGCGTGTGACCCCTGACCCAAGCCGTCATTCTCCCCCTATCACACACACTCACAGCACACACACACACACACACACACACACACACACACACACACACACACACACACACACACACACACACACACACACACACACACACACACACACACACGCGACAGGATGCTGAGCTAGCTTACACTCAAGTCTGTTCGACGAATAACCCTTGGCCCAAATTGTCATATTCTCTGTCACACACCACACACACACACACACACACTACACACACACACACACACACACACACACACATACACACACACACACACGCACGCACACGCACACACACACCACACACACACACACACGCACACACACACACGCACACACACACGCACAGAATGCTGAGCTAGCTTAACTCAAGTCTGTTTGACGAATAACCCTTGGCCCAAATTGTCATATTCTCTGTCACACCACACACACACACACACACACACACACACACACACACACACACACACACACACACACACACACACACACACACACACACACACACACACACACACACAACACACACACACACACAAAACACACACACACACCACACACACACGCACACACACACACCACACACACACACACCCACACATACACACACGCACACACCATACACACACACACACCATATTCTCTCTTTTTCTTCTTACACACACACACACACAACACACACACAACACATACACACACACCACACACACATACACACACACACACACACACACACAACACACACACACACCATATTCTCTTTTTTCTTCTTACACACACACAACACACACACACACACACACACACACACAACACACACACAACACCCACTCACACACACACACACACACCATATCTCTTTTTCTACACACACACACACACACACACACACACACACACACACACACACACACACACACACACCATTATTCTCTTTTTTTCTTCACACACACACACACACACACACACACACACACACACACACAACACACACACACACACACACAATATTCTCTCTCTTTTCTTCTTACACACACACACACACACACACACACACACACACACACACACACACACACACACACACACACAACACACACACACACACACACAATATTCTCTCTTGTTCTTCTTACACACACACA
The DNA here is from genome assembly GCA_030674185.1 of Monoplex corrugatus. Taxonomy (NCBI): domain Eukaryota; kingdom Metazoa; phylum Mollusca; class Gastropoda; order Littorinimorpha; family Ranellidae; genus Monoplex; species Monoplex corrugatus. Next base: position 69,937,791 of record CM060311.1, on the reverse strand, counting down.
CACACACACACACACACACACACACACACACACACACACACACACACACACACACACACACACATATTCTCTTTTTCTTCTTACACACACACACAACACACACCACACACACACACACACACACACACACACACACACACACACACACACACACACACAACACAATTTTCTCTTTTTCTTCTTCACACACACACCACACACACACACAACACAACACACTACACACACACACACACATACACACACATCACACACATCCCAACACACAACAAAACACACACAACACCACATAACACACACAACAGAATAAACACACACACACCAACAACACATCAAACATACACACCACACACACACACACACACACACACACACACATACACGCAGTCCTTTTTCTTTTTTTTTTCCCCTAACCAAGACCCCAGAAAGGCAGAAGGCTAACTGGGCCTCAAGGAGAGAGACATGGCAAATCATGCTATTTCTCCAATAGAGTCTATGTAAAAAAAAAAAGATGTAGTCATATATACAAAATAGAGGAAGGATATGGAGAATATTTTCAGATGAAATATGTGCTTATCTTTCAGTAACAACATCGATCAAGACCAATTTATGTATGGTGATACCAAGGATACGTTCCTCAGAAAAAAGAATAGGAGACGAAACAAGAATTTAGATGTGAACGAAAAGACCCCACTTCTGTCAGCCACGATTGGTAAGACCGATGAATTGTGAATCTTTTTCCATCGTCGTCGTCGTAATCATAATCATAATCATAATATAATCATAATATAATCATAATCATAATCATAATTATAATCATAATCATAATCATAATCATAATCAAAACATATCATAATCATAATCATAAACATA
>CM060311.1:69919418-69934418 GCA_030674185.1 Monoplex corrugatus | reverse complement strand
GACATCTCAATCAGTGTCATGATTCTGAAACCTTTAAACAGTTTACACAAAGAAGTTTAAATGAAGTGAATAAAACCACACAGATGTATTTCATTTTAAAACCAGTTTTACGCATTGAGTTGCATCCCTTTTTCAGCTTCAGTTTTTCGAGTTAACGTCTCCGCGCTCGGATTAATTTAAATTCCATACGTCACTGACCCACACTGGAGAAGATCCAAAGTGATCATGGCATACCTTAAGCCTGCACAATGCATAAACCTTATGCGTCAGGATATGTCCTCCTGAAATACATTACTTGTAATCTGCGCAAGCATCTAAGGATGGATTACTGCCCTCTGCTTCTTTATCCTCTAGTTGCATCACATAGCCTATATTGTACCAGTGTACATGTATATTGATCAGACTATTCAGTATATCATAAAAAAAAACTGACCTGTTCACTGCCCATTTTAATGTTTCCACCATTCTGGTGGTGTCAGGTTAATGTTTCAAAAGTCCCTTCCCCCCCCCCCCTCCACAATTCCAAGACCTTGCCTGTGCATAGGGTTTTGCGCAGGTTTAGGAAGTGTACCAGATAATTGTTGGAAAATTTGGGTCGAGCATACATGGAATGGTTTGAGCGTAATGACCCCCCCCCCAACCCCCGTGAACAAACTCCAAACAAACTCTTAACTCAGTATATCAACTCAAAATCAGTCCTTGAGTTTAGATCACAAATATTGTATGGTTGTGCATATTGATTAGACCACTCGGTATATCAACTCACAATCAGAGTCCTTGACTTCTCATTTTCCATCTTCTCTGTGTCAAGTTAACTTTTTTTTCTTTCTCACTTCTTTTAAAATGAATTTTTGACAAAGTGCAGACACAAAGACTAAGACAAACATAATTTCAATAACAGCAAAGCGTAGTTGCAATTACATGATAAAATCTGAAATTTCAAATACCAGCGGACAGAATTTCCACAAAATGACAGACACATTTAGAAAAGTCTATGTAATAATTTTTTCTTATACAATTTGATGATGCGTGCATTACAAATAAACAGAACACTGCCTCAAGTCGCAGCTGTTGTTAATTATGGCACCATTTCTTTTTAAAAGCTTATAGGCCTAAGTTCTGGACCAATTTGGCAGTGTAATCTTCGTTTTGGTATCTTGAGAGCCTCAAATATATGTATATGTACATGTATGTATATATATATATACATATATATATATATATATATGTGTGTGTGTGTGTGTGTGTGTGTGTGCGCGTGCGTGTGTTGTGTGCGCGTGCGTGCATGCGTGCATGCGTATGTGTGTGTGTGTGTGTGTGTGTGTGTGTGTGTGTGTGTTAATATCAATTTTATTTTTTGGTCAAGTTCATATTTGCCCGCTTACTCTGTCGTCTTAGTGAATGATAATATAACATTTTGCTCCTCTCTCTCCCCCCCTCCTCTCTCTCTCAACAGACAGCTGATCAGGCTGTGTGATGACGTCACAGTGCCTGCATGGCGGGGTTACGTCATTGGCGCTACGTTGTGCACGTCATTGCTACTGCAGGCCCTGCTTTTCCAGATGACCTTTCACCTGTCCATGACCCTTGGCCTCAGGGTGAAGGCGGCTCTCACTGCCGCCATTTTCAAAAAGGTTTCAGTGTTTGTCATTATCTTTCATTTATTTATTTATTTGTTTATTTATTTATTTCATTAATACATAAACGTTGAAAGAGTTCTACCAGTACACTTGGTGTGATGTGCATAGGTGTGCTTGTGTTTTGTATTAAGGGAGAGATAGATAGGTAGATAGGTAGATAGGTAGATAGATAGATAGATAGAGAGAGAGATAGAGAGACAGACAGACAGACAGAGGGAAAGAGAGAAAGACAGAGAGAGACGGAGACAGAGAGAAGCTGGTGGATAGAGTGAGGGAGTCAAAGGGTTAAGATTTTGCAGTTGGTAGACAGAGTGGGGGAGTCAAAGGGTCAAAGAATGTGAGATAAACTTGATTCCCTCGACTGCAGATGCTGACAGTGTCCAGCCAGGGCCGTTGTGAGTCGCCTCCAGGGGAGTTAATCAACTTAGTTTCGGTGGACACACAGCATATGACAGTATTCTTGAGTTTCCTCCCTTACGCCTGGTCGGGACCTCTGCAAGTGGCTCTGGCTGTCTTCTTTGTGTACCGGACCATCGGTGTTGCTGCGTTTGCTGGTAAGGATCAGTGTGGAGAGATCTGAGCAAATTCGAGTAAATAATTAATTTCAGTCTGCCGGTATGACGGTTTAACAAACGTAGAGTCACTGCACAGGAAAGCTGGAGGGGAAGAGAGCACCAGATAGACCCAGGGAGAAGATACTATAGAGAGTTGCAGAGTGGCTGAGGACAAAGAGGGTGGAAGAGATGCTTGAGGCAACAAGAGATAGAGACAGATGGAAGTCCATGATCGCCAACGCCATGCGGCAGGCAACCTGATGATGATGATGAGAGTCACTGCACAGGAAAGCTGGAGGGGAAGAGAGCACCAGGTAGACCCAGGGAGAAGATACTAGACAGACTTGCAGAGTGGCTGAGGACAAAGAGGGTAGAAGAGATGCTTCAGGCAACAAGAGATAGAGACAGATGGAAGTCCATGATCGCCAACGCCATGCGGCAAGCAACCTGATGATGATGATGAGAGTCACTGCACAGGAAAGCTGGAGGGAAAGAGAGCACCAGGTAGACCCAGGGAGAAAATATTGGACTGGCTTGCGCAGTGGATGAAGACAGACAGGCTGGGAGAAGTACTTGCAGAGACAAAGGACAGATTCACCACCCTGCATTGCCAACCATGCTAGCAAACTAAAAACCTAACCCTTTGATTCTCTCACCGTATCAGGAAGCTGGTGGATCATCATCATCATCATCAGGTGCCCTGCCGCATGGCGTTGGCGATCATGGACTTCCATCTGCCTCTATCTCTCGTTGCCCATAGCATCTCCCCTACCCTCCCCGTCCCCAGCCACTCTGCAAGTCCGCCCAGCATTTTCTCCCTGGGTCTACCCGGTGCTCTCCTTCCCTCCAGCTTTCCCGTTGTGACCAGGTGCTCCAAATCCCCCTTCCTCATAAAATGGCTTAAAAATGTTGCCTGTCTTTTCCTAATCTTCCTTATGAGTGATCTACTTGTGTCTGCCTCCATCAAGACTGTCTCGTTTGTTTTCTTTGCTGTCCATGGAACCCTCAACATTTTTCTTAGAAACCACATCTCGGTTGCTGGTGGATAGGATGAGAGAATCAAAAGGTTAAGTTTTGGCATTTAATAGTTTGGATGCTACGATGATGATGGCGATAAGGATGATAACAATGATGCTCTGGAGTTCCCTCTAGGACTGAGACTGTCTGACAGGGCTGTACTCTACGCTTACCATCATATCACATCCTGGCATCAACCAGATCTGAGAGATACAGACACCTGCGGTGTTGGTCAGAAAACTTAGGCGACACCCTTTATGACGCATCCGTGAAGCGGACTGTGCGGTTCCAGTCTTCCCTATGAGCCCATGGCATGCTCAACTCTGGGTAGGAGCTGGGTTGGAGCCGAAAAATCCCACGATGATTTCTGAAGGGACTGACGGGGATTCAAACCCACGACCTTCTAGTTGGTAGTCCGTTGCATTAACCACTGCACAACGGCGTTATTACCGTGATTTTCAATACATATTAGACTGAAAACAATTGGTTGTGCTGTAAACAACTTGAATACTAAATATAAACTCGTTTTGTTTCACACCATAACAACAGCGACCAGAAGAGAAATACTGACAAATTGAAAGAATATAGAGACAATGAAAGTACAGTTATTTCCCTTGCCATTGCGGAATTGCTTATCTTGATCATGGGCCGTGCACATTTGAACTTACATTTGTTTGCCTCATTTGAGATATAACGTATGGTGATCTGCTTTCAGTTAACAACTAATGTGTGTGTTCATAAAAAAAAGCTTAATTTCTTTTAAGATGGGCACAGACGCGCGCGTACTACACACACACACACACAACACACCACACACACACACACATCAACAACACGACAACCAACGACAGGCGAGAATAGAGCAGACAAGACAGAAGAGACAGAGACAGCAGACGAGAGACAGAGAGACAGAGAGGACATAGAAGAGAGACACAGAGACAGACAGACAGACAGAGAAGAGCAGAAGAGAGACAGAGAAGAGAGACAGAAGAGACAGAAGAGAAGGACAGAGACAGACAGACAGACAGACAGACAGAACGAGACGAGAGCAGACAGAGCAGACAGAGACAGAGAAGGACAGAGAGAGAGAGACAGAGAGAGAAGAAGAGAGAAGAGAGCAGAGAGAGAGACAGACAAGAGAGAGAGAGAAGAGAGAGACAGAAGACAGAGAGAGAGAGGAGAAGAGAGAGAGAAGAGAGAAGAGAGAGAGAGAGAGACGAGAGACGAAGAGAGAGAGACAGAGAGAGAGACAGACAGAGAGACAGAGAGGACAGAGAGAGAAGAGAAGAGAAGAGAAGAGAGAGACAGAGAAGAGAGAGCAGAGAGAGAGAGACGAGAGACAGAGAGAGAGAGAGAGAGAGAAGAGAGACAGAGAAGAGAGGAAGAAGAAGAGCAAGAGGAGAGAGGACAAGAGGAGAGGAAGAGAGAGAGAGACAGAGAGAGAGAGAGACAGAGAGAGAGAGCGAGAGAGAGAGACAGAGAGAGAGGACAGAGAGAGAGAGAGACAGAGAGAGAGAGAACAGAGAGAGACAGAGAAGAGACAGAGAGAGAGGACAGAGAGAGAGACAGACAGAGAGAGAGAGAGACAGAGAGAGAGAGAGACAGAGAGAGAGAGAGACAGAGAGAGAGAGAGACAGAGAGAAGAGCACAGAGAGAGAGAGAGAAGAGAGACAGAGAGAGAGAGAAAGAAGAGAGAGAGACAGAGAGAGAGAGAGACAGAGAGAGAGAGAGCAAAATGAACAAACAAATAAACACGTATTGTTACGTACACAGGAGCAGGAGTGCTGATTGTGTTGCTGCCTCTCAACGGATGGTTGATGTCTAAGCTAGGCACCCTACAGTCAGCCCTGATGGACCACAAGGACACACGTCTCAAAATGGTCACCGAGATCCTCTCTGCTATCAAGGTGAGTATGTCGGTGTGTATGTGGGTGTCTGCGTATGTTTGTAATTTCCCTTTTCAATAATCTAAGACAATGTCCAAAATAGCTGTGTTTAAGTCAGAAACGATCACAGACAATTCGAAAATATAGCGCCTTGTGTATGTTCCTGCTATTTCTGTTCAACGGAAAAGATTAAGGACTTACTCTCAAAACCATCCAACCAACCAACCAACCACCCAACCAACCAACCAACCAACCAACCAACCAACCAACCAACCAACCAACCAACCAACCAACCAACCTTCCAACCAACCAATCAACCAACCAACAAAGAAATAAATAAACAAATAAGCAAAAAGCAAACAAAACAAAACGAACGAGGGACTTACTCTCAAAACAACAACAAACAAATAAACAAACAAACACAAACAAACAAGCAAGCAAACATACAAAACAAACAAACAAAGAATCAAACAAAGAGACAAACAAACGAACGAACAAACAAACAAGTAAACAAAGAAAGAAAGACAGAGACAAACAAATAAATGAACAAACAAATAAATAAGTAAACAAACAAATGCCCATTGCGATGAGATTGTTCCAGGGTAGGCTGATAAAATACCAGTATAAAATACAGACTAGGTAAAACATAGTCTGGGTAGGGCCTCAGGACCTGGCCAGCTCATGGGTTTATGTGCAGGCGTAACGCTTGTGCCATGATCACCATACACATGGCACCTGTGATGTTAGTGTATATGGAATTCGTTCCGAGCGCGGAGACGTCATCTTGAGAAACTGAAACTGAAAGTGCGATGAATGTGCATGAATGAAGGCTGTTATGTAATTCAGCCAAGGCCACTTATGAGCAGCAGGTTAAACAGCAATACTCAGAAGCAGAAAAAAATACGAAATAGAATCAGAACCCGTATTTAATACAACCAGACAAGACAGGCGCAAAATTTCGGCCAAATGGCCTTTGTCAAGAGTACATGTAGATGTAAGATCACAAACGAACAAACACCAAACACAAAAGTTGGGAGAAAAAAACTAAAACTTCCCTGCTGCTTCGTCCAGTGTGAGAAAAGGACTGAAATGACATCAAAATGTGTTTGTGAATAACTATGATGTCAGAGCGGAAGTAAGATGAATTCTGCAATTTGAAAAGTGGTCATGCCATATTGATATTGTTTTATCCTGAAGAGGGCCCGGGCTAAAACTACAACTATGATGCACTTGCTAAGAGTAGTTTTTTTGAATGCAAAGATCTTACTATTAAAGAATGCATAAGAGAAAAAACGTATATATATATATATATAATATATATATTATATAAAACAATAATGATCGACTGAAAGGGGAAATATAGAATCAAGAGGTATGGGTAGATCATAAACCACGTTTGTATCAAAGCTATGTATTGTTATGGAGTCACGGGAGCCTGTGTTTGAAAAGGTGAAGCTCCAAGGTTGGTCATAATCACATGGATAAAAAAAAAAAACAAACAGAAAATAGAATAAGTGTCTAAAATCAGCACTTTTCGAAGAAAGTGAGCAAACAGTATTTTCTCAGGAACTTGTAACACTATTTGAAATAGGTTTTCAATGTTGTCATAGCCTACCATTACGCTTGGTGCACATCAAGTTGTTTTTTTTCCCTTCACAATGACATTGCAAAGTACAAAATCTGCCCTATCTGTAATAACTTTTAAACAAAAAGGAAAATTGTTAGAATGGCCTGATCATTTTGTTTTTGGGTTTTTTTTGGTTATCATCGTCGTCGTCGTCATCATCATCATCATCATCATCATTCGTCGTCGTCGTCGTCGTCGTCGTCGTCGTTATCATTATCATTATCGTCATCATGTTTTAGAGACCTTTTTCTTCTTTCCAGACAGTGAAGGTGCATGCATGGGAACAGGTGCTGGGCACACGGGTGTCCGGTGCCAGAGAGGCGGAACTGAGCGTGTTGAGGAGGGTGGCTTTGTTGGACGCCTCACAGACAGTCTGCTGGACCATGGCACCATTCTGTGTGAGTTACACACATCAAATAATCTGTATGTACAGAACTTGGTATTCAGTCATGATTGCCACACAGAAGAGGCGCCAAAGAGAAAATTCACTCTGAGTCGTTCATGACGATCAAACATTCATCCATTGTACCTGTAAGACTATGTCTGGTCATGTTCTGTAAAACAACTCCATTAAGACAAGTCATTCTCTGTAAAACAACACCATTAAGACATTTGTGACCTCCCACCACGAAATCAGTCTTAACTCGCAGTCAGTCGAACAGCACTAGGAGCTGAAAAGGTGACTGAGGGTCTGTCTGGGGTGTTTTGACTTTTTCTCAAAATTGATTTCTGTAGACTATAATCTATCCCCCACAGAATTTTTTTCTTGAAAAAATACTATTAATTAATTTAAAATGGTATTTTAATGCACTGATCGCAGCAGAAAGAACGCAATTTCCTACCAAAAGTACCTCTTTTTGTCTCTTATTATGAACCGTAACCTGTACAGTACCCGCACATGTAATATACTGACGGAAAGCTCTTTGGTGCACCTTTCAGATAATGACAGCAAAAATTAGAAACAAACTGGGTCAAAGCCACCAAATAAAGAAATTTAAGGAAAATGTGTGGGAGAGCACACAAAAACTTTAAAGGCCGTTTTCTCAAAAGTCCGTCATACAATTTAATGACTTTAAACATATATAACATCTACATTTTTTGAGTACAAGCTTTATTCAAGTACCAAAATAATCAGCAGAATGTACACGTTCCAGTGATATGTATATCTGAAAATACCCAAAATGCTAGTTAAAACTGATTTCGTGGTGGGAGGTCACATTTCATCCTCTGTAAAACAACACCATTAGGACACGTCATCCTCTGTTAAACAACACCATTAGGACACGTCATTCTCTGTTAAACAACACCATTAGGACAAGTCATGTTCTGTAAAACAACACCATTAGGTCAAGTCATTCTCTGTAAAACAACACCATTAGGACACGTCATCCTCTGTAAAACAACACCATTAGGACACGTCATCCTCTGTAAAACAACACCATTAGGACAAGTCATCCTCTGTAAAACAACACCATTAGGACACGTCATGTTCTGTAAAACAACACCATTAGGACAAGTCATTCTCTGTTAAACAACACCATTAGGACAAGCCATTCTCTGTAAAACAACACCATTAGGACACGTCATTCTCTGTAAAACAACACCATTAGGACACGTCATCCTCTGTAAAACAACACCATTAGGACACGTCATCCTCTGTAAAACAACACCATTAGGACACGTCATCCTCTGTAAAACAACACCATTAGGACAAGTCATGTTCTGTAAAACAACACCATTAGGACAAGCCATTCTCCGTAAAACAACACCATTAGGACAAGTCATGTTCTGTAAAACAACACCATTAGGACAAGTCATCTTCTGTAAAACAACACCATTAGGACACGTCATCCTCTGTAAAACAACACCATTAGGACAAGTCATGTTCTGTAAAACAACACCATTAGGACAAGCCATTCTCCGTAAAACAAACACCATTAGGACAAGTCATGTTCTGTAAAACAACACCATTAGGACAAGTCATGTTCTGTAAAACAACACCATTAGGACAAGTCATGTTCTGTAAAACAACACCATTAGGACAAGTCATGTTCTGTAAAACAACACCATTAGGACAAGTCATGTTCTGTAAAACAACACCATTAGGACAAGTCATGTTCTGTAAAACAACACCATTAGGACAAGTCATTCTCTGTAAAACAACACCATTAGGACAAGTCATGTTCTGTAAACAACACCATTAGGACACGTCATTCTCTGTAAAACAACACCATTAGGACAAGTCATTCTCTGTAAAACAACACCATTAGGACAAGTCATGTTCTGTAAAACAACACCATTAGGACAAGTCATCCTCTGTAAAACAACACCATTAGGACAAGTCATGTTCTGTAAAACAACACCATTAGGACAAGTCATCCTCTGTAAAACAACACCATTAGGACACGTCATGTTCTGTAAAACAACACCATTAGGACAAGCCATTCTCCGTAAAACAACACCATTAGGACAAGTCATGTTCTGTAAAACAACACCATTAGGACAAGTCATTCTCTGTAAAACAACACCATTAGGACAAGTCATTCTCTGTAAAACAACACCATTAGGACAAGTCATTCTCTGTAAAACAACACCATTAGGACAAGTCATCCTCTGTAAAACAACACCATTAGGACAAGTCATGTTCTGTAAAACAACACCATTAGGACACGTCATTCTCTGTAAAACAACACCATTAGGACACGTCATTCTCTGTAAAACAACACCATTAGGACACGTCATTCTCTGTAAAACAACACCATTAGGACAAGTCATCCTCTGTAAAACAACACCATTAGGACAAGCCATTCTCTGTAAAACAACACCATTAGGACTAGTCATCCTCTGTAAAACAACACCATTAGGACAAGTCATTCTCTGAAAAAAAAACACCATTGGGACAAAGTGTTTTATTTAGTTTTGTGAATGTCATACTTGGTTTTCTTTGGTCAGTAGCATTTAGTTTGCTCATACTATCGATACCCAGCTGCTGCTGCTGATGTTGATTATGTTAAGTAGTCACTTTTGCACGTCATGCTTACTAAAAACACAATTGTTCCCATAACCGTAAGGTCAGTACAAAGTGAGGTGGTACAGATGTTGCTGCTTTTGTGTAAGCTTCATAGCAGCTGCGCTCATTCCTCTCCACCTTCGCTTTACCATCCTCAACCCCCCAAACAAAGTAAGGTATCATTACATTTGGGTTGACTGTAGGTGGCACAAACAATTTTTCACTCATTCTTTGTTTTAAAACCACAATAATGACATGATTAATAATGACTCCAGTGAAAAACGAGAGAGGTAATGACAGTGGTAGTAGTAGTGGTGGTTACGATGATGAATATAATGATGCTGCTGTTGTATATTGTGATTCTTACTTGGAGAGGAATTTCACATACAGACTTGACGTTAATGTTTTCATCCGATGTTTTGGTCTGTACCAAATTAAACAAATGATCATCTCTGTTGATTCTCGTCTGTCACGTTTCTGTCTGCAGATGGCGCTGCTAACCTTCACCACACATATCTTCACAGACGTCAAGGGTTCTTTAACATCCGAAGAGGTGTTCGTGACGTTGTCTTACTTGATGGTCATGAGAGGCGCCGTCACCATTGCTCCCATGGTCATATCTGACCTAATCAAGGTACTAATCGTGTGGATGGAAAATAAAGTCATTCATTGCTGACTGGCATGTGGAATCCAAAACAAGTGTGACTGCTCGCCTTCATGTAAACAGGAACCAGAGAAAACAAACAAAACAAAAAAAACAATCAGAACGCGTATTTCATACAAGACAAGACAGGCACAAATTTTCGGCTAACGGGGTTTTGTCAAGCGTAAGATCACAAACAGACATCCCTTTCTCGAAGAAAGTAAAAACACTAGGAGTGTTTCTGGATGCTAATCTCTCGATGCGTGATCAGATCAATTCAATCATCAGAACTTGCTACTGCCATATCCGATCTCTTGGTAAAGCCCGCCAGTACTTGACTATTCAAGCTGCTAAGACTGTTGCTGTCACACTAGTACTCTCAAAATTAGACTACTGTAATAGTCTACTTGCTGGTCTCCCTCATGTGAAAATACAGCGTCTGCAGGCTGTACAAAACGCAGCTGCCAGAGTAATCTCTAGATGCAGGAAGACTGAACACATAACTCCCATCTTACGGAATCTGCACTGGCTCCCAGTTCAACAACGCATCAATCAAAAACTACTAACTATCACCTACCGTGCACTCAACTCTAGTAGTCCTTCTTATCTTAAAGATCTTCTTTCTGAATATAAACCTGTTCGCAGTCTGAGATCTGCTTCCAAGTCTCTTCTTCGTTCCTGGGACAAGGGATGTTAAAACCAAAAGATATGGTCAGCGAGAATTTAAATACCTTGCCCCTACCAAGTGGAACATGCTTCCCATGAGCATCAGGGAGAAAAAGACTCATTCATCCTTTAAATCTAGTCTCAAGACACACTTTTTCTTATGTTGTATGGGATTGCTTATTTGAATGTGAATACCTTGAATGCCTTTATGAATGTTGGTGCAAAGGCTGTGTGGAATTGTTTTTGTGCCCCCCCTCCCCCCACCGTGCGCCGCGAGCATGCTTTTATAGCATGGAGATTTTTGTTGCGCGATATAAATTTTCATTCATTCATTCAAACAAACAAACACCAGATTAAAAAAAAATGTTTGTTTGTTTGTGATCTTACGCTTGTCAAAGGCCAGTTGACCGAAAACTTGCTCCTGTCTTAAATACGCGTTCTGATTCTTCTTTCGTGTTTTTTTCCCCTGGTTCCTGGCATGTGGAAGATGAACTCATATATTGCTAACTAATGTGTGAAGGAAATAGTTCAGTGCTGAGGATGGACTCTTCCATTGATCTGACGGATGAATGGGCATATTTCTTTTATTGCCTGGTATGGGTCTTATGTGGAATTCAAGACTGATCCTGGAAACACACGTTCTTCCACAGGTGCTGAATGAGGAGTCCTGCTGCTTCAGGTTCTGTTTCCACTGGTTCTTCTTCTCTTGAACAGCAGGTGTATGGCGCGTTCTAATGTAACTGCTCCATGCGGGCACTGCTGTCTCCAGCTTACTCTGTTGCAAGCAGTGTCTTTCCAGCTGGTAGCGTTGATGTCACAGTGATGAAGCTTGCCTTTGCAGAAACCTTGTAGTATCGCTTTAGTGGTCTTCTATGGTCACGGTATCCTTGTTTTAGCGCTCCGTATAGGAGCATCTTTGGAATGCGATTGTTTCCATGTGGATGATGTGTTCTCTCCATCGCAGCTAGCATTTGGTGAGTAAAACCTGTATACTTGGCAAACCACGCGTCTTTATCACTGCTGGGTTATCCCATGACACGCCATAATCTTGTGGGCCATGCATCATTGAAGACATACTGGCTGACTCCTATTCTGGCGGTTGTCCTAGAGTGGATTGTTTAAGCAAAGCTTTACCTGGTACATTTAGCAATATTGTCAGCTCACATCTCTTTCAGTGAGTCAGTCACATCCCTTCCCTCTGTCTGCGCTGTTTTCTCTTTTTGTATACTGTTCCCTCGATGATGGTCGTGGAGGGCCGGTTTGATCTCGTTATGTGCCTATATCATCTTGATTTCCTTCTCTATGAACAGGGCTTAAAACGTTCCGCGTCTGGGCGGAATTCCGTGATTTCGGTTTGTAAGTTTAAAAAAAAAAAAAAAAAAAAAAGGAGCAAGGCATCCGTGATCGGCTTGCAAGCGTTCATAGCAACGGCGCGCAAGTTATGGCCCTGATTTTGCCCCCGGACCCCCCCTAGTTTCAGTGCTTTTTTCCTCCTCCTGTTTTAAGCCCTGCTATGAAGTATTCAAAAAGACGAATACTTACAGCTAACACAAAGCAAAGAATCCAAACGAACGAGTACGCGTGTTACAGGAAGCTGCTGCACTTTTGGTACAGTGAGCATAATAAACGACTTTGTCAGGCAGCGGGCTTGATGACTCCTTTTCTGCTTCAGTGAAGCACCATTGACCCATCACGATTTCCTTTCCCAAAATCTATCCTTCAGGGCATCGAAGAGGTCCAGTGAAGAAGATGTGGACCAAGGAATTCAGGGACTGTAGGACCTAAGCTCTCGTATCAGGCTGAAAAGACAATAGGCAAACAAACATTGACAAAGTAAATAGAGCGAGCAGAGCTGCAGGCCTAAAACGCGACGCAAAGAAGACCAAGGTAATGCATATCGGTGGATCCATGGATGGAACATAGCAGTCGATGGAGAACCCCTCGAAGTTGTACAACATTTCAAATACCTTGGGTCATACAAGTCGGCTGATGCCACATGTAGCAAAGACATCAAAGCAAGAATTGCCTTAGCCAAACAAAGTATGGTCCATCTTACAAACATTTGGAAAACAGATATTTAGGAAATGAGCTCAAACTTAGAACACTGCGAACACTTATTTGGCCCGTTGTACTATATGGAAAAGAAGGATGGACACTTAAAGCTGCAGATGAAAACAGAATCAAAAGTGAAGAGATGTGGTTCTACAGAAGACTCCTAAGAATAAGTTGGACTGAAAGACGAACAAACCAAAGCATTCTGGAAGAACTGAACAAACAACCTGAACTTTAAGGCCTGGTTAGGAAAAGGAAAAGGAACTACTTTTGGACATGCTATGAGACATCAGAGCTGCCATGTAATGAAGACTGTGGCTCAGGGCAAAATGGAGGGCAAGAGACGACAAGGAAGACCGCTCACTTCCTATGTAGAAAAAACAGGCAAGTGGACGAAGATACCGAAAGACAAAATCTACATAAGCACTATGGACAGAAGGAAATGGAGACAGCTGACGGGGTATACATTAGCGGCTATCATCAAGAAAGATGTCGTCGGCAGGTGAACAGGTAAAGGGCCTAAGTATTAAGGAATGGAACAGGCTCCGAGGCTGTTGTCCTTCAGCGCATAGTCAAGGATAGAGAACGCTGGTGTTTTCTGACAAAGAGATGTCCATGTCCATGGCAGAAGCTCAACGTCCTTCTGGGCAACTTGGGACTGACAATAATGTTGATGGTGATGGAGCCGGTGATGGTGATGGTAATAATAATGATCATGAAAATTATGACGGTGATGATCATGAAGTTTAATAATTACATGATATGGCTTTGGGTCAGTTGTTGTTTCATTTTGACTGGTAGAAAATATACGCCACAGGTAGACAGAAAGACTCAGACATAACCCTTTCACTGATACAAACGGTCTTTGTGTAAGTTCTGATCTCCGAACACAAAATCATGTCTGCGTTCATGTCTGAGATACGGGTGAGGGTGGGAATAAGTGAAAGGACAGCCAGCCAGACAGACGTACAGACACAGACACAGACACAGACAACGTACGTAAGCAAGCACGTGCACACGGAACCGTATTTTCTTGTCGAACATGCAAGTGTTCACGCATACATGTGCATATGTGTTCTTCAGTTTAATGTTTATTCACATAAATGAAATCAGAACGAAAACTAAAGTTTATTAAAACGAAATGAAACGACACAACACGACATGACATGACATGACATAACATGATATGAAATGAAATAAATTAAAACAAAATGAAACAAATTGAAATGATAAAATAAGAGAAATACAATGAAAAATAATGGAAACTAATGTAAAATGCAATCGAATACAAGGAAATGAAGAAATAGATACAAAACAGCCAAACATTTTTCAATTTAATGAGATGTGAGTGTGTCTACACGTGCTTGCGTGTGTGTGCGTGCGTGCTGTCTGTGTTCATGTGTGTGCATGCATGGGCGTCCATCTGTGTGCGCACGTGATCTGTGTGCATGAATGTGTGTATACGTGCATGTGTGCGTGTGTGTGTGTGTGTGTGTGGTTTTGTGTGTGTTTGTGCGTGCGTGTGTGTGTGTTTTGTGCGTGCGTGCGTGTGTGTGTGTTTGTGTGTGTGTGTGCGTGCGTGTGTGTATGTGTGTGTGCGTGCGTGTGTGTGTGTGTGTTTGTGTGTGCGCGTGTGTGTGTGTGTGTGTGTGTGTATGTGTGTTTGTGTGCGTGTGTATGAGTGTGTGTGTATGTGTGTGTGTGTGTGTGTGTGTGTGTGTGTGTGTTGTGTGTGTGTATGTGTGTGTGACTGTTGGGGTGTGTGTGTGTGTTGCTAGTGTGTGTTGTGTGTGTGTGTGTGTGTTCAGGCTGCTGTGTCTCTAAAAAGGCTGGAACGATTTCTGAACCACGAAGATCTGGATCCTAAAATGTCACACTGCAACCTATGCAAGGTAAGAAAACAAG
>CM060311.1:69899418-69916918 GCA_030674185.1 Monoplex corrugatus | reverse complement strand
GAATATTTTCTGCATTGGTCAGGAACCTTACCCCATTCACTGGTAAGTGTGGTAACATTCAATGTCTGGCACACGTCACTTAGCTTTGGACAGAGGGCAGTGGTGGGAATCGGCCGACGGTGTGCGATAGCTGGAACTTGTCTGTTCTGGCGAGGGATGTGCATTGCTGTCCACTTACGGTCCTGTTGTTCACATATAAAGGGCTCACATTGGTCTTCAGCAGCTCAGCGGGCCCCAGTGGCTCAGTTGTTCGAACGTCGGATTCACATGCTAATGTTTGTGGGTTCGAATCCCCGGGATGCGCTACATTAAAACTGGCCTTCTCACTGTCCCATCTTAACATCATTAATGGTCTGGTGGTGTCAGTATAGGATTACATGTAGATAAGTTCTACTCCCCCACTTCCCTGGGATGGTTATCCCCGTCGGCCATATCACCTGAAGTGGGTGTCGACGTAAAAACTGAACAATATCGATCAATTAGCAGTTTGGCGGGCTCCAGTGGTTCAGTTTCTTTTGAGCGTCGGTTTTACTTGCTAATGGTTGTGGGTTCGAATCCCGGGGTGCTCTACATTAAAACTGGCCTTCTCACCGTCCCATCTTAACATCATTGTTGTTCTGGTGATGATGTCAGTATAGGATAAGATAAGTCCCCCTTCCCCCACTTCCCTGGGATGGTTATCCCCGTCGGCCATATCACCTGAGGTAGGTGTCGACGTAAAAACTGAACCAAATCAATCAGTCAAATCTTTAGCAGCTGGTGTAAAGTTTATGTGGGACATGACCAAAACTGGAGGCACTTGTTCTTCGCAGACACTGCATGTCTTTACTGATATGGACTGAGGTATATTGACGCTTAGTCATTGGCATGGGCTAAGGTGTCGCTAAAAATACATGGTACATGTACACTGGTTATAGCAGTTTTACTTGATTAATTAATTAATCTCCTTCCCCCATCCAAATTTTTTGTTTACTTGATTAATTAATTAATTAATCTCTTCCCCCATCCAAAAATTTTTTTCTTGATTAATTAATTAATTAATCTCCTTCCCCTATCCAATTTTTTTTTTTACTTGATTAATTAATTAATTAATCTCCTTCCTCCATCCAAAAAAAAAAAAAAAATGAAAGCAAACAAAGAAAACGCCCACCATGACAATAAAAAATAAAATTACCACCACCACCATCGCAGCCACTACCACCGCTATCACCACCACCACCACCACCACCACCACCACCAACAACAACAACAACAACAACAACAACAACGATAATCCCACCACCATCACGATAATATCAGATTATATTCTGTCCATCACCTTACTCCTCACCATCCCTCCAACTGTTTTTTTCTTTCTTTCCATACTTGTGTGTCAGGGTGTCGCTGCAAATCGAAGATGGAAGCCTGGTGGCGGTGGTTGGACCCATAGCGTCGGGCAAGTCGTCTCTCTTGGCCGCCATTTTGGGAGAGTTGCACGTGCACCGTGGTCACGTGACTGTAAATGTAATAAGATACAGTGAAAGATGATAGAGCGTATGCTGCGTTTGGTATGGTCTTGTAAACTATAATCATTGTTTATTTTGTTTGTCTGTTGTTGTTTTTTTGTGTGTGGCTCCCGCTGTCAGCTTTCATTGTTTGTTTTTTTGCTGTATGCATCATCATCAGGTGCCCTGCCGCATGGCGTTGGCGATCATGGACTTCCATCTGTCTCTATATCTCGTTGCCCCTGGCATCTCCCCCACCCCCCCCCCCCCCCAGCCCCAGCCACTCTGCAAGTCCATCCAGCATTTTCTCCCTGGGTCTACCTGGTGCTCTCTTTCCCTCCAGCTTTCCCGTTGTGACCAGGTGCTCCAAATGCCCCTTCCTCATAAAATGGCCTATAAATATTGCCTGTCTTTTCCTAATCTTTCTTATGAGTGATCTACTTTGTCTGCCTCCATCAAGACTGTCTCGTTTGTTTTCTTTGCTATCCATGGAACTGTCAACATTCTTCTTAGAAACCACATCTCGGCTGCCTCAATCTTGCTCTGGCTTTGCTTGTTGACTGTCCACGCCTCACATCCGTACAACAGTATTGGTTCTATATAACATTCAAGAACTCTCTTCCTGTATGCATAACTAGAAGCGTGTTTGTTGGTTGGTTGTTTGGCTGGTTGGTTGTGCATAAATGCTCGTATGTTTTGTGTGCCTATACGTGTTCATCAGGCTGTGTGCCTACGTGCGTGTATGTGGGTGTATATGTGCCTGTCAGATTATATGACTGTATATTCAGTAGTTTGAACGCAAAGTAACCTATGTATATACCCATAGACAATCTGACATAACCTGTGTAGATACGCACAGACAATCTGACAGACAGGCAAATTCATATAAAATATACGTCTCCATTGTGTCCAGAATGAGAATATTTGCTTGTGTGTTTATGTTCTAGCCTAACCTGTTTAGTTTCAATGAGCCTAACATATTCAGATTGATACTTTCAAATCAGTCATAGTTTTACAAGGGAGGTGTTTTAATGAGTGCTGTATACTTAAAAGAAAACAGATTCGAGAAGAGGCAACGGAAATGGCGTTTAAAGCCCCCAAGCAGTAAGTAAGCAATTAACTGACTTACTGATTAACTGAATGCTTGATCGATTGACTGATTGACTGACTAAACTAACAAACTATCTTACTAATGAACGAAAAATTTGGGAAAAAACCCCAACAACTTGGTAGCGACTGACGTGTGATTTATTCGACTTGAGTACTTTCTCGATCACGATTTAATAAACGAATGAAAAACAAACAAACGAAATAATGAACAAACCATTCAACTTATTAACTCATTGACCTCATTTACTCAATGTCTCATTCGCTCACTCTTTGACTGACTGACTAACGTACTCGCACAATATCAAGCAACCTACTTTGATAACACTGTGTGTGTTCTAAAAAAAAAAAAGAAAGAAAAGTCGAGTATTGCAGCTTGTGTTAATTAATGTCCTGCAGTGCGCAGCATCCTACGTGCCACAGCAAGCCTGGTTGCAGCAGACGACAATACGGTCCAACATTCTGGGCTGGAGCCAGCATCTTGATCCTCAGCGATATTCTGCCACGCTTCAAGCATGCGCTCTGACCTCTGACCTGGCTGCCTTGCCCGCCGGGGATGTGACTGAGATAGGAGAAAATGTGAGAAAAAATTGACTTCAAGTTTTTCAGAGTAAAATTCGGCACGCCATGATTCGCCTAATTTCGTTTCGCCTAATGTCGCTCAAGATCTTTTTCGCCTAATGTCGCTCAAGATCTTTTTCGCCTAATGTCGCCCAAGATCGTTTCGCCTAATGTCGCCCAAGATCGTTTCGCCTAATGTCGCCCACGATCGTTTCGCCTAATGTCGCTCAAGATCGTTTCGCCTAATGTCGCCCAAGATCGTTTCGCCTAATGTTGCCCAAGATCGTTTCGCCTGATGTAATAATTAATAATTACAATATTTATATAGCGCAAAATCTTGATAAAAAATCAAATCTAAGCGCTGAAGCAGACACACACGCAAGCACGCACGCACGCACGCACGCACACACACGCACGCACACACACACACACACACACATACACACACACACACACGCATGGCTATAAATGGGGAGAAAGAATAAAAGCAATAAAAGCAAGAATAAAAGCAATGGAAAATTATAGAGAGCATAGCATATACAATTATATATTATAACCATGTGATTCCCTCCGAGCGGAGACAGGCTGCAGAGGGGGGTTAGGATTTTATGCGGAGGAGAAAAGGTGAGTTTTGAGAGCGGACTTGAAGGAGACAAAAGTAGGTTGCTGACGGACTGAGAGAGGAAGTTTGTTCCAGGAGAGTGGACCAGAAACAGAGAAGGCTCGTGGACCATAGGTATTGAGCTTAGTGCGTGGAAAGCGAAAAGTCAGAGGATCAGAGGCAGAGCGGAGGGTACGTGAGGGAACATAGATCTCAAGTAGGCTTGACAGGTAATCGGGGGCTGCGTTATTGAGGCTTTTGTAGCACATGGTGTCTAGTTTGTACTGTATGCGCTTTGATACAGGGAGCCAGTGAAGTTGTGCCAGGAGAGGAGATATGTGGTCAGCTTTTTTCGCGTAATGTCGCGTAAGATCGTTTCGCCTAATGTCGCCCAAGATCATTTCGCCTAATGTCGCCCAAGATCATTTCGCCTAATGTTGCCCAAGATCGTTTCGCCTAATGTCGCCCAAGATTGTTTCGCCTAATGTCGCCCAACATCGTTTCGCCTAATGTCGCCCAAGATCATTTCGCCTAATGTCGCCCAAGATCGTTTCGCCTAATGTCGCCCAAGATCATTTCGCCTAATGTCGCCCAAGATCGTTTCGCCTAATGTCGCCCAAGATCGTTTCGCCTAATGTCGCCCAAGATCGTTTCGCCTAATGTCGCCCAAGATCATTTCGCCTAATGTCGCCCAAGATCGTTTCGCCTAATGTCGCCCAAGATCGTTTCGCCTAATGTCGCCCAAGATCGTTTCGCCTAATGTCGTTTCTCCTAGACTCTTCCAAGACCTCACTAAACTGGTTCATTTCGCCTAGAGTGTTAATAATCCTTTGACTTCAAACACCCTGTTCACTAGCATCCTGTACTGCCAGCCATGCTAGCAAAGCAAACACTTAGCCTTTTGATTACCTCATCCTATCCTCGTAGCTTCTTGCAGAAAGCTATTGAGGAAGCTGATAGATAGGTGAGGAAGTCAAAGGGTTAATATTTTTTGCAGTTGATGGATAGGATGCGGGAGTCAAAGGGTTAATAAAATCATCATAACCGAAACTGATTAAAAAAATGCCTTGAAAAATGAATGGCGTATCTACAGGAGCCAGTCAGATCCATCAATGTCTTCTGTCCGTTACTTAATTCTCTATTGAATCTTTTCAATCACAAATTTCGTCGGCGGATAGTTCTCTTGGTGTTCTTTGTGTTTAGCAGGGAGAAGATGGCAGAATGGTCAAGACGTTCGCCTGCCAATAAATGAACTCGAGGTTCCTGGGTTCGCTCTCCGTAGAGGCCTCGACTTTTCTCCTCAGTTTGACCGGAAAATCGAGTCGGACCCGTGTGCCCTCTGGCTCATCATCATCATCAGGTACCTTGCGCATGGCGTTGGCAATCATGGACTTCCATCTGTCTCTATCAGTTGTTGCCTCAAGCATCTCTTCCACCCTCTTTGTGCCCAGCCACTCTGCAAGTCCGTCTAGTATCTTCTCCCTGGGTCTACCCGGTGCTCTCTTTCCCTCCAGCTTTCCCGTTGTGACCAGATGCTCCAATTCCTCTTTCCTCATAAAATGGCCTATAAATGTTGACCATCTTTTCCTAATCTTCCTTATGAATGATCTACTTGTGTCTGCCTCCATCAAGACTGTCTCGTTTGTTTTCTTTGCTGTCCATGGAACTCTCAACATTCTTCTGAGAAACCACATCTCGGCTGCCTCAATCTTGTTCTGGCTTTGTTTGTTGACTGTCCACGCCTCGCAGCCGTACAACAGTATTGATTCTATATAACATTTAAGAACTTTCTTCCTAATGTTAACTGATAGGCATTTGCTGGCTATTTCTGATGTGCATCTGCCATCTGGTGAAATAATCGTTCCCAGGTATTCAAAGTTATCATCCTGTCTCAAGGTTGTGCCGTTTGCTGTTATTTTGCATGAGGGGATTTCATGTTTTTTACTAATCACCATGACTTCAGTCTTCCTGCTGTTTAGTTCCAACCCCTTACCTTTGCTTTCTATTTCTAGTATATTCACAAGGTTTTGTAGGTCTCTTTCACTTTCTGCAATTAGCACGGTGTCATCTGCGAATCGAATGTTGTTTATCATTTTTCCTCCAACCTTTAATCCAGGGTCTTCCTCTAGTTTCTCATGATGTTTTCGCTGTAAAGTGAAAACAGATCTGGTGACAAAACACAACCCTCTTTTAATGTTTTCGAAAAGGCTTATATCGTTTTTCATTGTCATTGCAGCTGTTTGTTCCCAATACATATTTCTGATTATTCGTAGATCTTTTCCATCAATATTAAGTCTTTTTAGTTGGTTGATCAATTCTTCATGTCTTACCCGATCTAAAGCCTTGGTGTAAGCAACAAAGCTTAGATATAAATCCTTGCTCATTTTGATTGACCTCTCTATGATAGTTCTTATGATGTATATGGCATTAATAGTTCCTTTCCCTTCCACAAATCCACACTATTCATCTGCTATTTCTCTTTTGATTCTATCTATTCCTTGTCCTCATCATGATTATTCTTAACAGGATCTTGGTTACATGACTTATCAAACTGATTGTGCGATGGAGTTCGCATTCTGTAGCCCCTGTCTTCTTTGGAAGTGCAATGAAAATTGATTTTGACATATCTTTGGAGATTTTTCCAGTGTCGTAAATTTCATTTAGGAGGACTGTTATTTTTTCTATACCAAACTCCTCCAGGGCTTCAATAATCTCTGTAGTAATGTTGTCTGGGGCTTTTCCTGGTTTCATCTTTTTCAATGCTGCTCTAACTTCATCTTTCATTATAGGTGGTCCTTCAAAGTTCTTTCTTATAATGTGTTCTTCATTATGTCATCTTCTAAAAGGTCTTTAATGTACTCTCCCCATCTGTCTAATATTTTGTCTTTTTCCACGAGAAGCGTGCCATCTTTCGATTTTAAGCAACCAGTTGATGTGCATGTATTTTTCCTGTGGACAGTTTCTTCAGTTCGTCTGCATATACCCTGAGGATCCGTTTTGAGTCGGTCTTCTATTTCTTTGCATTTCGTTTTCAGCCAAGCTTCCTTACGTTCATTACACCTATTCCTGATTTCTTTGTTTATCTTCCTGTATGTCTCCTCGTTTCCTCCATCAAGCCTAAAATTTCTTCTGTCATCCAGTTCTTTTTCGCTTTTCTATTTACTTCAGGGATTTCTTCACAAGCTTCTTTTATCGAATTTTTCAACTTTGTCCATTGTTCCTCACTGTCACCAACGTCTTCCAGAGCACTGAATTTGTTTTGACCATGTACATTAAATTTTTCACGTATCACTTTATCTGTCTTTAAGAGTCCAAGATTTAGTTTGATGTTTCTTTTGGTCTGTTTCCTTTTCCTTAATTTCAGCCTAAATCTTCCCACTACAGGATTGTGGTTACTGTTGCAGTCTGTGCCTGGAAGTGTTTTTGCTGACAGTAAAGAATTTCCAAATCTTTTATTAATTAGAATGTAGTCAATCTGATTTTTGGTATTATCTCCTGGACTCATCCAAGTCCATTTTCTTCTGTTAGGCTGCTCGAACCAGGTGTTTCCTACTATGAACTCATTCATCTGTGCCCATTCTACAAGTTTCCCTCCTCTTTCATTTTGTGTACCAAAGCCTTGAGGTCCAACTATATTCTCCATCCTATCCTGTCCCACTTTAGCATTAAAATCTCCCATTATTATGGTAACTTCTTGTGATTTACATTGGGCCTTGGCCATCTCTAATACTTCGTAGAAGTTGTCGATGTCTTCCTGAATATTTGCGGATGTTGGTGCATACACCTGAATGATGTTGATATCAAATGGTCTGCCTCCCAGTTTGACCAGCACAACTCTGTCGGACACAGCCCAGTATCCCTTAATTGCTTTTGATTTGTCTTTGTCCATTACGTGCCTACTCCTCTCTCATATGAGTTTCCACCAGAGTATATTACTTTATACTCTCCTGATGTTATCATGCCTGCCCCCTTCCATCTCACTTCCCCCAGTCCTAAAATACTAATGTTAAGCCTTTCCATCTCCATTTTGATGTTGTCTAATTTGCCTCTTTGCAACATTGTTCTGATGTTCCATGTTGCTATTTTGGTATTGTTTGAGTTTGGTCGCAGTAGCTTGCTGACGGTCTGGTGTCACTTGCGCTGCGTGACGATCCCTACCCGACGAAAGTGTTCCATAGGAGCCCCTATTTGACGTCGTTATCTTCATTTTCCTTCTTTTTTCTGTCCATAATGTTCTTGGGAGAATACAATGGTGGTTTCCCGTTGCCTTCCATTGGTTTTTGTTTGTTTGTTTGTATGTTTTTCCGGTCTCTCCGTTAGCCTTTGTCGTTCCCACGACAACCTACAAGGCAGAAGGGTGTGGTTTTTTTTTCTTCGGGGTTACCTCCCTTAGCCTTATCCTCTCCCGAGATGTCCACAAGGCAGTGGAGCTATTTAACCATAGCTTGGGGATCTGGTTCGTGGGCACCAGGGCATATCCACACGCCGATGGGCCTGCGTGCCGCACGTCGGGGGGGGGGGGGGGGCAGATCTCCTCCGAGTCCCACGAGATTTAGCCTGAGTCCATGAGGTGCTAAGTACCGCATGTCGCCACGAGGAGGCACAGCGTAGGGCTGGCTGATGGAGAGGCTATGTACTGACAGGAAGAGGCTTACGCATTCTGCTCTTTTTTTCGCACAGTTGCAAGCAGCAGTGCTAGCCAGCGGTGCAGGCTGAAAGTGAGAGGTGACAAGCACGCAGTCACTGGCCTACACACTAGACGCATCACATCTGCCATTGGACACACGCCTTCTGGCTGCTGCGCATGCTAAAGATCTCACGGCAGATGAAAACCGTGAAGAGCGGGGCATCGCCTGGCTGACTTGGTGTAAAACATTGGAGAGATAGGTTGATTTCCCAGGTCCCACCCTTGAAGACCAATTAGCCTTCTTCTTGCCTTTCTGAAGTCTTGGTTAAAAAAAGTGAATATGAGCATGAATTAAAAGCGAGGGAGAGGGGATGGGCGCCGCCCTCGTTGTGCTGGCCCTGGGAAAAGTTGAGGTCTCTGTTGTCTTGCTCCCCTACGATCCCATGGTTATGGGACTATCTAGGTAGGACCTCAAGACCTGGCCAGCTCTTGGGTTTATGTGCAGGCTTAAGGCGTGTGCCATGATCATTCTGGATTTTCTCCATCATATGGCACAATGACGACAGTGCATATGGAATTCATCCCGAGCGCGGAGACATCATCTTGAGAAATAGAAATTGAAATTGAAATTGAAACTTTGTGTTTGATTTAACATCAACTAAGCTCAACAACTACCCAGGGCCTGTCTATTTAGGTGAAACAACCGCGTTCAGCAGGTGAAAGGACCTTGAATTCTGGCAACGTTCAAGGACGGGGGGAAGAATTTCAAATATCAAAGTATTCATCATCATCATCAGGTGCCCTGCCGCATGGCGTTGGCGACCATGGACTTCCAACCATCTCTATCTCTCGTTGCCCCCAGCATTTCCCCCACCCTCCTCATCCCCAGCCACTCTGCAAGTCCGTCCAGCATTCTCTCCCTGGGTCTACCTGGTGCTCTCTTTCCCTCCAGCTTTCCCGTTGTGACCAGGTGCTCCAAATCCCCCTTCCTCATAAAATGGCCTATAAATGTTGCTTGTCTTTTCCTAATCTTCCTTATGAGTGATCTACTTGTGTCTGCCTCCATCAAGACTGTCTCGTTATCAAATATTAGGCGAGACGAATTTAGACGAATCGTGTGGCATCCATAAAACTTAGGGACTAAGAAGATTATTTGGTTTTCAACTTTTGAGGACGATACTCCCAAGCTGTGACTAATGTTTATGTTCAAGCTATGGTTGATGTGTGTATTCAAATTGTATTTGATGTGTGCATTCAAGCTATGATTGATGTATTCATTGGAAAGCTGTTACTGGCGAATAGCGGTTATCTAGGCAGGAAGAGTGGGGAACCTTAGCTCAGGAGAAAGGAATGATTAGTTAGAAAGCTGACTAGTTAGCTTCTAGTAGAGTTCCACACACACACACACACACACACACACACACACACACACACACACACACACACACACACACACACACACACACACACACACACACACACCACACACAAGAAAGATCTGCAGTACGATTGAAAGAAACATATTATAAGGGTTGAGGGTTGGAAGTGACAGGGTAAATGTGTCGGTTCTAAGTACATAGCGAAGAAGTTGTTGAAATTTGGTTAGTTATACATGCATATATATATATACATATGTGTGCATATATGTATTATATGTACATATATATATATATATATTTATATATATATATATATATGATATATATATAATATATATATATATATATATATAATACTATATAATATATATATATTATGATATATCTCATCATGCATCAGGTGCCCTGCGCATGGCGTTGGCAACCATGACTTCCACATCTCTATCTCTCGTTGCTCCCACCCTCCCCATCCCCAGCCACTCTGCAAGTCCGTCCAGCATTCTCTCCCTGGGTCTACCTGGTGCTCTCTTTCCCTCCAGCTTCCCCGTTGTGACCAGGTGCTCCAAATCCCTCTTCCTCATAAAATGGCCTATAAATGTTGCTTGTCTTTTCCTAATCTTCCTTATGAGTGATCTACTTGTGTCTGCCTCCATCAAGACCGTCTCGTTTTTTTTCTTTGCTGTCCATGGAACTCTCAACATTCTTCTGAGAAACCACATCTCGGCTGCCTCGATCCTGCTCTGGCTTTGCTTGCTGACTGTCTACGCCTCGCATCCGTACAACAGTATTGGTTCTATATAACATTTAAGGACTCTCTTTCTGATGCTAATTGATAGGCATTTGTTGGTAAGAACGCTTGTCATCCTCTTGAATGCTGTTTTGGCCTGGCCGATTCTGCCAGCTATTTCCGATGTTCATCTGCCGTCTGATGAAATGACCGTTCCCAGCTATTTGAACTTATCAACCTGTGTCAAGGTTGTGCCGTTTGCTGTTATTTTTCATGAGGGGATTTCATGTATTTTACCGATCACCATGATTCAGTCTTTCTGCTGTTTAGTTCCAACCCCTTATCCTTTGCTTTCTATTTCTAGTATATTCACAAGGTTTTGTAGGTCCCTTTCATTTTCTGCAATTAGCACGGTGTCATCTGCGTACCGAATGTTGTTTATCATTTTCCCTCCAACCTTTAATCCAGGGTCTTCTTCTAGGTTTCTCATGATGTTTTCGCTTATAGTGAAAACAGATTTGGTGACAAAATACAACCCTGTCTGACTCCTCTTTTAATGTTTTGAAAAGAGCTTATATTGTTTTCTATTGTCATTGCAGCTGTTTGTTCCCAGTACATATTCCTGATTATTCGTAGATCTTTTCCATCAACATTGAGTCTCTCCAGTTGGTTGATCAACTCTTCATGTCGTACCCGATCGAAAGCCTTTGTATAGTTAACGAAGCATAAATACAAATCCTTATTCATCTCAATTGACCTCTCTATGATAGTTCTTATGATGTATATGGCATTAATAGTTCCTTTCCCTTCCACAAATCCACACTATTCATCTGCTATTTCTGTTTTGATTCTATTCCTTGTCCTCATCATGATTATTCTTAACAGGATTTTTGTTACATGACTCATCAAACTGATTGTGCGATGGAGTTCGCATTCTATAGCCCCTGTCTTCTTTGGAAGTGCAATGAAAATTGATTTGGACATATCTTTGGGGATTTTTCCAGTGTCATAAATTTCATTTAGGAGGACTGTTATTTTTTACTATACCAAATTCCTGTAGGGCTTCAATCATCTCTGTAGTAATGTTGTCTGGTCTTGTGTGTATGTATGTATATATCTATATACACATGCGTATATACATATTATGTGTGTATGTGTGTGTGTGTGTGTGTGTTGTGTGTGTGTGTGTGTGTGTGGTGTGTGTGTGTGTGTGTGTGTGTGTGTGTGTGTGTGTATGCATTGTCGTGCTTTCTTTCAGTAGAATTTTTTTTTTTTAAATCACAATGTATTTTGTTAAGCTGAAGCCCAGTCACCAATAACAGCTACAAGCCTCAATTGCTGTAACCTGTTTCTATCTTTCTGTTCTTGATCTGATGTTTTCTTCTCTGTTCATTCTCTTGGGTTTTTTGTTTGTTTTTGTTTTTGTTTTTTTGTTTCTCTTTCTGCTTCCTCGATTCCTTTTTCCTGTTCTTCCTTTTGTTTCTTTTCTTTTTTTCTCCCCAAGTGCAGAGCCTGTGTTTTGTGAAAAGGTTTTCAGTCAACTGTTTGTATTGTCAGGGTCAGACCATCAGTGGCGGTCAGCGTCAGAGAATCAGCCTGGCACGTGCAGTGTATGAGTCACGTGATCTGTACTTAATGGACGATCCAATCAGCGCAGTCGACAATCGAGTAGGGCGCCATATTTTTCACGAGCTTATTGGTCAGAAAGGATTACTAAGAGACGCAGTAAGTCCCATTCAAAACTTTTTAAGTGGTCAGACTTTAATTTCTTTTGTGTTATCAAGAAAACTATACTCGTTAAAAAAATCTTCATTAAAAAAATTACGAAGGTTGCAGTAACTTCGTTTGACGCATACGTGATACATGGATGTTTGAAATGTATTCTTTTGAAACTGTTCGTGTTGGTAGTTTACCTTTTGGTATGTTCTGACATGTTTTTTTTTTGTTTCTTGTTTATCAGTTTGTATGTTTGTTTTGTTTTCAGAATTGTTGGTCATCAATTTTTGGTATAAGAGAATGCTCTGTCCTCTTTTCATTTATTTGTTTTCCTGGTTTATCTCCAGGTAGATAGCGCATGCTGCTGTAAGGATCACGCTGCTAAATGTTTACAATTTTGGATGCATCTGTTCTGGGATTTATTGCTTATTTAGTTGCTTAGGTTTGTCTCTCTCTTTCTGACACACACACAACACCACCACACACACACACACACACACACACACACACACACACACACACACACACACACACACACACACACACACACACACACACACTTTGTTGCCCTAAATGCAGTATGCTAAATCTAAGTGACATGCTTACCGAAAACAATTTGTTAGTACATGTTCCAGAATATGTGTATGGGCTGCCTACTCTGAGAAGACTATAAGGATGTATGTAAGTGATTCGTGCATTTGTATTCCTACTGATGTTGACGATGGTAATGCGAAATATGAAATCATTAAATGTTGATCTTTAGTGCACACTTATTGCGACCAGTCTGTGCCTCACAGCTCTGTTTTGGTTTTTATGACAGATAAATGAATTCTGAGTCGACACACTCACTTTCACTTTCAGTTTCTCAAGATGACGTCTCTGCGCTAGGAATGAATTCCATATGCACTAATGTCACAGGTGCCGTGTGATGGTGATCATGGCACAAGCCTTAAGCCTATACACATAAACCCATGAGCGGGCCAAGTCTTGAGGTCCCACCTAAGTCTGTAATGTTATACCTATCCTATATTTACACATACCATATAGGATAGGTATAACCCACACGCGCGCGCGCGCACACACACACACACACATACACACACACACGCAAACGCACGCACACACATACACACACACACATACACACACACACACAAACACACACATATCAACCCGCACACACGCACACACCAACACACACACACATACAAACACACACATAAACACACACACACAAGCACACACATACATCCACATACTCACACACAAACACACACATACACACTCACGCACATACAAACACACACACACAAACACACACACACAAACACACACACACACAAAGTAACACACAAACAGTCTATCGACTAGTCAACTAAGTGACTGACTAGTCATCCATCCAACCAGCCACAAAAGTTATTGCTGTCTTCACTTTTCCTTTCAACAGACCCGCATCGTAGCAACGAGCACTTACCATTGGCTGCCCGAAGCTGACGTCATCGTGGTGATGTCAGAGGGGGAGGTGGTGGAGGTGGGCAGCTATCGTCAGCTGATGTGTCATGGTCATCATCTGCCGACGCTGGTGACCTCAAGACCACAACGGCAGAGAACTTTGACGGGGTCATCGGTGATGTCTGGCTACCTGGGTGATAGTGACGTCGTTGAAGAGGAACTCGACATTACAGTCTCTCATGATTTCACCTTGCTGGACAGAAGCGCCGAAGAACTAAACCAAAAGCACAGAGTGGAAAAGACTGAAGTTCTGACCGCGCTTACACAGCTCGACAGAAAGTCTGAACATCCCAAACAGGAGCTTAGACCAAAGAGGAAACATGCTGTTCCAAGCTTATGGACCGAGCACGGTAAAAGTTCAGACGATGATTCCACTCAGGAGAAGAAACCAGAACCCACAGATGCCATACTAGAGACAGATCGTACCAGCGATCAATCCAAGCTGTTGTTTGGCTCAAGCCGTATCCTTGACATCGAAGAGAGCCAACAACACAAACTGAAATGTCAAAAGGTAACAGAGTCCTTTCGTCGAGGAATCAGTTCTCTGAGAGTTGTCCAGCAGACCTTGGACTGACAAGCTGGAAAACGACTGATGCGAAAACTACTGTTCCCAGAGTAGCTAGTGCCACGGCAGTAGATTTCAGAAGGTGTGACATCAGAAGTGCTGAATCTAAAACAACACGAGTCACGACTGTCCATGTAAAAAATAATGACGTGAAAGAAGTTGACCCCACTTACGCAAGACCTGGTGAGACTAACTCCACTGAAAGCATCAGGACTTCTGATTTCAAAACTTTAGACAGCAAAACCATGGACCACAAGCTTAGCGAAAGCAGCACTGCAAATCACAAAACTGATGCCTTCAACGCCGTCAGTATCACAAATCAAGAAACCCGATCTTCAGCACCAGTTCGAATATACATCCAAAACACAGAAGAGGACAGCGAATCCGACGACTCCACGTTGAAGGCCACTCTGACGGAGAAGACCCCGAGAGATGAGCACCTGTTGCAGACGCTGGTGGAACATTCCGAAGACAACTTCCTATCAGGTAGCGCGAGGATGGGGTCACACGATCTTATGTCAATGACCCGTCAGTCCGGCGCGTGGCATCAGAGAGAGATGCTGACCAGCATGTCGTGTGAGCTTTTCCCGAAGAACAGGCAGCAACACACACTTGTGGACGAAGAACATGTACCTGTGGGAAAGGTGAGGTCACTTCGTTGTACTCTATAGAGTTGTTGTCAAGGAGAGTAACTGATTGTGTATGTGTGTTGGGGGTGGGTGAGGTGGGTTGTGCGTGCGCGCGCGCGCGCGTGTGTGTATGTATTATGTGCGTATGTATGTATGTATGTATATGTATGCATGCATGCATGTCTGTCTGTCTGTCTGTCTGTATGGATGTATGCTTGTTAATGCGTGTATGTAAGTATGCATGCATGTATGTTATGTATATATGTATGTATGTATGTATGTATGTGCGCATGCATGTATGCACTACATATGCATTTATGTATACATGTTTACATTTATTCAGCACTGTCCATGCTGAAACCTGTATGGAAGTATAAGAACATCTCCACAAAGCATAAGATCAAATTCTTACGGATACTAACATATTCCATCTTCCTGTATGCATGCCAGACATGGGCTCTCACAGCAGATTTGGGAAGACGAAACCAAGCCATGGACATGAGATGTTATTGCAAGATATGAAACATAAAATACATTGACCATAAAACCAAAGAAAAACAGCATATTGGACCATAAGAAGAACTGCTGACATCAGTTAGGAACAGCTCTCATAGCCTTGCCAGATTCTTCCTCCAGGGAATTGTCGAGAGAGGGAGATGGAAGGGAAGCCCGAAAACGAGAGAAACGCTGAAGAATGGACAGAAAAACCTTTTGTGTAAAGACCCAGGCTTTGGCACAGAACCGACAGAGCTAGAGGGTCTGGTGGAACAGTTCTTCACGAGTTAACGGAGGAGAAGAAGAATATGATATATATCATTTGGAATTCACTGCCAGCTGACCTGTGGGGATCTTTCCAGCCTTTCTCACTTCAAGTCACAGATGAAGACTGACCTGTTCTTTCGTGCCTTCCGTTGTTGATATCATGGTAGCCCATCCACCTGTATGTGCTTTCACT
The DNA here is from genome assembly GCA_030674185.1 of Monoplex corrugatus. Taxonomy (NCBI): domain Eukaryota; kingdom Metazoa; phylum Mollusca; class Gastropoda; order Littorinimorpha; family Ranellidae; genus Monoplex; species Monoplex corrugatus. Next base: position 69,901,055 of record CM060311.1, on the reverse strand, counting down.
CGTCTATTATCGATCATGTAGCATCTGTAATCAATCAGTCATTTTATATAAAATACATAATACATATATACATACATATATATATATATGTTATTCATATATATGTATACATATATGCGTATTTATACATGTATATGTATATATATGTATATGTATGTTCGTTCTTTGATTTAACGTCTGTTCACTATGAGTGATATTAGACGGATGTATATGTATATATGTATATATATGTGTGTGTGTATACGTAATTTGTGCATGTGTATATGTGTTTGGTGTGTATGTGTGTATATGTAGATGATATATTAGTGCTTCTCTATGTATTACACTCCGTATCTTATGAAATATGTAATATGCAGTGATTCCAAATCAGTTTGAATGACAAAACTATACAAGAATGATTTATTATCATCATTGTTATTATCGTTATTATCAGTACTCTTATTATCATTATTATCATTTTCATTATCATCATTATTAGTGTTTTTCTTTCATTCATCTATTTGAATACTTTTTAAAGGGAAATCGTACTTCAACTTTCGTTTCAGGTGAAATGGCATGTTTACGTTTCCATTGCAAAAGCCATGGGCATGTTCTTTTTTGTCGTAATGACAAGCAGTTACCTAATGTATCACGTGACTTCAGTGGGAGCCAACTATTGGCTGAGTTACTGGACGGACGTGACAGAACTTCCGCCTACTTCCGCAGACGAGAAGCACAATAATGGCTTCTATCTTGCTGTTTTTGGAACCTTTGGCATTGCACAATGTAAGATTTCCTTCTTGTGGTACTTCGTTCTTGTGTTTTATGGACTTTATGACTTACATCAGTATTATACTGTGTCGTGTTGTGTTAGGAAGTGCAGTGTCTATCTAAGTGTATGTGGTGGACTACTTTTGAGTGGGGAAATTTTGCTGTCTTTGGGTAGCACTCATTTCAGAATAAGCAATGACCAGTCATTTTGCTGTCAGTAATAAGTGTAGGTTACCTGTTGTACGGAATGACACTAGAGGAAATGATATTTGTTAAATCAAATTGATAAAATAGCGGTTTCCATAGGAATGCTAGAATCTTGATTTAGATAGAACTGTTGATGGGCATAGGCAAGTTAAGAAGAAACACCCTGAGACTACTGGTAGGACCCAGATCACCAATGCCTCACCACTATCAGGACAGTCACCTCCCAAGCTCTCGACGCCATTTCATCGACCAAAAGGGGGGTTATCCATGCGTTGCATGACCCATTTGGACCGAGTCATGATTTACCTTGTTTACAGACCGAATGGTGGGCGATGACAGTTCCCGGGACATCGCCACACAAACCGCACCAACCAGATCCAGCCCATCCACCGTACATTTGAACACAACAAGGTCTGCTTTCAATGATGGGTGAATGTAAGGACATGAGTGACAAACTATAGGACTCAAAAGTACTCTAAGTAGAACAAAGACCACAATATATAGAACCAATAATGTTGTACGGATGTGAGGCGTGGACAGTCAACAAGCAAAACCAGAACAAGATTGAGGCAACCGAGATGTGGTTTCTAAGAAGAATGTTGAGAGTTCCATGGACAGCAAAGAAAACAAACGAGACAGTCTTGATGGAGGCAGACACAAGTAGATCATTCATAAGGAAG
>CM060311.1:69884418-69894418 GCA_030674185.1 Monoplex corrugatus | reverse complement strand
TGATAGTGGTTTTTACCTTAACATGCATTGATAGTGGTTTTTACCTTAACATGCATTGATAGTGGTTTTTACCTAAACATACATTGATAGTGGTTTTTACCTAAACATACATTGATAACGGTTTTTACCTAAACATACATTGATAGTGGTTTTTACCTAAACATACATTGATAGTGGTTTTTACCTTAACATACATTGATAGTGGTTTTTACCTAACATACATTGATAGTGGTTTTTACCTTAACATACATTGATAGTGGTTTTTTCCTTAACATACATTGATAGTGGTTTTTCCTTAACATACATTGATAGTGGTTTTTAACCTTAACATACATTGATAGTGGTTTTTACCTTAACATACATTGATAACGGTTTTTACCTTAACATACATTGATACGGTTTTTACCTTAAACATACATTGATAGCGGTTTTTACCTTAACATTCATTGATAGCGGTTTTTTACCTTAAATGCATTGATAACGGTTTTTACCTTAAATGCATTGATAACGGTTTTTTACCTAAACATACATTGATAGTGGTTTTTACCTTAAATGCATTGATAACGGTTTTTACCTAAACATTCATTGATAGTGGTTTTTACCTTAACATTCATTGATAGTGGTTTTTACTGTGCCTCCCACAGATGGCTGGGGGTGCGAGTGGCAGCCTTGGGCCTGATGATCGTTGGGGTGGCTACAATACTGGGCGTGTCCTTACGAGGTAGTCTGACAGGAGGCCTGGTTGGATTGACCATTACCTACGCACTGGACGTAAGTCGTCACTTTAACATCGTCATTCCCCCACCCTGTTCACCGCCTTCCTGCAGGAAGCAGGGAACTGGTGGACAGGGTGAATGACTAAAACTGGCATGCATGGGGTTTCTGGTATAACATCTTCTGAAAACTATCATTATGGTGGGTATGATCTGAATGGACAATGAATAAACTGTAATGCATTCCTGCTTTGATTCATTAACGCCGACGAGGCACCCACTTCATTATTGATATATTTACTTGCACCTGTTTTGAAGAATTTTGTAAACATTTTGAAAGAAAAGATCAACAAGATAATCAAGACGTTCGAATAATCTCCCTGTTTGTTCAAAATTACTTAGAAAATCCAAATACTGCACTTCTGAAGATCACTGTGACCTTGAAGAACGTTAAGATACGACAAAAACGTTGACGTGAAGCGAGGACAATGGTAAACTGTAACATCAGTGAAAATAGTATGTAAATAAAATCAGAAGTTTTCGAGAAAGTGCCATTTATACACCTTCCTCAAGGAGTGCTGATTTTAGGCACTTTTTTTTTTACTTACACCTTTGCATTCAAACTTATGCTTTTGCGATCCTCCAGATCCAGATTTAATGATAATGATAGTTATGATATTTACAAGGCGCCAAGTCTTGATGTACAAATCAAATCAAAGCGCACATTCTCGTCATTCACCAAAACAATCACTTAAAATGACAAAAACTCAAGGTCACAAAGAACACGCACACCTGGAGGGGAGGACAGGAGGGAAGTAGGACGAAAGGATTGGCACGTAGAGGGGGAAATCACTCATCATCATCATCATCATCATCATCATCATCATCATCATCATCATCATCATCATCAGGTGCCTTGCTGCATGGCGTTGGCGATCATGGACTTCCATCTGTCTCTATCTCTTGTTGCATCAAGCATCTCTTCCACCCTCCTCGTCTTCAGCCACTTTGCAAGTCCATCCAGTATCTTCTCCCTGGGTCTACCGGTGCTTTTCTTCCCTCCAGCTTTCTCGTTGTGACCAGGTGTTTCAATTCCCCTTTCCTCATAAAAAATGGCCTATGAATGTTGCTTGTCTTTTCCTAATCTTCCTTATTAATGATCTGCTTGTGTCTGCCTCCATCAAGACTGTCTCGTTTGTTTTCTTTGCTGTCCATGGAACTCTCAACATCCTTCTTAGAAACCACATCTCGGCTGCCTCAGTCTTGTTCTGGCTTTGTTTGTTGACTGTCCACGCCTCGCAACCGTACAACAGTATTGGTTCGACATAACATTCAAGAACTCTCTTCCTGATGTTAGTTGATAGGCATTTGTTGGTAAGAATGCTTTCCATCTTCTTGAATGTTGTTTTGGCTTGGCCAGTTTGCTGGCTATTTCTGATGTGCATCTGAAATCACTGCTAGTCAAAAAGGTATGTCTTCAGGTTGGACTTGAAGGAAGATAAAGTATGTTCCCGTCAAAGAGGTAAGGGAAGCTGGTTCCAGTTGTATGGAACACACACACATACACACACACACACGCACACACACACACACACACACACACACACACACACACACGCACACACACACACACACACACGTACGCACGCACGCACGCACGCATGCATAATTGAGCAGCGCTGGTTGTAAAATATCTGTATCAAAGAATTTGTAAACAAGTAGTGTGAAGAGAAGGAACGGAGAGGTCGCGCAAAGGTGTACATTGGAAGGTAGTCACAAAGGTAAGTAGATGCAATACTATTGATACACTTGTAGCATAATGTATTGATTTTGTATGGAATTCTTCGAGAAAGAGGCAAACGATGGAGAGAATGAAGCAAGGGAGTGACATGACCACACCTCTTTTTACGATGGTCAAGACGGGCCACAGAATTCTCAATAAGCTGGGTGCATTCGACAGCAGGAGCACGCGAGCTAGAGAGCAGTAATTCACACTTATCACAAGGATACAAGACAAGAGAAGTCGCTAGTTTATAAGCTGTTAAAGTTGAAAGATAATATCAAACAGAACCGAAGCATCGTAGTCAACAGTATCAAAACTGACAGGTAGAGGTTTATCCATCAAGAAAAGGCTGAGGAGATCTTGCGAACAAGTTTTCGATAACAAACACGCAAACAAACACACAGACCAGAACTCAATCTGGTCAGTATGAAACAATATCCCGCTTTGTTTGAGAAAAGAAAGAATAGGAAGAACATTCTGGCACAGTCTTGGGTTGCTTTGCGACATAGCGATTTATATCAGGTAAAACAAGCGAAGTTGTGACCAAGTTATTGGTTGTGAGTCGCCGTGGTGTAGTGGTTAACGCAACGGACTACGGACTGGAAGGTTGTGGGTTCGAATCCCCCATCAGTACCTTCAAAAATCATTGTGGGATTTTCCGGCTCTAACCGGCTCCTACCCAGAGTTGGGCGTGCTATGGGCTCATCGGGAAGACTGGAACCACACAGTGGAGTCTCATCCACTTCGCCGATGCGTCATTGAGCGTGTTGCTCAATTCTTCTGACCAAACCGCAGGTGTCTGTATCTCTCAAGCCTGGTTGACGCCAGGATAAATTATGATAGTAAGCGTAGAGTACAACCCTGTCACGCAGTCTCATCCTAGATGGAACTCCATAGCATCATGATCATCGCATAATAAAAACTGTTCCAGCTTCTGTGGCCATTAAAGTGGTGTAGAAAATGGGACGGGAAAAAAAAAAAAGTGACACAAGTATCTCCGAGTGCATGATCCTAAAAAAAAAAAAAAAGGTGAGCACAAAGGTAATCTCCTGAGTGCAATGATCCTTAAAAAAAAAAAAAAAAAAGTGAGCACAAAGGTAATCTCCCTGAGTGCAATGATCCTTAAAAAAAAAAAAAAAAAAGTGAGCACAAAGGTAATCTCCCTGAGTGCAATGATCCTTAAAAAAAAATAAAAAAAAAGTGAGCACAAAGGTAATCTCCCTGAGTGCAATGATCCTTAAAAAAAATAAAAAAAAGGTGAGCACAAAGGTAATCTCCCTGAGTGCAATGATCCTTAAAAAAAAAAAAAAAAAAAGGTGAGCACAAAGGTAATCTCCCTGAGTGCAATGATCCTTAAAAAAAAAAAAAAAAAAAAGGTCAGCACAAAGGTAATCTCCCTGAGTGCAATGATCCTTTAAAAAAAAAAAAAAAAAAAGGTGAGCACAAAGGTAATCTCCCTGAGTGCAATGATCCTTAAAAAAAAATTTAAAAAAAGGTCAGCACAAAGGTAATCTCCCTGAGTGCAATGATCCTTAAAAAAAAAAAAAAAAAAAAGGTCAGCACAAAGGTAATCTCCCTGAGTGCAATGATCCTTAAAAAAAAATTTAAAAAAAGGTGAGCACAAAGGTAACCTCCCTGAGTGCAATGATCCTTAAAAAAAAATTTAAAAAAAGGTGAGCACAAAGGTAATCTCCCTGAGTGCAATGATCCTTAAAAAAAATTTTTAAAAAAGGTGAGCACAAAGGTAACCTCCCTGAGTGCAATGATCCTTAAAAAAAAAAAAAGAAAAAAAGGTGAGCACAAAGGTAACCTCCCTGAGTGCAATGATCCTTAAAAAAAAAAAAAAAAAAAAGGTGAGCACAAAGGTAACCTCCCTGAGTGCAATGATCCTTAAAAAAATTTTAAAAAAAAGGTGAGCACAAAGGTAATCTCCCTGAGTGCAATGATCCTTAAAAAAAAGTTATTGGTTGTGAAACTGACACCTACACTGACCCCCAAGAGAACGAGCTAAACACTTTGGATTCGAGATGCACAAGGAAGCTGTTGGGCATTGCATAGATCAAACGTACAGAATTACCATCTGTGAAATACGTTGTATGAGAGAGGAACCGTTATCAAATCGAGACACAACATGATCAGAAACACCAAGATGAGAGAAAAGATGGGAGCAACACCAGTCCACAATCATGTTCATCAGCAGCAAATTGTGTGGTTTGACCATTTGACCACAATGTAATCCCACCATCTGGCTCAACAAGCAAATAACACAAAGCTATATCTGGACCTGAAGCGACAAGCAGACCAAAAAAAGCCAATAGCACCTTCGTGAAAGAGGTCTTGACCCTGGGTGATTTACATGACAACCGAGGGTATTAACATATAGTGCATAATGGAGACGTTAGCCAAACAGAATTAACCCTTTGAATTCGGTACCCTATCACCAGCTGCAAAAACTTAACACTTTGACTCCCTCATTCTATCCACCAGCTTCCTGCAGGAAACTGGTGGGTAGGGCGAGTAAAATCAAAGGATGAAGTTTTTGCTTTACTAGCGAGGCTGGCAATGCAGGATGCTGATGGACAGGGTGCGGAAGTCACAGGGTTAACATGGCAAGACCCTGTTTTTGTTGTTGCTTTGTTATCATTGACCACCATGCAGGATGCTTGTAAATAGGGGGAGAGAATCAAAGGGATAAGCGATCATATCTTTTCTTTCTCTCTCACAGATCACAGAGAACTTGAACTGGCTAGTGCGCATGATCGGCGACCTGGAAACGAACGCAGTGTCCGTGGAACGGATTCTAGAATACAGTGGTCTGACTCCTGAGGTAAGAATTAACTGTTGAAATCAGCAGAGTAGGTCACAGGAACCAGAAAAAACACGAGAAAGGAATCACAACGTGTATTTCATACAACCAAACAAGAAAGGCACAAATTTTCGAGCAACTGGCTTTTGTTAAGCGTGAATGTAAGATCACAAATGAACAAACACCAAATACAAAAAGGAGCAGAAAAAGACTGAAACTTTCCTGCTGCTTCGTCCAGTGGGAGAAGAGGACTAAATATGAATCAGAATTTGGACCCGTGTGCCTTCTGGCCCGCGCACGCTAGAGATCCTACAGCAGTTTAAATTCATGAAGAACGAGGCATTCGGCCAGTTGTCCTGATATAAAACACTGAAGTGAGGTTATTTCCCAATACCCTCCCCTGAATGATAATAAGTTTTCTTGACTTTCTGAAGTATTGGTAACTAAAATGGGTGGCGCTGAACTTCGGCGACGTGCTCTCAAAGGGGACAACAGCCCGAGTTTCTATCAACTTGGTGAACTGATACAAAGTTCCTTGGCAGTATGACTGAACAGAATCAACCTCCCATTGTTTGGGAGAAGACCTGAGCAACGCAAGGGTGATGAAATATCTGTGAAGCAATGCTAAAACCGAGACACTCTCCCCTCCCCCACTGTGACAAAAGAAATGAATATGAATATGAATAATGAAACTTGTGTGTTTGTTACTCATTCCAGTTCAATTCAACTACCACTCATTGTCAGATTAAATAATGTTGTATCGATTCGAAGATGAACGTGGTGATTTGTGATAAAATGAAAGAACAAAACTCAAATGTATTTATCTACAAAAAAAACAACAACGTAATTACCTACAGATTTCCCTGCATGTATAGATGAAAACTGAAAGAACAAAACCAAGATGAGTTTATCTACAAAAAACAAACAAACAAAAACATAATTCTCTACATACTTCCCTGCATGTATATAGATGATAACTGAAAGAACAAAGCCGAAATGTGTTTATTTACATAATAAAAAAAATTAAAAAAAGAAAACGTGATAAGGCCTACCTACACACTCTTCCCCACAAATGCACACATTTAGAATAATAGATGTTGGCTTCCTTGGCTCTCTCTTTGTCTTGTCTGTTACTTTTTATCTGCTTGTCTGTCTGTTTCTCTTAGCGTCTTGTGTAACTGTGTCTTCTTGTCTTGGTCTCTTAAATCTGTACGCCTCTGTCTTAGTTTATGCCAAAACGTTCAAGAAAACACACACACAACAACACACACACACACACACACACACACACACACACACACACACACACACCCACTCACACACACCACACACACACACGCACACACACACACACACATGCAAACACACACAACACACACACAGACACAGACACAAGACACACATCACACACACACGCAAAACACACACAGACACACACACAGACACAGACACACACACACAGACACACATACCACCACAACACAACACACACACAGACACACACACAGACACACACACACAGACCACACACACACACACACAACACACAACACACATACCAAAACACACACAGACACACACACAAACACACATCACACAGACCAAACAACACATACACACACACACAATACACACAACACACTAACACATACACACACACTCGCGCGCACATGCATACACGCACGCACGCTCGCGTACGTAAGCACACCATGTATTCCAATATACACCACACACACAGCACGCTCACAGATAGGGACTGACTTTTTCGTGACTAGCATGTGTGTGTGTGTGTGTGTGTGTGTGTGTGTGTGTGTGTGTGTGTGTGTGTGTGTGTGTGTGTGTGTGTGTGTGTGTGTGTGTGTGTGTGTGTGTGTGTGTGTGTGGTGTGTGTGTGTGTGTGTGTGTGGTGTGTGAGTGTGTGTGTGTATGTATGTGCGTGAATGTACGTAGATATGTACATACGTATATATATGTATGCATGGCTGTAGGTTACGTGTGTGTTTGTCAACAACGTTCATTGTACACACATTTAACCATTCTTTTTTTTACACATGCAATAATTGCACGCGCAGCAAGAGGAGAAGTTTCCCACAGTGGTGCCAGGCAGTCAATGGCCCATGAATGGCCGTATTCAGTTCGTCAACCTATGGGCCCAACACTCCACTGACACGGCACCAGTTCTGAAGAACATTGACTGCACTATACAGCCCTCTGAAAAGGTATACTGTGACTCGTTTTTTCGGTGTTTCAGTTTCTCTTCTCTTTGTTTCTCTGTCTGTCTGTCTGTCTGTCTCTGTCTGTCTGTCTGTCTGTCTCTGTCTCTGTCTCTTTCTCTCTTTTTTTCTGTCTCTGTCTCTGTCTGTCTCTCTCTTTCTGTCTGTCTGTCTCTTCCTCTCTCTCGTTCTCGGTCTTTCTGTCTCTGTCTGTCTGTCGGTCTCTCTGTCACTCTTTCTCTCTCTCTCTTTCTCTGTTTCTCTCTGTCTGTCTTTGTTTCTGTCTCTTTCTCTCTTTTTTCTGTCTCTGTCTCTGTCTGTCTGTCTCTTTCTGTCTGTCTGTCTCTTCCTCTCTCTCTTTCTCGGTCTTTCTGTCTCTGTCTGTCTGTCTCTCTTCCCCCCCCCCCCTCTCTCTCTCTCTTATTCCTACTACTCCGAATATTGTTACTACTGCAAACTACTACCACCACTACTGCTACTACTACTACTACTACTGCTGCTACTGCTACTACTACTGCTGCTACTGCTACTACTACTGCTACTACTACTTACTACTCACTACTACTAGTTGAACAGTTGAAGTATGTCTATTGCATCCCTGACCGATATAGTTATACTCTATACCATTCATGCCCACGACAGGTGGGAGTGGTTGGCCGCACAGGGGCGGGAAAAACGTCACTATGGGGTGTGCTTCTGGGACTGCTGACGTCATCGGAGGGGGCAGTGCTGATTGATGACGTGGACACGCGCTCTGTTTCTCTGTACGAACTGCGCAAGCGCATTGCTGTCATGCCACAGGTTTAGATTTAAAAAAAAATTCTTTAAATAAGTGATCAATTTAAATAAAAAAGAAATTGTTTGTGTATCATTCATTTATTTGTTTCTTTTTTTTTTCTGTCTCATTAGTGATCACCGAATCTCGAACAATTTTCACAATGTTCTGTTGATGCCACAACAAGGGAAATGATAGTCATGATACCTATCAATTAGAAGAGAGTTCTTGAATGTCATATAAAACCGATACTGTATACGGTTGTGAGGCGTGGACAGTCAACAAGCAAAGCCAGAACAAGACTGAGGCAGCCGAGATGTGGTTTCTAAAGAGAATGTTGAGAATTCCATGGACGGCAAAGAAAACAAACGAGACAGTCTTGATGGAGGCAGACACAAGAAGATCATTCATAAGGAAGATTAGAAAAGACAGGCAACATTAATGGGCCATTTTATGAGGAAAGGGGAATTAGAGCACCTGGTCACAACAGGAAAGCTGGAGAGAAAGAGGGCACCAGGTAGACCCAGGCAAAAATATTGGACTGACTTGCAGAGTGGCTGATGACAGAGTGGTGGAAGATGTGTTTGCGGCAACAAGGGATGGATGCATATGGAGGGCCATGATCACCAACGTCATGTGGCAGGGCACTTGATGATGATGATGAATGCCACAGAGTTCCACATGGGTTTATGTGTAGGCTTAAGGCTTGTGCCATGATCGCCATACACAGGACACCTGTGACGTTAGTGCAAATGGAATTCGTTCCGAGCGTAGAGACGTCGTCTCGAGAAACTGAAACTGAAATGAAACTGAAACTACAGGGTTCTATTTTAGATTGAGACTGCGTGACAAGACTATGCTCCACGCTTCCTTTCAAAATGCATCCTGGTGTCTGCAAAGCCCGAGAGATACAGACACCTGCGGTGTTAGGTAATTTAAGCAACGTTCTCCGGGACGTATCCGTGAAGTGGATGAGATCTGTCACGTGTAGTCCCAAGTCTTTCCAGTGAGCCCATAACACACTCAACTCTGGATAGAAACCGGTTGGGGCCGAAAATTCCCACACAATGATTGACAGATTTGATGGGATTCGAACCAGACAACTTTCCAGTCTTTAGTCAATTTCGCTAACTACTGAACCACGGTGACTGATGTGCAAGTTAACGAGAAACACCACGAGGGTGCTGGATGGGACCCGGAGCACCAATGCCTCACCACTCTGTGGACAATCACCTCCCAAGCTCCCAACACCACTCGATCGTCATTTCATCAGGCAAAGGGGAGGGGGGGGAGGGGAGGGGGAGGGGCTGATCTGTATTATTCATTGATTTGTTCATGTTTGGCGTCGAAGTCGTCGATATTATTGATATCAGTTGTATTAACCCTTTGACTCCCGCACCCTATCCACCAACTCCAAATATTTAACCCTTTGACTCCCTCACCCTCTCCACTAGTTTCCTGCAGCAGGGGAAGCTGGTGGATAGGGTGAGGGAGTCAAAAGGTTAAGTTTTTGCTTTGCTAGCATGATTGACAATGAAGGATGATGGCGGACAAGGTGCGGGAGTCTAAGGGTTAATATCGCTGTCATATTCAACGTTGTCATCGTCAAGTAATCAAGCCAGCTTTAATACATACATGTATGTATGTTTCAGTGTGTCAGTGTTTAAAAGTCTTGTCTACGTGTGTATGTATACAATAATACGTAACTGA
>CM060311.1:69869418-69879418 GCA_030674185.1 Monoplex corrugatus | reverse complement strand
TTTGTTGGTAAGAATGCTTGTCATCTTCTTGAATGCTGTTTTGGCTTGACCGATTCTGCCAGCTATTTCCGATGTGCATCTGCTGTCTGATGAAATGACCGTTCCCAGGTATTTTAACTTATTAACCTGTGTCAAGGTTGTGCCATTTTGTTATTTTGCATGAGGGGATTACATGTTTTTTACTGATCACCATGACTTCAGTCTGGAAAATGAATGCCAGTTTAAAGACTGATTAAAATTTACACGAGTTTCATGAATACAACAAAGTTCAAAGAGACTGGACCTGTAAAAGAGAGAAAACGAGGACACAGAAAAAAAAAAAAAAAGAACACCTATATGTTCAGATCATTTTCTATCCAAAATTTCCGACAAGGACTGAAATTGTTCTGACTACATTTTCCGACAAGAATTGAAGATTTTCTGTCCAAATTTTCTGACAAGGACTGAAGATTTCTGTCCACATTTTCTGACAAGGTTGAGGATTTTTTTGTCCACATTTCCCGACAAGGACTGAAGATTTTCGGTCCAAATTTATCAACAAGGACTGAAGATTTTCTGTCCAAAATTTTCTGACAGGGACTGAAGATTTTCTGTCCAAAATGTCCGACAAAAACTGAAAAATTTCGGTCCGTCCGCCAATGAGTGAAGATTTTCTGTCAAAAATTCCTGACAACCGTTTATCCCTTTGGATTATATAATGCTTGTGTCATAAACTACCGGTGCATAAATCATTTGTATCTTACAGTGCTTGTATCATAACTTACATGTGTCATAATTTTGCTTGTCATAAACTGTTTCTTTCATAAATTACTTGTGTCATATTTTGCTTTTTTGTAATGATAGCGTCATAAATTGTTTTGTTGTAAATTTTTGGTAAATCAGTCGTGTTATTAATTGTTTATTTTCATAAACTTCAAGGGTTTTTTTTTTTGTAAGCAAATTGTGTCATAAATTCTGTTGGCGTAAATTACTTCTTTTTTTTTTTCTTTCGTAATCTGATCGTGTCATGTAGTGTTTTATGTCATTAACTACAACTCTCCGACTTTATTTCAAGAAACTTGTCTGTGGCACAAATTATTCATGTCATACGTTTCGATGTTCACACTATGAAGGCAGTATGTTGCTACACAGTCTGCATACTCCGTCTTCAGTGGGGTGCCTGTTGGGTGTTTTCATATCTCCATGAGCCCCCAGACGCTGACATGACTCACAGTATCTTTAAGGTGTATATTTGATGTTCTGCGCTCGAAGGTGATTTAAGGCACTAGAGATCTCTCATCAGGTGCCCTGCCGCATGGCGTTGGCGACCATGGACTTCCAGCCATCTCTATCTCTCGTTGCCCCTAGCATCTCCCCACCCTCCTCATCCCCAACCACTCTGCAAGTCCGTCCAGCAATTTCTGTCTCTCTCCCTCTCCCACTCCCTGTCTGTAAACACATACACACACACACACACACACACACACACACACACACACACACACACACACACACACACACACACACACACACACAGGCAACATTCATAGGCCATTTTATGAGGAAGGGGGATTTGGAGCACCTGGTCACAACGGGAAAGCTGGAGGGAAAGAGAGCACCAGGTAGACCCAGGGAAAAATTGCTGGACGGACTTGCAGAGTGGCTGGGGATGAGGAGGGTGGAGGAGATGCTAGGAGCAACGAGAGATAGAGATGGAAGTCCATGGTCGCCAACGCCATGCGGCAGGGCACCTGATGATGATGATGAGAGATCTCTGCACGCATGGTGACCTTGGAGATCCGAAAATTTACAAACCTTTACCCACCAGGGATGTACCCCGGAAGAACCGAACCTTAATCTTCCGATCAGAATTTCGATGTTGTACCCACTTGACTAATGCGCCTGCTTAGTTCCAGGCAGTCCGTGGAGTACACACACACACACACACACACACACGCACGCGCGCGCGCACACACGCACACACACACACACACACACACACACACACACACACACACACACACACACACACTCTCTCTCTCTCTGTGTCTATCTCTCTTTCCCTCCCCCCTGTCTCTCTCCCTCTCCCACTCCCTGTCTGCACACACACACACACACACACACACACACACACACACACACACACACACACACACACACACACACACACACATACACATATATATATATATATATTATATATATATGACATATATATATGTAGACATATATGTATATTATATATATTATATATATATATATATATATTATGTATGTTATGTATGTATGTATGTATGTATGTATGTATGTATGTATGTAGATATGTATGTGTGTATGTATGTATATTCTACTGTGATGTATATATTTTTCGGAAAGGGTTTACGATATGCTTCTTCCATTTGTCTTATCATTTTCAATAAAACAATGAAACAGCTTGTCTATATAATCTTGCACCTTTTATTGTCTGTTTGTATTTGTAAAATGGACAATAAAAACAAGTCATGCATTTTCACCACTGTGATGGTACGTCTGGTTTTTATTTCATGATTAAGGAATGCTTTTTTTTTAAATCATTAATTTTGCTTATAGTACTTTTTCCCTTTGGAATAAAATGGCGTTATGGTCAAAAGACGTTGGAATGGTGTCACTCAATCTCTCTGAGGATCAGACTCTTTGGAGCGCTCCTGCTGTTTCATACGTCGCACGATGGGGGGGGGGGGGGGGGGGGGGGCAACTCATCATCATGATGTGCCCTGCTACTGTAAGGGAGAAGAGTGGCAGAATGGTTCATACGTTCGCCTGCCAATAACTAAACTCGAGGGTCCAGGGTTCGCTCCCCGTGGAGGCCTCGACTTTTCTCCTCAGTTTGACCGGAACATCAAACTGAACTTCCTGTCCTTCGGAAGGGGACGAAAAACGAGTTGGACCCGAGTGCCTCCTGGCTGCGCACGCTAAAGATCCCTCCGCAGTTGAAAATCGTGAAGAGCAGGCATTGGCCGGCTGCCTTGGAGAGGTAGGTTGATTTCCCAGGTCCCTTCACTGATGACCAATTAGCCTTCTTGCCTTTCTGAAATCTTGGTTTAAAAAAAAGTGAATTTGAATATGAATTTGAAGCTAGGGAGAGGGGATGGGCGCCGGCTTCGTGGTGCTGGCCCGGGAAAAGTTTAGGTCTCTGCCACCTCACTCCCCTACGACCCCAGGGTTATGGAACTATCTAGGTAGGACCTCAGGACCTGGCCAGCTCAAAATGTGCCCTGCCGCATGGCGATCAAGGCTCCATATGCATCTATGGCTCGTCCCTGCAAGCATATCTTCCACCCTCTCTATCCTCAGCCACCTTGTAAGTCCGTCCAATATTTTCTCCCTGGGTCTACCTGGTGTTCTATTTCCCTCCAACTTTCCTGTTGTGACCAGATGCTCTACATGTACATGTAATTCCCCCTCTCCTCATAAAATGGCCTGTAAATATTGCTTGTCTTTCCTTAATCTTCTTTATCAATGATCTTCTTGTGTCTGCCTCCATCAAGACTGTCTCGTTTGTTTTCTTTCTTTGCTGTCCATGGAACTCTCAACATTCTTCTTAGAAACCACATCTCGGCTGCCTCGATCTTGTTCTGGCTTTGCTTGTTGACTGCCCACGCCTCACAACCGTATAACATTATCGGTTCTATATAACATTCAAGACTTCTCTTTCTGATGTTAATGATAGGCATTTGTTGGTAAGAATGCTTTTAAATCTTCTTGTGGGAGCAACTAAGCAGGCCTAATCAACAGCCCAGAATATAATTTTTTTGATCTGTTGATATTCAGTTCGGTATCAGAATGAGTAATCCTCCGATTCTGATGGTTGTTTTAGTACTATTTTAAAAATAAAAGATATTTTATCTATTTATTTTTTTATGTTCTGTTCATGTTTTCTTTTCCAGTCAGAAGAAAGGGAGGTTGTTGATATGGCTTTACCCTTGTATTATTAGGTTCAAACACCATTCAACCGCAGCAATAAGCTTGCTGATCAGTAAAAGAGTTTTAAACATGGCTCTCGTGACATACTCCAGTGCTTGACGGTTTGTTGAAAGTCAGCCCGTGCTGGGCACCAGGACAGTAATGACGGGTAAAGGGAGACAATGATTGCCTGTAATCACATCCTGCCACCCTGCCTTATTAACCTTCCCTGCTTTAATTAACACTGTGACTGTTGACATGTATATGCGCGCGCGCGCGCGCGCGCGCGCGTGTGTGTGTGTATATGTGTGTGTGTGTATACATGTGTGTGTGTGTGTGTGTGTGTATGTGTGTGTGTGTATACATGTGTGTGTGTGTGTGTGTGTTGTGTATGTGTGTGTGTGTATACATGTGTGTGTGTGTATGTGTACACGTCCCTAAAGAAGGCCGGTGCAACTGGATGAGAAGAAGAAGAACAAAACTAAAAAAAGAAAACAAAAAGGGAGGGGGGGGGGGAGGGGCAAACAATTCTTTTTTCTGTGAAAAAAAAAATCACAGAAAATCCAGCTGTAGCAATTCTCAAGGTCACTGTGACCTTGAAGTAGCACCGGATGAACCAAAACTTCACCTGAAGAGGGGATAATGGTAGATTGTCACGACAGTGAAATCAATGTCAATATTGTCGGGAAGATTTTGAGAAAGGGCTGTTCACACCTCTCCCACAAAAGGTGTTTAATTTTAGCTTCCCGCCTTCCCACCCCCCCCCTTTTTTTTTTTTTTTTTTTTTTATTCCTGCAACAATGACCATGCACCATGCATTGGCAACTCCTCGACAATTATGTTGTGGCTTGGCAAATCGAGAGATAAAATCTTATGAAAAAAATGTGAAGTCAAGTTTGAAGTTCGGTTTTGTCAAAAAAAAGGCTCTGTCACCCTCTTTGTTCAAGTAAGCGTATTTTCTGACAGTTTTCTGCATCATTTCCTGATCTCATCTAAAAAAATTTTCTTAAACTTGTTTTCATTTTTTATTTTCACAACGAACGATGTCATTTACGATATACATTGAACACATTTCAATCCAATGAAAATAAAATTGCAAAAGAAGAAACAAAGACCCAGAAAACGAAACAGACGAAGGGGGTAAACAATGAAGCAACTAGTCACTTAGGACATTATCAAAGCCAATAACATTATGTATATACGACTTTATGAATATACGTTGTTAGGGTTATGCGTACAAATACAAAGACAAAACACTTTGAGGAGTGTTCTGAGTTTACTGTTTTTATACTTTGTATCTGCTTCTATGCTAGCTGAATGGGTAGCGCAAACTGTGTTGGATTTGAGAAGTTCTATACAACATGGGAGATAATTCTCAAGAGTCATGTCCTTTGATTAATATTATAAAAATTCTCCCTGCTTCCCCTCTTATTTCTTTGGTAAAACACTTTACGTCAACATTGTTAGAAACAAATTTTTACATAACATCCAAAGAAGAGTGATAACTGATTAATTTGTGATGGAAGAACCAGTAATTACATATTCTAACAATTAAACTGCCTGAAATTTGTTGTTACGTATACTCTTGATAACCAGTCAATGCATATCATCAC
Source organism: Monoplex corrugatus (assembly GCA_030674185.1). NCBI lineage: Eukaryota > Metazoa > Mollusca > Gastropoda > Littorinimorpha > Ranellidae > Monoplex > Monoplex corrugatus. The sequence continues at coordinate 69,873,884 of CM060311.1, read as the reverse complement.
CATCAATCTGCCTGAAACTTGATATACTTACTCTTGATTTTTGTTTACTCTTTAGTTTTGTATCTGTATTTCAGCTCTTTTTTTAAGCAGCAAGCTTATGTTTGGTAAAGTATGTCGAAACTTACATTTATAAACATACATGTTAGCAAAGAACAGTATGACGTCAAGAACCGTATCTTATTTGGGGATTTCCTCTGATGCTACGAAAAATGATACATCTGAGAATACTAAGGTTCACTAAAATGGGACCTGCATGACATCTATTTTTTTTTTAGATAAGAGATGACGTAATCCTTCTTATTACTGTTAGCAATAATCAGGGTAAGGCATTTTTCTTTCTTTGTGATTTCATATTGGCCAAGACTGTACATGTCATTTGTATGTTGTACATCGTTCTGCCTGTCAGTTCCTGAGAATAAGTAAAACACTTGTGCAAAGTCAAAGGAAGAGAGCTCTTGACTATTACACGTAGGACCGATATTGTTGTACAGTTGTGAGACGTGGACAGTCAACACGCAAAGTCAGAACAAAATTGAGGCATCTAAAATGTGGTTTCTAAGGAGAACGTTGAGAGTTCCATAAACAGCAAAGAAAACAAACGAGACAGTATTGACGAGGCGGACACAAGAAGATCATTGATAAAGAAGATTAGGAAAAGACAAGCAACAATAATAGGCCATTTTATGAGGAAAGGGGAATTAGAATACCTGGCCACAACAGGAAAGCTGGAGGGAAAGAGAAAACCAGGTAGACGCAGGGAGAAAATACTGGACAGACTTGCAGTGTGGATGCTATAAGTGACACCAAATGTTTGGGGAAGCCCATCTCTGCCATTGTGTTAAACAGTTGATGGTGTATGACACTGTCAAAGGCCTTGTGTAATCAATAAAGGTAATGAAAGCTTCTTGTTCGCTGTTCCTTACTTTTTTTATATATATTTTTATCAAATTCTGTAAGAAAAATGACGTCTCTTGTGCCCTTGTTGGATCTGTAACCAGCCTGATATTCAGTGTTCTTCTACTTTTTGTTTCATTCTGTTCAGTATGATGATTAATTTAACAGTACTTTACTGGTGTGGCTGATTAGGGTGATGGTTCTATACTCACTGCAGTCCTTAGCGTTCCCATTTTTATACCGCATGACAATTTCTAGTAGCTTCCAGTCATCCAGTCATTGATATGATTTCATATTCTTGTACGTAGATGATGTAAGACCCAGGGAGAAAATATTGGACGGTTTTGTGGAGTGGATGAGGACAGAAAGGGTGGGATATACACTTGCAGCGATTAATTATTACAGAGGGTCATAATCACCAAGGCCATGCGGCAAGGCACATGATGATGATGATATGTATGTGTGTGTATGTGTGTGTATGTGTGTGTATGTGTGTGTATGTGTGTGCACGGTGTGGTGTGTGTGTGTGTGTGAGTGTGTGTGTGTGTGTGTATGTGTGTGTGTGTGTGTGTGTGTGTGTGTGTGTGTGTGTGTGTGTGTGTGTGCGCGCGCGCGCGCACGCCTGCATTATCAAGTCGATGACAATTGTCACTTAGGCCGTAGGCAATGGGCCATGAGTTCACGAGTACTTGTAAAAGACATGTATTTGTATGTGTGTGTGTGTGTGTGTGTGTTTGTATGTAAGTAAGTAAGTAAGTAAGTATGGAGATTTTTATAGCGCTTTTTATGGACTCAAAGCGCTTCACAAATTTGAAAAGGAGGAGTAAAGTGGTGAAATGGGAGGGGAGAAACACATTTTCAACAAAATACATAATACAAGAAATACACATAAACACATACATGCAGGCATGCACGCGTGTGCAGCAACGAATGCAGACACACACACGCACACACAAACACACCCACACACAAACACCCACGCGCGCACCCACACGCACACACACCCACGCACGCATACAATAGAACAAGAAAATTCAGGTTTCAAAAGTACTGGCGGAATAAGTGAGTTTTCAGGTTGGATTTAAAGGAAGAGAGAGAGGGGCTGTGGCGGAGAGAGTGAGGCAGGGAATTCCACTCAACAGCAGCAGAGTATGAGAAGGAACGACCACCATGTTGCTTTCTATTGAATCCGGGGACACGGAATATTCTGTCGTCAGAAGCGGAACGTAAAGAACGAGAAGGAACATAGACTTGAAATAGATCAGATATATACGCTGGAGCAGTGCCCGAGATGACATGAAAAGAAATACAAACAGATTTGTACTTAATTCTTTGTTCGATCGGAAGCCAGTGGAGTTGTTTAAAGAGAGGTGTGCAATGGTGTGATTTGCGAGCTTTGAAAATTAATTTGGCTGCAGAGTTTTGAACCTGTTGAAGGGGTTTGAGAAGAGTCTTGGGACAGCCGAGAAGTAAGGAGTTGCAATAATCTAATCTGGACAGAATACAAGCAGTTACAAGTGTTTTTGTTGCTTCATATGTGAGGTAATGACGTATGGAACTGATTTGTCGGAGTTGGATGTATGCGGCCTGACACGTTTTCATGATCTGATGTTTCATAGTTAGATGAGAATCAAGAAAGAATCCAAGATAGCGTGACTGTTCAGAGAAATCAACAATAGAATCTTCGAAACGAATGTTAGAGGGAAGGTCAGAAGAGATAGCAGGACTGGGAGAAAAGCGCATTGCTTCGGTTTTTCCTTGGTTTAGCTTGAGGCGACTATCGTCCATCCAGGTTTTTATGTCAGAAACAGAGTCTTGCAATGATTGAATAAGTGAAGAGTAATTTGAAGGGGATTCAGAGTTGTTTAACTGTGTATCATCAGCAAACATTTGATCACGAATAGAATGATCAGTGATAAGATTTGAAAGTGGAGTCGTGTATAGTGAGAAAAGAACAGGGCCCAGTACGGAGCCCTGCGGGACACCAAAATCCAGGGTTGTTTCGTGTGAACGGGAGTTGTTTACAACAACAAACTGTTTTCGATTTGATAGATAGGACGAGAACAAGTCGAGTGCACAGCCTTTGATACCAAAGACGTGTTCCAGACGGTGGAGGAGGATACTATGGTCAATAGTATCAAATGCGGCTGAAAGATCCAAAAGAAGAAGAACGGAAATTTTGTTTTCATCTAGAGATGTCAAAAGATCATTTACGACTCGCAGAAGGACAGTTTCGGTGCTATGGCCTGCTCTATAGGCTGATTGAAAAGGACTTAGCAGATTGTTAGCAGTGAGGTGAGAAGAAAGCTGATGAAGGATTAGACGTTCAATGATTTTGGACAGAAACGGAAGGTTTGAAATAGGTCTATAGTTCTTTAGCTCATTTGGGTCGAGATTATTCTTTTTCAGGAGTGGTTTCACAAGTGCAGTTTTAAATTCAGTAGGGAATGTACCGGTAGACAAGGAGTGATTGAAAATATTCGTGATGGTGGGCAAAAGAGTGTCTATATGTTTCACAAGGAGGGAAGTTGGCAACGGGTCCAACTCGCATGACTTGGGTGTTGCCTGTAAAATTACCTTGCGTACTTCGTCTTTGGAGACGGGACGGAAGTCAGAAAAAGGAATGCCAGAAAACGCAAAGTTTGCTGGGCCACTGTCTGTGTGAGCAGTCGGTGCAGGAAAAGTGTTGCGAATATCAACGATTTTCTTTTTGAAGAAATCTGCAAATAGATTTGGAAGAGAACAAATATCAGTTACGTTGTTCGGCAACAGCTTCGGCTTAGATTTTCCGAGCAGAAAAGAAGTGGTTTGGAACATTTGTTTACAAGATGTTGCAGTGGACACAAGAGAAGAATAGAAAGAGGTTTTTGCGCGTTGAACAAGGTCAATAACTTTTGCTTTGGCTACATCGTAGATTTGTTTGTGGACGGTCAAGTGCGATGCGCGCCACGCGCGCTCTGCCTTTCTGCGCTCTGTTTTTAGTTCACGCATCTCGGCAGCCACAGCGCTGTACCAGGGACTGGTTTTGTCGCCGCGGACGCGTCGCCGGCGAATAGGCGCATGAACATCTAGCGTATTTAACAAAGTTTCATTTAGATCAGAGAGGGATGTTTCAGGCTTGATAGATGTCATGAGATCAATGGAAAACTGATCACTGTCAATATCCCTTAGCTGACGAAAGCTTGTGAACTGGTCAGAGCGTTTTGGTTTTGGGACAGAAAGTTTTGACAAAACAGAAAAATGGTCAGAAGTTAGGTCAGAGTTGATATGACTGGACACAATCAATTTATCACTGTCTTTCACAATAACAAGGTCTAACGTATGGCCTTCTGAGTGGGTAGGTTCAGTGACTGTTTGAATAAGACTAAACAAGTTAAGCTGTTCTCTGAATCTTTTAGTGTTAGAGTTTGCACAATCATCAAAATGAATATTAAAATCTCCACAAAGAACAACATTCGAATGACAATTTGAACAATATTCCAAAAAGTCTGGCACTTCATCAAAAAACATGGAATGAGTCAGTTTGTTTCGTTTGCTGGGAGGTGGCCTGTAAACAAGAACAAAAGACAAAC
>CM060311.1:69859418-69864418 GCA_030674185.1 Monoplex corrugatus | reverse complement strand
GGCCTCAGTAACTCAGTTGGTTTGAGCGTCGTGAGTTCGAATCCCGGGGGTGTGCTACATTAAAACTGGCTTTCTCACCGTCCTACCTTAACATTGTTGTTGTTCTGGTGGTGTCGGTATCATCATCATCATCAGGTGCCCTGCCGCATGGCGTTGGCGATCATGGACTTCCATCTGTCTCTATCTTTCGTTGCCCCTAGCATCTCTCCCACCCCCTCGTCCCCAGCCACTCTGCAAGTCCGTCCAGCATTCTCTCCCTGGGTCTATCCGTTGCTCTCTTTCCCTCCAGCTTTCCCGTTGTGACCAGGTGCTCCAAATCCCCCTTCCTTATAAAATGGCCTATAAATGTTGCCCGTCTTTTCCTAATCTTTCTTATGAGTGATCTACTTGTGTCTGCCTCCATCAAGACTGTCTCATTTGTTTTCTTTGCTGTCCATGGAACTCTCAACATTCTTCTGAGAAACTACATCTTGGCTGCCTCAATTTTGTTCTCGCTTTGTTTGTTGACTATCCACGCCTCACATCCGTACAACAGTATTGGTTCTATATAACATTCAAGAACTCTCTTCCTGATGTTAATTGATATGCCTGTCATCTTCCCGAATGCTGTTTTGGCTTGGCCGATTCTGCCGGCTATTTCTGATATGCATCTGCCGTCTGATGAAATGATCGTTCCCAGGTATTTGAATTTATCAACCTGTGTCAAGGTTGTGCCGTTTGTTGTTATTTTGCATGAGGGAATTTCATGTTTTTTACTGATCACCATGACTTCAGTCTTCCTGCTGTTTAGTTCCAGCCCCTTACCTTTGCTTTCTATTTCTAGTATATTCACAAGGTTTTGTAGGTCCCTTTCACTTTCTGCAAGTAGCACGGTGTCATCTGCGTATCGAATGTTGTTTATCATTTTCCCTCCAGCTTTTAATCCAGGGTCTTCTTCTAGGTTTCTCATGATGTTTTCGCTGTATAGTGAAAACAGATCTGGTGACAAAACACAACCCTGTCTGACTCCTCTTTTGATGTTTTGGAAAGAGCTTACATTGTTTTCTATTCTCATTGCAGCTGTTTGTTCCAGTACATATTTCTGATTATTCGTAGATCTTTTCCATCAACATTGAGTCTCTCCAGTTGGTTGATCAATTCGTCATGTCTTACCCGATCGAAAGCCTTGGTGTAGTCAACAATGCATAAATACAAATCCTTATTCATCTCATTTGACCTCTCTATGATAGTTCTTAGGATGTATATGGCATTAATAGTTCCTTTCCCTTCCACAAATCCACACTGTTCTTCTGCTATTTCTCTTTTGATTCTATTCCTTGTTGTCATCATGATTATTCTTAACAGGATTTTTGTTACATGACTCATCAAACTGATTGTGCGATGGAGTTCGCATTCTATAGCCCTGTCTTCTTTGGAAGTGCAATGAAAATTGATTTTGACATATCTGTGGGGATTTTTCCAGTGTCGTAAATTTCATTTAGGAGGACTGTTATTTTTTCTATGCCAAATTCCTCCAGGGCTTCAATCATCTCTGTGTAGTAATGTTGTCTGGTCCTGGGGCTTTTCCTGGTTTCATCTTTTTCAGTGCCGCTCTAACTTCATCTTTCATTATGGGTGGTCCTTCAAATTTCTTTTTTATAATGTGTTCTTCGTTTCTGTCATCCTCAAAAAGGTCTTTAATGTACTCTCCCCATCTATCTAATATTTTGTCCTTTTCCATGATGAGCGTGCCATCTTTCGATTTCAAGCAACCAGTTGATGTGCATGTATTTTTCCTGTGGACAATTTCTTCAGTTCGTCTGTACATACCCTGAGGATCCGTTTTGTGTCGGTCTTCCATTTCTTTGCACTTTGTTACTTTGTTTTCAGCCAAACTTCCTTAGCTTCATTGCACCTATTCCTGATCTCCTTGTTTATCTTCCTATAGATCTCTTCGTTTCTCTTTGCCTTCCTCCTTTCCTCCACCAAGCCCAAAATTTCATTAGTCATCCAGCTCTTTTTTACTTTTGTATCTGCCCAAGGGATTTCCTCACAAGCTTCATTTATCGAATTCCTCAACTTTGTCCATTGTTCCTCATTGTCACGAGCGTTTTACAGGGCACTGAATTTGTTTTGAACATGTACATTAAATTTTTTACGTATCACTTATTCTGTCTTTAAGAGTCCAAGGTTTAATTTGATGTTGTTTTTGGTCTGTTTCCTTTTCCTCAATTTCAGTCTAAATCTTCCCACTACAGGATTGTGGTCACTGTTGCAGTCTGCGCCTGGTAGAGTTTTTCCTGACAGTAAAGAATTTCTAAATCTTTTGTTGATCTGGATGTAGTCAATCTGATTTTTGGTATTTTCTCCTGGACTCCTCCAAGTCCATTTTCTTCTGTTTGGTTGCTCAAACTAGGTGTTTCCTACTATGAACTCATTCATCTGTGCCCATTCTACAAGTTTCTCACCCGTTTCATTTTGCGTACCAAGGCCATGAGGTCCAACTATATCCTCCACCTATCCTGTCCCACTTTAGCATTAAAATCTCCCATTATTACAGTAACTTCTTGTGATTTGCATTGGACTTTGGCCATCTCTAATACTTCGTAGAAGTTGTCGATGTCTTCCTGAGTACTTGCGGATGTTGGTGAATACACCTGAATGATGTTGATATCAAATGGTTTGCCTCCCAACTTGACCAGCAAAACTCTGTCGGACACAGCCCAGTATCCCTTAATTGCGTTTGATTTGTCTTTGTCCATCATGCCTACTCCTCTTTCATGTGAATTACCACCAGACTACATACATCATTGTGTATTCTCCTGATGTTATCATGCCTGCCCCCTTCCATCTCACTTCCCCTAGTCCTAAAATACCAATGTTAAGTCTTTCAATCTCTGTTTTGATATTTTCTAATTTACCCTTCTGCAACAGTGTTCATATATTCCATGTTGCAACTTTGATGTTTTAAAATCTGAGTTTAGGGTTCGCAGTAACTTGCTGACGGTCTGGTGTCACCTGCGCCGCATGACGGTCCCTACCGGACGAAGCTGCTCCATAGGAGCACCTATTCACGTCGTTGTCGGTATAGGATTAGATAACCCCAGTTTTCCCCCACTTCCTTGGGATTGGTTATCTCCGTCGGCCATATCACCTCAGGAGGGTGCTGACGTAAAAACTGAACCAAATCAATGAATTCAATCAGTGAATCCAGTCATTCGATCCAATCAATCAATCAATCAATCAATCAATCAACCAACAATCAATCAATTAATCAATCAATCAATCAATCAATCACCCCTCAGATTAACCCATCAATCGATCGATCAATCCAATCCATTAATCCAATCCATCGGTCCAAACAGTCAATCCAATCCAATCAATCCAATCCCTCCAATGCAATCCAATCAATCCATTTCGAGCAATTTAAACCTACCAATCCGATCCATCACTCCAATCCACCACTCCAATCAATCAAGCCAATCTGATAAATCCAATCAAATCCATCCAGTCCATCCATCAGTCCAATCAGTCAATCCAATCAATCCATCCATCCAATCCATCCAATCCAATCCATCCCTCCATCCCTCCATCCATCCCTCCATCCCTCCATTCCTCCATCCCTCCCTCCTCATCTATCGATCCATCCATCCAATCCAATCCAATCCATCCAATCCAATCCTCCCTCCTCCCTTCATTAATCAATCAATCAGGCGGTGACAGTTTTGTGTTTCTTAAGTCCTGTTTTCTCCCCACGTTCTTCCCCCAAGACCTTGCTAGGGATAGAATTTTGCGGAAAAGTGGAGGAATTTACCGTCTGATATCGCTCATAGTGAAAAGACGTTAAATCAAGGAACGAACGAAAAAATGGAGGAATTTCCCAGATACATAACTTATTGGCATCTTTAGCTGGAGCGCATATGAAGTTTGTTTGAGTGCATTGAATCTCTCTTGAACAAACTCCAATTTCCTGAAAGAACGATATGGTTTGACCATACACCACAAATGTAACCATCTTTAAAAGAAAGATAATTAGGGACCTTTCTAAAGAGTCAAGCGTTTTAAAATTCGTTTTCCATTTCATACTGATTAACTCACTTACACCTTTTTTCCCGGTTAAACAACCCTTGTCAGTCAACGAAAATGTGTGCATCTACCTTCTCCTCCTCCATATTATCATCATCGTCGTCGTAATCATAATCATCATCTCCGCCATCATCACCACTGCCATTAGTATCAATATAATGATATTACTGCTGATGTCAACTCAGCAGTGGCTGCTAATACTACCTTTTCTCGAAATATTCTTTTCTGTATTTTTTCTTTCTTTCTTTCCTTTTAATTTATTTTCTTTCTCTTCTTTCTTTCTTTCCTTTCTCCTCTTACTTTCTTTCTTTCCTTATTTTGACTTTTTTTCAAGAAAAATACAAAACAGTGGCACGTACTTATTACATTTACATGCATGCACCAATATCATCGAAACGTTATCATACATATATGTAAAGTTTTACAGAAGTACATCACTTACACTTCAAGCAAATGGTTCGACAAAAGATAACGATACAGATAATTCAGCCAAACACTTTCAATCAATGTTAATAACGAACAAATAAATAAGCAAACAAACAAACAAACAAACAAAGAAAGAAAGAAAGAAAGAAAGAAACCAGTCAGCTTAAAATCTACTGTAGTTAAATTTATTTTGGCTACACGTTTTTCAATACGGTAAATTCTTTTTAAAAAATCCCTTTGTATTCAAATCAGATACACATTTTTCAATACGATACATACCTTTCTTCAAAAATTTCCTGAACAAATTAAATTGTGGAAGACAGTTTTTATGTTTACATTTAAGGACCATAGGACTTGGCATGCAGCAGAAACAAATCAAATATGGTATCTGATTTTAAATGTCTGTCATGTCCAAATAATAACTGCTTTCTTTTCACTGAACATTGCTGTAGGGGCATGACCACTAAAATAAGCGATAGGTGTTTTCAGCTGCGGCAAGAGCAACTAGT
>CM060311.1:69849418-69854418 GCA_030674185.1 Monoplex corrugatus | reverse complement strand
ATGTGTTTAATTGTGGAAATTAGTTTGTTGGTAAATGTGTTTAAGTGTGCTGATAAATGTGTTTAAGTGTGGAAATCCGTTTGCTGATAAATGTGTTTAAGTGTGGAGATTAGTTTGCTGATAAATGTGTGTAAGAGTGGAGATTAGCTTGCTGATAAAAGTGTTTAAGTGTGAAGATTAGTTTGTTGATGAATGTGTTTAAGAGTGGAGATTAGCTTGCTGATAAATGTGTTTAAGTGTGAAGATTAGTTTGTTGATAAATGTGTTTAAGTGTGGAGATTAGTTTGCTGATAAATGTGTTTAAGTGTGAAGATTAGTTTGTTGATGAATGTGTTTAAGAGTGGAGATTAGTTTGTTTGATAAATGTGTTTAAGAGTGGAAATTAGTTTGCTGATAAATGTGTTTAAGTGTGGAGATTAGTTTGTTGATAAATGTGTTTAAGTGTGGAGATTAGTTTGCTGATAAATGTGTTTAAGTGTGGAGATTAGTTTGCTGATAAATGTGTTTAAGAGTGGAGATTAGTTTGTTGATAAATGTGTTTAAGAGTGGAGATTAGTTTGTTGATAAATTGTTTAAGAGTGGAGATTAGTTTGCTGATAAATGTGTTTAAGTGTGGAGATTAGTTTGCTGATAAATGTGTTTAAGTGTGGAGATTAGTTTGCTGATAAATGTGTTTAAGTGTGGAGATTAGTTTGCTGATAAATGTGTTTAAGAGTGGAGATTAGTTTGCTGATAAATGTGTTTAAGAGTGGAGATTAGTTTGCTGATAAATGTGTTTAAGAGTGGAGATTAGTTTGCTGATAAATGTGTTTAAGAGTGGAGATTAGTTTGCTGATAAATGTGTTTAAGAGTGGAGATTAGTTTGCTGATAAATGTGTTTAAGAGTGGAGATTAGTTTGTTGATAAATGTGTTTAAGTGTGGAGATTAGTTTGTTGATAAATGTGTTTAAGTGTGGAGATTAGTTTGCTGATAAATGTGTTTAAGTGTGAAGATTAGTTTGTTGATGAATGTGTTTAAGTGTGGAGATTAGTTTGTTGATAAATGTGTTTAAGAGTGGAGATTAGTTTGTTGATAAATGTGTTTAAGAGTGGAAATTAGTTTGCTGATAAATGTGTTTAAGTGTGGAGATTAGTTTGTTGATAAATGTGTTTAAGTGTGGAGATTAGTTTGCTGATAAATGTGTTTAAGAGTGGAGATTAGTTTGCTGATAAATGTGTTTAAGTGTGGAGATTAGTTTGCTGATAAATGTGTTTAAGAGTGGAGATTAGTTTGCTGATAAATGTGTTTAAGTGTGGAGATTAGTTTGCTGATAAATGTGTGTAAGAGGGGAGATTAGTTTGCTGATAAATGTGTTTAAGAGTGGAGATTAGTTTGCTGATAAATGTGTTTAAGTGGAGATTAGTTTTCTGATAAATGTGTTTAAGAGTGGAGATTAGTTTGCTGATAAATGTGTTTAAGTGTGGAGATTAGTTTGCTGATAAATGTGTTTAAGAGTGGAGATTAGTTTGCTGATAAATGTGTTTAAGAGGGGAGACCTCAGAACTCAGACACATTTATTTGCCTCGAGGACCAAAAAATAGGAAAATGAATAAAAACCAATAGTAAATATATATATAATTAAATGCTAAAAGACATTGACTGGGTAAAGTAAGTTGATACAACAGTTACTTATGAGACATTTCATATTATCGTTATTATCATCATCGTCGTCGCCTTTGTCATCATCATAACCATCGTGGTCTTCATCATCATCATCATCATCATCATCATCGTCGTCATCATCATCATCATCTCGTCGTCTGTCGTCATCATCATCATCATCATCATCACATAATCATCATCATAATCATCATCATAATGAAAACATAGATGTATGAGTGACTGAGAATTTTTCAGGTTTCTTATTACGTATGACGAGATTGCAATTATGCTCCGCTAGTTTGTTTTGCAATTGTCAAAATTACTTGTTTGAAATGAATTTTAGAAAAAGAAATGAAAGAAAGAAAGGAAACTTTCATTTTTTCCTAATGCAGGAAATCATAGATATATTCTACTAGTGTTTTTAATTTGTCTTTTTTTTTTTTTAGGTAAGTCAGTTGGATTTAGCATAATGTATTTAGATGAACTGATTGTTGAAGGTGTATTTTCCCTATTTTTTTTTTATCAGTTTCAATCTTGTCGTTTTGTATCTACTACGTTTATCTAAGAAATGAAGGTCAGGTTCAGTCACACAACCGTATATAAGCGTACAGTTTCCGTCTTTCCTGTTTTCGAATGTACGTGTGTGTGTGTGTGTGTGTGTGTGTGTGTGTGTGTGTGTGTGTGTGTGTGTGTGTGTGTGTGTGTGTGTGTGTGTGTGTGTGTGTGTCTGTGTGTGTGTCTGTGTGTGTGTATCGGGGGGGGGTGGGGGTGGGGTGTGTGTGCTGTATTTGTGACTGTTGTGTCTGTAATGACGCTGACGTCCTCCATCTTCCTTTCATTCGTTTCTTCTTTCTCTCTCTCTCTCTCTCTCTCTCTCTCTCTCTCTCTCTCTCTTTCTCTCTTCTCTCTCTTTCTCTCTCTCTCTTTCTCTCTCTCTCTTTCTCTCTCTTCTCTTCTCTTTCTTTTTCTCTCTCTCTTTTCTCTCTCTCTTTTCTCCTCTCTCTTTCTCTCTCTCTCTTTCTCTCTCTCTCTTTTTCTCTCTCTCTTTCTCTCTCTCTGTGTCTTTCTTTCTCTCTCTTTCTTTCTCTCTCTGCCTCTCTTTCTGTCTCTGTCTCTCTGTCTGTCTTTCTGTCTTTGTCTCTCTCTCTTCTCTCTTCGTCTGTCTCTCTCTGTGTCTCTGTCTCTCTTTCTCTTTCTCTCCGTCTCTGTATGTCTGTCTGTCTCCGTCTGTCTTCCTCCCTCCCTCCCCCCTCTCTCTCTCTTGTCTGTCTGTCTTTAATCGATTGAAAGAATATTATACTTAGTTCTTTCTTAGACCTGCCAAGGGAGAAGCCCACTATATCTAACAGTCCATGAAAGGAAATGTTTTATGTCTCCGATTCCTCAAATGGCTAAGGAAGACCTGCAACAACAGCTCGAAGGAGACCTTGTTTATTATTTGTTGTTGGGTTTTTTTCCCCGCGTTTCGGAGCAGGGACATTCACAAAATAACGCTGGGTCTTAAATGACCGTAAGATTCTCCCTAAAACGGACCACTTCACCATCAACCCAGGTTGAAGGGTCCTCACACTTTAAATTGATTAAAAGAATATGGTAGCTACGATCCATCCAGACACTTAGCTCCTTCTACGGGGAGAGAGAGAGAGAGAGAGAGAGAGAGAGAGAGAGAGAGAGAGACACACACACACACACACACACAAAAGAGAGAGAGAGGGGAGAAAGACAAAGAGAGAGAGAGAGAGAGACAGAAAGAGAGAGAGAGACAAAGAGAGAGAGAGAGACAGAGAGAGAGAGAGACAAAGAGAGAGCGAGGAGACAAAGAGAGAGAGAGACAGACAGAGAGAGAGACAGACAGACAGACAGAGAGAGAGACAGACAGACACAGAGAGACAGAGAGAGACAGAGAGACAGAGAGAGAGAGAGACAGAGAGCAAGTGAGCAAGAATGAAAAGAAGACGGAGGACGTCAGCACCATTAATTCTACGCGTGTACAATATCAACCATGCACGTTAAAGATCCTGCATGCATGTAGAATGTCAAACATGCATATTAAAGATCCTGTACATTTATGTCAGGGACTAGCTTCTGGAAACTTGAAAGACCCGGCATGAATGTTCTACCAAAGATGCAGGTTTTGCAACAACATAGTAGTTTGTGGTCAGCTTGTGGTCAGCTTAGGAAAAGACAAGCAACATTTATAGGCCATTTTATGAGGAAGGGGGATTTGGAGCACCTGGTCACAACGGGAAAGCTGGAGGGAAAGAGAGCACCAGGTAAATCCAGGGAGAGAATGCTGGTCGGACTTGCAGAGTGGCTGGGGATGAGAAGGGTGGGGGAGATGCTGGGGGCAACGAGAGATAGAGATGGTTGGAAGTCCATGGTCGCCAACTTCAAGCGGCAGGGCACCTGATGATGATGATGATGATGATGATGATTGCCAAACAGGTGAAGTTCTTCATGCTCCACTGTAGAGTCTGATTATGTGTAATTCGCACTGAGTCCCCAAAAGAGTTTGGAAATAGTGCTATGCAAGAACGATTTATAACCTTTGATAAAATCGGGGATAGTTATGACCTCTAAAGGAATAACTAAAGTGGTACAGCATTTACACGTCTTTTGATCGTACACAGGAGCAGATGGCTAATGATGCAGGCAACGAATGACATCTGACCGTGACCAGGGTGAAGAAAAAGCTGAAGTCAAAACAAACAAGAAGATCAAGCTAAATTTAACAAACTATCTAATTTTTCTAAAAAACGAAAGCCAAACTCAAAAGAAACAAGAAGATCAAGTCAAATTTAACAAGCTATCTTTTTCTAAAAAAACGTAAGTTAAATAAGAGAATGAGAGAGAGAGAGAGAGAAGAGAGAGAGAGAGAGAGAGAGAGAGAGAGAGAGAGAGAGAGAGAGAGAGAAAACAGACAGACAGAAAAGAAAAATAACCCGAAAACCCAGATTTTGTTCTTCCGGAGGTCACCGTGACATTGAAGAAGCACAAAATGAAATAAACGTTGATATGAAGCGAGGACAACGATAGACTGCACAACAATGAAAACAGACTGTAACATTGTCTGAAGTTCCCAAGAAAGTGCTGTGAATACATCTTTTAAGTAAGGTGCTGATCTTAGACACTGTTTTGGCTTGGATGATCTCGAGCTTGGCGTCATGACATTTAAAACTTTCACGCAGTTGCAGCTCCTCAACAATCTACACTTTATATCCAAATCTGGTCAAGAAACAGCTGAGAAAATCTTCTACACTCAATTTGTCACAGACACACAGACAGACAAACAGAGACAGGCACACAGGCACACAGTTCTCTCTCCTGTCGATATGAAACAATATCCCTTTCAGATAAT
>CM060311.1:69841918-69846918 GCA_030674185.1 Monoplex corrugatus | reverse complement strand
TCTTAAACAAACAAACAAACAAACAAATGTTTTGTCTGTAAGATTCAAGATCTATCGCAGGGCATCATCCTCTTCATACACACACTGGTTGAAGAAAACTGAGTGGACAAGTGACTGAGTAACAGACACTGACCGACCCAGCTGCCATGATGTCGTTGCCACGCTTTCCACAGCTGTCGATGCTGCTGCTGATGGTGGTGGTGGTGGTGGTGATGTGGACGGAGGTGGAGGGGATACCCCGCTGGTACAGATATAGGACAACGACTACCGCCGCCCAGCGACAAGTGTGAGTGGATAGAATTAGTATTGATCCGATAATAGTTAACCCTTTGACTCCTGCACCCTGTTCACCAGCAAGCACCCCGCATTGTCAACCATGCTAACAAAGCAAAACAATCTTAACCCTACGACTCCTTCACCTTATCCACCAGCTTCCTGGGCATGAAGGACCTCAGAATCTGGAACCATTTTTTTGTTCACAATGTTATGACGATAAGAATGGGGATAGTAATGATAATGCCGTGGAATCAACCTTCGAACTGAGACTGCTCCACAGGGTTATACTGTACTTTCATGTGACACCTTAGTGTCAACTAGGCTTGAGAGACACAGACACCTGAGGCGTTGGTCAGGAAATTTGAGCAACACCTTCAGCGATGCATCCTTAAAGTGGACGAGACTCTTGGATGTGTGCGGTCCTAGTCAGTCTTTTTCACAAGGAGCTCAGAGCAGGCTCAACTCTGGACCGAGGACCGAAAAGTTGCCGGGGACTTTTTCAGTATAATCAAAGTACACATATCAAATGCATTTGCGCACATAATCTTGGGAGATGCCGTGGCGTTGACCACTTCGTCCAATTTATCACACGGAATTAGAAAAAAAAAAACTGAACACAAATCTAAACATAACTTAATGACACTAAAACATATATAAAAACTGTCCTGAATTACCTAAAATTGCTTCCGCATATCTCATTTCCCTATAGCCAAAAATGCACTTAATACATGTACCCAACTATCAATCCTAAGAAAAAGTGTGTAAGACTTTATCGAACACATGCAGGTGAATGGACCAGCAAGGCAAGAAAATGTTAAAAGAAATCACAGAAAGCAGAGAGGAACAAGGCAGAAACAAAGAGAGTGAGAGAAAAGAGAAAATTTCAAGCACAGAATTTTCAGAAGGTGGAGATACTATTTATACTGAAACAGCCCCCCCGGCATCCCCACGGGAAGGGGTGGGGTGGGGAGAGGGGTCTTGAAATGGGCAGGGGAGTAAGGACCTATGAAACACTAAGCTGATATCACCTGAATGAAGGAAACATTAAAATGGCAGCGAACAGGTCTTTTTTTTTTTTTCTTTTTTAAAAAAAATATTGCGGGTCATGATTGAAAACTCTAGATTTCAGATCTGGAGTTCATAACTCTATCCCAAGAACGTGCCAGCTTTATCAGTAGTTCGTTGCGCTAATCGCTTATTGTGTTAAGTTTTCTTTTTAATGTCTTTTTACTGGACACAGCTCAAAACTGTCTATCAACAGTTATTTCAATTCTGTTGTCAGGCACGCAATGTAGTCAAATTCCCAAAATGTCTCTGAAATTAACGCAAAGATAATGAAGTCATTTAAAAAAGCCAACCACACACACACACACAACAAAAAAAACAAACAAAACAAACAAACACACAAGAAACAAACAAAAAACAACTAGTTATACATGTACATAGTTTGAACACAAATTTTGGTTTGTAAATAATGCAGAATTAAACGAATTAAGTTTGAAACATACACACACGTACAGACATCACTGATGAATAATAGTAATAAAAAAAAAAGAGAGAGAGACAGAGTGTGTGTGTGTATTTGTGTGAGAGAGACAGACAGACAGACAGAGCGAGAGAGAGAGAGAGAGAGAGAGAGAGAGAGAGAGAAAGAGAGAGAGAGAAACAGACAGAGAGAGAGAGAGACACAGACAAGAGAGAGAGAGAGAGAGAGAGAGAGAGAGAAACAGAGAAAGAGAGAGACAGACAGACAGACAGAGTGAGAGAGAGAGAGAGAGGAGGGGGGGGGGAAGAAAACAACATAATTTAAAAGGTGTTTTAAAAAAAAAAACCCATAGATTTATAACAGCGCTGCCTGGCTACACGTTTTCTTTCCTTTTTTTCTCTCTCTCCACCTCACCCACCACCACCACCCACCCACCCTCACCTTCCACCCCACCCCCACCCCCATCACCCTCACCCCCCCCACACATACACACAACAGTATCAACAGCAACAGGACGAGGTACGGGAACAGCAACCTATGCAAGACCTGCCACAGCTACACCTACAACTGCAGCTACACAGAGTTCAGACGCTGTTCCACTCTCAGCAACTACACCAGCAACGGCACCGTAGTCTGGCCCGGCAAGAACAGCACCACCCAAGCCCACCCCGACAACAGCGACGCCGACTGGGGAAAACGCCGTAGGAGGAGGCATTTAGGCTTATTGGACAATCACTGGAACAACCATGGGCTAATAACTATCATAGGTTAGTAGTGGCTTGTAGTCTGGTTAAAATAAATTGAAGGGTATGATGTTTCTTGTTAGTTTGTGTGTGTGTTTGTTTGTGTGTGTGTGTGTGTGTGTGTGTGTGTGTGTGTGTGGGTGTGTGTGTGTGTGTGTTTGCTTGCTTGTGCGTTGTGTTGTGTGTGTTGTGTTGTGTGTGTGTGTGTGTGTGTGTGTGTGTGTGTGTGTTTGTGTGTGTGTGTGTTGGTGTGTGAGTGTGTGTGTTTGTACCTCTCCCTCTCTCTCTCTCTCTCTGTGCATATGTTTCTTTCTCTCTGTCTCTCTTCTCTGTCTGCTCTGTCTGTCTGTCTGTCTGTCTGTCTCTCTCTCTCTTCGTGTGTGTGTTTGTGTGTGAATGTGTGTTTGTGCGTGTGTATGTCTGTGTGTGTATGTGCTGTGTTTGTATATGTGTGTCTTGTGTGTGTGTGTGTGTGTGTGTATTTTTATGTGTCTATGTATACATGTATACATCCATGTATCTACGTGTGTATATGAACCCTTAGACATAAAAGGCAACTGTTGTCCCAGAACCCTGACGTAGCACAACGAGGTGGCAGAGATCTAACGTTTCTCAGGGCCACCATCATGAATACAATGCCCATCTCCTCTCTCTCTCACTGCTTTACCTTCCCCAATCATGAACAAGGTCAGGTACCCATTTACAACTGAGAAGACTGAAAATCGTAAACTAAAAGTTTGTTGTTTGTTTGTTTGTTTTCTTCTGTCGCTAGACTCGAACCTGAGCGGTCAGATTGGAAGGCGGGAGCTCTCTTTTAACCACAACGCCAATAGTAATAGAGTGATTATCAAGTCATGTAGGAATATTTATGTAAAGAGTCCAGGTTTCGGCTTCACAAGAATAGTACCTTGAGCATAAGTCACATATCTTGGTATAGTTCTTGAATATTTGTTTAGCAGAACAGGTAGAAGAATTCATGTAATCTAAATTGTATATGTATTTATTTGTTTGTTTATTTACTGATAATAATAATATTGTTGTTATTATTTCTTTATTATTATCATTTTAATTTATATTTATGTATTTATTTGTCCATCAATAATGATAGTATCTCTCTCTGTCTTGTCTCTCTCTCTCTCTCCCTTCTCTGTCTGTCTCTCTCTCTCTCCCTCTCTGTCTCTGTCTCTGTCTCTGTCTCTCTCTCTCTCTCTGTGATACAAATAAGATTACAAAACTCAAACGCTTAGGTAAGACCTCATGACCTTTGCCACTCGTGGGGCTAGCTAATGTGCGAGACTTAAGGCCTGAGCATGTGGTTAATTGGATCTTTTCCATCACATGGCATCAGTAACATCAGTGTATATGAATTCGTTCCGACACGAGAGTTATCTGTGAATCGAATCTATCTGATCAGATCTGACTCTGAATCTGACTTGATCTGTATTGATTGATTGATCTGAATCTGACTCTGACTCTGAACTGATCTGATCTGATCTGATCTGATCTGAATCTGATCTGATCTGACTCTGCTCTGAATCTGCTCTGATCTGAATCTGATCTGATCAGAATCTGACTCTGAATCTGTCTTACTCTGACTCTGACTGACTCTGACTCTGACTCTGAATCTGACTCTAATCTGAATCTGACTCTGACTCTGAATCTGAATCTGACT
This sequence comes from Monoplex corrugatus, assembly GCA_030674185.1. Lineage (NCBI taxonomy): Eukaryota > Metazoa > Mollusca > Gastropoda > Littorinimorpha > Ranellidae > Monoplex > Monoplex corrugatus. The sequence continues at coordinate 69,842,741 of CM060311.1, read as the reverse complement.
CTGAATCTGACTCTGACTCTGACTCTGACTCTGACTCTGACTCTGAATCTGACTCTGACTCTGAATCGACTCTGACTCTGACTCTGAATCTGACTCTGACTCTGACTCTGAATCTGAATCTGACTCTGAATCTGAACTTGACTCTGAATCTGACTCTGAATCTGAATCTGAATCTGACTCTGACTCTGACTCTGAATCTGACTCTGAATCTGACCCTGACTCTGAATCTGACGCTGAATCTGACTCTGACTCTGACTCTAATCTGACGCTGAATCTGACTCTGACTCTGACTCTGACTCTGAATCTGACTCTGACTCTGACTCTGACTCTGACTCTGAACTTGACTCTGAATCTGACTCTGACTCTGAATCTGACTCTGAATCTGAATTTGACTCTGAATCTGACTCTGACTCTGACTACTGACTCTGAATCTGAACTTGAATCTGAATCTGACTCTGACTCTGAATCTGAACTTGACTCTGAATCTGACTCTGACTCTGACTCTGATCTGAACTGACTCTGAATCTGACTCTGACTCTGAATCTGAACTTGACTCTGAATCTGACTCTGACCTGAATCTGAACTTGACTCTGAACTTGAATCTGAACTTGACTCTGAATCTGACTCTGACTCTGAATTTGACTCTGACTCTGACTCTGAATCTGAATCTGAATCTGACTTGACTCTGAATCTGAATCTGATCTGATGTGATCTGATCTGAATCTGATCTGATCTGAATCTGACCCTGACTCTGAATCTGACTCTAAATCTGATCTGACTTGACTCTAATCTGACGCTGATCTGACTCTGACTCTGACTCTGA
>CM060311.1:69814418-69836918 GCA_030674185.1 Monoplex corrugatus | reverse complement strand
GTATCATGGCCCTCCATATTAATCTATCTTTTGTCAGCTATGACTTGAGCGGGAGAAAATGACAGCTGTGTCATTTATTTTCTTCTGCTCAACGCCACGATTGGGAACTTGTCTGCTTTATTTTTTCGTAGTGTGTGTGTTGAGTGTGTGGTGTGTGGTGTGTGTGTGTGTGTGTGTGTGTGGAGAGTGTGTGGTGTGTGGTGTGTGATGTGTGTGTGTGTGTGTGTGTGTGTGTGTGGTGTGTGTGTGTGTGTGTGTGTGTGTGTGTGTGTGGTGAGTGTGGTAGTGTGTGTGTGTGTGTGTGTGTGTGTGTGTGTGTGTGTGTGTGTGGTGTGTGGTATGTGTGTGTGTGTTGTGTGTGGTGTGTGGTGTGTGTGTGTGAGGTGTGTGTGTTGTGAGTGTGTGTGTAAGTGTGTGTGTGTGTGTGTGTGATGGGGTGGGGGTGGTGTGTTCGTGAGTGTTGTTGTGCTAATGAGTGAGTGTGTTTGTAATGTGTGTGTGTGTGTGTGTGTATCGGGAGGGGGGGGGGGGGGGTGCTGTATCTGTGAGTGTTGTTGTCGCTAATGACGCTGACGTCCTCCGTATCATTATAATTTTGTGTGTGTGTTGTGTGTGTGTGTGTGTGTGTGTGTGTGTGTGTGTGTGTGTGTGTGTGTGTGTGTGTGTGTGTGTGTGTGTGTGTGTGTGTGTGTGTGTGTGTGTGTGTGTGTGTGTGTGTGTGTGTGTGTTGTATACACTTTACAAAGTCCGATCGGCCGTAAACATTGTTTTGTATCGTCAGTTTTTATTTATTATTGATGTTCCTATGAAATGATTTATTGATTTACGATTTATTAATCCATACATTGTGTTGCATTGTCATTTTTTACTCTCATTTATTTATGTTTCATTGATTGATTATTTGAGACTGACTGATCCATCGATTGCCTGATTGATTGTGTGTGTGTGTGTGTGTGGTGTGTGTGTGTGTGTGTGTGTGTGTGTGTGTGTGTGTGTGTGTGTGTGTGTGTGTGGTGTGGTGATGTGGTGTGCGTGCATGTGTGTGTGTGCGTGTGTTCGTTCGTTGCTTGATTTAACGTCTTTTCACTATAAGTGATATTAGACGGTGTGTGCGTGTGTGTGTGTGTGCGTGTGTGTGTGTGTGTGTGTGCGTGTGTATGTATGTGCGTGTGTGCGCGTGTGTATGTGTGCGTGTGTATGTGCGTTGTGTGTGTGTGTGTGTGTGTGTGTGTGTGTGTGTGTGTGTGTTGTGTCTGTGGTGTCTGGTGTCTGTATTGGTTTTCCTCTCGGTGGACGAAACAGCATGGAAGTTTCAGTCTTTTTTAAGTCCTAATTTTTGTGTTTGGTTATTTTGTTTGTTTGCGATCTTACATTTATGCTTTCAGACAAAAAACGAGTCGGCCGAAAATTTGTGCCTGTCTTGTCTATTGTATTAAACGCTGCATTCTGATTTTATTTTCGGAGTTTTTCTGGTTCCTACCAGGCTCGTGTTCCGTCAAGTGCCAGAACGGAGGTCAGTGCCAGACAAACACGAACCAAACGGGAGGGAGATTAGGAGAGACGACCTATAATGATGATTATTGCGTATGTCCCTCGGATACCACCGGCAGCTTCTGTGGGCAAAAGCATCCATATCAACCCTCCACCCCCACGCCCCCTGTGCACCACACACACACACACACACACACACACACACACAACCACACACACACACACACACACCACACACACACCACACACACACACACACACACACACACACACACACACACAGACATAAACGCACAGACGCACATGCATGTGTGTGCACGAATGCAGGCATGGATGCAGTTCGCACGCACGCACAGACACACAGGCACACAGACACAAACACATACACACACACACACACACACACACACACACACACACCACACACACACACACACGGGTGAGCATACACGCACACACACTCACACACACACACACACACACGCACACACACATGCACACACACACACACACACACGCGCGCACGCGCACACACACACGCGCGCGCGCGCGCACACACACACACAAGTACACGCAGACAGATACACGCACAGACCGACACACACACACAGACAGATTGATACACATCGCTTTCCTTTTTGAATATTTTTTCTCTCCCCCCCCTCTCTCTCTCTCTGTCTCTCTCTTTCTTTCTTTCTTTCTGTCTGTTCTATCTATCTATCTCTCTGCCTGTCTGTCTCTGTCTGTCTGTCTCTGTGTCTGTCTGTCTGTTCTCTCTGTCTCTCTCTGTCTCTGTCTGTCTCTCTCTCTTCTCTGCATCTCTAGTTCTCTCTGTATCTCTGTCTCCTATTTCCGTCTTTCTCGTCTTTTGTCTCTTCTTTCTCTCTTTCTCTGTCTGTCTGTCTGTCTCTCTCTCTCCTCCCTCCAACCCTGCCTCTCTCTCTCTTTCGTTTGTGTTTTTTGTTTTGTTGTTGTTTTTTGTTGTTTATCTGAGAGGTTTCATTGCACTAGGACAGTTCCATATGCGTCCCCCAACACGCTGCCGTCTGCTGTCCGACAGATCCTCGAGCCTGCACGCAAAATCCTACTCGCTGGTATAATCTTGGACTGGAGAGGAAATGGTAAGGATGCAGGACCCCGTGAAATGCCTAGCTGCTTCAGTTTCAGTTTCACTTTCAGTTTCTCAAGATGACGTCTCCGCGCTCGGAACGAATTCCATACGCACTAACGTCAAGGTGCCACGTGTATGGTGGTGACCCTAGGCACACAAGCCTTAAAGCCTGCACATAAACCTATGAGCTGGCCAGGTCCTGAGGCCCTTACCTAGACTATGTTTTACTTAGTCTGTGTTGTGTTTTGTACTGGTATTTTTTATTGGCCTACCGCTGGAATAATCTTGGTTACATGTAAAGTATGCCTAGTTGGCACACTACCAGAATGATTGGGGCACTGGGATGGGTAGGAAAACATGCCAATGTTTATGTTGCAGAGAAATGTAACAGGGAGTGCAAGAATAACGCGACGTGCATCCAACGGGGAAGGTGGTGGTCCCAGTGTATCTGCAAACCCGGCTTTACTGGACGCTCCTGTGAGAAAGGTGAATGATGAGTGTGGACGAAACACGTCATTATAATTTGTGCGTTGTGTGTGTGTGTGTGTGTGTGTGTGTGGGTGTGTGTGTGTAGTGTGTGTGTGTGTGTGTGTGTGTGTGTGTTGTGTGTGTGTGTGTGTGTGTGTGTGTGTGTGTGTGTGTGTGTGTGTGTGTGTGTGTAGGTGTGTGTGTGTGTGTGTGTGTGTGATTGAAAAATGATGTTGTTGGTATGTAAGTGAGTTTATTTATGTAATAGCGCAGTGAGTTGAACTGAGAATAGCGCTATACAAAAGCTATTGATTGTTATCATTATTATTATTATTATTATTATTATTATTGTTATTATTATTTTATTATTATTATATCATTATATCATTATTATTATTATTATTATTATTATTACTGTATGTGTGCGGACAAAACATAACTATAATTATCGGGTGTTTTTTGTGTGTGTGATTGTTGTTTAAAAAGCTCAGCCGACATCAGGGATATAAGTATCTCAAAAAGCACTCAGTAGCTCATAAACGAAAAAAGAACATCTGGAAAAGAAATTTTTCGTATACGTATTAATGCGTATATTCGCGCACATAATGTAAGGATATGTCCCTGGCGTTGACCATTCCGTCCAAAATACCACCAGTGGGGGGGGGGGGGGGGGGGGGGGGGGAGGCGAGGTTAACAAACTTGAGTAGAAATGTAAACATAACTAAGGACACTAAAACAGGCATAAAAACTGTCTAGATTACTTAAAATTGCTTCTGCGCATCACTTTTTTTCAGGACCAAAAACGTAGTTAATACATGCATTCAGTTATCGTAAGAGAAAGTATGTAAGGCTTTATAGAACACAAGCATTGATTGGTCCAGCAAGGCAGAAAATGATTTATTTTATTGTTATTGTTGTTTCAAGCCCAAACGACCGCGTACAGCCATATCAGGGCTACATCCATTTCAAAACATACCAAACTTCAACAGGAAAAAGAAAAGAAAAGAAAATTAAGTACACGTATCAATGCATTCTCGCACATAATCTAAGGACATGCCCCCATCGTTGACCAATTGGTCCAATTTATCGCACGGTGGATTAAAAAAAAACCCACACCTGAATACAAATTTTAGGATATCAAAACATATCTTAAAACGGGCATACCTTACCTAAAATTTTCTTCCGCATATCTCGTCTCCCTACAGCCAATAATGCGCCTAATACATGTACCCAATTATCAGTCCTGAGAAAAAGTATGTACATTTTTTTTATCGAGCACATACAGGTGAATGGACCAGCAAAAATAATTATCGTGTGAAAGAATGAAAAAAAGAAAGGATGGCTGAAGAATGAAGGAAAGAAGGAAGGAAGAAAGGAAGGAAGGAAGAAAGGAAGGAAGGAAGAAAGGAAGAAAAGAAGGAAGGAAGGAAGAAATAAAGGAAGGAAGGAAGAAAGGAAGGAATCAATTATATTATCGAGTGAAAAACAAATGAAAAAAGAAAGGTTGGATAAGTGAAAGAAGGAAGGAAAAAAAAAGAAGGAAGGAATGGAACTTAATCGTAGTGTCAAGAATAGAAAGCAAAAATAAGATGGATTAGTGAAGGGAGGAAAGAAAGAACAAAGGAAAAAAAAATTCAACCATGAGATTATCAGATGAAAGAACATAACAAAAAGGATGGATGATCGAAGACAGCAAGGGCCAAAACTCATGTTGGGGTGGGGAGGAGAGGGAATGATAGAGGACAGATAGGAAAGAAAAGAGGACATAATATATAACATATGGTTATTGGGTGAAAAAATGAAATAAATGGAATGGGAAAGTCGAGGAAGGAAGGAAGGAAGGAGAAGAAGGAAGGGAGGGAGGAATGAATGAATGAAGGAAGGAAGGAAGGAAAGAAGGGAGGGAGGAATGAATGAATGAATGAATAAAGGAAGGAAGGAAGGAAGGGAGGAATGAATGAATAAAGGAAGGAAGGAAGGAGGGAGGAATGAATGAATAAAGGAAGGAAGGAAGGAAGGAGTAAGGAAGGAAGGGAGGAATGAATGAATAAAGGAAGGAAGGAAAGAAGGAAGGAAGGAAGGAAAAGAGGAAGGAATACAACAGAATTGTCAGATGAAAGAATTTTTTTAAAAGTTTGGATAATTCTAGGAAGGAAGGAAGGAATAAAAGATACAAGTTTTGTGTACTGTGTACGAGAAGGAAAAGACAGAAATTGCCCTGAAGACAGCGAAATAGGCACGTGGCAATAGTACTCCTTTTCTCTCTACACTTAGTTGTGATAGTAGTAGCAACATTACTACTACTGCTACAGCTGCTACTACTACTACTGCTACAGCTACTACTACTACTACTACTACTGCTGCTGCTGCTGCAGCTACTACTACTATTACTGCTGCTGCAGCTACTACTACTACTTCTACTGCTGCTGCTGCTAGCTACTACTTCTACTACTACTGCAACAGCTACTATTACTACTACTGCTACAGCTGCTATACTATTACTGCTGCTGCTGCGCAGCTACTACTACTACTTCTACTACTACTGCAACACTACTACTACTATTACTGCTACAGCTGCTATACTATTACTGCTGCTGCTGCTGCAGCTACTACTACTTTACTGCTGCTATTGTGCTGCTACTACTACTACTACGCTGCTTCTACTATTACTACTACTACTACCACTACTACTACTACTATCACTACTACTACCGCTATTACTACTACTGATGATGATGATGATGATGGTGGTGATGATAATGATGGTGATGATTGTGGTGGTGGTGATAATGCTGCTGCTGTTGATGTTGTTGTTGGATGATGATAATGATGATGATGATGATGATGATATGATAATCATATAATAATAATGATTAATAATAATAAGAAGAAGCATAAGAATAAGAAATATTAACAAATAACAACAACAATAATAATGATTATAATCATAACAATAATGACGATGACAATGACGATAACAACAATAACAACAACAATAATAATAATAGTAACAATAATAACAACAACACTAATAATGATGATGATGATGACGACGACGACGACGATGACGACAATGACGACGATGACGACGGCGTTGACGACGACGACGACGACGACGACGATGATGATGATGATGATGATGATGAAGATGATGATATGATTATAATAATATAAACAACAACAATAACAACAACAACGATGATGATGATGATCATCATGATCATCATCATCAACATCATCATCATCATGGTCGATCATCATCTCATCATCATCATCATCATCATCATCATCATCATCATCACCATCACCATCACCATCACCTTGTGTGTTGCGGAACAGAGGAAAAAGAAGGAGAATGTCCTCCCAGCAGTGAACTAGGCACCTGTCAATGGTATTCTTACCGCTACGAGTGTGGGCACGATGAAGACTGCACAGGCGAGAAGAAATGCTGTCGCAATTCATGTTACGCAAAAATATGCATCGACCCTTACAATACCAATCTCACTTGCACTTACAAGTGAGTAATGCTGGGTTTTTATCGTTCTTTTTTGTTGTTTGTTTGTTTTTATTTGTATTTTGGTCTCCATTCTGTTTGTGTACGTATGCGTGTGTGTGTGTTTGTGTGTGTGTGTGTGTCTTTGTGTGTGTTGTGTGTGTCTTTGTGTTTGTGTGTGTGTTTGTGTGTGTTTGCTTGTGAGTGTGCGTGTGTGTGTGTGCATGCTTGTGTGTCTGTGTGCAAGCATGTGTGTGTGTGTGTGTGCTGTGTGCTCTGTGTGTGTGTCTGTGCTGTGTGTGTGTGTGTGTGTGTGGGTGTGTGGTGTGTGTGTGTGTTGTGCTGTGTGCTCTCTGTGTGTCTGTGCGTGCGTGCGTGTGTGTGTGTGTGTGTGTGTCTGTCTGTCTGTCTGCCTTTGTGTCTGTGTGTGAGTCTGTGTGTGTTCAAACGTACATATTCATGTTGTTTGTACGTGTGATCTGTGTGTGTTAACATCGTCTGTGTGTGTACTTGCGCTTGCCATCATGACTGTCTGATCACAATCTAGTATGTATGTATGTATGTATGTATGTATGTATGTATGTATGTATGTATGTATGTATGTATGTTGTATGTATGTATGTGTGTGTATGTATGTATGTATGTATGTATGTATGTGTGTGTGTGTGTATGTATGTGTATGTATGTATGTATGTGTGTATGTATGTGTGTGTATGTATGTATGTGTGTATGTATGTATGTATGTGTGTATGTATTATGTATGTATGTATGTATGCATGCATGCACGGATGGATGGATAAATGGATGGATGGATGGATGTGATTATTTTTCAATCTATCTGTCTATCCCGACCGTCTCTCTCTACATACATATGTATATCCATATGTATATCCATATATATATATATATATATGGATATATTATATATATATATGTATATCCATATATATATATATATATATATATATATATAATTATATATATTTATACATATGTATATATACACATATAGATATGTATGTATATAACAGATAGATAGATAGACAGACAGACAGATAGATAGATAGATAGATAGATACATAGATAGATAGATACATAGATAGATAGATACATAGATACATAATACATAGATAGATAGACAGATAGACAGATAGATAGATAGATAGGTAGATAGATAGATAGATAGATAGATAGGTAGATAGATAGATAGATAGATAGATAGATAGATAGATAGATAGATAGATAGATAGAGAGATAGAGAGAGAGTAGAGAGATAGAGAGATAGATAGGTAGGTAGATCTGTCTGTCAATCTATCAATAAAAAGTCTGCATATATATACATCTATCTCTCTGTTCTATCTATCTATCTATGTATATATTGTATCTATGTATCTATCTATCTATGTGACAGCAATATCACTTACCCGTTGGGGAGCGTGTTCCGCCCGGACCCCTGTCGAATCTGCACGTGCAATGATTCTCACGTGGGAGAGCTGCACGGGGCCATAGAGTGTACCCGCACCATGTGTCCGGACGTGCCCACCCAGTGCCGTAATGTCACCATCCCACCCGACGAATGCTGCCCAATCTGTAATGGTGAGTACCCGTTAATAGTAAGACTCTACCCGTAGTAAGTACTCTACATCTTTCTTTCTATTTAAGCGCGGGGGTATGTATCTGAATTCACAGCATCTCTATAAACCTGCCACATTATAACACGACAAAGTGCACAGAAAAATCGTCCCTAATAGGTGAGACGCTATGAAGACCTGCTGCCCACATTATCAAGAAGATTAAGCTGACTTGATACGGTCATATGACAAAGATCCACCGGACATTCAAAGACTTTCCTCCAGGAAACAATACTCTCTAACCCCATTCTCTAGAAAACAGTATTCTCTCTATACCATCCTCCATGAAACAATACTCTTTAAGACCATCCCCAGGAAACAGTACTCTCAAAGACCATCCTCCGGGAAACAGTACTCTTTAAGACCATCCTCCAGGAAACAGTACTCTCAAAGACCATCCTCCATGAGACAATACTCTTTAAGACCATCCACCAGGAAACAGTACTCTTTAAGACCATCCTCCAGAAAACAGTACTCTCAAAGACCATCCTCCGGGAAACAGTACTCTTTAAGACCATCCTCCAGAAACAGTACTCTAAAGACCATCCTCCATGAGACATACTCTTTAAGACCATCCTCCAGGAAACAGTACTCTTTAAGACCATCCTCCAGGAAACAGTACTCTCAAAGACCATCCTCCAGGAAACAGTACTCTCTAAGACCATCCTCCAGGAAACAGTACTCTCTAAGACGATCCTCCAGGAAACACTACTCGCTAACACCATCCGTCAGGAAACAATACCAGGAAACAGTACTCTCAAAGACCATCCTCCAGGAAACAATACTATCAAAGACCATTCTCGTGGAAACAGTACTAAGATCCTCCTCCAAGAAACAGTACTATCAAAGAAATCCTCCAAAAAAACAGAACTCTCTTAGACCATCCTCCAGGAAAGAGTAATCTCAAAGACCATCCTCCACGAAAGAGTACTTTCAAAGACCATCCTCCAGGAAACAGTACTGTCTAAGACCATCCTCCAGGAAACAGTACTGTCTAAGACCATCCTCCAGGAAACAATACTCTCAGAGACCATCCTCCTGGAAACAGTGCTCTCTAAGACCATCCTCCAGGAAACAATACTCTCAAAGACCATCCTCCTGGAAACAGTGCTCTCTAAGACCATCCTCCAGGAAACAGTACTGTCTAAGACATCTCAGGAAACAGTACTTCTAAACATCCTCCAGGAAACAATACTCTCAAAGACCATTCTCCTGGAAACAGTGCTCTCTAAGACCATCCTCCAGGAAACAATATTCTCAAAGACCATTTTCCAGGAAAGAATACTCTCAAAGACCATCCTCTAGGAAATATTACTATCAAAGACCATCCTCCAGGAAACAATAGTCTCAAAGACCATCCTCCAGGAAACAACACTCTGAGCGACCATCTTTCAGAAAACAGTACTCTTAAAGACTATTCTCCAGGAAAATTACTTTCAAAATCTATCCTCTAGGTAACAGTATTATCAAATAAATCCTCCTAGAAACAATACTGTCAAAGACCATCCTCCTGGAAACAGTACTCTCAAAGACCATCCTCCAGGAAACAAGACTCTCAAAGACCATCCACCAGGGAACAGTCTCTAGCACCATCCTCTTCTGTCAAGGACCACACTGTAGGAAACAGTATTCTCAAAGACGATCCTCCAGGAAACAGTACTCGCTAACACCATCCTTCAGGAAACAATACCTGGAAACAATACTCTCAAAGACCGTCCTCCTGGAAACAGTACTCTCAAAGACCATCCTCTTGGAAACAATGCTCTCAAAGACCATCCTCCAGGAAACAATACTATCAAAGACCATCCTCCTGGAAACAGTACTCTCAAAGACCATCCTCCAGGAAACAATGCTCTCAAAGACCATCCTCCAGCATACAGTAATCTCAAAGACCATCCTCCAGGAAACGGTATTCTGAAAGACCATCCTCTATGAAACAGTATCTGAAACACTATCATCCAGGAAACAATACTATCAAAGACCATCCTCCAGGAAATAATACTATCAAAGATCATCCTCCAGGAAACAATACTATCAAAGACCATCCTCCAGGAAACAATGCTATCAAAGACCATCCTCCAGGAAACAATACTATCAAAGACCATCCTCCAGGAAACAATGCTGCTATCAAAGACCATCCTCCAGGAAACAATGCTATCAAAGACCATCCTCCAGGAAACAATGCTGCTATCAAAGACCATCCTCCAGGAAACAATGCTGCTATCAAAGACCATCCTCCAGGAACAATGCTGCTATCAAAGACCATCCTCCAGGAAACAATGCTGCTATCAAAGACCATCCTCCAGGAAACAATACTATCAAAGACCATCCTCTAGGAAACAATACTCTCAAAGACCATCCTCCAGGAAACAATACTATCAAAGATCATCCTCCAGGAAACAATACTATCAAAGACCATCCTCAGGAAACAGTACTCTCAACACCATCCTCCAGGAAAAATACTATCAAAGACCATCCCCAGGAAACAGTACTCTCTAACACCATCCTCCAGGAAACAATACTATCAAAGACCATCCTCCAGGAAACAGTACTCTCTAACACCATCCTCCAGGAAACAATACTATCAAAGACCATCCTCAGGAAACAATACTCTCTAAACCATCCTCCAGGAAACAATACTATCAAAGATCATCCTCCAGGAAACAATACTCTCAAAGACCATCCTCCAGGAAACAATACTATCAAAGACCATCCTCCAGGAAACAGTACTCTCTAACACACATCCTCCAGGAAACATACTATCAAAGACCATCCTCCAGGAAACAACTAAACTCAGGAAAAGTATTCAAAGCACCTCAGGAAAGAATACGGAAAATGAAAGAGCATCGCAGAAACAGACATCAACACCATCCACAACACAACCACACACACCACACCACACACACACACACACACACACACACACACACACACACACAGATCTGAGAAACACATGAACATTATCGATGAACACACACACACACAACACACACACACACACACACACACACACACACACACACACACACACACACACACCACGCACGCACACACACACACACACACACACACACACACACACACACACACACACACACACACACACACACACACACACACACACACACACACCACACACACACACACACACACACACACACACACACACACACACACACAACCACACACACACACACCACCACAACACCACACACACACCGCACGCACACAACAAACACACACACACACACACACACACACACACACACACAACACACACACACACACACACACAAACACACACCCCTCACGATTTGTGATTACAGCAGCACATATGTAAAGATTTTTAAAAGAAATTATTCCTCGTGTGTTTTTCAGATGATCCAAACCACAAGCTGTGTGGAGGACATTATCAATGTAAGTAAAATCTTTTATTTTGCTTGCTACTTTTTATTTTCCCTCCAAAATGCATATCGTTTTCTCATATAATGATAACGTTAACGGTGCTTCAACCTTACTTCAGGAGACAAGATAATGATAATTTAATGTGCTACATCTGTACTGCAGAAGACAAGATATTGATAGTATTAATGTGCTACACCCTTACTTCAGAAGACAAGATAATAACAGTGTTCGTGTGCTAACTCTTACTTTAGTGGACAAGATCATGATAGCGTTAATGTGCTACATCTTTGTTTCAGGAGACAAGATAATGATAGCGTTAATGTGCTTTACCCTTACTTCAGGAGACAAGATAATGACAGTGTTAATGTGCTAACTCTTACTTTAATGGATAAATAATGATAGCGTTAATGTGCTATATCCTTATTTCAGGAGACAAGATAATGATAGCGTTAACGTGCTTTACCCTTACTTAAGGAGACAAGATAATGTGTCACATGAAAAGATGTAGGTGACTGGTTGCGTCTTGCAGTTTTATGCAGGTTCGTGAAGATCTAGCTGTTGATCATTCTTCTTAGAGACAGAATACGCCAATCAAGGTTAAACTAAAATAATCCTTTATTTGAAGAACGTAGAAAACACAACAGGAACTGGGTAAAAACTTCACACATCCAATACACCACTCCTTGTTTGCAGAATTACTCTTCTTCAGCCCTCAAATCTGCACGCAGCAACTCCACGAATCTACAGCGACTTGTCTATCTCTGACAGCAGGTTTACACTTCGATTCTTTTATCGGTCTCTCTCTCTCAACCCACAGTCACGCTTTATTTATAACATGGACAGTTCCACAATATTCTCGGCTTTTCTCTAGATTTTCAGCCAGTCATAGCCGCATTCTCGAACCTTCCCTTTCTAGAATATTCTGTAGTTCTAGACAATCATCGTACAGATTAGATTTGTTTACGATTTCCGGAACATTCTAGAAAGATCTAAAGTATTCTACGGTTTTGTTGTTGTTTCGTTTTGTTTTGTTTTTTGTTGTCATTTCTGGATTGTTGCAAAGGATTCTGCATATTTCGAACTTAGACATATATTTTCAGTATTAGCATAAACCAAAATAAATACCATTGATGCCTTATTAAGTGAATCACAAACCACTCTTCAAGAACGAACAGCGGAGAGTAGCTGAATCCACAGACACATTTTGATAATGATAGTGTTAATGTGTTAATCCTTACTTCAGGAGACAAGATAATGATAGCGGTAATGTGCTACACCCTTACTTCAGGAGGCAAGATAATGATAGCGTTAATGTGCTACATCCTTACTTCAGGAGACAAGATAATGATAGTGGTAATGTGCTACATCCTTACTTCAGGAGACAAGATAATGATAGTGGTAATGTGCTACAACCTTACTACAGTAGACAAGATAATGATAGCTTTAATTTGCTATATCCTTATTTCAGGAGACAAGATAATGATAGCGTTAATGTGCTACACCCTTACTTCAGGAGACAAGATAATGATAGTGTTAATGTGCTACACCCTTACTTCAGGAGGCAAGATATGATAGTGCTAATGTGCTACACCCTTACTTCAGGAGACAAGATAATGATAGCGTTAACGTGCTAATACCGTTACTTCAGGAGACAAAATAATGATAAGTTAATGTGTTACACCCTTACTTCAGGAGACAAGATAATGATAGCGTTAATGTGCTATACCGTTACTTCAGGAGACAAGATAATGATAAAGTTAATGTGTTACACCCTTACTTCAGGAGACAAGACAATGATAGTGTTAATGTGCTACACCCTTACTTCAGGAGACAAGATAATGATAGCGTTAATGTGCTACACCCTTACTTCAGGAGACAAGATCAATGATAGTGTTAATGTGCTACACCCTTACTTCAGGAGACAAGACAATGATAGTGTTAATGTGCTACACCCTTACTTCAGGAGACACGATAATGATAGTGTTAATGTGCTACACCCTTACTTCAGGAGGCAAGATAATGATAGTGTTAATGTGCTACATCTTACTTCAGGAGACAAGACAATGATAGTGTTAATGTGCTACACCCTTACTTCAGGAGACACGATAATGATAGTGTTAATGTGCTACACCTTACTTCAGGAGGCAAGATATGATAGTGTTAATGTGCTACATCTTACTTCAGGAGACAAGATAATGATAGTGTTAATGTGCTACCACCCTTACTTCAGGAGACAGATAATGATAGTGTTAATGTGCTACACACCCTTACTTCAGGAGACAAGATAATGATAGCGTTAATGTGCTACATCTTACTTCAGGAGACAAGATAATGATAGCGTTAATGTGCTACCACCCTTACTTCAGGAGACACGATAATGATAGTGTTAATGTGCTACACCCTTACTTCAGGAGACAAGACAATGATAGCGTTAATGTGCTACCACCCTTACTTCAGGAGGCAAGATAATGATAGCGTTAATGTGCTACCACCCTTACTTCAGGAGGCAAGATAATGATAGCGTTAATGTGCTACCACCCTTACTTCATGAGACAAGGCAATGACGGCGTTATTTTGCTACACCTTACTTCAGGAGACAGGATGATGATAAAGTTAATGTGCTACATCCAGGTCTGTCGAGTTCTTCATAACGCGAAATGCTTCAACTGCTTTGGAAGCATAGGATCTTTTCATTGACCGACTTTCATATGACACAGCACTCTGCGAAGATTTTAGGACTGTTACCTAGCCCCTAGCAGTCTTCCTTCTTGTTGCTCTTCTTATTCTTGTTCTTGTTGTTGTTGTTGTTATTCTTGTTTCTCTTGTTGTTGTTCTTGTTGTTGTTCTTGTTGTTTTTTGTTGTTGTTGTTGTTCTTCTTCTCTCCCTCCCTCTCTCTCTCTCTCTCTTTGTTCGTCTGTCTGTCTGTATGTATCTCTCTCTCTCTCTCGCTGTCTCTCTCTCGCTGTCTCTCTCTCTCTCTCTCCTATCTATCTCTTTGTCTATCTGTCTATCTGTCTGTCCGTCTGTCTGTCTCTCTCTCTCACTTTCTCTCTCTCTCTATCTATCTATCTATCTATCTCTGTCTATCTGTTTGTCTGTCTGCCCGTCTGTCTGTCTGTCTCTTTCACTTCTCTTCTCTCTCTCTCTCTCTCTCTCTATCTATCTCTATCTCTTTCTCTCTCACTGTCTGTCTGTCTGTTTTTCTTTCTCTATTTGTCTATCTCTTCGTTTGTCTGTCTGTCTGTCTGTCTGTCTGTCTCTCTCTCTCTCTCTCTCTCTCTCTCTCTCTCTCTCTCTCTCTCTCTCACTCTTTCATGTTGTCTTCTTCAAAGGGTTTTGTTTCCTTTCGTTTTATGTTTTAGATCTGGCAGTTTATTTTATCGAGTAAAAGGTCTATTTTTGTCTCCTTGTCTCTTAGTTGCTGTTGTTGTTGTTGGTGGTGTTTTTGTCTGTTTGTTTTTATCAATCCAAGCGAGACAACCTTGCTTTCCTTCTCTTGAGGCAACAACAATACTATTCACATTAACCATATCCTTATTTGTCGTTTTCAGTGCCGGATATGACGCAAGACATCATTTAACTTTGTAAACTCAATGTATTATGGGAAATAAGAGGGAAGCAAAAAGAATTTTTAAAGATTAATCAAAGATTATAAACTCTTGAGAGTTACGTAGGAGTTATCTCCCATGTTGTAGAATTTCTCAAAATCCAACATAGCTTGCGCTACCCATTCAGCTAGCATAGAAGCAGCCACAAAGCACAAAACTGTAAGCTCAGAACATTCCCCAAAATGCTATCTGAATGGGTAGCGCAAGCTATGTTGGATTTTGAGAAATTCTACAACATGGGAGATAACTTCTACGTAAACTCTCAAGGGTTATAATCTTTGATTAATCCTAAAAAATTCTCCTTGCTTCCCTCTCATTTCCTTTAGTGTTACCTATATGCCTTGTAAGCAAACCTGTACATGTTCTGTCTTGTCTATGTGTGTGTATTTGGTCAGTTCAAGAATAAAAGACTATGTCAATCTTGAATATGAGACCAATATGTTGTGTGTATTTCTCTCCTCCCTCATAGTTGTGTGTAAGTGTAGTTGCGGGGTACAAAGGTAGGCTTGTTTGGGGAATGTTCTGAGCTTACAGTTTTGTGCTTAGTGGCTGCTTCTATGCTAGCTGAATGGGTATCGCAAACTATGTTGGATTTTGAGAAATTCTACAACATGGGAGATAACTCCTATGTAACTCTCAAGAGTTATAATAATCTTTGATTAATCAATGTATTGTGCTTCAGATCCATATTTCCTCAACTGCCCGGCAGAGCGAGTGGTGATAGACGTTGACAAAGGGAGTGACACAGCAACCGTCAACATCAACCTGACTGCCGTGGATTGCCGGAACCAGAAGCTGGACATTATCATCTCTGATGATCGTCTGCTGGCCGGTATCGGGGAAGACAACTATCATCTGCTGTCTGCCACCTCGGCGCGAGACGGCAAGGGCAACTTCGCTGAGTGCATCTTTCACGTCCGGGTCAGAGGTTAGTTTGTTGTTAGTGGGTGCGTGTGTGTTCTCGCTCTGGGAAATTGTTTTTATGTTTATTTCATTGATGAAGGAGGGGTTAACCGATTATTTGTGTATTTATTCCTAATAATTATTCATTCATGTATTCATTTGTATGATTTCAGAAATCTTTGTCTGTCTGTCAAGTGAAGATCATTTAAATGTCCTGGAATTCTTTCGTTAAGCGTATTTTTGGACTTTTGTTTTATACTTAACTTTTTAAGTCATCAGGAACCAGAAAAAACACGAAAGAAGAATAAGAACGCGTCTTTAGTACAAGAAGACAAGACATGCGCAAATTTTTGGCCATGGCCTTTGTCAAGCGTAAGATCACAAACAAACAGACACCATATACAAAAATTAGGAGAAAAAGACTGAAACTTCCCTGCTGCTTTGTCCAGTGTGAGAAAAGTAATTCTTTGTCTGTCTGTGAAGTGAAGATCATTTAAACGGCCTGAAATTCTTTCGTTACGCTTATTTTGGGACTTTTGGAAACATTTTGGAAAAAAATCCTTTTCTCACACTGGACCGAGCAGCAGGGAAGTTTCAGTCTTTTTCTCCAAATTTTTGTATCTGGTGTTTGTTTGTTTGTAATCTTACGCTTGACAAAGGCAATTGGCCGAAAATTTGCGCCTGTCTTGTCTTGTTGTAAGAAATACGCGTTCTTATTCTTCGTTCGTGTTTTTCTGGTTCCTGTTTGCTTGAACGCGGGCAGTCACACTTGTTTTGGATTTTGTTTAAGTCATCGTTGCTACTAAGTCTTATTTGTTTCAATAACCCCTTTTAGTTTCCTCGTCCTCGCGTCCTTTCAAAATAATAGTAAAACTATACGTTTGGAACTATGGAAACTTGGTTTATATAGAGTTCATTCATGTTGTTTGTGGCCCAACCGACCTCAAAGACGATCTCAGGACGGACAAAACCAGTGCAGAAATTAAACTCTTTCGTATTTGTTTTCAAAAGTGGGCTGTACGGTTATGATTTTTCGGTTATTTTTTAAAAGAAAAAAGGTTCTCAGGTTTGATATACCGCTCTAGACCATCTGCATGTCGCAAATGTTCAAGTCTGTAAAGTAGTATCAGTTATTCTGTGGAGGACACGGATGCTACAGCAATCCTACAATATACTATGGCGGCGATTATACACTGCCTCATCACAGTCAGGACTGCGTCTTTGTTATGATAAGAACAACCACAACAACAAGAACAAAACTTTTCTTCTTTGTCCTCGTCGTCGTCCTCATCATAAAATTATACTTCAACTACTCCTGCTATAACTACTGCTGTTACTTCTACTATTTCTGCCACTACTACTACCACAATTACAACTACTACTTCTACTTCTCTTCAACATCTATACTGAACAAGTGATAAGAAAAGCAGACCTAGATGATTTAGGCGTCAAATTAGGGAAGAGATGTCACAAATTTGAGGAATGCAGATGAGACACTGTTCTAATATCAAGCCACATCACCAGCATGAGACGAGTCCTTTACAGAGTTGATGGTGCAGGCAAGAAACCAAAAATGCTAAAAAGGCAAAAGTGACGCACATTAGACTTGGCAAACATCCTGACATTCTTGTTAATAAAACATCCGTGGAGAAAATACATGACTTCAAATATCTGGGCTCAATCAAAACAGCAGACACAACAGTACAAAAGACATTACAACAAGAACAGTCATAGCAAAACAAAACGAAAAAGATGATCCAGCTTAACAACATTCGAAAAGATCGTGCAACAATAAAGATTCTTAAGATCCTCATCTGGCTGGTAATGGTATGGATGTGAAGCATGGGCATGGAAGGAAGCTGATGAAACGAAAATCAACTCAGCTGAAATGTGGTTCTATAGACACATTTTCCCAATCAGCTGAACAAAAAAACAAAACAAAACACAACAACAAAAAAGCGTACCAATTAACGTATTCTAGAGGAGCTGAATACAACTCCATAACTGTTATCTGATGGAGGCAGACACAAGTAGATCACTCATAAGGAAGATTAGGAAAAGACAGGCAACATTTATGGGCCATTTTATGAGGAAGGGGGTTTTGGAGCACCTGGTCACAACGGGAAAGCTGGAGAGAAAGAGAGCACTAGGTAGACCCAGGGAGAGAATACTGGACGGACTTGCAGAGTGACTTGGGATGAGGAGGGTGGGGGAGATGCTAGGGGCAACGAGAGATAGAGATGGTTGGAAGTCCATGGTCGCCAACGCCATGTGGCAGGGCACCTGATGATGATGATGATGATGAACTGTTATCTGAAATCCACAAAAGAAAGCTTGCATACATGGGACACACAATTAGAAGCAGTAAGTGACACCTGATGAAAACAGTACATGTACTCCGAGGAAAAAACCGACGGCTGAAGACAGAGAAGGAAGACCAACAGCATCAAACATGTACATGGACAGCAATGTGAAGATAACAAGGATGTCTGCTAGATAAGCAGTCAGAACCTGCAAGGACTGGACGAAGTGGAGAAGGACAGTCCAGACATTGACTGCAGCATCTATCATCACAAATGATAACGCCAACAGGTGACATAGGACCACTTCTACTGCTACTACTACTACTACAACTACGACATCTACTAATTTATCTATCTGTCTGTCGGTCTGTCTGTCTGTCGGTCTGTCGGTCTGTCTGTCGGTCTGTCTGTCGGTCTGTCTGTCTGTCGGTCGGTCGGTCTGTCGGTCGGTCTGTCTGTCTGTCTGCTGTCTATCTATATTACTTCTACTACTTTTACCACCACCACCACCACCACCACTACTTTCTATAGAATGATGATAATGATGATGACAATGAGGACGATGATGACGATAAACTTATAACCAACGTTTTCATCAAGACCGTGACCACCCACCCCCACCCCCACCCCTACCTACTCCATTCACCTTCACCCCCCTGCACCCTCTTTTACAGACAACCAACCTCCAGAGTTTTTGACGTGCCCCATGGACTTTGTGGATACCACGGAGGGGCCTGTCACCTGGGCCCACCCGGTTGCCAGGGACAACGTGGGTCTGAAGATACCCCCCACCTCCGATCGACATCCCGGAGACAAACTGCCCGCCGGCAAATACCTCATTGAGTACTGGGCAGAGGACTATGAAGGCAACATCGCACGATGCTCTTTTATCGTCACTGTCGGTCAGTACTTCCATTAAATGTTGATTTTTGTTGTTGTTATTGTTGTTGTTGCTGTTGTTGTTGTTGTTGCTGTTGTTGTTGTTGTGGTTGCTGTCGTTGCTGTTGTTGCTGTTGTTGTTGTTGCTGCTGTTGTTGCTGCTGTTGTTGCTGCTGTTGTTGCTGCTGTTGTTGCTGTTGTTGTTGCTGTTGTTGTTGCTGTTGCTGTTGCTGTTGTTGTTGCTGTTGCTGTTGCTGTTGTTGTTGTTGTTGTTGTTTTGCTGCTGTTGTTGCTTTCTAAAGTTATTTGAGTTGTCAACGGGTAGCCGACTGTCTTCATTTTTTTTTCCTTTTCTTTTTTTTTTCAATTTTTTTTTTTTTTAGGATCATTGCACTCAGGGAGGTTAACTTTTGTGCTTACCTTTTTTCTTTTTCGCTCTCATTTTCTACGCCACTTTAATGGCCACAGATGCTGAAACAGTTTTTATTATGCGGTGATGATATGTCGATGTGGATGATAATCATAATGCTATGGAGTTCTATCTAGGATCGAGACTGCGTGACAGGGTTGTACTCTACGCTTACTATCATAATATATCCTGCGTCAACCAGGCCCGAGAAATACCGACACCTGCGGTGTTGGTCAGAAGATTTGAGCAACACTCTCAATGACGCATCCGCGAAGTGGATGAGACTCCACTGTGTGGTTCCAGTCTTCCCACTGAACCCATAGCACACCCAACTCTGGGTAGAAGCCGGTTAGAGCCGAAAAATCCCACAATGATTTTTGAAGGTACTGCTGGGGATTCGAACCCCACAACCTTCCAGTAGGTAGTCCGTTGAGTTAACCACTACACCACGGCGACTGGTGTCTTCAGTTTTCAGCTTCACTTTATGCTTTTCAAGATAACATCCCACTGATGGGATCCAAAGTAATTATGACATAAGTCTTCGTCTTCTGCTTCTTCTTCCCCGTAACTCCGTGAATAGTCATTGGGACACATCACTAAAACAACTGTTCACCCAATTTCTCCATCTCTGTCGGTTGTGTGCCAAAGCGTGGATACCTGAGAACGTTCTTTTTTGTTTTTAATCCGTTTCATAATATTGTTAGACCATTTTTTTGGTACCCCCCCCCCCCTCTCCTGACTCCCTCTCTCAACAGTTCAGTGGGATGACTGATCTGGCAAGGCCATTGGATCTTGTTACATGGCCATACCAAAGTAGTTTTCTTTTGTTTGTTTGTTTTTAACTGATGACAAGCATATTTTCATACGGTCCAATGTGCCGTTTGATGGTTTGGCGCGCTTGATCATGAAAGCTGGTGGATTAGGTGAGGAAGTCAAAGGGTTAAGTTTTTGCAGTTGTGGATAGGGTGTAGGAGTCAAACAGTTAAACACTGTTAGGGTGGGCGTTCGGTGAAGGGAGAGTGGGGAAGTCTATTCCAGGTAAACGGCACTAAAACAGCAAATGTAGGAGGGAAAGAGTATCTGAAGCTGAGCGCATAAATATTGATGTTGCCACAAAGGTAGGATGAAACAGACTGCTGGGTGGATTTGTAGCGCAAGGTATTAGCTTATTTGCTGTATGGCAGCGAGGCGTGGACCACGCATGCTCATCAGGAGAAAAGGCTCAATACCTTCCACCTGAGAAGCCTACGGCGCATACTCCGCATTTCCTGGCAAGACAAGGTGACCAACACCGAAGTCCTGACCCGCGCTGGCCTCCAAACCATGCATACCATGCTGAGACAGCGTCGGCTGCGCTGGTTGGGCCACGTTCGCCGCATGGAAGATGGTCACATCCCAAAAGACATCCTTTATAGTGAGCTTGCCACAGGGCAGAGAAACATTGGCCGCCCACAGCTGAGATACAAAGACGTTTGCAAGCGTGACATGAAGGCGCTTGAGATCAACACTGAGTCCTGGGAGGACCTCGCAGACGACCGCAACAGCTGGAGAACCACTCTCAAGAAACAGCTGCGGATTGGTGAGGACAAACTGTTCAGCTGCTGCAGCAGAAAAGTGAGTTCGCAGAAAAGGGATGACAGCCAACAGACCAGCATCAGCATACACACGCGACCGCTGCGACAGAGACTGCCTCTCTCGCATTGGTCTCTGCAGTCACAGGCGACGCTGCTTGGACCAAGCAGACAGCCCATCTAGACATTAGAACGGATGTACTTTATCCATGGTCAGCCATGACCGAGGGAGGCCTACTACCACAAAGGTAGGATGAAACAGACTGCTGGGTGGATTTGTAGCGCAAGGTATCAGCTTATTTTCAATTTTGTTTGAGGAAGGCAACCAGTGTAGACTCTGAGGGCGAAGGAGACGACTGACATGATCAAACGTTTTCTTTCTGACAACGAGACGAACTTTGTGTGCAGTTCATGAGCAGGCTTATCGTTTACCCCGTGATCATTGTGGATATTTCAGCACCACATGGCATCTGTGGTTTTGATGTATATGGAATTTATGTTGAGCTCAGAAGCACTGTATTTTGAAAACTGAAAATATAACCGACACTATAGGGATCTTGCTGGCAGAGAGGGTAGACCTCTTGCTTTCCTGTCTGAATGCACGGGTTTGCAAGGGTTCAAATTTTGTTCGAGCAAAGCTTTGTGTCTGGAGCTTCCACGTCTATGCAGCTATGAATGGGTACCGGACTTTGTTACAAGTTAGGGGAGGTAAAGCAACGATGGAGTGGGTAGGTCTAAGAACACTGCCCTGATGATGCTGGCCCCTGAAAAAAGTTGAGATCTCTGCCTATGTCAGATATTTTACGACCTTAGTCTGATGGTAAATCTTTCTTTCTTTCTTTGACCTTAGTCTGATAGTAAATCTTTCTTCCTTTGGCCTTAGTCTGATGGGAAATCTTTTTTGTTTGTTTGTTTTCTTTCTTTCTTTCTTTCTTTCTTCCTTTTTTTCCTTTCTTTCTTTCTTTCTTTATACGTGTTAATTAATGTATTCAATTTATCTATTAATTTATCTATTTATTTGTTTGTTCATCCATTCATTCATTCATTCGTTCATTCATTCATTCATTTGCTTATCTACTTCTGTCATATGACAATTACCTTTTAAACTTTCTCCATGTGTCCCGCCACTCAGAATCTCAGTACGGCAGTGGCAGTCATGGTGGGAACCCTCACCACGACAACCACCACGACCACGATCACGATCACGATCACGACCACGACCACGAC
>CM060311.1:69759418-69809418 GCA_030674185.1 Monoplex corrugatus | reverse complement strand
TTTTTGTGTATGTTTTATTGTGTATGTTTTATTGTGTATGTTTTTGTGTATGTTTTATTGTGCATGTTTTATTGTGTATGTTTTATTGTGTATGTTTTATTGTGCATGTTTTATTGTGTATGTTTTATTGTGTATTTTTTATTGTTTTATTGTGTATGTTTTATTGTGTATGTTTTATTGTGTATGTTTTATTGTGTATGTTTTATTGTGCATGTTTTATTGTGTATGTTTTATTGTGTATGTTTTTTTGTGTATGTTTTATTGTGCATGTTTTATTGTGCATGTTTTATTGTGTATGTTTTATTGTGTATGTTTTATTGTGTATGTTTTATTGTGTTTTATTGTGTATGTTTTATTGTGTTTTATTGTGTATGTTATATTGTGCATGTTTTATTGTGTATGTTTTATTGTGTATGTTTTATTGTGTATGTTTTATTGTGTATGTTTTTATTGTGTATGTTTTATTGTGTATGTTTTATTGTGTATGTTTTA
The DNA here is from genome assembly GCA_030674185.1 of Monoplex corrugatus. NCBI lineage: Eukaryota > Metazoa > Mollusca > Gastropoda > Littorinimorpha > Ranellidae > Monoplex > Monoplex corrugatus. Next base: position 69,808,926 of record CM060311.1, on the reverse strand, counting down.
TTGTGTATGTTTTGTGTATGTTTATTGTGTATGTTTTATTGTGTATGTTTTATTGTGTATGTTTTATTGTGTATGTTTTATTATGTATGTTTTATTGTGTATGTTTTATTGTGTATGTTTTATTGTGTATGTTTTATTGTGTATGTTTTTGTGTATGTTTTATTGTGTATGTTTTATTATGTATGTTTTATTGTGTATGTTTTATTATGTATGTTTTATTGTGTATGTTTTATTGTGTATGTTTTATTGTGTATGTTTTATTATGTATGTTTTATTGTGTATGTTTTATTGTGTATGTTTTATTGTGTATGTTTTATTGTGTATGTTTTGTGTATGTTTATTGTGTATGTTTTATTGTGTATGTTTTATTGTGTATGTTTTATTGTGTATGTTTTATTATGTATGTTTTATTGTGTATGTTTTATTGTGTATGTTTTATTGTGTATGTTTTATTGTGTATGTTTTATTGTGTATGTTTTATTGTGTATATTTTGTGTATGTTTATTGTGTTTTATTGTGTATGTTTTTATTGTGTATGTTTTATTGTGTATGTTTTATTGTGTATGTTTTATTGTGTATGTTTTGTGTATGTTTATTGTGTATGTTTATTGTGCATGTTTTATTGTGTATGTTTTATTGTGTATGTTTTATTGTGTATTTTTTATTGTTTTATTGTGCATGTTTTATTGTATGTATTTTATTGTGTATGTTTTATTGTGTATGTTTTGTGTATGTTTATTGTGCATGCTTTATTGTGTATGTTTTATTGCGCATGTTTCATTGTGTTTTATTATATACGTTTTCTTGTGCATGTTTTATTGTGTGTGTTTTACCATGTATGTTTTATTGTGTTGCTCAAATTACCTGACCAACACTGCAGATGTCTGTATCTCTCGGTCCTAACTAGCACCAGGATTTATTACGATAACGTAGGCCATGGTCTTGTCATGTAGTCTCAATCCTGGAAGGAACTGCATAGCATCATGATGAACAGCCCTGCTACTATGGAATCATCAATCAGCAAGCCATGGTGAAAATTGTAACAGGTTCTGTGGCTCTTCGTGCCTTGATCTCTTGGTTACCTCAGTTTCGGTTCTTCTACTGCTTCCATACACACTGCTTACACAACGAGGGCTGCGCTGGCTTGGCCATGTGCGCCGGATGGATGATGGACGTAATATAAACGTTCATCATCATCATCAGGTGCCTTGCCACATGGCCTTGCCGATCATGGCCTTCCATCTGTTTCTATCTCTTGTTGCCCCAAGCACCTCTTCCACCCTCTTTGTCTTCAGTGACTCTACAAGTCCGTCCACTATCTTCTCCCTAGGTCTACCTGGTGCTCTCTTTCCCTCCAGCTTTCCCGTTGTGACCAGGTGCTCTAATTCCCTTTCCTCATAAAATGGCCTATGAATGTTGCCTGTCTTTTCCTAATCTTCCTTATGAATGATCTTCTTGTGTCTGCCTCCATCAAGATCAAGACTGTCTCGTTTGTTTTCTTTGCTGTCCATAGAACTCTCAACATTCTTCTTAGAAACCACATCTCGGCTACCTCAATCTTGTTCTGGCTTTGCTTGTTGACTATCCATGCCTCACATCCGTACAACAGTATTGGTTCTATGTGTAACCACTCCTATGATTTTTGAGAAATATGTGATTATATATTGTATGTAGGTATGTATGTATAGGTGTAGGCTGTATGTGGAGTGATTTCACATTTGTGGGTTTTGAGTCAACTTCCAATCTTCCAAAAAAATCTTTAAAGCCAAAATACAGATCTTTGAATTTTAATAAAATGAAACACAATAAATACAACTTACAACTATTACAAGTGACCACAATTTGTTCTCACGGGGGATAACCCCTTTTTGGAAAAAGACTGACAAATTAAAACTAGCGGTACAGAGTCAACCCCAGCAGAAACACTTGAGAACCTCAGGTAGCTCTGCAACAGATTCCATACATTCATTTGGTCAGTTTTCCATTTGAAGTAAATCATATATAAGATGTGATTATGACATGATAAAATATTAAATGATATATGATATGATATGATATGATATGATATGATATGATATGATATGATATGATATACGATATGATATGATATGATATGATATATGACATGATATGATATATGATATGATATATGATATGATATATGATATGATATATGATATGATATATGATATGATATATGATATGATATGATATGATATGATATGATATATGATATGATATATGATATGAAAAGCATACAGCAATAAAAGCCAGGACCAATACTGTAGAGTGATCAATACTTAGAGTGATCAATACTGTAGAGTGATCAATACTGTAGAGTGATCAATATTGTAGAGTGATCAATACTGTAGAGTGATCAATACTGTAGAGTGATCCATCCAGTATCAAGTAATCAGCCGCCTGTGTGCATCAGACACTTTAGCCTGAGATCCCACATGAAGCAAAACAAAGCATGACCTTGGACACCATCAACCTCAATAGTTGACCCTGTATAATATGATATGGCATGGTATGAGATATGATATGATATGATATGATATGATATGATATGATATGATATGATATGATATGATATGATATGATATGATATGACATTATGATGAATAGCCTTAAGAAAAAATACAGTTAAATGTTTGAATGAATAATCATGAACTATAAAAAACATGAATAATCCAGTGAAAGAAGAATAATAAACATTAACAGTAGACCACACATGCTTATGTTTCCAATAAACAAAATGAACCCTATTTCACACACACACATGAAATGGTGTGCATCTATCACACCATCTAGGAGGTCTTTACAAAACATTTATGAAAATGATTTTCCTTTCTGTGAACACAATGTTCTTTAAGTATTATACAATTTTGGATTCAAAGTCATGTCCCTTTTGATCAAGATAATTCATGAACAACTATCCAAAGGACTACACAATGATCCGGAGACAATATGTTTGGTTTGTCTCCTTACTGAATAACAGAACCTGTTATTATCCATTTTACAAAAATTCTGTATTCTCTTTTCCACAAAAAATGGTTACTATTTCACATCCACTTGACAACTTGCTAATAAAAAAGTTTATGAGACCTCTCTATGTTTTCTTTGTGTGTGCGAGTATTTCACAAATGTAATAACTGAACAAAAAAAGTTAGTGTTAACAAACAACTACATATGCTTTAACAGAAAAAATGTACAACTAGGCCAAATTTATTTAACCATGAAACTGATAAATTAATAACTGTCAGTGCACCACAACCATTTTGGTAATGCATCACATTTTTTCCCATAGAATACTATTCTAGTATTACAATGAAAAATGTTCATTCATGTTCATTCATGTCTTCACTTTTTTCCACAAAAACATTTAAGCAATTGTTTAATATAAAAAAAACATTATATAAATGATCATGTTTGCAAACTATGAATAGGCTGCGTATCGGACTAACCCCATCGCTGAATTATTTATCATTTAGCTTTCAAACAAAAAATATTGATTTAAAATTACCTATGTTAAATTCCCATGAATACACTTCAAAAGTGTCTTAATTCCTCTAAAATAATTCAGCTTTAAACCAACTACTACAATGAAAAATTAGCACAAACCTGAATTAGAGTTACTTTGATGTTTCGGGGTTGGCAACCGTTACGGCGAAAGCGCTTACGTTGCTATGGTTTTAACAACACCCGGATGAAAGTGAAACGTCATTTCCGGTTTTGTAGCAGACAAAAATCCAAAAACTTGTTAGAATTTTTTGACTGGCTACATATATAACATTCAAGAACTCTCTTCCTGATGTTAATTGATAGTCATTTGTTGATAAGAATGCTTCTCATCTTCTTGAATGCTGTTTTGGCTTGGCCGATTCTGCCAGCTATTTCTCATGTGCATCTGCCGTCCGGTGAAATGATCGTTCCCAGGTATTTAAACTTATCAACCTGTTTCAAGGTTGTGCCGTTTGCTGTTATTTTGCATGAGGGGATTTCATGTTTTTTACTGATCACCATGACTTCAGTCTTTCTGCTGCTTAGTTCCAACCCCTCTCCTTTGCTTTCTATTTCTAGTATATTCACAAGGTTTTGTAGGTCCCTTTCATTTTCTGCAATTCGCACGGTGTCATCTGCGTATCGAATGTAATATAATAATGTATAAACGTTAGGAGCCATAATAAAAAAAGAGCCAAATAGTGCAAATGAATACCAGTATTCACAGACACATTTGCAGTGCGCACGTGCATATGCACGTACACACACACGGTCGTGCGCACGCAAGCGCACGTGTGCACGCGCACACACACACACATGAAAACATTTTGTTTTATACATGTATACACACAAAGGATGCCGAGCTATTGTACATTCATTCTGCTAGGCGTGTGACCATTAACCCCAGTTGTCATTTTCTCTCTCTGTCTCTGTCTTTCTCTGTCTTTGTCTCTCTTTATATCTCACTGTCTGTCTGTCGCTCTGAATCTGTCTCCGTCTCTGTCTTTGTCTCTCTTTATATCTCACTGTCTGTCTGTCGCTCTGAATCTGTCTCCGTCTCTGTCTCTGTGTCACTCTCGCTCTCTTTCTGTCTCTGTCTCTCTGTCTTTCTGTGTGTGTGTGTATGTGTGTGTGACGACACACACACACGGCTTTTTCATTGCGGCATTGTCAAGGATGTAACCTGTATTGCGGCACACATCCTGCCTGACCAACGTTCCAATGTAGGCTACCTGTATCTGAAAGTGATACACGATTATCAGGACGCCCCGTGACGTCAGGCTGCAGTTTACGTCATCTATATTACGTATGTAAGCGATCTTTCCATAATTATTCTGAGTGGGGCCTAGGCCTAAATTGGTTTTTAGTGACATGTATGCGACATACCAGAAGACACTGCTTCATTTTATTAGTGGACGTTTACTTTCAGGAAAAAAAAGCTGTTTCTGTGCACGCTATTGCTGATATGAAGATTGAAGTCCAGATATTTTAGACGTAGTTTCATGACATGTTTATTTGTAGTGTCTGAATACAGTCAACCGTTCCACGAATTGAACTCTGACACTGTAGTGATGAGTTGCTTATCTTCATGGAGCTGTGGTGGGATTGTGTATGCATTATGCAGAAGCAAAACTCGAAATTCTTATTGTGTGCTTCTGTTTCTGTCTCACTGAACTGACACCGCTTACGCTTTGGAAAATATCAACGGAATTTGGGAGTCATTCACATCATTTGTGTGATAAAGACAGCATATACATTCTCTAGTTGTGGGGATATTATCCACGGTTTAAATTTCCGCCTGGTTGACTTGGTAAAAGTTGATTCTGTGATCTATTTTAATATGAAAGAAATCGGATGGTATCCAGTTTTGTGTTGGATTGAGAAGAAAGAACCGAATGGATTTCTTTTCACGTGCATTTCTCAGCAGAGAGCCTAAATTAGGACGAGAATTAGTAGATTATTCCAGAAGTAGCAAGAAAACACAGATTATTCCAGAAGTAGCAAGAAAACACAGATTATTCCAGAAGTAGCAAGAAAACACAGATTATTCCAGAAGTAGCAAGAAAACAGATTATTCCAGAAGTAGCAAGAAAACAGATTATTCCAGAAGCAGCAAGAAAACACAGATTATTCCAGAAGTAGCAAGAAAACACATTATTCCAGAAGTAGCAAGAAACACAGATTATTCCAGAAGTAGCAAGAAAACACAGATTATTCCAGAAGTAGCAAGAAAACACAGGTTACTCCAGAAGTAGCAAGAAAACACAGACTATTCCAGAAACAGCAAGAAAACACAGATTATTCCCGAAGCAGCAAGAAAACACAGATTACTCCAGAAGCAGCAAGAAAACACAGACTATTCCAGAAGCAGCAAGAAAACACAGATTATTCCAGAAGCAGCAAGAAAACACAGACTATTCCAGAAGCAGCAAGAAAACACAGACTATTCCAGAAGCAGCAAGAAAACACAGACTATTCCAGAAGCAGCAAGAAAACACAGATTATTCCAGAAGTAGCAAGAAAACACAGACTATTCCAGAAGTAGCAAGAAAACACAGATTATTCCAGAAGTAGCAAGAAAACACAGACTATTCCAGAAGTAGCAAGAAAACACAGATTATTCCAGAAGTAGCAAGAAAACACAGATTATTCCAGAAGTGGCAAGAAAACACAGATTATTCCAGAAGCAGCAATAAAACACCCTGATACTTTCTGAAACCAGGGTTCAACAAAGGCAAAAATCGCATAATGATGAAAGGAGATTCGAATTCTGATTTCAAGGACGTTTCCAAACTAATATTTGTTGACTACAGCACTCAAACCAGTGATGCTAATGAGCATTCGGCTCTACAAATCAACGAGATAATAACATATTATTGTATCACTCCCATCGCAGCGCTTGGTGTCACCTTGAATTCTATTGCAATATTGACGTGGACCAAGCATTGTAAAACGTTTAACGTGGCCATATTCCTTTTCAAAGCGCTGGCTATATTTGATAATGTGTACGTAACTGCTTTCTGCTTGTGGTTTTACGCTCCTGAAGGAACGGTGTACAAACAGGTGACTTCTATCATCGGCTTTGGGGCACAGTACATTGTGGTCAATGTCACTCTTCTACTGACTGTTTCTCGTTGGATTGCTGTCCAGTTTCCTCTCATGTTTCGTATTCTCTTGTCCCATGTCCGCACGTGGCTGGCACTGGGTATTGTCATGACTTACTGTGCCGCCACAAAGGCAATTGATCTAAACTTGAACTATTTTATCCACGACAGTCGCACCCATGCGATTGTGAGAGTCGTCATTTCTCTGGTGATTTTATCATGCCCACTAGTGGTACAGCTCGTTCTGTCTTTTAACCTCGTGTGGATGACTTTCACACTCGACAGAAAGGTGTGCTTAGCTATCCCATGCCCACTGAACCAACAATACAGGGCAGCCAAAAGCCGCAATTTGACCTTGACCGTCATCAGCATCTGCATCATCACCTTTTTGGCCTATCCTTTCGGGATTGCCGTCGTTGCCTATTTCAGGCTCACCACTCGCAGAGACTTAATCTCCACTAAGAGAATAGCATACGCGTCGGTAAATCTGCTGCAGATTATAAACTCCAGTATCAACTTCTTCTTTTACTGGATGTTCATGCCAGGTTTTCATCAAACCTTGAACGATCTGTGGCACTGCCGTACCCCGCGACAACACCACCGAGTCATACAACTTGGCTTCGTGCAACCACCTAAGATTTCTCACGCCGACATAAAAAGAAGGACAACAATCTTCAGGGTCAAATTTCGAAACGAGCAGGATCTCGACGTTGATAAACCCAATGAAACTAATGAACTCACTGGAACTTCGGGGACAGTGAGTGAGACTCCGTCTGGAGACCAAGATATCCCAAGATATCTCAAGAGAAGTCTACAAAAAGTTAATTATTTTCTTCCTTTACACCGTGTGGCCAGTAGAAATGTGTAGTGTGCACAAACTGATCAATGACCAGCTGGCTATGGGCAAGCCCGGCGTATTTACCGTCATAACGCAACTACTACAAAGCATCTCTGCTCGTTTTAACAAAGATCCAAGATTGTTCTAATGATCGGCTGATACAACACTACTATGAAAATATAGGCTAGGTAAATCTAGGCTAGGTAGGGCCTCAGGACCTAACCAGGCCATGGGTTTATGTACAGACTTAAAGCTTATGCTATGATCACCATACACATGGCATCTGTGACGTTAGTGCATAATTATGGAAATCGTTCCGAGCGCGGAGGCGTCGTCTTGAGAAACTGAAACTGAAACAGGCAAAGATCTCAATCCACGTGTGCGGAATATGCTGACGCGGTCTTTGGGAAAGTGTGTGTGTGTGTGTGTGTGTGTGTGTGTGTGTGTGTGTGTGTGTGTGTGTGTGTGTGTGTGCGTGTGTGTGTGTATGTGTGTGTGTGCGTGCGTGCGTGCGTGTGTGTGTATGTGTGTGTGTGCGTGTGTTTGTGTGTTTGTGTTTGTGTGCGTGCATGTGTTTGTGTGTGTGCGTGTGTATGTGTGTGTGTGTGTGTGCGTGCGTGCGTGCGTGCGTGCGTGTGTGTGTGTGTGAGTGAGTGTGTGTGTGTGTTGTGTTTCTTTAACAAAAATGTGTTAGCAAGACTTTTACAGCTGTTTATAGATTAACGTTTACCAGATCTGGAGCAAACGTGCGGACTGCTAAGTGGAAACGAAAGCAAAAGGTTGGAAGTCCTGGTCCCAGGTCAAGGTCACACTGGCTACAAAAGTACCTTAAAATGGCGCTTTTTCGTAACGGTATATGAACAGCAGTTTTCAGGAACATTTCAGAGTTACATAAGGTAAGTGATGAATGGTTCCGAATGGGTCATGCAACGCATGGACCACCCCCTTTTTCTTGAAGAAATGACTATCGAGTGGCATCGGGAGATTGAGAGGTGATTGTCCTAAGTGTTGAGGCACTGGTGCTCCAGGTCCCATTTGCAACCTCGTGGTGTTTCTTGGTAAGTTGTGTTTTCATTGTTGTGACAGTCTATCGCTGTCCTCGCCTCACGTAAACTTTTGTTTCTTTCGTTGCTTCCTAAAAGACACAATGATCTTGAGAAGTACACAGTCTAGAATATCTTCTGACTAGCGAACATTTCAGATTTGATTCGATTTTCTCAACCGTTTGTGATTTGATTATTAAGGTTTTTGAAAGAATCATTTGTTGGACCCATTTAGACCAAACACTGTACAGGAACAGTGAAGCAGTATGAATAAACTTTTCTATCATGAGGTGTTTATATGTCAACTGTAAGAACTTCAATACCACTATTACAGTTTCCCTGTCACTTTCTTAAGATAGCATGACCATGCTCAGATAAGGAAAATTCATATGCACTAGCATCAAAAAGAATTCTATACAGGGTAGATGCAGCTGGCAAAAAGGCTGGTCTAAACTTGAACGCGAAGAAAACAAAAGTGCTACATATTAAAAGGCAAAGATACTAAAAACAATCATGACATCTTCATTAACAAAGTTCCTTTGGAGAATGTTAAGGATTTCAAATATCTTGGCTCCGTAAAAACTGATGATGGAACCTGCTCCAAAGACATCAAATAAGAACTGGAATGGCAAAGGAAAAAATGGTCCGTCTCAACAACATCTGGAAAGACAGAGGCATACCAAATGAACCGGAAGTTAAGATTTTTAAAATGTTTGATCTGGCCGGTCACGATTTATGGCTGCGAAGCCTGGACTCTGAAAAAAACTGATTGCAGAAGAACTGAAGCAGCAGAGATGCGGTTTTATCGGAGACGTGTCAAATGGACAGATAGAAGAACTTATGAAAGTGACCTGGAAGAACTTGACACCACCAGAAAACTACAGGCAGACATCAACAAGAGAAGACTAAAATGCATTGGCCATGTGTTACGCAACAAGAACACGGACCTCATAGCAACCATTTTCAAGGAAAAACTGTGGCATGAAGGAAGAAAGCAGACCTCCAGTCTCATACATTGAGAACATAACCAACACTCTCAGTGGCCTAAATATTCAAGAAATTGTCCACAAAAATCAAGACAGAATGGCCTGGAGGGAGACGATGGTGTCCAGGTGTGCAGCGGCCAACACCCAACCCGGTGAGACAGGTGAGACTAGCATCACTGACACCATGTGGTGGTGGAGATGCAAAATGATCATGGCATAGGCCATGAGCCTGCTCGTAACACTAATGCGCTTGCAAGATCTTGAACATCGTGGCTAGCCCCTGTGGGGATGCCGGGGGCTCTTTCAATATAAATAGTATCTCCTATCTTCTCGAAAGTCTGTGCCATAAATTTCCTGTTTTCTGTCGTTCTCTTTGTTTCTTTCTTCCTCCTTTGCTTTCTGTCATTTCTCCTTGTCATTTTCTACCTTGCTGGTCCATTCACCTGTATGTGTTTGATAAAGTCTTACGTACTTTCCCTTAGGATTGATAACTGGGTACATGTATTAAGTGCATTTTTGGCTCTATGGAAATGATATATGCCAAAGCGATTTTAGGTAATTTAGGCCAGTTTTATATGTTTTAGTATCCTTAGTTATGTATGTTATGTTAGGAGATCTTGACACTAAGGCCAAGGTCACATGGGTAAAGATGAAAAGTTCCTGAAATTGGTACTTTTTCATAGGCGAGTGTGAACAGCATTTTCTCAAAAAGTATTTACATTCTATTTTTACAATTGTGATAATCTACCAGTGTCCTCACTTCACATCAGGAGTTTTATTTGATTTGATGATGCCTTTTACTTTTTCAAGGTCAGAATGACCTTAAGAAGTACAAAAATATAGACTTTCATCTAAACTGTTAACATTTCAAAGTGAATTTTCTCCACTATTTATGATTAGATGTGTGTGTGTGTGTGTGTGTGTGTGTGTGTGTGTGGTGTGTGTGTGTGTGAGTGCGCGCGTGCGTGTGGGTGTGTGCGTGTAAGCGTATGTGTCTGTGTGCGAGCGTGGACCTCATTTGCATGCGGGTGCATGGAGCACTTTTTCTTTTCAATTTTTTTCCCATTTTTAAGTGCCTTATATGCCCTTCTTCATCGGTCTCCCCCCCCCCCCCTTTTTTTTTTTTTTTATGACATACATTGGTGAAATACTGTTCATAATGTAACATCTGTATGTTTATCTACAAGTGAACAGTTTGAAATTTTTGATATTTAGTTTTTTATACCATTCATAATCTACTGTCTGTATGTTTATCTATTCATGGACAGTTAAGTATTTTCGTTAGTTTTTAACAACGTGGTATCTTGCCCTAGTTTTTCTGTGATCTAATGTGTACGCAGAGATGTCTGTATCTGCAGGTTGTTTGGTAACACTGACAAATCAGTATAAAATAGGCTCAGCATGTATTTCAAATAGAACCAAAAAGGTTTTTACCAATATTTATACTAAACAATGCAGATCAGACAGATTTTATGGCAAACAGATGTATAAGAGTAGGTACCGGCAGGCAAAATTAGGATAAACATGAAGAGCTTAGTCTTCATACTGTTCGTATAGAACTTTTTAATAGAAACAAAATGAAGAAAAAAGTAACGTTCTATCTCTATTCTTTCCTGAGATAATGACGTTTTAAGATGGCACCTTTAACGTGACACGCAAAAACACTATGGAAAGCTGTATTTGATTATGTGTATTAAAAAACAACAACAACTAGAGATTTCATTTTAAAATAACTGACTCTTTGTAATATAAGGTTACATGAAAACAGAAAAGCAGGACATTTACTCATTTGCAAAGAGAGTTATAAGGGAGCAAAAATAGCAAAAAGTTCAAATTAGCACGGCAGGGTATGTTTACAGGTTCACATCTTGGAGAAGATGTGCTTTAATTGCAACTTGTGTTTGTACTTTAGTACAACTGTCTATGTAGACTTAGTCTAATTTTTTTGAAGATGAACAATAGCCAGTTTGTTTGTTATAGAGATCAAAACTTCATGAAATTGCCAAAATCACCTGTGACGGAGGCACCAAGCTGACATAGGAGTACAAACGACTGTTAACTTTTGAACCAGTTGTTGGATTGACTTCATATACACAGAATGCTGTCTTCTTTTACACTATTTACTAGTATTCAAATTAAAATAAGGTATAAGGTCAATCCCTCACTAAAATACCCAAATTTCATGAGCCCAATGTGAAGTTACGCTAGTCACATCACGACAGATGGCTATTATATATATTATATTATATTATATTATATTATATTATATTATATTGCTTGCAAGAACCTGAATTTTAAGCTTGCCTACTTTCTAGCAATATAAACTTATGTCCACTTTGTACTGATGAAGTGTGTCAGTGTTTATGCTATACTTATAAGTGGATTCATAAACTAATGTCAGGGTTCCAAATGGACCAATGTTGAAAAAGGACTATACGATTTGTGTTGACACAACAAGCATTGAGTTGTACTATTACTAAACTAGAGTAATAATAATACATGTGGTACTAGTTTGTTTTCTTATTTAACAAAACAGGGTCATGTAAAGCCTGAATTTGGGTTTAATTTCATCCAAGTTGGCCAAACTCCAGGTTCCTCTGCTGGTTGATGAAGGGACCAACTCTATGTCTGACGAAATGATGTACTTTCTGTGGACTACATCATGTTCTTCTCACCTAAAAAGGCTTATCTTCCTTCTTTTGTAGAGAATTTATGTCTTTGAGAAGACCAAAAGACTGAGGCACAAAAGACAACACCGGGTTTCCTGAAAGAAGCTGTGAACGTGAAAATCCAGTCTCTTCAAGGAAAGGGCTAACAGTCAGTTATCAGCACAGTCTGAGAAAGAAAAGCTGTTCTCTGAGATGGGTGTATAGTCTTCAACTTTGTCTCAGTTTTGATGGAGATAGGGTAGTCTGGAAATTTCAGCAGATGGAAACAGTTGTTGCTGGAGGAACTGTGCTGCCTCATCAAATGGCTTGTTGCCCTGCTCCATCAGCAGCATCACCTGGTGATATAGAGGAAGACAGTCTCCGTGACTTTTATTGAATGTGTATAGATGGAGAGAATCAAATCTGTACTGCATGTGTGTCTTCACAAGTATTGGAAAAGAAAAGACTGAATACAAGACTGACAGTCTTTTGTGTTCATGAGCTGCAAGTCCCACATGTGTTTTCATTAATGGCTCGTAACAGCCAAGTAGGAAGTCATATCCATTGTTGGATTTTGGGATCAGTAATATGTAGGGCCTATATATCTTCTACATGATTTGATCTCCTGCATGCCTACACACGAATATGGTCAGGCACTAACAGGTCTGCAGTTAAGTTCACCTTGGAGATGGGAAATATCTCCACCTTTCAGTAATTACCCATCAGACTCAGACAGGATCCAAACCGTAGATACTCCTTTAATGTTTTGATGCTCTGACTACCTGGTAGCCTACTTGATTATCATACCCATCATATGCAATCAATGCTTAAATGAATAAATGTTTCAGTAAATGTAATAGAAGGACAGAAAGGGGAGATGAGATAGCTTAATGTTTTTAACCTATTGATACGACAGATAAAAATTTGATGAAAATCAACCCATAAACAGCCGAGATCTCTCTCCTAACGGTAAAACATTGTCTTTACCTGCACATACTTCTGCTCAGTCTTCTTGATATGATACACTGTCCCATTTTGAATGATGATACATTGCCCCATTTTGAATTTTAAAAAAAATGGAGATGTTTGCAAATTCATGTATGTGCACTTGTCATAATTTTACTTTTTGCAATCCACACTGTATTTCCCCACTTCCTCATTTTATTTAATACCCTGCCTCACCCTCTGCCCTTCTGGAAACATCATACTACATTTATTTAATTTACAAACCTGCAGAAGCAAAGTGTTGTCCAGTGTCACCTGTGGGAGATTCAGACGACAGCTTTTCGGCTTGCCAGAAAAACTGCCTTCACTTTGAGGAACTGATCACTTTCTGCAATAAACGTCTAGTATAGCACTGTTTGCATGTGCAGGCATACACACACACACACACACACACAACACATCACACACACACACACACACACACACACACGTGGGTACAAGCGTGTAATACACACATTGTATCCAACAACAGTTGCACGCTTGATCTACAGAAATAGTAGGTCTTATATATAATCATTTACTTTGTAAACAATCATTCATAAAAAAAATTCAGATTCTAAGATATCTTATACATTATCATGTTTACTTTATAAACAATCATTCATATAAAAAAATCAGATTCTAAGACTTTTTATATAACTTTTCAAAGAAATTATTCATCACTGATCTTATATAGATCTATATAATGATAATCACGTTTGATCTGTAAACATTCATAAAAAAAAGATTCAGATTCTAAGACTTTTTGTATAACTTTTTGAAGAAATTATTCATCACTGATCGTATATAGATCTGTATAATCATGTTTGATCTGTAAACATTCATTTGAAAAAAATTCAGATTCTAAGACTTTTTGTATAACTTTTTAAAGAAATTGTTCATCAGTGATCTTATATAGATCTATATAATCATGTCTGATCTGTAAACATTCATAAAAATAATTCAGATTATGACTTTTTTTTTATAACTTTTAAAAGAAATTATTCATCGCTGACAGTCAATATTTATGGAAAAGACGAACTTAAGTTGCCTGGCTTTCTCTCTTCTGTGAAAACATGTGCTCGTTTGTGATTGAAATGATTGTTGCCAGTTCTGATCAAATAGCTTAAAATCTATTCATCTAATCCCACAGCAGAGTAAAACTTACTCATAAGATGAAAAAATGTGATTTAATTCATCCATACTCACCGATATGTACTCGAATTTCATCAAAAACTGACGGCACAGAATCGAAAGTACTCAATGTCATCTTGGTTTGAGATCTGCAGACGATGGAAGTCGGTACTCATTCAAACTGACAAAAGTCTATTCGCGACAGCGTATGAATGTGACTGTAACCATGCGCACACGAAAGAGTACTCATTGTTTTATGTTTTCACCTGAAGATGGCATATTTTCAAGATTCGTGTTCGTCAGAATTCAAACTTTCGGAACACCGTGCGTACAAAAAGGTTAATATCTTGCAAATGGTTAATCAAATCAGACTGGTTGTTAGGTATTCCATTTCCTCATGGCCTGACCGACATTTTGATACTAATATACATGTATCTATGCAGTGCAAGTGTCGCGCGTAGACTTTCAGTTGAAAAAGCGAGTGTCAGTTTGGGGCTTCACTCGGCCTCTACCAAAAAGCGGCTCAACACGCGGAAAGCGATCACACACACGGCTCGTATTTTGTCATCGTCCATTCACCACACACACTCAGTAATAACAAGAATACATTCGACTGAAAGAAGAGAAATCAATCTTTATTTTTCTCATAATGGTTTAAAGAAGTAGCGATGGGACAGCTGAATATGCGTTTGATAAAAAACACCAAAATCGTCAATTTTTCACAATGATGTCAGCAAAATGACGTGCCTGCCGGTACCTAATAAGAGATAGGCCTAATGTAAGATTAATATATGATTTGATAAATGATTTAAAGCCAATAACGTACCAGGTTTGTTACTCTGTATTGATTTCGAGAAAGCTTTTGATTCACTTGATTGGAGAGTCATGCTCAAAGTTCTGAGAGTCTGAGGGTTTGGAATTTGTATGTATCTCCATTGAACCCTATAAAAACAGTAAATTAACTGTTACTATAAACAGGTCATACTACAGAATGGTTCAGCGTAGAAAGGGGACGCAGACACAGGGGAATCCAATCTCTCCCTATCTTTGTATTCTTTTCGCAGAAATTCTAACCATAAATGATAAGGGAAGATGATTCAATAAATGGAATCGAGGTTCATGGTATAGAACACAAAATTTCCCAGTTTGCTGATACCCAGTTAACAAATATAGGAGATAAAACATATTTTGAAAGATCTGTGGGTATACTTGATGTGTATGGCACAGTCTCAGGCTTGTTTATGGACAACGAGGAAACTCAAGTAATATGCCTAAGGAGTGAGTGTATACTGTCCCCATTTGAAAATGATATGGATTTCTCATAATTTTCATGTACTTGGCATTTGGTTTACATAGGATCTGAAAAATTGTGAAGCAATCAATCATAACGACAAATTGTCAGACATAAAAACGTTACTTAAAATTTGGTCACAAAGAACCATCATTCAGTTGGTAAAGTCGCAGTTCTGAAATCATGTTTTTTTTTCAACTTATATACTAGTGTATGCTAATTGTTATTGCCGGATGCACCTAATCACGCTATGCAAAAATTTCAAAACTTGTGTTTACAATTTTTATGGACTGGAAAACAGGATAAAATCAGCACAAGAACTGCCACTAAAGCATAAAACAAGGGGGTGGCGAGCACATGTATGTACACATACCTACATACATATATACATACATATTTTTACATATACATATATATATATATGACCTCAAACTTGCATAGATAAAACATTTGAAACCTCAAATTATAAATGGCAAGATGTTGCAATATCTCCATTTCTTTAAAACACTGAACACTATGCATTGGCGTTTGTTTCAAATTTCCTGAAGAAAAATCTGCTTTGGGCTCATACATCTCAGGCCTATGTGACAATTCTTTTAATCTTAAAACACCTAAGAAGTCAAGTGAACTGTTATCTAAACCTGTTTTCTATAACGTAAAAAATAAGATAGATAATCTGATAATCAAAGACAATAAACTGATATAGAAAGGAATATACTCTATCCAACATTTTCTTTAAGGAAAAGGTGTTTTTTTTTTTTAACCTATAGAGAATTTAAAACTGACACTGACTGATGTATTGATACTGTCACTTACAATGGAGGGATATCTTCAATTAAGCAAAAATCTAAGGACAACCAGAATTCAATTGAAAAACAGCACATGTAATATTGTGAATGTGCCCAGTGCAGTAAAACTAGTAATGACTTTACAAAAAGCGGCAAAGCAGTAGGCCTACTATGAAAAAATTTAAACTTGATGATAGTAATACAGAATCCAAAACAAGTGTGACTGCCCACGTTCAAGTAAACAGGAAAAAGAAAACACACGAAAAAAGAATCAGAACGCGTATTTAATACAACAAGACAAGAAAGGGGAAGGACAGAAGGGGTCTATGAAATACTAAGCTGACACCACCTGAATGATAGAAACATTAAGATGGGTAGCGAACAGGGCAGAGTTTTTTTTTCTTTTGAGTAAATAGTCCCCTTCTTTCATGAAAATTGCTTTAAAAGCATATGACTAAAAAGTGTCAGGAATTGTAAAACCACACCCAACAGCCTCAGTAATGATATCAATGATAGGGAAGGTTTTGTCTATTTATATCTCCAGTGCAAAAACTGAATTTCACCAAAAAAAATTTTTGCAAAGATACCGACTTAATGGTATAAAGTGTATTGGATTCTAAAAAAATAAAAATGGTGAATTTTGTGTGTAAGATGACATTGAGTTTCTCTTTTTTTCAAATGTAACACACGCAGTCTGTATCATGCAGTCTATGTCACGCAGTCTCATTTCAGAATGGAACTCTGGCATCCTGATTATGATTGGCGTCGTGATCTATCATCATTGTTTTGTAAAAAAAAAATGTCCCAAACTCTGGGGCCGTTGAAATGGAACAGAAATGGGACAGCTCAAAAGTGGATGAAGTGTACACAGAAATAAACTGCCCCTTCTCCTTCGTGAGTGAGGTCACTGTTATCACGCGAGGGAGGTATTTGGAGGGGTGGGATAGGGGTGGGGATGGGTGGGAGTAAAACGAGTCAAAGTTATTTGTCATTGTGTGAGAATAATCTACGAAGATAAACCATTTTACATTGTTTAACAACGTGTCTGTCTCGCTCTCTCTCTCTTTCCCTCTCTCTCTCTCTCTCTCTCCCTGTGTGTGTGTGTGTGTGTGTGTGTGTTGTGGTGTGTGTGTGTGTGTGTGTGTGTGTGTGTGTGTGTGTGTGTGTGTGTGTGTGTATTTTATAGTAAACTTGTAGGGATCAAAGTGGACTGAACCGGAATTTCATATTGAAATGGAAGATAGTATCAAAGAGATTGGACTTGAAAACATTGTATTGGTGGCGACTGGAATTTATCACTGAATTTTACACTGGCTTACAGCAAATAAGAATACACTGATATCATCAAGCAAAGAAAAAGTTAAAAACCTGATTAGAAATGTGGATCTGGTTGATGTATGGAGGATGCTGAACCCGTAATTGTGACGATATACATGGCGAAGATATAAAGCTGTCAAACAAAGTAGACTAGACTTCTTTTTGCCCTCAGATTTGCTTTACGAGCTTATGGTCCCTCTGAGAATTAATTTCGTCCTCAGGTCTGTACATAATCTCCTGCCCTAAATTGCTAATCTGGGAAATGGGGGGGGGGGGGGGGGATGAGATCACCTTGTATGCCCCCTCTGCCAGGGCAAACAGAAAGTGGAACATATCCTGAGATCATGTAAGATAGCGCTAACCCAAGGAAGGAACACATGGAGGCACAATCAAGCGCTTCAGAGATCTCACTAGCAATCAGCATTGCCAGCGGAAAAACAAGGCACCAGAAGCTTCAATCCTCTACTGTGACATAAAAAAGATGTGACGTCTGGAGCATGGAAGGGGGATCTGCTGGATAAAGCGCACGACTGGGAATGCACAGCAGATCTCCCAGTATGATAAAAAAAAAATCCATAAATAACCAGTCGCTGTGGTGTAGTGGTAAACGCAACGGACTACCAACTAAAAGATTGCGGATTCGAATCCCCATCAGTTCCTTCAAAAAATATATCATTGTGGGGTTTTTTGACTCTAACCGGCTCCTACCCAGTATTGGGGTGCTATGGGCTCATTGGGAAGACTGGGACCGCACAGTCGAGTCTCATCCACTTCACAGATGCGTGATTGAGGCTGTTGCTCAAATCTTCTGATCAACACCGCAGGTGTCTGTATCTCTCGGACCTGGGTGACACCAGGATATAATGATAGTAAGCGTAGAGTGCAGAACTCCACAGCATCATGATTATCATCTTCATTGACACCATCACCATCGCTTTGTAAAAAAAGTAAAACAAAACAAAACAAAAATTGTGCCAGCTTCTGTGGCCATTAAGGTGGCATAGAAAAATGGGACCAAAAAAACAAACAAACAAAAAAACGTGAGCACAAAGGTAACCTCCCTAAGTGCCATGATCCTAAAAAATCTTTAAATCCACAAATCATCAGCAAAAGTGGCATGAGACCGCACATAGCTCTCCACTTCCTTTCATCAAAACAAATAAAAATGGCAACTTCAGAAGGACATTCAGGAGTCATGACCTAAATGTGGCCCGGCCCTTTAGAGTATCAGAAGATAAGGGCCGAACCATTTGTTTGAGAGGAGTTTCTCACTCTGAGAACCTCCTGCTTTTTGGCTCTACGAGTTTCTTGCTACTGGCAGTATGTATGTTCAGCCCACATGCACACAATAACTAGGGCCAGTGACTGTTATTCATCGTTACTAAAATCGAATTTTCCACTTAAAGTCTTTTGTGTCACAGTAACATAATCCACACACTACGCAGAACAGCCACTGAATCAACAAATTGCAGAGAGCTTTTGAATGTCAGTTCAATGCTGAGAACAAAGAAAAGGATTCATTTCTCTTTTCCTTGTTCTTAACAGACGATGGATGTTTAACTAAACAACAGATCCAAAAGATCGTATAAAGGAACAATAACTGTTACAATAAACAATTATACAGGTTACACACAGCTTAGAATGAGCAACACAAAATAACAACTTATAATAAATGGTTGTTAATTGAGGTGTAGTAGCTAAGGGTGCTATCGAGATTGCAGCATGATGTCTACGTATTTCATTCACTGATGTGCAGCTGAAAGAGACATGACGTAAATCTGATCATGAAGTTATATCCGACGTCACCGTTTCGACGTATTCAAGCATACCGATGAAGAGTCTGGGGAAAAGGTTGAGGCTACCAAACACAGTCACGTCCACCATGGTTCGTGTACAGACATTCTTGACACGATTCCTAAAACCGTTCAACTTTGAAGCACAGTTTAACTTGGTTGCCTGTGAAGTGGACTCTTTCTAGTGCACGTTTCATTCCCTCTGCCTGTGCTTGCATTCAGGGAAAATTGCTGGCGTTGGCTTTACTAACACTTAGAACATTCAACTCTATCGTGTTGACCTGGATGTTATGGAGAATTTCCAATACTCAACTCTGCGGTGTGCATCTGTATACAGACTAAATTAAATTTCCTTGTCACTGCCTTAGATTACTGCAAAGAACCAAGATTACCTTGATGAACTGCAGCCATCGAACGTGACTATTTTCGAAGAGCTGTAGTAAAATTGCGTCACATCATATTTACGCAAGTATAACACAAAAATAAAAGGACTGCAGCACTAACCTATTCCTTTGTGTAGCATAAACAGTCTTGCCCTGTTCAGCTTCTGTTGAAAGGCTGTGTGGTATTTTTCTTCACTCACCTTTTTTTCAGAGCAAAGCTTACGTTTAAGACATTTCATTTTGTTCAGTGTCACAGGATCATCGCTGGAACATGAATTTCTCAGGGTTCAGATGAGGGAAAGCAATTAATAATGGGAGAAAAAGCAAGTAATGATATAATCAATTTTACCAAGTTTCTTCGAAAGGGACCTATCACAATAGACCCAGATGATGCGCAATGGGCCATAACATCAACAAGAGAATAACACATTATGGTATCACTCCCATCGCAGTTCTTGGTGTTACCTTGAATTGTATTGCAATATGGACGTGGACCAAGCATTGTCCAAACTTCAACTTGGCAACATTTCTTTTCAAAGCATTGGCTGCGTTTGACAATTTGTATATAATCACTTTTGTCTCGTGGTATTACATTGAAAAAAAGACTACCTTAAGTCGTATGACTGGTTTTGTAGCCTTTGGGGCACAGTACATCGTGGTCAATGTTACTCTTCTGCTGGCTGTTACCCGCTGGATCGCCGTCAAGTTTCCTTTTAGTTTTCATATCTACTTATCTCATTTCCGTGTGAAGCTGGCCCTCGGTATTGTCATCACTTATTGCGTCGCTGCAAATATGTTGGCCAAAATCGCGAATTATTTTGTCCATGATAAGTGGATGAGATTGATTCTGAAGTTCATTTTACCTTTGATGATTTTATCGGTTCCGTTGTTGATACAACTTGTTCTATCAATCAGCCTTATATGGATGACCCTTAAGTTCACTCGATCTGTGTCCAGAATCATCTCGATCCCAGTATTCCAACAACAGGCAGTCCAGGGAAGAGAAATCAAAAACTGGTATTTAACTTTAACCGTTGTCAGCATCACCGTCATCACTTTTTTGGCCTATCCTTTTGGGATCACCGTCATTACTTATTTCAGATTCACCAACCGCAAAGACTTATTCTCAACAAAGAGAATAGTATTTGCGTCAATAAATCTTGTGCAGATTTTAAACTCCAGCATCAATTTCTTCTTTTATTGGTTCTACATGCCAGGTTTTCGTCGAACACTCAGAGACCTATGCTACTGCCGTACTCCACAGCAACAGCATCAACTCACACAGGCTAACCTTGTGAGGACAGCCGAATTTTCTCTCCATTAAATAAAGCCATCTGTTTTACAGGTGCACGATCAATGTGACCTAACTGACGAAACTCTTGAAGATGCAATGGCAGCAAGTATGCATGTCTCGTGAGAACAAGAATAGCAAATTCAAGACTACAAAATTTACGTTGACGTTTAGCATTATGGCGAAACTATAACAAACATCTTTGCTTGTTTTCTTTGTGTGGGAAAAAACAGACTGACATGAACGTTTGTGGCGAATATTTCATGTACAAAATCATTAAATAGCACAGGATGATTTTGTCCATTGTAGTAAGGAGTTAGGAGTGATTTCAAGAGGGAGTTATCGCTCATAGACAACTCCATATGTGCTTCACCCAAATCTGCAGTAATTCTAAACCTGTGCAAAATCCTCTCCGTCAGCAAGGTCTTGAAATGGGAAAGGACAGAAGGGGTCTATGAAACAATAAGCTGACACCACCTGAATGATAGAAACAATAAGATGGGCAGCGAACAGGGCAGAGTTTTTTTTGTTTTTGTTTTTTCTTTTGAGTAAATTTACCCCTTCTTTCATGAAAATTACTGTGAAAATCAATGATTAAAAAGTATCAGGAATTGTAAAACCACACCCAACAACCCCAGTAATAATATCAATGATAGGGAAGGATTTGTCTTTTTATGTCTCCAGTACAAAGACTGAATTTCACCAAAAAATTCACAAAGATACCAACTGAACGGTACAAAGTGTATAGGACTCTAAAAAAAAGTTATGGTGAATTTCGTGTGTGAGACGACTTTCATGATTTCAGCAGAGTTACAATAAGTCGATTTTCATCAGTCTTGTCAAAATCTTTGAGGGATTTTTTTAGGCCTCTGCTGGATTGTATCCAGAGTTAAGCGTGCTATGGGCTTATTAGGAAGACTTGGGACTACACAGTTATGTTTCATCCATTTTATGGATGCATCAAAGAGTGTTGCTGAAACTTACTGACCAACACCACAGGTGTCTGTATCTCTCTTGCTCAGTTGACGCCAGGATACTTTTTTTATGAAAGAAAACTAGAGCCACAGCCCTATGTTACGCAGTCTATGCCACGCAGTCTGTGTCACGCAGTCTGTCACGCAGTGTATGTCATGCGGTCTGTGTCCCACAGTCTATATCACGCAAGTCTATGTCGCGCAGTCTATGTCATGCAGTCTATGTCACGCAGTCTGTGGCACGCAGTCTATGTCACGCAGTCTGTGTCACACAGTCTTGTGTCACGCAGTCTGTGTCACGCAGTCTATGTCACGCAGTTTTGTGTCATGCAGTCTGTATCACCCAGTCTGTGTCGCGCAAGTCTATGTCACACAGTCTATGTCATGCAGTCTTTGTCCCGCAAGTCTTTGTCACACAGTCTATGTCACGAAGTCTGTGTCACGTAGTCTGTGTCACGCAGTCTGTGACCACAATCTATGTCACACAGTTTGTGTCACACAGTCTATGTCACGCAGTCTCATTTCAGAATGGAACTCTATGGCATCCTGATTATGATTGACGTCGTGATCCATCATCATTGTTTTGTAAAAAAGATGTTCCAGACTCTGGGACCGTTGAAATGGGACAGCTAAAACGTGTATGAAGTGTATATAGAAATAAACTGCCCCTTCTCCCTCATGACTGAGGTCACTGTTATCACGTAAAGAAGGTATTTGGAGGGGTGGGACAGGGTGGGGATGGGCGGGGGTAAAACGAGTCAAAGTTATTTGTCATTGTGTGAGCATAATCTACGAAGATAAACCAGTTTATAGTATTTGATAACGTGTTTGTGTTTGTGTGTGTGTGTGTGTGTGTGTGTGTGGTGTGTGTGTGTGTGTGTGTGTGTGTGTGTGTGTGTGTAGTGTGTGTGTGTGAACGTGTGTTGCATTGTGTGCATGCACGTGTATGTGTGTGTACGAGCGCGCGCGTGTGTGTGTGCGTGTATTTTAGGGCTTACCTCCCTACTCCTTCTCCCTAATAAAAAACTATATCTCTTTGCAGAATTACAAGTCGTTCAGCCATTCGAATCATAAGCAAATAAACTGACAGTGACAGACAGACAGACAGTTTTTTGGACCAAAAATAACAGATATACAGCAGAAATCTGCATCATGATTAACCCTTTGACTCCCGCACCCTGTCCACCAGCATCCTGCATCGGCCTTGCTTCAAATTCATATTTATGTTCATATTTTTTTTACCAAGACTTCAGAAAGGCAAGAAAGCTAATTGGTCTTCAACGGGTGGGACCTGGGAAATCAACCTATCCCTCCAATATTTTATCCTAAGGCAGCCAGGCAATGCCCTGCTCTTCAGAATTTTCAACTGCGGTGGAATCTTTAGCGTGTGCAGTCAGAAGGTACACGGGTCCAACTCGGCTTTTGTCCTCTTCCAAAGGACTAGACGTTCAGTTCGATTTTCCAGTCAAACTGAGGAGAAAAGTCAACAGGAGCTAACCCTGGAACCTCGAGTTTAGTTAATAGAGACCTTTAGATTACACGTCACGTATCTCCCAACACGTATCCGTATCGCGATACGTACGTGTCCCGTACGTAAAAATGGATTGGTTTTAGATTACACGTGTCAAGATCTACGTCCCCCGACGCCCCCGAAGCAAGGGACGTAACCACAGCCTTTCCTGTACTTTACGACGTGTGACATTATAAACATATGTAGCCTTTTTTTTTTCACTGATGCTACCAATGTGACGACGAACTAGATCTAAATTGTTATACTCGGATTTGTAAAGGAAAATAGATCTAGCAATTACTTTTTATCTTTCGTAGCAGCTTGGTTGCTCCAATATTATGACATCATTCAATACAATGACATCATAGGCAATGAACGCTATTGATGTTTTTTTCTCTGTGTGTGTGGTGTGTGTGTGTGTGTGTGTGTGTGTGTGTGTGTGTGTGTGTGTGTGTGTGTGCGTGCGCGCCCCATGCTTCACCTGTGTCAAATAATGACTGAAAGTTTTTATTATATAGAGATACATATTTCTGTACTTTTATTTAATGCTAGCAAGGAAGAACAGGAATTGTTTATAAATTCAGATTGTAATCAAATCAATTAAGTACATATTTTGCACTGTAATTAATAACCCAGTCTTTTTGTACACACACACACGCGCGCGCTCGCCGGCACGCACAAATCATGCACTTGCAACACACTTTCCATGTGAAGAAAATATTCACTATATGGGCATATGAATTCTTTATTGTGACAAAATGAATTTTGAATACTATTCTGAAAGATTATACAAGTTGTGAGACATACGTTTTTGTTTTTGTTGTTTTCTACCATAAAAATGAAGACGATTAATTAGCATAAAAAAAAAAGAAAAAGAGAAAAAACAAAAAGAAAAAAAGTAACGTGTATAAAACAATCATTCCCCTTTCCCTGATCTTTGCTTATTGTTTAGTGGCATAGATCTGCTCAGTTTGTGTTATTTTTTAGAAAAACCTTATGATCTTTCTATAGCGTTCAGATTTTCTCACGTGTGTATATATATATGTATGTATCTGAGAGCAGATTATGTATGTGCGTGTGTCTGATATGGTGTATAAACATACTGTCACTTTAAAATCTAAATTCTCTCTCTCTCTTTGCCCTCCACCCTTCCTTCTCTATCTCTCCCTCCCTCCTTTTCTTTCACACAAAACCATGATGACCAGCCAATAGGTCTTACCTCATAATTCTAATTGATAAGCTAATGAAATGCTGATGCAATTCATCATGACCACCACAGCAGAGGGATTTGTGGTTTCAAATACTACCATCCTATTGATTCCAAATCAAATAATAAGTCATTGGCAGTCTTGAAATACAAGAATTCAGGCTTGTCTCTTCCATTTGGTGATCTCTATTGTGGTGACACGTGCAAGAACAATGAAAGGTAAGTGTTTTTTCTAACATTCTTGTATTTGGTACTGTTAGAGCTATCTGCTTTTACAATAGCATTGGGGATACGTGTAAGTACAATGAACATAAATAAGTGCCTTTACTAACATTCTTCTGTTTAGCACCAGTTGAGTATAAATCTACTTTTGAAATCACATTAGAGATGAGTGTAGCTACAATGAAAGATAAATGTTTTTCTAACATTCAGGCAATTGTTTGCATCCTCCAGCTTCTCGACTTCTATATTTTCTCTCTTCACATTAATCTTTCTGAATGTCAAAATCAGTCTTTTTGTTTTCTTCTTCTGTCTGTATCTAATCTTGCGGGTACTCCATTGTTGTAGACCACCGTGCAGCTGGGCTGTGTGATTTCTTGATTTGGCATGGGGAACACTTAGATCTGAAAAAGAGGAAGAAACATATTTCATTTGTCTTTTTATTTGTTTACATATGCATTTGTTATGATGATGATGGTGGTGGTGATGATGATGATAACAACAATAATAATAACAATAAATCAATAAATAGATGAATAAATAAACAAATAAAATAACATAATCATCATCAACACTATCAGTTTCTGCTGCCTGTGCAAACACAGTCAGTCGACTCATGCTCCCACCAGCTTCTCTTACCAGGGTAGGCCTATGTGGCCTTTACCTTGGTGACAAACCAGACAGCGAAATGACAGTACAGATCAAAGTCAGCGCTTGGCATTAGATTTCTTTAAACGCCGCATCCAAAAGACATTTCTCGTTCGAAAATTTATCAGCAACTAATCAAAAGCAATAAAAAAAAAAATTACGTCACTTATGACATTTAGAAGGTTTCGCGTCCACAAAATAGCATTTCATAGTTAAATTGCAGTCGAATCAGGCCTGTGAGCTGAAGTCTCGTTTGACATTTTAATTAGAGCAGCTGGACGATACGTGTTTCCCAGAAGCAGGCTTTTGCTTGCTGACACTTGGTGTGTTTGGTCGACTCGTACATGAATTGTTTAAAACTCAGTGACACAAGACATACATAACAAGGTAGAAAAGGGGTTTCATAACACAACCAAAATATTACTTACCTTGAAACTTGAGATATGCAGTGCCAAACTAGATACGGGCAAAAAGCACGTGTAAGCGGACTTCCATACGTAGACACGGCCCTATCGAAGCGATACGTATCGATAAAATCGCCCGAGAAAATGCGATACGTAGTCGCTACGTAACGTATCGGACCCCTATTGGATACGTGACGTGTAATGTAAAGGTCTCTATTGGCATGCAAACGTCTGAGCCATTCTGCCACTCTTCTCCCTTGCTTGGTTCTGTCACACTATTCGCAGTCAATGAAGAGCAAAGAAGCAACAGACAGACTCATTCTCACGCTGACCCATCGTTTACGTTCTGCGGTAAGATGGAAATCAGAATCAGTCAGAACTCGCCACTGTCTTTGTATATATACAAATCTTAGTGGGCTTGTGGAGTGAAGTTATCGTTCTGCTCTTTGTGGACTGATCTGAATCAAGTTAATGAAATTTCTGCGTTAAAATGTACGTTCCACTCCGACCAGATTTGTGTATTACAAAACAAAGCCGTAACTCTACAACTTTGATTGATGTTGTCAGTTTTCTTGGTGAGAATCTGCAGGTGCAGAATGAGGGAGAGTGCACGTATGGTTTGACCATATTTAACACTGTTCTGTTATTTGGTTTACCTTTGTTCTTATTTCTACTGTCTTCAACTTGGTTTGCCTCTCTTCTTATTTCCCCTTTCGTGAATCTGGTTTGCCTCTTCTTATTTCCCCTTTTTTGACCACTGATCTGCCAGATGGTTTGCCTTTGTTCTAATTGGCTTTTTTCAAATTCTCCTCTGACAGGTTTTGATGCTGTTCTATCAATTGGTGACACATCTCTACTAGCTTTCAAAGTCTGCTTCCTGTTCCAGCTTTGTCTGTTGGTATTTGGACTCTCCTTCCTTTCTTAGTTCTTCATCGTCTGCTTACCTGGTGTTCATTCTTCCTCCTCTGTGATTCTGTGCTAATCTCACTGACTAATTGTTTGCTGAGTCTGTCTATTGCTTCTTTGTTCTTTGACATTTCTGGAGCCTAAAATTAAAATTGCTTTCTGTTTGATTATCGTCTTTGCAACTGTTATTTTCTTCCTGTTTCGTTGTTCTCTTGTCCGTCATTCTCACACTGACCATCGATTATTGAATCTCTTCCAGTGGACATGTTAATCTTCTTTATTAACATTTTCTTCTCCTTTGTCTTCATAAGCCTCCTGTTTCTGGCTCTTGGCTCTTCTTTTCTCGTTATGGGTTTTCTTTGTTGTTTCTCAGTCTCTTTCCCACTCCCTTCCCCCAAACCCTACCTCCTGTCCATGACAAGTTTCTGCAGCTTGTAAGTGTGATCGTTTTAATTCCTTTTTTTCCTTAAAGTTCCTGAGTATTCTTTCTCCTGTTTTGGTTCTATTTGCTGGTTATTGATTCCCCTCCCTCCTTCCCCTTTCCCCCTTTGGTGTTATTGGCCCTCATTTGTTGATTCTTGATTTTTGGTTTACCAGGTCATGACTCAGTTGCTGGGCAACGTTCTTTTGTCAACACTTCACTTTAATCAGTGATTTCTGTTATTATGTTTCTGGGAATTGTGTCAGCATGCTTTGCTGTCAAAATGGTTCTGTCTTTGATTGTCAAAATCCTTTCGATGGTGATGCCTCACGTGTGTGATGATGACTTCTTGTCGGTCGCTTGGTCTTTTGGGGTATTAAGATGTTCTGGGGACATGATGGATAGCGTTCTTTTTTCGGCGCTGACGAAGAGATTGTCACCATTGTAATAAGCGACGAAATAGTCAGCGCTTACGTCCTGTGGTAAGAGGGAAATCAGAGTCAGTGAAAAATGTAGTAAACGTCTGCAAAACTATTGTAGGCCTACGCTGTCCATTTTTTTCCATCATTCTGGTGGTGTCAGCTTAGTGTTTCAAAAGTTCTTGTCCCCTCCCACCCCCTCACCCCCAATTTGAAGACCTTGCCAGTGCATAGACCTTTGCACAGGCTTAAGGAGTCTTTCCATATAATAGTTGGCAGATTTGAGTGGAGTACATATGGAATTGTCCAATGCGATGAATCCCTGTTCAACAAACTCGAAACAAACTCCAAAACTATTGTCATCATCATTTGATACCGTAACCAGGTTATTGTTGGAAGCAGGTGGGGAAAAACTGAGGAGACAGGATTGCCCACTTGTGTTTCGATAGTACAGAGGCAAGCAAGCAGTTGGGGCACACTGATGTTGTCCAGTTTGTGATTCTTTGCCACACAGCTGTTCCTCTGTGGAGCTTGGAGACATCCTCCCTGAAGGATGGTCTCCGACATTGTTCTATTGCGGGTAGTGTGACTGAAACAAGCAAGCTTGTGCAGTTCCATTGCTTCTAAAAGGACCACCTGTGTGTGATGTGGCTAAAACCAATGTGGCCAAACCCAGCAAGCTTGTGCAGTTTCATAGCTTGTAAAAGGACTACCTGCGGATTGTGTGGCCAACCCAAGCAAGCTAGTGTCGTTTCATTGCTTTTAAAAGGACCACCTGCGAGTAGTGTGGCCGAACCAAGCAAGATGGTGCAGTTTCATTGCTTCTAAAAGGATCGCCTGTGGGTATTGTGGCCAAACCAGTGTGGCCAAACCAAGCAAGCTTGTGCCGTTTCACAGCTTCTAAAAGGACAAACTGCGAGTAGTGTGGTCAAACCAATGTAGCCAAACCAGTGTGGCCAAACCAAGCAAGCTTGTGCCGTTTCACTGCTTCTAAGAGGACCAACTGCGAGTTCAGTTCAGTTCAATGTCGAGCTTGCTCGGCTATCCATGACACGTTTCCTCCATCCCTCTCTGTCAGACATTGCAGTAGGTAGTTCATCATACTGACAGCCCGTATCATCGATCAGTTGGTCGATGAAGGTCTTCTTTGGACATCCTGGTCTTTGTTTGCCATGACTGGGTCTCCATAGTAGAATATCTCCTACCAGTTCTTTGCTACGCCAGCAGTGTCCCGCGAAACTCAGTCTTTGTTGACGTATTGATTTACTGATTGGTGGGATCTTACCATATAACTCTTTGTTTGTTGGATGTTCTCTCCAGGATTTGTTCAGGGCTGTACGTAGCATTCGTGTGTATGCTCCATCAATCTTCTTCTCCAATGTCGTTTTAGGGTCCAAGAGATTGAGCCATATGTAAGAACGGACTCTACATGTACTGCCGCTCGGAAGAAGTTCCTTTTCAGGTTGTCTGGTAGATTGGATTTCCAGATTTTGTCCAGTTGATTTAGAGCGCCCAGGCAATTCCAAGTCTGGTATTGACGTCTTGTTCTGTGGAGTCAATGTAGCTGCCAAGGCATTTGAAGTCTTGAACTTGTTTGATCGCATCTCCATTGAGACTTCTCATGCCTTCTGATGCGTCTTGATTCAGACAGATGAACTCTGTTTTGTCTGCATTGAGGTGGAGCCCGATCTCCATTGCTGTTCTTTCGATATTGTGAAGGAGAGATGCTGCATCCTTTAGGTGGTCTGCGAGAACAGCCAGGTCATCAGCATAGTCCGCATCTGTTATATTTACCACAGGGTAGTGTCTGCTCTTCTGTTTTGTGAGGGTAAAGCTGAGTTTTTTGTTCTTATCTACTGCTTTCCTCAGCACATAGTTCAGACAGATGATGAAAATGTAGGGGGCAAGCGTATCTCCTTGAAGGACTCCAGCAGTGATGTTGAAGAAGTCTGTGTCTCCGTCGGGGGAGCGAACCATAGAGCAGGTATTCTGATACAGCACCATGATGGCGTCTACTGTTTCCTTGGATAGTCCATATGCAGTTAGAATCTCCTTCATCTTTCCTCGGTGGATCGAATCAAAAGCCTTGGAAAAGTCGATAAATAGGAGAACAGCTGGGAGGTTTTTGGTTTTTATGACTTTCAATATGCGTCTGATGGTGAGTATTTGTCCAGCTGTCGATCTGTTCTGGCGAAACCCGTTTTGGTTTTTCCTCCAAACTGGATCTACCTCCGGCCTTATCCTATTTAGGAGCATTAGGTTGAAGATCTTTGCAGAAATTGCAGTTAATGTGATTCCACGGTAGTTCTTTGTGATTCCGAAGTCACTTTCTTGGGGAAAGGAAGCAAGCGTCTTTTAGTCCATTTGTCTATTGGGTCTTGGTTACAAACTTTGTTGCAGCATTCCAGCAGTATCTGGTGAAATTCCTCTATTTTCCATACTTCCAATGGTATCTTTTCGAGTCTGCACGCTTTTCCACACTGAATGCTTTTCACTGCTATCAGTAGTTCATCCAGCGTAAATGGTCCTTTCTTGATATTCAGCTCCTTCGTGAAGACTGGAGTTATTTCTTCTTCAAAGTTTTCTGGAGGTTTCCCGAGTATGTCTTGGAAGTGTTGTTGCCACAGTTTTACTCGCTCTTCTTGGCTAGTTGCTTTTAGCTTAGCTCTGTTACAGCTTTTTCTACCGCAAATTTCGTTCACGGTTTTCCATGCAACAGCAGACTTTTTTGTTGCTGACAGCATTTGTGATCTGGTCATTCTTGCTTTGTAGATAGTTCGTGTGCTCTGCTTCATAGGCCTGTATGAGAGCAGCACGAGTATTATTGAAGTAGAAGATGTTCTCAGGGGATGGTTGAGAGTCTTTTAGTTGTGCAGCTTTTTGTAGTTTGCGTTTTTGACAGATTTCTTCATTCACCCAGCGAGTTTTTTTTTTTTTTACTTTGGGTTTCAGTGGGATAGTGCCTACAGCTGTTTCTTTACATGCCGTTTGGTTGTATGTCATGTTAGCAGTCTTTGCTGAGGCTGTATCTTGTAGGGCAGCAAATCTATTTCTCACCCTTGTTATGAAGATGTTACGAATTTCAGGGTTGTCATTTAGATTTGGCCAGTCATATATAGTAGTGTTGCAAGATTTCTTTTTATTTGCTCGAAGGCTCAAACGAAGTCGAGCAGAAACGATGCGGTGGTCTGATGCAACACTGACAAATTTTTTGCACTATTTTTTCCATTTCTTATTGATGATAATATAGTCAAGTTGTGCTTTGTTCCCATTTGGAGATTTGTGTGTCCATAGCTGACCTTGTCTTTCTGGTATAGAGTGTTGAGGCATAACAGATTGTTTTCATTGAGGTAGTCTTTTAGCATAGAGCCGTTTCTGTTAGTCTGAGAGTTATATGCATATTTAAAGCCATCAAGGTTTCCAAGTTGTGCATTGAAGTCACCACCAATGATGAGAATGTTGTGCTTCGGGACTTGTCTGGTGACTGATGTTAAGTCCAATTCATCACTTGCATTAGTGGGGCTGTAACAGGAGACTATCGAGGTTCGAGGGTTTCCGTTGAAAGTAGCTGTCATAATTCTTGGAGATATCATTTCGACTTTGCAAAGTGCATTGTAGGCCTGCTGGCTAAAAGCATTCCAATTCCTCCAGTTGCAGCATTCACGCTGTTTTTCCAGGCTGAACATGTAATCAGCTTCCAACTTCCGAAATCGTGTTCTTTTGTTGCAATGTCTTCATGTATGAATCTATGTTCTTGCAGGCAAATGATGTTTTGGTTTGTAGATTCTGCTGACACAATTAGTTCAGGTATCTGTCCCTCCTGAAGTGTACAGGCATTGAGAGTAGCTATGAAGATGTCTTTCTTTCCCTTCATCAGTCTTGTATTGAAGTTTTGAGTTTTTGTTATTTTGATTGTTTTGGTCTCAGTAGCTGATTTTTCGATTGCAGCCTGAGACACCGTTGCAGGACACGATCCTTGTTTGCCACACGACGAGTGATGCGGGATGAACTTCTTTGTATTTATTTCATTTGCTTTCTTTAGCTGTGAGTACTGTGGCCAAACCAATCAAGCTTGTGCAGTATTGCCTCTAAAAGGACCGCCTATGGGTAGTATGGCCAAACCAAGCAAGCTTGTGCAGTTTCACAGCTTCTGAAAGGACTACCCTCGGGTAATGTGGCCAAACCAGTGTGGCAAAACTATGCAATCTTGTGCAGTTTCATTGCTTCTAGAAGGACTGCCCGCGTGTAGTGTGGCCAAACCAACAAAGCTTGAGCAGTTTCATCGCTTCTAGAAGGTCTACCAAGGTTTTGATCTCGTTCCAGACATACTCATAGGTTTTAATTACGTTTGAGGTAGGATATGTTCTCTTTTCTGAATCAGGAAGCAGAGTACAGGTGTCTCAAGTGTATAAAAAAAACTAGTTTATCACAGTGTCCAATATAGTGAGACTGTTGCTGGCTGCTGTTAGTTGGACTGGTAAATAAGAATAATGGACTGATCAGTGTAATGTTTAGAATTTATAGTGTTGGGTTGCATTGTGGTGTGCAGTCTGTCGTAATGCTCTCTCTCTCTCACTTGCTCGCTCTGCTGTCTCTCTCTGTCTCTCTGTGTGTTTCTTTGTGTCTGTCTCTCTCTTTCTGTATGTCTCTGTCTCTCTTTCTCTCTCTGTGTCTCTGCCCCTCTCTTTCTCTCTCTCGCTCTGGTTTTTTGTTTTTGTTTTTTTTGGTCTGTCTCTGTCTCTGTCTCTCC
Source organism: Monoplex corrugatus (assembly GCA_030674185.1). Taxonomy (NCBI): domain Eukaryota; kingdom Metazoa; phylum Mollusca; class Gastropoda; order Littorinimorpha; family Ranellidae; genus Monoplex; species Monoplex corrugatus. The sequence goes on along the minus strand of CM060311.1, from coordinate 69,776,364 downwards.
TGCTTTTTTCAATCATCCAGGAAACAGCACTCTCAAAAAACATCCTCTAGGAAACACTTAAAAGCCATGCTCTAAGGAACATAGCTGTCAAAGACCATCCTCCAGGAAACAATACCATCACAGAACATCCTCCAAGAAGTAGTATTATCAAAGACATCCTCCAGGAAACAGTACTGTCAAAGACCATCCTCCAGGAAACAGTACTCTCAAAGACCATCCTCCAGGACACTACTGTCAAAGACCATCTTCCAGGAAACAGTACTCTCAAAGACCATCCTCCAGGAAACAGTACTCTTTTAGATCCTCCTCCAGGAAACAGTACTCTCAAAGGCCATCCTCCAGAAAAAACAGCACTCTCAAAGACCACCCTTAATTTAAGGAAACAGCCCTCTCAGAGACCATCCTCCAGGAAACAGCACTCTCAAAGACCACCCTTAAGGAAACAGCCCTCTCAGAGACCATCCTCCAGTAAACAGTACTCTCTAAGACTGTCAAGCTCGCTAAGACTTGAACTAGAGTAGAAAGACAAACAGACCTATCAGCGCTAACGCCCCCTTTCACTGCTATATAAAGAAATCCGTGAACAAAACATATTTACACAAATTTTTTTATTAATGACAAACAATACAACATGACGCATCATTCGTACATATCACAAATATGAATATAGCATTGCTCGAGGTGACACCCAAAAAAAACCAATATTGCATGCATTTCAAATCCTCAAGGAAAACACCCAAAATCACTCAGAACAACGTCAAAGCGCACACACACACCAAAGATAAACGTCAGCAATGAATAAATGCGCTCAACCACGTACATACGTTCCAACTGCCTCCGTCCCTTGCCTCACATGTGTAGCAGCCCTCATGAGGAGGAAAACACCTCCACGACTTAGACTCACGAAGGGTGACGTTCACAGTCTTACACAACGTTCCGACGCTATGAATTCCAAGTTTCTATTGAGTCTCAAAACGCTTGAATGGCTAACAGGTGCTGACTGAACGAACGTTGAACTAGACTGAAGACCCTCGAATCAGCAGAGTGATGAATCCCGTGAAGGGCGAAGTCAAGGAAACGAGCCAAGACGAACAGCTGGGCAGTAGGCTCGTAGCGTGGTGGTTGCTGCCGAATCCTGCCAGAAGTTGCTGTTGCAGAAACGCCCACCAGCCATACTTGCTCCGGACGCTTGTCACGTTACCTCAGCTCAGAACTTGTTCATCCCCTTCATAGAGCCTTGGGCCAACATGGACAGGAACGACGACTGTGGCGCAGGACACAACTGACCTTTACCCCCCTACCTTACGCCGACGAAATAGGGAAACAACCTACCCCTACCGACCAGGAGGTATATGGAAAGCTACTCATTAGACCAAGGCAGCAGAAACTGATTCACTTCTAAAATACAACGTCGAACTACGAATCAGTGACTGGCCCTGACCACCCTAACCGCATACCGACTGTAGCAGAAGGGGACAGACGTCAACTGACTTCTGGTTACACATTTTACAAGACACAGACACTCTGCACTTCTAGGGCACAACGTCGAACTACAAATCCAGTGACTGGACCTAACCACCCTAACCGCATACCAACTGTAGCAGAGATGGACAGACGTCAACTGACTCCTGGTTACACATTTTGCAAGACAAAGAAACTCTTCCACTACTAGGACACAAAGTCCAACTACAAGTGGAACCTCTGACCAGAAACTGGCCCTAACCACCCTGACTGCATACCGACTGTAACAGAGGACCCCAGAACACCAACTGACTCCTCACACAGAAACTCCTTTTATCAGCCAACCCGACAAGTTGACAGAACTACTGTTCACAAAAAACAGCCCAAAAAGCACGCAAAAATTTGCACATACACAGGCCCACGTAAAATATAACTTAGGCCACAAACACGAGTTGACAGAACATCTGTTCACAACCAAAGTACAAAAATCACGCAAAATGCACACACAGGCCCAGTAAACCATAACTGGACAGGTAAGTTTTATCCCACTTGGCAAAATTCCACACGCTCTGATACAACGAAACACCCCCGTCCCCAAACAAGAAAAGGATAGATAAAAAACAAACTGCTGTGACAAAGGCCATGCTCCAGGAAACAGCACTCTCAAAGACCATCCTAAGGAAACATTACTCTCTAAGACCATCCTAAGGAAACAGTACTCTCTAAAACCAACGTAAGGAAACAGCACTCTCAAAGACCATCCTAAGGAAACATTACTCTCTAAGACCATCCTAAATGGAAACAGTGCTCTCTTAGACCATCCTCCAGGAAACAGCACCCTCAAAGACCATCCTAAGGAAACAGTGCTCTCTAAAACCAACGTAAGGAAACAGTACTCTCAAAGACCATCCTAAGGAAACATTACTCTCTAAGACCATCCTAAATGGAAACAGTGCTCTCTTAGACCATCCTCCAGGAAACAGCACCCTCAAAGACCATCCTAAGGAAACAGTGCTCTCTTAGACCATCCTAAAGAAACAGTACTCTCTAAGACCATCCTAAGGAAACAGCACTGTCAAAGACCATCCTAACTAAACAGTACTCTCTAAGACCATCCTCCAGGTAGCAGTACTCTCTAAGACCATCTAACGAAACAGTACTCTCTTAAGACCATCCTCCAGGTAACAGTACTCTCTAATACCATCCTAAGGAAACAGTACTCTCTAAGACCATCCTAAGGAAACAGTACTGTCAAAGACCATCCTAAGGAAACAGTACTCTCTGAGACCATCTAACGAAACAGAACTCTCTTAAGACCATCCTCCAGGTAATAGTACCTCTCTAAGACTATCCTAAAGAAACAGTACTCTCTAAGACCATCCTCCAGGAAACAGTACTCTCTAAGACCATCCTAAAAGGAAACAGTACTCTCTTAGACCATCCTCCAGGAAACAGTACTCTCTAAGACCATCCTAAGGAAACAGCACTGTCAAAGACCATCCTAAGGAAACAGTACTCTCTAAGACCATCCTAAGGAAACAGTACTCTCTAAGACCATCCTCCAGGTAACAGTACTCTCTAAGACCATCCTAAAGAAACAGTACTCTCTAAGACCATCCTCCAGGTAACAGTACTCTCTAAGACCATCCTAAGGAAACAGCACTGTCAAAGACCATCCTAAGGAAACAGTACTCTCTAAGACCATCCTAAGGAAACAGTACTCTCTAAGACCATCCTCCAGGTAACAGTACTCTCTAAGACCATCCTAAGGAAACAGTACTCTCTAAGACCATCCTAAGGAAACAGTACTCTCTAATACCATCCTAAGGAAACAGCACTCTCAAAGACCATCCTAAGGAAACAGTACTCTCTAAGACTATCCTAAGGAAACAGTACTCTCTAAGACCATCCTCCAGGTAACAGTACTCTCTAAGACCATCTTAAAGAAACAGTACTCTCTAAGACCATCCTCCAGGAAACAGTACTCTCTAAGACCATCCTAAGGAAACAGCACTGTCAAAGACCATCCTAAGGAAACAGTACTCTCTAAGACCATCCTAAGGAAACAGTACTCTCTAAGACCATCCTCCAGGTAACAGTACTCTCTAAGACCATCCTAAGGAAACAGTACTCTCTAAGACCATCCTAAGGAAACAGTACTCTCTAATACCATCCTAAGGAAACAGCACTCTCAAAGACCATCCTAAGGAAACAGTACTCTCTAAGACCATCCTAACGAAACAGTACTCTCTTAAGACCATCCTCCAGGTAACAGTACCAGGTGGAGTTCAGATCAGTTTCAGTTTCTAAAGGACACGTCTACGCGCTCGGAACGAATTTCATGTGCACTCACGTCACAGGTGCCACATGTATGGTGACCCTGGCACATGTCTTAAGCCTGCACATAAACCCATAAGCTGTCCAGGTCTGAGGCCCTGCCCAGATTGTTTTACCTAGTCTATATTCTATACTGGTATTTTATTAGCCTACCACTGGAATAATCTTAGTTACATGTAAATGACATGTGTATGTGTGTATCTTACCTTCAAAAAAAGAACATATTTATGAAGTAAATAAATAAATCAGTACCAGGTAAAAGATGAAAAGGCAGGCAGCGAAAGAAATGTGAAAGTGTCGTTGCGCGTGCGCGAACGCGCGCGCGCACACACACACACATATATACCGTACAAACAGTATGAATACATACGTTTAAACACACACACACACACACACCACACACACACACACACACACACACACACACACACACACACACACACACACACACACACACACACACACACACACACACAATCCTCACGATTTGTGATTACAACAGCATATATGTAAAGATTTTTAGAAGAAATTATGTCTCAGGTGTTTTTCGATGATCCAAACCACAGAGAGCTGTGTGGACGAAATTATCAATGTAAGTGAATTGACTTGTTCTTTTCATTTTGCTTGTTTATTCTTATTTTCCTTCCAAAACGCATATCTTTCTCTGATATAATGACAGCGTTGATGTGCTACAGCTGTACGTCAGGAGACAAGATAATGATAGTTTAAATGTACTACACTCTTATTTCAGGAGACAAGATAATGACAGCATTAATGTGCTACACCCTTACATGTACTTCAGGAGACAGATAATGGTCGTGTTAATGTGCTACATCCTTACTTCAGGAGACAAGATAATGATGGTATTAATGTGCTACACCCTCTCTTCTGGAGACAAGATAAAGATAGTTTTAATGTGCTACACCTTTACTTCAGGAGACAAGATAAGGATAGCGTTGATGTGCTACATCTGTACTTTAGGAGACAAGACAATGATAACTTTAATGTCCTACATCCTTACTTCAGGAGACAAGATAGTGATAGTGTAAATGTGCTACACCTTTACTTCAGGAGACAAGATAATGACAGTGTTAATGTACTACATTCTTTCTTCAGGAGACAAGATGATAGTGTTAATGTACTACATCCTTATTTGAGGAGACAAGATCATTATAGCGTTAATGTGCTACATCTGTACTTCAGGAGACATGATAATGAAAGTGTTAATGTGATATATCCTTACTTCAGAAGACAAGATAACGACAGTGTTAATGTGATATATCCTTACTTCAGAAGACAAGATAACGACAGTGTTAATATGCTACATCCTTACTTCAGGAGACAAGATAATGAGTGTTAATGTGCTGTACCCTTACTTCAGGAGACAAGATAATGATAGCGTTAATGTTAAGTTTGAGGCTTTGTTTTATAAAACTGACAGTCACCGGGAGCAAACATATTACTTTCTGTACGCAAAATCCTACACCTCTTGCCTTTGCAGCCAAAAGAACTGCTCGCTCAGTAGACAACAGAAAACAGGGCTTGTATCATGGCTAGTTTTTCCGACGCTGTAAAAAAGAACACCTGCGCTGTCTAGCAACAAGTTATGGAATGTCCCACAGTTCCCAATTATCTGGTGATTACCTACTCACTTTAACCCCCTTGCCTCATTTGCCTCTGGTTTTGGTTTGCCTGGTGACCTGTTCAAAATTAGATGATACTGAGACAGCAATTTGATATTATAAGCTGCGGATAAAAGTAGAACTACTTTCCTTTCAAACGTAATTCAGGAGAGAACACACAAACAGGAATTCCTCTTTCTAGAAATATAAATAAAACCACATTCTCCCAAGCTGGCAGTCAAAAGCTTGATATCATTTTTCTTTCGAAAAACACACTCACTGACAGAAAATTAAAACTGCCCCAAAATGGAACAAGAGGTCATTTCCTTGACACAGCCAACTGGTCGAAAAGGGTTTGGGGTTGTGGTGGAGCTAAGAATGCTATCGAGATTTCAGCGTGAAATCTACGTATTTCAGTCAACCAGAGAATAACACATTATGGTATCACTCCCATGAAAGAAACATGACGTAAATCTGATCATGACGTTATATCCGACGTCACCGTTTCGACGTATTCAAGCATACTGATGAAGAGTCTGGGGAAAAGGTTGAGGCTACCAAATACAGTCACGTCCACGATGGTGGGTACAGACATTCTTGGACACGATTCCTAAAACAGTTCAGCTTTGAAGCACAGTTTAACTTGGTTGCCAGTGACGTGGACTCGTTCTAGTGCACAGTTTCATTTCGTTTGCGTGTGCTTGCATTCAGGGAAATTTGTTGATGTTGGCTTCCTAACACTTAGTACATTCATTTCTATGGTGTTGACCTGGATGTTTACTATTGTTATGGAGTATTTCCAATGTTCGACTCCTTGGTGTGCATCTGTATACAGACTAAATGAAGTTTACTTGTCACTGCCTAGTACTGCAAGAACCAGATGCCTTGACTTACGCAGCTCGAGCGTGATATTCGAAAGCTATAGTAACGTGTCACATCATATTTACGCTAGTATAAGAATAAACCGAAATTGGTATGCGTCCAGCTGTTAGGCCTGTAGTTTCGTGTGAAAGGACTGCAGCACTAACCTATTCCTTTGTGTGGCATAAACAGTCTTGCCCTGTTCAGCTTCTGTTCAAAGACTGTGTGGTATTTTTCTTCACTCACCTTTTTTCAGAGCAAAGCTTACGTTTAAGATATTTCATTTTGCTCAGTGCCACAGGATTATCACTGAAACATTATGAATTTCTCAGGGTTCAGAGAGGGAAAGCAATCAATAATGGGAGAAAAAGCAAGTAATGATGAAATCAATTTTACCAAGTTTCTTGGAAAGGGACCTATCATAATAGACCCAGATGATGCGCAATGGGCCATAACAGTCAACCAGAGAATAACACATTATGGTATCACTCCCATCGCAGTTCTTGGTGTTACCTTGAATTGTATTGCAATATGGACGTGGACCAAGCACAGCCCAAAATTCAACTTGGCAACATTTCTTTTCAAAGCATTGGCTGCGTTTGACAATTTGTATATAATCACTTTTGTCTCATGGTATTACATTCGACAAGACACTACCTTAAGTCATCTGACTGGTTTTGTAGCCTTTGGGACACAGTACATCGTGGTCAATGTTACTCTACTGCTGGCTGTTACCCGCTGGATCGCCGTCAAGTTTCCTTTTAGTTTCCGCATCTACTTATCTCATTTCCGTGTGAAGCTGGCCCTCGGTATTGTCATCATTTATTGCATCACCACAAAGATACTGGATGAAATCGTGAGATATTTTGTCCATGATAAGCGGATGAGTTTGATCCTGCAGGTCATTTCAACTTTGATGATTTTATCAGTTCCATTGTTGATACAACTTGTTCTATCGATCAGCCTTTTATGGATGACCCTTAAGCTTACTCGACATTTGTCCAGAATCATCTCAATCCCAGTATTTCAACAACGTGCTGTCAAAGGACGAGAAATCAAAAACCGGTATTTAACTTTAACCGTTGTCAGCATCACCATCATCACTTTTTTTGCCTATCCTTTTGGGATTGCCGTAACAACTTATTTCAGATTCACCGACCGAAAAGACTTATCCTCGACAAAGAGTATCGTATTTGCGTCAGTAAATCTTGTGCAGATTTTAAACTCCAGCATCAATTTCTTCTTTTATTGGTTCTACATGCCAGTTTTTCGTCAAACAATCAGAGATCTATATTACTGCTGTACTCCACGGAAACAGCAACGACTCATACGGGCTAACCTTGTGAGGCCAGCTGAATTTTCTCACCATCAAATAAAGCCATCTTGTTTACGGGTGCACAATCAATCTGACCAAACTTACGAAACTCTTGAAGATACAATGACAGCAAGTATGCTTGTAATGTGAGAACAAGAATACCGGTACCCAAATTCGAGACAACAAAATTTTCGTTGACGCTTAGCATTATGGAGAAACTATAACAAACATCTTTGCTTGTTTTCCTGAACTTCTTGCTCTTTGTGTGGGAAAAACCGGACTGACATGAACGTTTGTGGCGATTATTTTATGTACAAAATCATTACATGTCACAGGATGTTTTTGTCAGATGTAGTAAGGAGTTAGGAGTGGTTTCAAGATGGATTTATCGCTCTTGGACAACTCCATATGCACTCCATCCAAATCTGCCAGCAAATATCTGATAGACTTCCTGAGCCTGCGCAAAACCCTATGAGCTGGGAAGGTCTTGAAATGGGGAAGGAGAGAAGGGGCCTATAAAAACTCTAGGCTGACACCACCAGAACGATGGAAACATTAAGATGGGCAATGAACAGAACAGAGGGCTTTTTTTCTTTTTAAGAATAAATAGTCCCTTTTCTTTCATGAAAATTACTGTAAAAATATGTGATTAAAAAGTGTCAGGAAATGTAAAACTACACTCAACAGCCTCAATAATATCAATGATGGGGAAGATTTTTTTTTTTCTTTTTTATGTCTCCGGTGCACAGATTGAATTTCACACACACACGAAATCCGCAAAGATACCAACTGAATGATATAGGATTCAAAACAAAAAACAAACAAAAAAAAAGCGATATTTATGGTGAAATTCATGTGTAAGATGATTTATGTGATTTTAGCACAGTTTGAGTAAGTCGAATTCCATCAGTCTTGTCAAAATCTTCGAGGGATATTTTGAGGCCTCAGGTGGATTGTACCCAGGGTTAAGCGTGCTATGGGCTCAATAGGAAGACGTGGGACCACACGGTCGAGTTTCATCCATTTCATGGATGCATCAAAGAGTGTTGCTGAAACTTACTACCAGCACCACAGGTGTCTGTATCTCTCTTGCTTAGTTGATGCCAGGATATTTTTAATGAAATAAAACGTAGAGTACAGCCCTTGTCACGCAGTCAGTGTCACGCAGTCCGTGTCACGCAGTCTATGTCACAGTCTGTGTCACGCAGTCTGTATCACACAGTCTATGTCACGCGGTCTGTGTCAGACAGTATGTCACGTAGTCTATGTCACGCAGTCTATATCACGCCGTCTATGTCACGCAGTCTATGTCACGTAGTCTATGTCACGCAGTCTGTGTCGCACACTCTATGTCACGCAATCTGTGTCGCACACTCTATGTCACGCAGTCTATGTTACGCAGTCTAAAAAAAATCTGTGTCATGCAGTCTACGTCGCGCAGTCTATGTCATGCAGCCTGTGTCAGGAAGCCTGTGTCGCGCAGTCTATATCACGCAGTCTGTGTCACGCAGTCTATGTCATGCAGCCTGTGTCAGGCAGCCTGTGTCGCGCAGTCTATATCACGCAGTCTGTGTCACGCAGTCTATGTCATGCAGCCTGTGTCAGGCAGCCTGTGTCGCGCAGTCTATATCACGCAGTCTGTGTCACGCAGTCTATGTCATGCAGCCTGTGTCAGGCAGCCTGTGTCACGCAGTCTGTGTCACGCAGTCTATGTCATGCAGCCTGTGTCAGGCAGCCTGTGTCGTGCAGTCTATATCACGCAGTCTGTGTCACGCAGTCTATGTCATGCAGCCTGTGTCAGGCAGCCTGTGTCGCGCAGTCTATATCACGCAGTCTGTGTCACGCAGTCTATGTCATGCAAGTCTACGTCACGCAGTCTGTGTCATGCAGTCTACGTCATGCTGTGTATGTCACGCAGTGTATGTCACGCAGCCTGTGTCACGCAGTCTGTGTCACACAGTCTATGTCACGCATATGTCACGCAGTCTGTGTCACGCATACGTCACGCAGTCTATGTCATGCAGTGTATGTCACGCAGTGTATGTCACGCAGTCTGTGTCACGCAGTCTGTGTCACACAGTCTATGTCACGCATATGTCACGCAGTCTACGTCATGCAGTGTATGTCACGCAGTGTATGTCACGCAGTCTGTGTCACACAGTCTGTGTCACGCAGTCTGTGTCACGCAGTCTGTGTCACGCAGTCTGTGTCACGCATACGTCACGCAGTCTACGTCATGCAGTGTATGTCACGCAGTGTATGTCACGCAGTCTGTGTCACGCAGTCTATGTCACGCATATTCACGCAGTCTATGTCACGCAGTGTATGTCACGCAGTCTGTGTCAACAGTCTGTGTTACGCAGTCTATGTCACACATCATGTCACGATATGTCACGCAGTGTATGTCACGCAGTGTATGTCACGCAGTCTGTGTCACAGTCTGTGTCACGCAGTCTATGTCACGCATATGTCACGCAGTACGTCATGCAGTGTATGTCACGCAGTGTATGTCACGCAGTCTGTGTCACACAGTCTATGTCACGCATATGTCACGCAGTCTATGTCATGCAGTCTATGTCACGCAGTGTCATTTCAGAATGGAACTCTGGCATCCTGATTATGATTGGTGTCGTGATCCATCATCATTGTTTTGTAAAAAAAAAATGTCCCAAACTCTGGGACCGTTGAAATGGGACAGCTAAAAACTGGACGAAGTGTGCATAGAAATAAACTGCCCCTTCTCCTTCGTGAGTGAGGTCACTGTTATCACGCGAGGGAGGTATTTGGAGGGGTGGTTCAGGGGTGGGGATGAAAACGAGTCAAACATATTTGTCGTTGTGTGAGCATAATATACGAAGGTAAACCAGTTTAGATTGTTTAATAATGTGTTTATGTGTGTGTGTGTGTGTGTGTGTGTGCGTGTGTGTGTGTTGCGTGTGTGTGTGGTGTGTGTGTGTGTGTGTGTGTGTGTGTGTGTGTGTGTGTGTGTATGTGTGTGTGTGTGTGTGTGTGTGTGTGTGTGTGTGTGTGTGTGTGTGTGTGTGTGTTTTAGGGCTTACCTCCCTCCCTCTCCTCCCTAATAAAATAACTATATCTCCTTGCACAATCACAAGTCGTTCAGCCATTCGAATCATAAGCAAATAAACTGATAGTGACAGAAAGACAGACACTCTTTTCTTTTTAACAAAAATAACAGATACACAGCAGAAATCTGCATCAGGATTAACCCTTTGACTCCCACACCCTGTTCACCAGCATCCTGCATTGGCGTTGCTTCAAATTCATATTCATATATTTTTTTTTACCAAAACTTCAGAAAGGCAAGAAGGCTAATTGGTCTTCAAGGGGTGGGAACTTGGAAATCAACCTATCCCTCCAATATTTTACCCAAGGCAGCCGGGCAACGCCCTGCTCTTCACAATTTTATATTGCCGTGGGATCTTTAGCGTGTTCAGCCAGAAGGCATACGGGTCCGACTCGTTTTTCGTCCCCTTCCGAAGGACTAGACGTTCAGTTCGATTTTTCCGGTCAAACTGAGGAGAAAAGTCACGGGGAGCGAACTCTGGAATCTTGAGTTTTGTTATTGGCAGGCGAACGTCTGAGTCATTCTGCCACTCTTCTCCCTTGCTTGCTTCTGTCATACTACTCGCAGTCAATGAAGAGCAAAGAAGCAACAGACAGACTCATTCTCACGCTGACCCATCGTTTACGTCCTGCGGTAAGATGGAAATCAGAATCAGTCAGAACTCGCCACTGTCTTTGTATATATGCAAATCGTAGTGGGCTTGTGGAGTGAAGTTATCGTTCTGCTCTTTGTGGACTGATCTGAATCAAGTTAATGAAATTTCTGCGTTAAAATGTACGTTCCACTCCGACCAGATTTGTGTATTACATAGCAAAGCTGTAAATCTACAACTTTGATTGAAGTTGTCAGTTTTCTCTGTGAGAGTCTACTGGTGCATGATGGGGCAGCGTGCACATATGACCATATGACCATATTTAACACTGTTCTTATATTTGGTTTGCATTTGCTCTTATTTCGCCTGTCTTGACCACTGACATGCCAGATGGTTTGTCTTTGTTCCTATTGGCTTTTTATTCTCTGGCGGGTTTTGACGCTGTTCTATCAATTGCTGACACATGTCTACTAGCTTTTCACAGTCTGCTTCCTGTTCCGGCTTTGTTTGTTGGTATTTGGGCTCTCCTTCCTTTCTTGGTTCTTCATCATCTGCTTACCTCGTGTTGGTTCTTTCTCTTCTGTGGTTCTGTGCTAATCACCTAGTCTGATTGTTTGCCGAGTCTGTCTATTGCTTCTTCCTTCTTCTTTGACATTTCTTGAGCCTAAAATTAGATTTACTTTCTGTTTGATTATCATCTTTGCAACTGTTATTTTCTTCCTGTTCTCCCAATTCTTTGTTGTTCTCCTGTCTACGTCTGTCATTCTCACACTGACCATCAATTGTTGAATCTCTTCCAGTGGACGTACATGTATTAATCTTCTCTATTAATGTTTTCTTCTCCTTTGCCTTTATAAGCCTCCTCTTCCTGGTTCTTGGCTCTTCTTTTCTCGGTATGGTTTTTCTTTGTTGTTTCGCAGTCTTTTTCCCACCCCCTTCCCCCAAACCCTACCTCCTGCCCATTGCAATTTTCTGCAGCTTGTAAGTGTGATCGTATTAGTTGGGTTTTTTTCAGTTCTTGACTGTTCTTTCTCCGGTTTTGTTTTATTTGCTGGTTGCTGATCCCCTCTCCACCTTAGTTTTATATGGCCCTCATTTGTTGATTCTTGATTTTTGGTTTGCCAGATCATGACTCAGTTGCTGTGTAACCTTCTTTTGTCGACACTTCACTTTAATAAATAATTTCTGTTATTATGTTTCCAGGAATCGTATCAGCGCGTTCCGCTGTCGAAATGGTTCTGTCTTCGATTGTCAAAATCCTTTCGACATCCGACGATGATGTCTCACGTGATGATAACTTCTTGTCGGTCGCTTGGTCGTTTGGGGTATTAAGATGTTCTGGGTACATGATGGATGGCGTTCTTTTCTTGGCGCTGACGAACAGATTGTCACCATCGTAATAAGCGACGACGTCGTCAACGCTTACGTCCTGTGAAGAGAGGGAAATCGGAATCAGTAAAAAAAAAATACAGTTAACGTCTGCAAAACAATTGTACGCTGCCTAGCTTAATGTTTCCATCATTCTGGTGGTGTCAGCTTAGTGTTTCAATAGTCCCTGCTCTCCCCTGCCCCATCCCCTATTTCAAGACCTTGCCAGCACATAGGGTTTTGCGCAGGCTTAAGGAGTCTGCCAGACAACTGTTGGCAGATTTGGATGGAGAACATATGGAATTGTCCGAGTGCGCTAAATCTTGTGCAGTTTCACAGCTTGTAAATGTACCTCTCGGTTAAGTGTGGCCAAAACAAGCAAGCTTGTGCAGTTTCATTGCTTCCAAAAGGACCACTGCGGGTAGTTTGACCAAACCAAACAAGCTTGTGCCGTTTCATTGCTCGTGGTGTGGCCAAGCCAAGCAAGCTTGTGCAGTTTCATTGCTTCTAAAAGGACCAGCATTGGGCAGTGTGGCCAAACCAAGCAAGCTTGTGCAGTTTCATTGCTTCTAAAAGGACCAGCATTGGGCAGTGTGGCCAAACCAAGCGAGCTTGTGCAGTTTCATTGCTTCTAAAAGGACCAGCATTGGGTAGTGTGGCCAAACCAAGCAAGCTTGTGCAGTTTCATTGCTTCTAAAAGGACCAGCATTGGGTAGTGTGGCCAAACCAAGCAAGCTTGTGCAGTTTCCTTGCTTCTAGAAGCCACCAGTACCAAGGTTTTTGATCTCGTTCCACACGCACTCCTGGGTTTAATTATGTCTGAGGTAGGATAATCAGCACAGTTTTCTAAAGTACTCTCAAAGACTTGAAATTCGTGTTCTCTTCTCTGAATCAGAAAGCAGAGGATATGTTTCTTACCTGTATAGAAAACTACTTCATAACAGTGACCAGCTAAAGTGTGACTATTGCTGACTGCTGTTACGTGGACTGGTAAATAGGAATAATAGACTGATCAGTGTAATGTATAGAATTTATAGTGTTGGGTTGCACTGTGTTGTGCAGTCTGTCGTAGTGACCCTCCCCATCTCTGTCTGTCTGTCTTTCACTCTCTCTCTGGCTGTCTGTCTCTCTTTCTTTCTCTCTCTCTCTCTACTTGTCTCTCTCTTTCTGTCTGTCTGTCTCTCTCCCTCACACACACACACACACACACACTCTCTCTCTCACACACACACACACACAAACACACACACACACACATTGTATGCATGTGTGGTGTTGTGTTCTGATGTATAATATAGTGCGTGCGGTATGTTGTGCAGTACTGTGTGATGCTGTGTTGTATTTTTCCGTCCTGTTGAGAGAGAGAAGAAGGGAGAGAGAGAGAGAGAGAGAGAGAGAGAGAGAGAGAGAGAGAGAGAGAGAGAGAGAGAGAGAGAGAGAAAGAGAGAGAGAGAGAGAGTATCAGATTAATTGATTAGTTGATTAATTGTTTGATTTATTTATGTATTCATCTATTTATTTATTCACTAAATACTGTGAATTTATTTTTTACCTCAGGTAGTCTGTATTTTCGAGTGAACTGCCTGGTAACACTGGCAAAATCTTGTCGTTCTTTGTGCTTCCCGTGGACGATGATCATGTTGTCTTTGATTTTGGCCTTGATATCGGTACACAGGTAACTTTCCATATCCAGCTTCACTGTGAATTTCTCACTATTGTTGATACACTGCAAATGGAATTAGATCCAAACAATACTAATGACTATATTTTCATTCTTGAAATAGATAATTGTTGAATCATTATAGCCTCGAAAACTGAACTGTGCTTTTCCTTTCATATACAACAAATATGACATCTTCATGCTTGAAATGGGTCCTGTTTCATCAATATAACATCAAAAACCGAATTATATCTTTCTTTTCATGTACAACAAACATGATTAAAAGCCATTGTCAAACTGCCGACATATTTTCAAATGACTTGTGAACAATGGCTGGAGGATCATGGTCTTTTTGAAACATAGACGGTAAGACATCACCTGCAAGTTCTGGTCAGTTCCATTGTCTGCTCTCGGCAAAGTATTGATCTTGACAACATGATGTAAGTCTGTAGTGCTGTCCATTGGGACCATGCTATCTTCATCTACCCCTTAAGGAGATCATCAAGCTAAAATTCACTAAAAAGCAGTTTGACCCACAAAAAACAACAACAAAAAAACGAAAACAAATAAACCCTTAAACACCCTGAAATAGCGATTGGAGCCGAAATCCCACAATGATTTTGAAAGGACTTATTGGGATTCGAACCCACAACCTTCCATTCGTAGTCTGCTGTGCTAACCACTACACCACGCCAACTGTTTACATATCATCACCATCTTGTTTATTTTGTGTTCGCCTTTTGCAAGGTCATTACATTTTCAAAATTCATTTGCAGAGATGAGCAGGGTTTTTTTTGCTAGTTATTGTTTGTTTGTTTGTTAGATCTACAGTGATATATAGTAAAATCTCAGTTGTGAATACAGAATTACTAAGACACTGGCTTATTTCAAGAAACAATGATCTCATCCATTGACGTACATATATTAAGTAACCAAAGTATAACAATCATGGCATCCGCAAACTTTTATGTATATTCTTTTTCAAGAATAAAATCAGGAACACACACAAAAATCAAGAAATCAGCAAAATTGCTCTTTAATTTAACCGTTCTTACTGTTTCATAGTAGCGAGCGCCTGTGTAAATTAAAAGATGCAATACGTGTGGCGCCATCGATTCAATTTGTTAGACTGGTAGTATGTCAGACTTATTACATCACAAACAAAATTAATCCAAAACATGAGCAACATTTGCTGTACTTTTGTCCCATGAAGATGAACATGTACATGGAAACATAAACACGCACGCTATTTTCCTGCTCTTGCCCGGCCTACCCCACCCGTACACTACATGTGCACTCACATACGCACAGGCACACAAACTTAATACACACAGACGTGTAATGTAGGCACTTTTGCACACAGACGTTCTCACATTTACCAGTCCATTCAAACACAATAACAATTTTCTCACACTTATATCCTTCTAAGGAAGTCATTGTTGTCGGTGTTTTTTTTGTTGTTTTTTTTTCAATGAAAACAAAAGATGGAAAGTGGCTCGCCTTTTTTTTTTTTTTTTTTTTTTTTGTACGATGAGCTACATCATATACTCACCTCTTCAGTATTGTCAGGAAATGAAATGGGGAAAAGGTTCAGTGCAGAGCCCATTGGATTCACAAACTCTTCTGTATCCAAGGGCTCAGCACTCCCACAAGGAACAAGGCCAAATCCTCTTCATCTGAGGAAGCCATTACTGGATGAATGTATGAATGTAAGAGTTCAGTGTTCCTTGTCTGCTTGTACACACAGTACTCCTACACTGAACACACTATCAACGATAACTGCTTCCGAAATTGCTGATACTTTGATATTGACTCTTCACAGAACACCACTATCACGATAACTGCTTCCGAAAATTGGCTGATACTTCTGGAATATTGACTTCTTCACTGAACACCACTATCAATGATAACTACTTCCGAAAATTGGCTGATACTTCTGGAATATTAACTTCTTCACTGAACACCACTGTCAATGATAACTACTTCCGAAAATTGGCCGATACCTTCTGGAGTATCGATTCTTAAAAACTGCCCATGTCTTGAATCGTGTTTGAAAACTGCCAGTGCTTCGCTGTAGGTATTTCTTTGAGACAAGTCATCTCACAGTGGAATGACTGTAGTATGATCATAATATCTGCATAATTGGACAACAGCTGCTTTCGTAATTTGGAAAGTGTTTGGTTTTTCGCTGTTCGTCTCTAATAAAGTCACCGCTTTATAATCAGTCAGTAACTAGTCGTGTTTTTCCTATACGGTTGAAAATGGCCGCTTTTGAAGATGTAACATTTTCTTTTCGGCGATTCGTCTCCACAGACGTCACAAACTAAGTCGGTGTAAACGTGTGATGGTGACGCTCTGAGCTACAGTATATCTGTGACGTCTAAGTCGTAATCTTCTAAGACAAGACTGCATTAACAGATTATCTAAAGAATTAGCATGATGAATTGTTTGGTGAGAAAACCCGTTTTCTTTCCGTTTTGTTAATCTTCACACGTACTTTACTGTTACTATATTTTCTTTTCTTTATTTTTTTTTATTTTCTTGTTTTCTTTTCTTTTTCTTTCTTTCTTTCTTTTCTTTTTTCTTTTTGGTCCGTCTGTGTATTGTGAAGGAGATGAAGCTGTCAGGCTGCATTTCGATGAGAC
>CM060311.1:69666918-69754418 GCA_030674185.1 Monoplex corrugatus | reverse complement strand
CAGAGAGAGTGAGAGAGCAGGAGGGAGAGAAAGAAAAAGAGAGAGAGAGAGAGAATGAAGACAGACAGACAGACAGACACACAGAGAGATAGAGAGAGGGAGAGAGCCAGACAGAGACAGAGACACAGAGACACAGAGAGCGACAGAAATAGGAATTACAATTAGTACAAAATACATTGAGCTTTTTTTTTTCCCGCATCAAACGTTTATTTTTCTTCAAGCCAGTTAACAAAATTGCAACGTGATTAGAAAGCAAAAATACAATACTCAAATCACCCAGATACAGTGCTCTTTCTTTTCTCCAAAGAACTATTTCCCCATGCAAGATAATTTTTCCTTCTCCATGCAATAGCATTCGAGCGAAATGAACAGAATGATGAGTCTGTCTGAATGAAACCATTTGATTACTATGAATGAATAGAATGTTTGACTATTTCGTCGTTTACGAAATGAAGCGCTAGTCTCACTGGTTTTAAATATTCAAGAATACGAATGTTCAATGAATAGGGTCATTTAATTAACTTTTTAAACTTCTTCTGTTCTCTTGTTCCGTTAAGCGTCGAGTGGAGATGCAGCTTTCGGACGTGGGCCAGATGGGTAGTTTATGTCATAGTAAGGTCGATTCTTTCACACTTTCTAGCCGTCTTTTCCTAGAACGGAACCTTTCCTTTGCGTCCATGCCTTTTCATGTTATAAGCTTTGTTCTACCGGTAGGCCTACGTTGGCTGTTGGCTCTGTATTGTCCTTGACTTGGGAAGCGGTAACGGGGTAAAGTAGAGAATTTCTGGGTCTGGGTAAAAAGTACGATGTGACTTTATCTCTTCGATTCCCGCACCCTACACACCAACTGCAAAAACTTCACTCTTCGACTCCCTCACCCAGGAAGCTGGTGTATATATACATGTATATATATATACATTATACATGTATATATAATATATATATATATATTATATATACATGTATATATATATAAATATATATACATGTATATATATATATATATATATATATATATATATATATGAATAGAAAATAAATATAAAGGAGATAAATAAAAATGACTATGGGCAAAAAATAACATTCTTATTAATTGCGATTAACAATCATAATAATAACAACAACAACGACAACAACAATAATAATAACAATACTAACAACAACAACAATAAAATAATAATAATAACAATAAAAAAAACTACCTCTACTACTACTAATTATATAAAATAAGAGCAACAACAACAACAACAATAATATAATAATAATAATAATATAATATGACAATATTTTCACACGGGAGTGCCAGCATGTCTGTGTGTATCGTACTTCAGTATGTGCATATAAGTTAGCGTGAGCGCGGTGTGTCTGCGCCTGTCGTGAAAAACAAAGTGTCAGACTGAAACTGATTAATTATCAAATATCAAATACAAAAGAAGGAATGAATCTATCAAAACAAAACAACAACAACCCCCCCCCCCCCAAAAAAAAAAAAAAAAAAAATGAAGACTCGCTGGACGCAAATTCCGTCTGCAATCATACAACTATTGTACAACTAAACTGATTAATCATCAAATATTTAATCATCAACAATAATAAAAACAAGAAAAGAATCTATCAAAAAAAATGAAGATGCGATGAACGCGAATTCCGTCTGTAAGAGAGCGCTTCAAAGCTCATGAAATAGAAAGTGGAACCCAACAAACAAACAAAACAAACAAAACAAAACAAAAAACAAAAAAAGAAGAAGAGTCATGAGCAACAGTAAGAAAATACGTCGCGTACAACGATAACACTATTCGTCAATGGCAATGAAAAACAAAAACAAAAAACAAAAAACAAAAACAAAGAAAAGAAAAGTATAAGACGGAGATAAGTATGCAAGAAAATAAAAAGTGTGGAAAGATATGAATAAAACAGAAGAAAATGATAAATAGTAGAGAGAGAGAGAGAGAGAGAGAGAGAGAGAGAGAGAGAGAGAGAGAGAGAGAGAGAGAGAGAGAGAGAGAGAGAGAGAGAGAGAAGAAAGAGAGAGAGAAAAGAAGAAGAGTAGAAAAGGACAGATAAAAACACACAGCAATACAAGGAGAAAAACATAACATCAGAATAGTAGCAAGACAATGATAAAACAACAACAACAACAACAACAAACAGTAGAAACATACTGATGAAAACACAAGAAATTGAGTACAAAGAAAGATATAAAACCATTAAAAAAAATACGAACAGTACAATGACTGAAAAAGAGAAACAAGAGATAGTAGAAACACAAGAAAAAGAAAACAAAGATAGAAAGATAACGGTAGAGATAAACAAAAACAAAAAACAAACAAACAACAACAAAAATCAAAAGACACAAAGCGACTCTGACAGCAATTAAAAAAAAAGATATAAACGAGTACAGCGCTGCTGATTTGATTCACTGAAAAGTACCAACGTCACACAGCATTTCTCCTCTCCAGGCTTTTCGGTTCGGTGCTGACCACAGAGTTATGGGGCGTTTTCAAAATTACCGACGTCACAAGGCAGGGCGTTTTCAAAATTACCGACGTCAAGGCAGGGCGTTTCAAATTACGACGTACAGCAGGCGTTTTCAAAATTACCGACGTCACAAGGCAGGGCTTTTCAAAATTACCGACGTCATAAGGCAGGGCGTTTTCAAAATTACCGACGTCACAAGGCAGGGCGTTTTCAAAATTACCGACGTCACAAGGCAGGGCGTTTTTAAAATTACCGACGTCACAAGGCTCTCCACTCTCCAGGTTTTTCGGTTGGGTGCTGACCACACAGTTATGAGGCGTTTTCAAAATTACAGACATCACAAGGCAGGGTGTTTTCAAATTACCGACGCCAATAGGAAGGGTGTTTCCAAATTTACCGACATCACAAGGCAGTGTGTTTTAAAATTTACCGACATCACAAGGCATTTCTTCTCTCCACTCTCCAGGTTTTTCGATTGGTGCTGACCACAGACGGAGTTTAAAAAAAAGTTTTAAAAAGTAGTAAATTACGGCGAGAGGGTGAAAAGTATGAAGACACCTGTTTGCATGCATGGACATACATGTTGTACATACATCTAAACCAAAGACTGAAAAAAATGATAAACAAAAACCAGACCAAAACAAAAAGTTACGATCTTATAGGTATCGAGATGTAGACCAACATCAACATTTTAACACAAGAAAAAGAAAAAGAAGAAGAAGAAAAAAAAAAAAAAGAAAGAATCGATGGCATAAAGGAGACCTTGACATCAAATGGTATTTTTCACTGTCAGGTTTTCAAGTCTATTGCTAACAGTCAAAACCCTTTCTCTCCACAACACCCATGATGGTGTCCGGGTAGTACATATACACATAAACCAAACAATAATCTCCATGTGAAACAATGTCGGTTCTTCCCTTGGTTTCAGGGCATAAAAATGAACATACGTTGCCAAGATCCTGTAATAAAGATAATGATGATGATGATAATCGTCATCATCATCGTTTTAAAAATAACAACAAAAACAACAAGAATGAATAATAATAATAATAATGTTAATATTTTAATCATTATTATTATCAACAACAATAATTATATAAAAAGTGATGATGATGATGATGATGATGCCTATAAGCCGCAAAATCATGATGCAAGAATCAAAGCAAAGCGTGCACACCTGTAATTCACCAATAATTCATCAAAGCTAACCAACGACCATAACTCAAGGACACAAAGCACACACAAACAGTGACGGGTAGGACAGAACGGAAGTGGGGCAAAAGAGTGGGCATGTACAAGGGGAAGTCACTGCTGGAAAAAATGTATGTCTTCAAGCTAGTCTTGAAGGAAGACTTGGGTTTGTGACTGTCAAATTGACGAAGGGAGATCGTTCCAGTTAACTGGTATGGACCAGGCAGAAAAAGAGCGGCGATTGATTGTGGTCCATCTGCATCGAGGACTTTGCAAACGAGTAGTATTAGAAGCAGAACTGAGAAGTCGGGCAGGAGTGTACATTTGGAGGATGTCACGAAGATGAATAAGTGCAATACCACTGATACACATGTAGCATCATATGGTGATTTTATATGAAATTCTTCAAGAAACAGGCAACCAGCTAACAGTACAATTACCGTTCTGAGTCAGATATGGGAATAGGATTATAAACGCACTTACAAAAAAATAATGCAAGTCTAACTTACCAATACCAATAAAATGATCAGACAAGTAATGGTCTGGTTGCAAAGAGTCACAATTAAGTATAATAATAATGATAATGAATTGATCTTGTGTTTGGATTCACTGCGTTTTACATATTTTACATGACAGATTGTAATACCGGTACATACACTGCACTTTACATTATTTTAGATGACAGATTGTAATACATACATCACTGTCATTATCATTGTTTTTTTAAGCCCAGCAGTGCCATATCAGGGCTATAATCATCTAAAAACACAAACAACACCTCACTGATGCTAGAAAAAAAAAATATCAAAAACACAACAACAAAAAACAACAAGAGCACCTGCAAAGTATGAGCCTAAAATGCTGTTAATACATGTATTCAATTATCAATCCTAACATAATGTAAGCTTTATGGAAAACATACAAGTGAATGAACTAGTAATGCAGAAAATGATAGCAAAGGAACAAGGCAGAAAACTAACAGAATGACAGAAAAGAGTAAACGTCTAGCACAAAATCACCAAAATCTGGAGACGTTATTTACACAGAGGCACCAGCCTTCCACGCACACATCAGAATACCAGCACACACATCAAAATGCAAAAGGAATATACACTAATAATGTCTAATCATCAATACATAAATACCTATGGTCAAAAACATACACGAATGATATTATACAATGCTACACAATCAAGCGGTTTGAAGTAAAAGTACATATCGTTGGTTAAGCGTATATTACATCAACATTTGAGGGGCTGAGTGAACAGGTCAGTACCATACCTGTGACTTTAAGTCTAAAGAGTGGGCAGATTCCTTAGCTTAGGCGACAGTGAGTTTCGAACATGGTATGGATCGATGACACTTTTTGGTTGTTGAGTGTCTCAGGAACGTCATAGATTTCTGCACAGTGTACAGATCGAGCATCTTGAATTTGAACGTTTCCGACTTCCATGCTCTCACGACTTTGTTGCTCATTACCCTCATCAACAGAAACAATGACGGTCTTATAGTAAGGTTGGGTGAACCAGAAAAAAAAAACACGAAAAAAGAATCAGAATGCTTATTTAATACAACCAGACAAGACAGGCGCACATTTTCGGCCAGCTGGCCTTTGTCAAGCTAAGATCACAAACACACACAAAAAATTAGGAGAAAAAGACTGAAACTTCCCTGCTGCTTCGTCCAGAGTGATTAAAGGACTAAACTGACTAAAATGACATCATAATGTGTTTCTGAGTAAACATGATGTCAGAGCGGAAGTGACATGAATTCTGCAATTTAAAAAGTGGTCTGCCATATCAATATTGTTTTATCCTGAAGACGGTCCAGGACTGAAATTAGAACTATGATGCACTAGCTAAGAGTAGTTTTTGGAAAGTAAAGTATCCTATTGTTAAATAATGCATAAGAGAAAATATAAACATACGATCGACTGAATTGGAAAATATATAATCAAGAGGTTCTTGTTTACTCGAACGCGGGCAGTCACACTTGTTAAGGCTGGGTGAGTTTTTGAAAAGAGACTGCTGAACCACGGTAGCAGCCATTCAAAGCTGAGCTTCTGAAGTTTGAAAGGTAGGCCTTTAGAGAATACAAACACAAGTTCTTTTCTGACAGGATGAATTTCTGTCAACAAGTCTCCACAGAACTGCTTCAAATCAAACTGGCGTCCACCGAATGTTTGGCTGCTGTCAGGACAAAAGAAATGACAGGACAGTCTTTTATCGCTTTTCTGCGCTGGAACGTTCATATAAGCCACCAACGTCAACAATCAAAACAACAGTGTCTGGGCTTTGGACTGGGTGGTCTTTGTCGTCTGCTTTTACTGTGTTTGATGGCCCTCCTTCTGATCAGTATTCCCTGTTCTGCTCAAAGCTGATGTCTTTAAAACTAGACCTTTCAGAACTATAGGTGATGGTGGTATCAAGTTCTTCCAGGACACTTTCGTTAGTTCTTCTGTCTGTCCATTTGACACGTAGTAGTCTCCGATAAAATCACATCTCTGCTGCCTCAATTCTTCCGCAATCAGTTTTTCTCAGAGTCCAGGCTTCGCAGCCATAAATCATGACTCGACTGGCCAGTCAAACATTTAAGAAGTCTAACTTTCAGGCCATTTGGTATGTCTCTGTCTTACTACTAGCAGACATCAACAAGAGAAGACTGAAATACATTTGCCATGTGTCACGCAACAACAACACGGACCTCATGGCTACCATCTTTCAAGGAGAGGCGGTGGCAGAAAGGAAGAAAGGCAGACCTCCAATCTCATACATCGAGAACATGGCCGACATCAGTGGCCTGGGCATTCAGGAGGCTGTCCACAAAAGTCGAGACAGAGCGGCCTGGAGGGAGATGGTGGCATCCAGACTGTGCAGCGGCCAACACCGAACCCGGTGTTGCCAACAGGTGAGGTGACGTGAGGTGATGGTGGAGTCCGCCATGCTGCTGCCCTTCAGTGCTGGAGCCTGTACAGTCTGATCCTGTCCTACATGA
Source organism: Monoplex corrugatus (assembly GCA_030674185.1). Lineage (NCBI taxonomy): Eukaryota > Metazoa > Mollusca > Gastropoda > Littorinimorpha > Ranellidae > Monoplex > Monoplex corrugatus. The sequence goes on along the minus strand of CM060311.1, from coordinate 69,747,755 downwards.
ACCTGTGAAGTGTAGAGTTGGTGACGTCAGAAATTGTGGCTTCACTGAGCTTTCCTCCTGGATTGTTGTCAGTATCATTACCGCATTTGCCCACATTATCAGCTTCATCAAAACTATTACCGTCATCAACGTCGTAACCGTCGTCACCATGATCATCAAGCTTTCAAACCTACAGGAAATCTACAGCAAGCCTTAATAAAACTCGACCTCCACATACCTTTCTTTTTCGTTCATATGTTGCTCCCACAGTATCCAAGCCACAGACCAATAGGACCTAGAAGTCATTTTACACAAAAACGGCCACCGTTTTTATTCACAAGAATAGTCAGTGGAACAGACAAAGCAGTCCACATACTGAAGAGACCCACCAAAGGATAAGATTTTCAACATCGTGATGCATCTCTGTGACATGATAATCACTCCTGTATCAACTTCTGGCACTGAAATATAGTAGTTCCTCTATGCAGAAAATCCCAGTGGCAGTACACAAAATTCAACATTCAGCTGTACGTTCAATTGTTCAGGAACGGTCTACCACAAAACTACCCATGAAAAAAAAAAGCAAACAAAACACACACACTCTCTCTCTCTGTGTTTCTCAAGGAGAGGCGGTGGCAGAAAGGAAGAAAGGCAGACTTCCAATCTCATGCATCGAGAGCAAAGCAATTACTCGCAGTAAAGAAGAAAGTTGTAAATATACCAGTAGTCTACACACATGGACGATTTTCTTATCACATCATCAGCCAAGCATCAGAATTCAACATTTCACTTTGTTGACAAAATTACAATCAACTAACACTTAAAAAACCACACCTAATAAACACCGAGGCTTTGACCACAAAGAAAAATAGTATTCACACTCGGGTTGGGGCACATGACCTACACATTTCAATAGACAAATATACAGACATTTCAAGAGAAGACAGAATATGTACAATTTGCGGCGTAACGCAGGGTGGACTCCATATTCTGGATAAGTGTACTAGATACTAAATAACAAGACTGAAATTTATTAAATAGGAAAATCATATAATTTCAATAATTCGTTTATATTCGAAGTTACAAGACTGAAACTGATTAAGTAGGAAAAACATAATTTCAACAACTCATTTATATACAAAGTAACAAGACTGAAACTGATTCAGTGGGAAAAATACGATTTCAACAATTCATTTATATTCATAGTAACAAGACTGAAACTGATTGGAAAAAACATACAATTTCAACAACTGATTTATATACAAAGTAGCAAGACTGAAACTGACAATACCAACTACGAAAAACATATAACTTCAACAAAAATCATTTACATCATTAATTAATATACAAAATCCTGTTGACATGTTTACTGAATATGATGACAAATACACGTTGCCGTATATGTCCTTGACTATCGACATTAAAGTTTTGAGAAAACTGTTGGGCTTAGTTGCTCTTGCACTTACATCCCATTGTTAATGATGATACCGATGATGATGTCGATGACACAATATGTGAAATCACTAAATCTTGTCTTCTCATCCAATATTATAATATCACAGCCAATTTGTGACTTGTATGTATCCCTTTTTTTTTTTAGGTACGTAGGACAAATACATGGTCAGCAAGTCACAAACACACACGTGTTCGCGTATGAAGTGACTGACACAAGTGAATATCATCATCCACGATGTGTCTTCTCTTCTATAAGTTGCTTTTTTTAATGAACAGAGAAGGTTCTTTCACAGCTGCCTCCTTGTGTCCGTGTTCCTACGTCATGCAGATCACAAGAGTCACAGCCTGAAAATGCAGGGTGCTCATAAATATACAACGGTAGTAAAGTCTTTTCAATGTACGGGTACCAAAGCACCTACAGTACACAGAACGGGCCAGTCCTTTTAAAATGTGTGCTTCTATGCATCTATGATATACAATAAAGGAGGGTGTCAAAAATCCTTCTTCCAATGTATGGGTGTCCGGACACCCGCATGTACAAAATGGGGTGCTGGGAAAAATCACTTCTTTTTTATAAAATCATGGGTGTCAGTGAATCCCAGATATCATGACTGTGATTTTTTTTTTGACGAAGTACAGCGATGGCTAAAAGCTGCCATGCTACAAAATATTACACAGAAGAAATCAATAACAAGCTAACATGCATTCAGGGGCACGTAAAAGATTTCACAGTAACAAAGCAGTTGCCTCTGGCAAAATCATGAAAACAAAAATCCACTTTCAAAGGCTACACACACACACACACACACACACACACACACACACACACACACACATAACACACACGCATGGTGTTGCACTGTGGCTACGTGCTCTCCTGGGACAGCGGTCTGAATTCAACACAGTACATTATTGTTATTGTTATTATTGTTATTGTTGCTTAAAGCCCAGCCGACCGCGTACAGCCATATCAGGACTATCACCGTTTCAAAACATACACAATACTTCAACATTGTTATCAATTCTGTCCAAAGCCCAGCCGACACGTGCAGCCACATCAGGGTTATAAACATTTGAAAACACACAATATTTCAACAGGAAAAAAAAAAGGGAAAAGAAAATTATATACACATATCAATGCATTTGCGCACATAATCTAAGAAGATGCCCCTGTCCAGTTTATCGCACAGGAAATTTAAAAAACATACCTGAATACAAATTCGCTGTTATATCCAGTTATTCATGTTTGTTTAAAGTCCAGTCGACCGTGAGCAGACACATCAGGGTTATAGACATTTGAAAACATACACAATATTTAAACAGGAGGAAAAAGTAAAAGAAAATTACGTTCACACATCAAGGCATTAGCGCACATAAGCGCAAATAATCAAAGGAGATGCCTCTAGCGTAGACCACTCCGTCCAATTTATCGCACAGGAGATTTAAAAAACATACCTGACTACAAATTCAAGAAAAACAATACAAATACATACTTCAATATACGCAATGAAATATTGTAACAAATCTCTTGTCATATATCAAAATCGCCGTTGAGACGTTTCACTGAAGTCATTCAGCAAAATATAATGCTTGTCCCATGATCAGGAGGGCGTTGAAAAGAGAGAGAGAGAGAGAAAGAGAGAGAAAGAGAGAGAAGGGGGAGAGAGAGAGAGAGAGAAAGAGAGAGAGAGGGGGAGAGAGAGAGAGAGAGAGAGAGAGAGAAGGGGAGAGAGAGAGAGAGAGAAAGAGAGAGAGAGAGGGAGAGAGAGAGAGGGAGAGAGAAGGAGAGAGAGAGAGAGGAGAGAGAGAGAGAGAAAGAGAGAGAGAGAGGAGAGAGAGAGAGAGAGAGAAGAGAGAGAAAGAGAGAGAAGGGGAGAGAGAGAGAGAGAAAGAGAGAGAGAGGGGAGAGAGAGAGAGAGAGAGAGAGAGAAAGAAAGAAGAGAGGGGAGAGAGAGAGAGAGAGAGAGAGAGAGAAGAGAGAGAGAGAGAGAGAGAGAGAGAGAAGAGAGAGAGAGAGAGAGAGAAGAGAGAGAGAAGAGAGAGGAAGAGAAGAGAGAGAGAGAGAGAGAAGAGAGAAGAGAGAGAGAGAGAGAGAGAGAGAGAGAGAGAGAGAGAGAGAGAGAGAGGAGAGAAGAGAGAGAGAGAGAGAGAAGAGAGGAGAGAAAAGAGAAGAGAAGAGAGAGAGAGAGAGAGAGAGAAGAGAGAGAGGAGAAGAGAGGAGAGAGGAGAGAGGAGAGAGAGAGAGAGAGAGAGAGAGAGAGAGAGAGAGAGAGAGAGACAATCTACCTCAGTACTCTCAAGCCACCAAGTGAACTAACGGGGGATTTTTGTTTTGAGTTTTGGGTGATTCTTTTTTTTGGGGCCCCATTAGCTCAGTTGGTTAAAACGCCATGCTGACCATGCGAGGGGGGGGGGGGGGGGGGTTTGACCCTCGTGCCCGTCAGTTTTTAACGTGGGGTGTCTAGCCTACCTATAAATGTTGCTTGTCTTTTCTTAATCTTCTTTATCACTGATCTTCTTGTGTCGGCCTCCATCAAGATTGTCTCGTTTGTTTTTCCTTTCTGGGACTGGGTCTACAAAACATTCAGCTGATACCGCCAGAGAGACTGAAGTATTAAAGATGGAAGCAGATACATATATATATATGCATGTATATACATATGCATGTATATATATATATATATATATATATATATATATATATATATATATATATATATATATATATATATATAAGTTGGATCAAACACAAGTCCACAAATTCATTTATAATCAGAGATGAAAACAACTAAAATTCATTGTGGTAAAATATGTACATAGAAACAGCAACCAAACAAGCATCAAAACCCTACATACAAAAAAACAACAACAACAAAAACAAACAAACAAAAACACACACACAAAATACGTGCTTTAGCAAACCAAACGCCTCAAAGTCATAAAAGAGAACAGTCAAATGGCACTCTGCACATAAAATGTACAAAAATGGAGCAAAAAAAAAAAAGCATAATCACTTTAAGGCGAAACAATATCGATGACAATCACTTATACAGCCTCTCAATTCAAAAACCCTAAGCGGCGCTTCACAAAGGCATGAGAAAGACAAGACACGTACGTGCAAAACAAATACATGTCAACCCCTCCTAGATGCGCAAAACATATACAATTCAACCCCTACTGCTATGATGATACCACACGAACTACAGTAACGCAGTGTTAAAGATGCAATTAAAAAAATTGTAATAATAAAACATCTACTTCATTTGTCAATCAGTCAACAGCAATTAATAACATCTAAAACACTATGTATGCTAAAAAAAACAACAACATTGTGCAAACAAAGAGAAAGAGAGAAGGGAGAAAGTGGGGGAGAGAGAGAGAGAAGAGAGAGAGAGAGAGAGAGAGAGAGAGAGAGAGAGAGAGAGAGAGAGAGAGAGAGAGAGAGAGAGAGAGAGAGGAGAGAGAGGCTCATTCAGATTTAGTTGATTTCACTATACATCTGCCGTACGCCACAATACAATTTGGGATATCAGGACAGCAGAGTTTCTTACACATCAGTTATACATCAATATTTGTCAGAGAACATTGAATATACATCAGTTCATATGAGATTATGAAGAAAGAGGGAGAGAGAGAGAGAGAGAGAGGGAGAGAGAGAGAGAGGAGAGAGAGAGAGACAGAGACAGAGAGAGACAGAAAGAAAAGAGAGAACAGGGAGACAGAGAAGAGAGAGAGACAGAGACAGAGACAGAGAGAGACAGAGAGACAGAGAAAGACAGAGAGACAGAGAAAGCACTAACAAAATAAGCATGGGAGAGCCCAGTTTGTACACGTGTATAAATCTTAAACTCTAGCTGTTTCATGACCAAGAACTCTTGAAAAGCATGAAAAATGTGAAGGTCTTCCTATAACTTTGAGCGGTCAATATGAGGAGTGATACAACAGATCTCTGGTTCTTTTGGCACACAACTTTTTATAGAAAGCCGCTGGAAAAGAAGGATGTCGTTTGTCACAAACAACAAAAAAAAAAGTTAAGCTCTATGTCTATGCGGTATAGGCATCAGTTTCCAACATCACTGACATGATAAAAAAAAAAAAGAAGAAAATCAAACAAACAAACAAACAAAAAATGGGCCACAGTCTCTTCCCTGTTTGCCACGAGCGGTACTGACGTTCATCACTGAAGTCAAAACCATGGCGACAGACTTGGTCCATCAGGTCAAGTCTGTATGCATCACCGGCGAATATGAATTTTTCTCCGGCCATATGGAACAGTCTCCTGTCTGTGTGTGTATGTGCGTGCGTGCGTGCGTGCGTGCGTGCGTGCGTGCGTGTGTGTGTGTGTGTGTGTGTGTGTTGTGTGTGTGTGTGTGTGTGTGTGTGTGTGTGTGTGTGTGTGTGTGTGTGTGTGTGTGTGTGTGTGTGTGGTGTTTGTGTGTGTGTTGTATGTGTGTGTAGATAAAAAGATATAGATATCACCATCATCATCGTCACTGTCATTTTCATGTCATCATATGTCCTGCCGCATGGTGGTGGCGATTTTGGCCTTCCATATGGATCACCACTTTGTCACTGCAAAATAAGATATAGACATAGATACAGATATAATATAGATATAGATATAGATACAGATACAGGTACAGGTATAGATATAGATTTATAGATATAGATATAGATACCCATATACATGTATTGCAAATACACTGTACATCTTTAAATCAGTGATGTAAATAACAATGTACGTGATGCATTTCTATGTTGCTGAGTCACTGTCTGTGTATTTTCCCCCCAAATCAACAGCATAACAAATATTAATGCATGATTGTTATCACATTTGTATATCGTATCTATGATACGATTACGATTATCCTTGTGTGTATGCCGTTATAATCACGTGTTATATTTCTAATCAACGAGACACTGTTACTGCATATATGCTGTTTCAGTCATTAAAGCTGTATTCTTCTAGACAATGGTAGCACTATCAATGAATGGATGTCAATATTTTCAAGTGAATATTCTCATAAGAACTGACGTATAGTCAATGTTGTCTGACAAATACTCATGTACATGTATAAGACAGCCTAAATTGCATTTTGGCATTTGGCCGATGTACGGTAAAACCATCTTGATCTGAATCACCCTCCCCCACTCTCTCTCTCTATCACTCAGACACAAACACACACACACACACACACACACACACACTACACACACACACACACACACACACAAAACTCCTGGGTGCACCTAGGTTCTTCATGTTCATGGTTATAAAGTGATGGAGTATGATACACCAAAAGCTTCTGAAACAGACATCAGAAGACGTAATCAACACAACTTCTGAAACCCTCATAAGTAAAAAGAAATCAAGTCTGTGCCGTAACACTGATATATAAGGGAGTGAGGTGGTAGAGACTTCAACTGTTCTCGAGGCTGGCGTTGTGAAGGCAGTGCCCATGTCCTCTCCCTCCCTGCTTTTCACCTTTTACAACAGTAAACAGGGCCAGGCCTCCATTCACAACAGGGTGGACTAGACACCACACGCAGTATCTTTTCATAGATCAGAATCGAACTTATGCAGTCAGAGTGGAAGACAGGAGTTCTATCTCTCCGCCAACCAAACATGTTGCTGTTTGTTCGTAATATACGTTCCAGCACAGAAATGCAAATAAGGACAGTGTTGTACACGAGTTTCTTTTGTCCTCTGAACAACGACGACTGAGTTCGTCAACGGAGCCTCTACGTGAACAGCACGCCAAAGCCAGGATAATATCAAAAAGTACGATGTAAGGCACTGGCGTTGTCAAAAGTATGACCTCAGAACATGGTGATGTCAAGAGTATGACCTCAGAACATGGTGATGTGAAAAGTATGACCTCAGAACATGGTGATGTGAAAAGTATGACCTCAGAACATGGTGATGTCAAGAGTATGACCTCAGAACATGGTGATGTGAAAAATATGACCTCAGAACATGGTGATGTGAAAAATATGACCTCAGAACATGGTGATGTGAGAAATATGACCTCAGAACATGGTGATGTGAGAAATATGACCTCAGAACATGGTGATGTGAGAAATATGACCTCAGAACATGGTGATGTGAGAAATATGACCTCAGAATATGGTGATGTGAGAAATATGACCTCAGAACATGGTGATGTGAAAAATATGACCTCAGACATGGTGATGTGAAAAATATGATCTCAGAACATGGTGATGTGAAAAGTATGACCTCAGACCATGGTGATGTGAGAAATATGACCTCAGAACATGGTGATGTGAAAAGTATGACCTCAGACATGGTGATGTGAAAGTATGACCTCAACCTGGTGATAAGATATGACTCAGAAATGGTGATGTGAGAAATATGACCTCAGAACATGGTGATGTCAAGGATGTCAAGAGTATGACCTCAGGCCATGGTGATGTCAAGAGTATGACCTCAGACCATGGTGATGTCAAGAGTATGACCTCAGACCATGGTGATGTCAAGAGTATGACCTCAGAACATGGTGATGTCAAGAGTATGACCTCAGAACATGGTGATGTCAAGAGTATGACCTCAGAACATGATGTCAAGAATATGACCTCAGAACATGGTGATGTCAAGAGTATGACCTCAGACCATGGTGATGTCAAGAGTATGACAGACCATGGTGACATCAAGAGTATGACCTCAAGCCATGGTGATGTCAAGAGTATGACCTCAGACCATGGTGATATCAAGAGTATGACCTCAGGCCATGGTGATGTCAAGAGTATGACCTCAAGCCATGGTGATATCAAGATTATGACCTCAAGCCACGGTGATGTCAAAGAGTGTGATGTCAAAGCAAGCTTACACGTCGAGTGAAACTAGGCAAATGCCCCAGGGTCTCGCTGACCTGGTGGGCGGAGGCCCGCCAAATCTTGCCCTGCATCATCGTCGTCGTCGTCCTCATCGTCTTGCGTCTCGTCCAGGTACACCCGCACGGAGCCCTTCACCTCCTGCCGGCATATGGCGCACGTGCGCAGCACCGAGGCACACTGTTCAAATGGAAGAAACACCGCTTGTTGAATCAACCTGTCAATGACCTCATGGTCTGGTCTATTCACCGACCCTGCATCTCCCTCTCAATGCCTGATCAAGTCGCACATTGTAGGCAAGTAGGTTGAAGAAGAGTTGAAATTAAACACATAAACAACAAAATCAGAACCAAAAATCAGAAAGAAAAACACGAAAACTGAATAAGAACGCGTATTTAATACCACAAAACAAGACAGGCGCAAATTTTCGGTAAATTGGCCTTTGTCAAGCGTAAGATCACAAACAAACAAACACCAGATACAAAAATTAGGAGAAAAAGACTGAAACTTCACTGCTGCTCTGTTGCTTCCCTGCTGATTCGTCGCACTAGGCACGATCCATTTACATCAGCCTTATCTCTTGATTATATATTTTCCCATTCAGTCGATCATATAATTATATTTTCTCTTATGCATTATTTAATAGTAGGATCTTTACATTCCAAACACTACTCTTAGCTAGTGCATCATACTTTTAGTTTTAGCCCTGGACCCTCTTCAGGATAAAACTTAATATGGCATGACCACTTTTCAACTTGCAGAGTTCATCTCACTTCCGCTCTGACACCATACTTACTCAAAAACACATTATGATGTCATTTTAGTTTATTCCTTTTGTCACACTGGACAGAGCAGCAGGGAAGTTGCAGTCTTTCTCTCTAAATTTTTGTATCTGGTGTTTGTTTGTTTGTGATCATATGCTTGGCAAAGGCCAGTTAGCGGAAAATTTGCGCCTGTCTTGTCTTGTGGTATTAAATACGCGTTCCTATTCTTTTTTCGTGTTTTTTTCTGCTTCCTGTTTGCTTGAACGCAGACAGTCACACTTGTTTTGGATTTCAAAACTAGAAATACCTGAAGACAGAATGAAAACGAATATTTAATTGACGAAACAAGAAAGGCTGAAGCACAGCAAGCAAGAGTGCAAGCGGCCGTGGCTGCTTTGCCAAAAAATAATTCTAATCACTATGCCTACTTTCAAGAAACATGCATCGTTTCAAAGCGTCGTATTCAGATAGTTTCCAAACAAAAGTACCAAACAATGGAGATAAACAATGTCAAGAAACCAGTCATTAAATGCTTAATTTACTGCGTTGTGTCATAATCGACGATCTTGTTTATCCAGTGGATGTAACGTTAGACATCCAACTGGAACAACCGAGATTCAACACCCCCCCCCCCCCCCCCCCAAACACCTCAGCCTGGATCAGAGATTTTTCTGATCTTCCAGGTCAAATCTGTGCGCAGAAATGCCAGTGCCTAAACCTATATGCATACCAAAAAGACCCTGTAAATCACGTAAGTGGGTGCCTCCTCCCCCCCTCCCCATCTCTCTCTCTCGCCCTAGACCCACCTCCCTCCCAGTGAAAATCAGAAAATCATGATGGCGCCTCAAGAAGACGAGACTGCTACAGCACAGACCGCCTCTCCGTGAAAACGATCTTACAGTTGGGATAAATAGTAGAGCATTGTGCGATATGCTGTATTAAACTACACTATGGATTCCATGCTATGAAAGCCTTTTTATGTGAAACATGGTTATGTTTTTCTTCTATCATTTCCATGTTCGAACTCTCGTGTGTCTCTCTTGAATGGAAAAACGCCTAAAACATATTTTAACACATTTCACATCTCCATTCCCTTTTCTCTCTTAATCTCTCTGTCTGACATATGTGTGTTTTACTATCATCGTCATTATCTGAAACCCAGCCAATGGCACAGGGCCATACCTGGGCTATACTCATCACGAACATAAAGCAGCACCATTCTGACCTGAAAGAAATAAAAACGCCTGGAAAAGAAAACCAAGCAGACATAGCGATGCACTCATGCACATATTTTCAGGATATCCCCCTGGCGTTGACCATCTCGCCCAATTCATCACCAGAAGGTTTGAAAAACACAAACAAACGTGAACACAAATGAAACACCAACAAAGGACACTAAAACATAAAACTGGCCTAAATTATTTAACCCTGACTCCCGCACACTATCAAAAAACTGCAAAAACTTAACCCTCTGACTCCCTCACCATTTCCACCAGTTTCCAGCGGGCAGCGGTAGGACAGAGTGTAGGGAGTTAAAGGGTGAAGTTTTTGCTTTGCTAGCATGTTTGACAATGCAGGACGCTGGTAGACAGGGTGCGGGGGTCAAAGGGTTAAACTGCTTCTGCAAATCGCATTTCCTCAGAACCAACAATGAGTTTATACAGGTACCCAATTATCAATGTTAGAAGAAAGTATGTAAGGCTTTGTAAAACAATACAGATGAATGGACCAGCAAAACCAGAAAAGGACAAGAAGAGATGACAGAAAAGAAAGGATCAAGGCAGAAACAAAGAGAGTAATGGAAAAGAAAAAAAGTCTAATACACAATTTCCAGAGGGTGGGAATACTATTCATACTGAAAGAGCCCCCGGTATCCCATGGGGGAACGTGTGTGTGTGGTTTGTGTGTGTGTGTGGTGTTGGTGTGGTGTGTGTGTGTGTGTGTGTGTTGTGTTGTGGTGTGTGGTGTTGTTGTGTGTGTGTGTGTGTTTGTTGTGTTGTGTTGTGTGTGTGTGTGTTTTGTGTGTGTGTTTGTGTGTGTGTGTGTGTGTGTGTGTGTGTGTGTGTGTGTGTGTGTGTGTGTGTGTGTGTGTGTGTGTGTGGTGTGTGTGTGTGTGTGTAAGCAGACATTAACATAAAAAAACCTGCGCGCGCACACACACACACACACACACACACCCGCCGCCGCGCGTACACACACACACACACACACACACTGACACACGTATACACCACACAAACACGTATATACAACCACACAAAGACACATACACACACAATACATACACTACACACTCATCTCACACACACACACAGACGCACATTACACACACTCTACTCACACACACACACACAACCCACAACCACACACACACACACACACACGCACACACGTACACACACACACATTCTCTCTCTCCCTAACACACACACCTACATGTACACACACACACACACTCTCTCACTCACACACACACACACTCACATACACACACACTCTCTCTCTCTCTCTCTCCACACACACACACACACACACACACACACACACACACATACATAAACACATACACGAACACAAAACACACACACACTGTCTCTCTCTCTCTCTCTCTCCTCTCTCTCTCTCTCTCTCTCCACACACCACACACACACACACACACACACACACACACACACACACGAGTTCCACTGACCTCGCCGCAAGACACGAGGTGTCCACAAGGCAGGGACAGCACGTTGACATCGTTGATCTGACACACCTTGCACAGTGTGCTGACTCTCATCTCCTCGTTCTCGTCTTCCAACTGCTCCACCATGTCTGCACAACCAACACACAAGTCACACCTATGTCCAGGCCATCATCTGGACACCACTGCTTTGTCTTGACAAAAACATGTTGAACCAAATGCAGATTTTTCACGGTATAATTCTTTCTATGGACTGAAATGTGGTTTTCAGTGCTGTATGCAAATAGGCACTGTAACTAAAAGGAAACAATTTTTTTTAAAAATGACCAATAAGAAAATAAAAAAAGAAGAGAAGAGAAGAAGAAGACAGAGAGAGAGAGAGAGAGAGAGAGAAATAAGAGAGAGAAAGACAGAGACAGACACAGAGAGGACGTGGTGTGTGTTGTGTGTGTGTGTGTGTGTGTGTGTGTGTGTGTGTGTGTGTGTGTGTGGTGGTGTGAGAGAGAGAGAGAGAGAGAGAGGAGAGAGACAGAGACAGAGACTGAGAGAGAAAGACAGGGAGACAGAGAAAGACTAGGAGCAGAAAGAGATGAGAGAGGAGAGAGAGGAGAGAGAGGAGAGAGAGAGAGAGAGAGAGAGAGAGAAGAGAGAAGACAGACAGACAGACAGACAGACAGAAAGACAAGAGACAGAAAGGATAAGGCAGAGAGAGAGAGAGAGAAGACAGATAGACAGACAGAGACAAAGACAAAGACAGAGTGTGCAAAATGCAGCGTATCAGTGATATCTTGAGAACTGGTGACAATTTCAAAGGTGTGAGACTAAGACACAACTTTCTCATCACCTGAGTAATGGCTGGGGATTGGGGGTGTTAGAGATCTCATATTTCTTACCAGGCTCCTATTAGAAGAGTTAGATACCCTGGGTCAGATACACATTCACTGATGAGGACATTGTTTAAGAGATACACGCTATTCTCTCTGTCTGTTTCTCTGTGTGCGTGCGTCTCTCTCTCTCTGCTTGTTGTTATTGCTTCTCTCTTTTGATTTCTCGCAATTTACCTTAACAAGTGTACATGCGGGTAGCCTGTAAGCATGTGTGTGCGAGCACAAAGTTCTGCACAGTCATTTATAGTTGTTGTGTGACAATAATTTCGTTCTCCACGATCATTAAGTCTCTCTCCCTCTCTCTCTTTCCCTCCTCTCTTTCCTTCTTTAAATGAAAGTATGAAAGTATCACATACTGGGTAGCAATGAAGGTATACGGATTAAGCTGAATTGCATTGTATACGTTTATCTTTATTGCATTAAGTTGGGTTTTTTTTTAAGCGGGTTTATTATGCAATAGGTCCTACTTGACTCGGTAGTAACAGCTATCATCACTAAATGTCAAAATTAGGTCTACCTCTTGACATACGGGTAGTAACAGACTATCATCACTAAATGTCAAAATTAGGTCCTACCTCTTGAATACGGGTAGTAACAGATTTATCATCACTAAATGTCAAAATTAGGTCCTACCTCTTGACATAGGGTAGTAACAGACTATCATCACTAAATGTCAAAATTAGGTCCTACCTCTTGACATGGGTAGTAACTGATTCATCACTAGATGTCAAATTGGGTCCTACTCTTGACTGGGTAGTAACAGACTATCATCACTAAATGTCAAAATTAGGTCCTACCTCTTACGTATAAAGATATCATCATAAGTCAATAGGCTACTCAAAGGTAGACAGTTATCGTCATAAATGTCAAAATTAGGTCCTACCTCTTGACATAAGGGTAGTAACAGACTATCATCACTAATGTCAAAATTAGGTCTACTCTTGACATAAGGGTAGTAACAGACTATATCATTAATGTCAATGTAACAGACTATCGTCCTAAATGTCAAATGAAAAAAAAAACCCCACTCTCTTCCCCTCTCACCCCTCCCTCCTCTATCTGTCTTGAATCTTTGTCTGTCCGTTTTTCTTTGTCTGTTTTGCTTGTCTCTGTTTCGTTTTACCTGTCATGCTGCCCTCTGTGACAGTGGCATCCACACGCAGCCCCGCACGGGCCAGCGCTCCCAAAGCAGGATCCTGCTCCGGGGGTGGGGGTGTTTGATTGCTGAACAGCACCACGTCATCTCCCACTGCAATAGGACATCCACCATCCACATCATCATCACCATCAACACCCTCATCATCATCATCATCATCACCGTTTACCAGTATCACCATTATCATAATCGTCATTATCATCACCCTGCGTCACCACCACGATCATCATCATTATCACCATCAACATCTACCATTACCACCATCATCATTTTTTCTTCTTTTTTTGTTTTTGTTTTTGTGGAGATAAGATTTTCCCATTGTTATCTATAGTGCGTGTTTGCTCTGTAGAATGGGAGAAAATCTTAGCTTTCTTTTAATGTAGGCCTACCTTAGATGGACACAAATGGTGCATGCATTATACTATCCATTGCATTCTCTCGCTCTTTCTTTCTCTCTCCATGTCCTCTTTGGCGGTGTATTTAGAGAACCACCATCATCATACCGGTCATCACTTTTTTCACAAACTCACAATCACTGTCATCATCACAGTCACTACCATCATCATCACCACCATCACGGTCATCATCTTCAACATCCCCCATCATCTTCACTACCAATTTCATCATCATCATCATCATCATCACCTCGGCTGTGGCAAGCCTATGTGCTTCTGAGCATTGATGACGCTCCGACTCTTGTTCAAGCCCTTTCACTCCCTAGCCTTATCCACTAGCTTCCTGCAGCCGGCTGATGGAAATGGCGAGAGATTGAGGGGTTAAATAGGGGTTAAATGTGCTGTTGTTAAATCTTTTTCTTTTCACATCAGCGTCTTTGTGAATTGTCATGTCACAGATTATGTGTTCCTGTGATTTTTTTTTTTTTCTGTGCTATTGTCAATGCTGCTTCTTTTACACTGGCATATTTGTGTCGATTGTGTAGCAGATTGTGAGTTTCTGTGTTGTTCTTAATTACGGTTTTACACTGGCGTATTTGTGTCGATTGTGTAGCAGATTGTGAGTTTCTGTGTTGTTCTTAATTACGGTTTTACACTGGCGTATTTGTGTCGATTGTGTAGCAGATTGTGAGTTTCTGTGTTGTTCTTAATTACGGTTTTACACTGGCGTATTTGTGTCGATTGTGTAGCAGATTGTGAGTTTCTGTGTTGTTCTTAATTACGGTTTTACACTGGAATATTTGTGTCGATTGTGTAGCAGATTGTGAGTTTCTGTGTTGTTCTTAATTACGGTTTTACACTGGCATATTTGTGTCGATTGTGTAGCAGATTGTGAGTTTCTGTGTTGTTCTTAATTACGGTTTTACACTGGCTATTTGTGTCGATTGTGTAGCAGATTGTGAGTTTCTGTGTTGTTCTTAATTACGGTTTTACACTGGCATATTTGTGTCGATTGTGTAGCAGATTGTGAGTTTCTGTGTTGTTCTTAATTACGGTTTTACACTGGCATATTTGTGTCGATTGTGTAGCAGATTGTGAGTTTCTGTGTTGTTCTTAATTACGGTTTTACACTGGCATATTTGTGTCGATTGTGTAGCAGATTGTGAGTTTCTGTGTTGTTCTTAATTACGGTTTTACACTGGCATATTTGTGTCGATTGTGTAGCAGATTGTGAGTTTCTGTGTTGTTCTTAATTACGGTTTTACACTGGCATATTTGTGTCTAATTGTATAGTGGATTGTGAGTTTCTGAGCTGTTCTTAATGATTTATATTGGCGTATTTGTGTCACTAGATTGTGAGTTTCTGAGCTGTTCTTAATGATGATTTATATTTGTAGTTCTTTTCTTGGTGGCGCTTTTACACTGGCGTATCATGCAACAGACTGTGGTTCTGTCCTGTTCTTAATGGCGATTTTACTCTATGTATGTCTCTAATCAGACAGCGGATTGTGAGTTTCTGTCCTGTTCTTAATGACGATTTTCCGTTGATGTATTTATGTATAATCAAACAATACATTGTGAGTTTCTGTCGTGTTCTTAATGGCGATTTTCCGTTGACGTATTCATGTGTAATCATACAATACATTGTGAGTTTCTGTCCTGTTCTTAATGGTGGTTTCACACGGGTGTATTCCAGTCCAATCGCCCTGCAGATTGTGTATCTCTGTCATGTAGATTTGTGTTTTTGTGCTGTTGATACTTATACATAGGTATCTGTGTTTTTATGTGTTTGTTTCATGATTGATTGTAATTCAGCGCTGTTATCGATGGTTTGAGCTGTTGATATTTATACATAGGCATTTTTGTGTTTTGGTTAGTTTATTTCATATGACAGGCCGTGATTCACTGCTGTTATCGATGGGTTGAATTGTTGATATTTATACATAGACATTTTTTGTGTTTTTGTTAGTTTATTTCATATGACTGATTGTGATTCAGTGTTGTTATCGATGGGTTGATTTATTGATATTTATATATAGACATTTTTGTGTTTTTGACTGACCGTGATTCAGTGCTGTTATCGATGGGTTGAATTGTTGATATTTATACATAGGTATTTTTGTGTTTTTGTTAATTTCATATGATTGACCGTGATTCAGTGCTGTTATCGATGGGTTGAATTCTTGATATTCATACATAGGTATTTTTGTGTTTTTTGTTAGTTTATTTCATATGATTGATTGTGATTCAGTGCTGTTATCGATGGGTTGAATTGTTGATATTTATACATAGACATTTTTGTGTTTTTGTTAATTTATTTCATATGATTGATTGTGATTCATTGCTGTTATCGATGGGTTGAATTGTTGCTATTTATACACAGGCATTTTTGTGCCTTTGTTTCATATGATTGATTGTGAGCTCAAGCTGGATCTGGGCAAGGAGGAACCAAAAAAGTGAACTTCATAAGGATTAAATTCCCTACAGATGATGTGTGCCCGTTAGCACATTGGTAAAACCGCGTACCGCAGTTCTGAAGCGCAGAATCGCCCAGGTTCGATCCCCGGCGTGGGAAAAAAAAAAAAAAAAAAATAGACAACAGCAGAAGGGCATCCAGGAGTCATGACCTGGATGTGGCCCGGCCCCCCGAGAGTGTAAGGAATTCAGGGCCGAAACACTTGTCTAAAGGGGGTTACTTCTCTGAAGACCTTCTGTTGTCTAGCTCTCCCTAGAGTTTCTTTCTACCTGATTCAGTGCAGTTATCGATGGGTTGAATTGTTGATATTTATAGGCTACATAGGTATCTTTTTTGTTTTTATTGGTTTGTTTCATATGACTGATTGCGATTCATTGCTGTTATCGATGGGTTGAGCTGTTGATATTTATACAAAGGTTATCTTTTGGTTTGGTTTGGTTCGTTTCATATCATTGATTGTAATGCTGTGCCGTTATCAATGTTGCGTTTTTTGTTGTTGTTGTTGTTGTTTTTTTTTTTTATTAAGTCAGCATCTTTGTCCTGTTATACATTGTATTTCTGTGCTGGTCGTTATTTTCTTTTGCACCTGCTGCCCATTGTGCCACTGATGTTGACAGAAAGGTCTTTGTTTTACATGGCATATCAGTGTCGTGCTGATTTTAAGCATGTTTTTTTAGTTGATGACACCTTGACCTTGACACCTCCAGAATCACGTAGTTATAATTCCGAACGATCCCAAACTTGGACCACAGTTTGGTAAAGATCCGTCCAGAAACAGCTAAGACACAATTTAGCCATTACACTTTGCTCTCTCTGTCTCTGTGTCTGTCTGTCTGTCTGTGTCTGTCTCTATCTATGTACCCATCTATCACACACACACACACACACACACATACACACACACACACACACACACACACACACACACACACACACAGACACACACACACACACTCATAGTGAAAAGACGTTAAATCAAAGAACGAACGAACGAACACACACACACACCTTCCTCCAGGGTAAGATGAAATTACATACCTTTTTGTCAAAGAAAAGGGGAACAGAAGAGATAAAAAAACACACAACAGATATAGTTATTGAATAGCCCACCGCTCACAATCCACAAAGGAAGACAGAAGAGGTTAAAACAACAACAACAAACAAAAACAAACACAAAAAACAGGAACCAAAAATACACGAAAATAGAATCAGAACGCGTATTTAATACAAGACAAGACAAGACAGCGCTAGGCGCAAATTTTCGGCGACTGGCCTTTGGCAAGCGTGAATGTAAGATCACAAACAAAGATCACAAACAAACATCAAATACAAAATTATGAGAAAAAGACCGAAACTTCCCTGATCTTACATTCACGCTTGACAAAGGCCAGTTGGCCGAAAATTTGCGTCTGTCTTGTCTTGTATTAAATACGCGTTTTGATTCTATTTTCGTGTTTTTCTGGTTCCTGTTCGCTTGAACGTGGGCAGTCGCACTTGTTTTGGATTTCATATAAAAAAAAATTAAAATTTTTTTTTAAAAGAGATAAAGTTACTGAACAGTCCACCACTTACAATTACTCCTATCCTCAATGTCCATCCTTCGCATCTCTCTCCGTACTTCCCGTTCCGAGATCTGAAAATGCACGCAACACCTATTCGCATCATCATCCTCCTCCTCCTAACTATCATCACCACCATCATAATCATCACCACCACACTAATCATCGTCATCATCATCATCACCACCACCGTCATCATCATCGTCGTCGTCATCACCACCACCATCATCACCATCACCACCGTCATCATCACCGCCACCACCACCATCGTCATCACCATCATCACCACCATCAATAATCATCGTCATCACCACCATGATGATGATGATCACCACCACCACCATTACGCATCATCGTCGTCATCATCACCATCATTATCACCACCACCACAGCCACCAATTTTCATCACCACCAATCATCATCATCACCACTATCATCACCGCCACCACCATCAATACTCATCATCATCACCATTCTCATCATCGTCGTCGTCATCATCACCACCACCACCATCACCACTATCATCAC
Organism: Monoplex corrugatus; assembly: GCA_030674185.1. Lineage (NCBI taxonomy): Eukaryota > Metazoa > Mollusca > Gastropoda > Littorinimorpha > Ranellidae > Monoplex > Monoplex corrugatus. Next base: position 69,729,018 of record CM060311.1, on the reverse strand, counting down.
TACCATCAATGGTCATCGTCGTCGTCATCATCATCATTGTCATCACCACTACTATCACCACCACCATCATCATCTTCACTACCACCACCACATCATCACCACCACCACCACCACCCTCCTCCTCCTCATCATCATCACCACCACCACCACCATCATCAATCGTCATAGTTGTCGTCATCACCATCATCATCATCACCATCATCATCATCATCATCATCATCACATCTTATAACTAGTGTGGTTGTTGGTGGTGAGTGATGGGATGCAGCAGCAGACAGGAACCTCCATCTCTGTGATGCCCGGACATTTCGGAATCCTTGACCCTGGATGTTGGCAGTCATGGACATTCCAGCTCTGACATTCCAGGCTCTCACTCTCTGTCTGTCTTTTTTCTCTCTCTTTCTAAACACACACACACACCACACACACACACACACACACACACACACACACACACACACACACACACACCACACACACACACACTCCGGCACTTGGTCTCAAAGGTCTGAGATCTCTTTTCCTCTACATCAGCATGGAACGTCCATTTCAGATCTGCAGATAAGAACATGATTTTTTTTTCTCAGCGATAGCACGGAACGTTCAGGTTAAATCTATAGAGAAGAACACGAACTGTTTTCTCGGCGTTAGCATGGAACGTCCACTTTACATCTGTAGAGAAGAACACAAACTATTTTCTCAGTTTAGCAGGGAACGTCCACTTTACATCCGTACAGAAGAAACGAACTATTTTCTCAGTTTAGCATGGAACGTCCACTTTACATCCGTACAGAAGAAACGAACTATTTTCTCAGTTTAGCATGGAACGTCCACTTTACATCTGTAGAGAAGAACACGAACTATTTTCTCAGTTTAGCAGGGAACGTCCACTTTACATCTGTAGAGAAGAACACAAACTATTTTCTCAGTTTAGCAGGGAACGTCCACTTTACATCCGTACAGAAGAAACGGACTATTTTCTCAGTTTAGCAGGGAACGTCCACTTTACATCTGTAGAGAAGAACACAAACTATTTTCTCAGTTTAGCAGGGAACGTCCACTTTACATCCGTACAGAAGAAACGAACTATTTTCTCAGTTTAGCAGGGAACGTCCACTTTACATCTGTAGAGAAGAACACGAACTATTTTCTCAGTTTAGCAGGGAACGTCCACTTTACATCTGTAGAGAAGAACACGAACTATTTTCTCAGTTTAGCAGGGAGCGTCCACTTTACATCTGTAGAGAAGAACACGAACTATTTTCTCAGTTTAGCAGGGAACGTCCACTTTACATCTGTAGAGAAGAACACGAACTATTTTCTCAGTTTAGCAGGGAACGTACACTTTACATCTGTAGAGAAGAACACAAACTATTTTCACTGCGATAGCATGACACGTCCACTTTATATCTGTAAAGAAGAACATGAACGATTTTCATAGCATGAGCATGAAACATCCATTTCACATCTGTAGAGAAGAACATGAACTATCAGAGACCTGGGCGAAATGGTGAAGCTGACTGAGCACTCTTCTCCAGCTCCTGTGTAGTCGGGTTACAGGTGCCATCACTGTACTGATTCTGATGCATACTTGTGCAGCTGCCCTTTCAATGAATTGTGCACGACACAGCAAACGCCACATACGCACATCAGAATACACACGAACAGACACACATACACCACTCCCTCTTACCGCAGGCCTGGCTTCAGGGTTGTTCAGTCTCTGCACAGCATCGACGAATCTCTGGCCCTTACAGATACGTACAAACGGGCAGCGGGGAAACCAGCGACAGTGCTCAATCCATGGCTGGTCTGATCTCTCCCACGTCTTGAGCCCTCCCTTGCAATGGAAGCAGCGCACCAGGTCTAGATGACCTGTGTTGTCACATAAAAGATCATATGTACAGAGTTGGGTAGCATAGAGAGATGATTATCTTACCCCTCAACTTTGTCCCTGGTACCAAAAAAGGACACCAAACAATCAACAGCAAGACGACAAGAACAGAAAAGATTTACATGTATACACAAATACAGGCGACACTGTTTATCAAAAAAAGGGCAGTCCAATTTTTTCTTCATTCAATTTTTTTTTTTTTTTTTGATGAAGCTGAACAGACACACATGCACGAACACACACACGTACACACACACACACACACACACACACACACACACACACACACACACACACACACACACACACACACACACACACCACACACACAGTGAGAGAGAGAGAGAGAGAGAGAGAATGAACAACAGAGAAAGAGAGAGACAGAAAAAGGAGAAAGAGAGAGAACAGAAAAAGGAGAAAGAGAGAGAGAAGAGAGAGAGAGAGACAGAGAGAGAGAGAGGAGGAGGAGGGGGGGGGGGGGGGGGGGGGAGGCTGAGAGACAGAAAGAGACACAGAGCTTCAGAAGTAACTTTTGATCAAACCTTTTGCCAAGTGAACATTAGCTCCCTTGAATTAAAACATCTACAAGACGCTGCCTTGATGTGCCAGCAGTCAATGTCTTTATAAAAGTCAGTGACATGGGTACTGGATGATCTTCCCACCGTGCATGATCACTATGTCATTCGCAGAGCATTTAACTTTTTGATATTTTTCTGTCCTCTTGTGTCTTCTGGGGGGTGGTAACGCGGTAAAGCAGGGAACTGCTGGGTCTGGATGACGTACGGTGCGGCTTTCTGACACTTAGGCGCTACGCTTGCCGTTAAGGCCGACCCTGATCACCCTGAAACGCCCTGGCTAACGGGGCTCTCTGGTGAAGCCTGGCAAGTCGGTAGTGGATTTCAAAATTGCTAAAGGGAAAAAAGGAGCAAAAAAAAAAAGGAGATTCGTAGAGCACCACACGGAAAATAATTGTCAATGTTTACAATAATGCAAACAAGGTTTCTGAAAGTCTCAGACGCTGACCGGGTTTAAGGTAAAGACAGCCACCAGTCGATGCAACCTATCACCACTTAAAAACAACGCGCTCACGTCTGGATTGTTTAAAGTCAGATCCCCGTCTGTAATGTATGTCTTGATTAGCGCCCCTGTTACGAGAGACTTAGCTCCCCTGTTGATATAGCATAGGGGAATCGTGAGCGATAGTCAGGGGAGCCAGTGGAGAATAAGGGAAGATCTAACGCACATTATACTTTCTGGCTTCGAGTTGAATAGACCTTTTTTCATTATTCAGAGAATCTAACATGGTGTCAGAAGTAAACTAGAACTGAGAAGCAGTACTTGCTAATTCTGTTTCTATATTTGATTAAAAAAACAAAAAACAAAAAACACGTTCGCTCACCATGAGGAGCTGTTGTCAAGATCATCATCAACAGACAATCTTAGCAGTGCATGGGACAAATGGAAAATCATTGAAAACAGCTTACACTGCTAACAGTTGAAAACTCCGAGGGCCGGACTCTGGCGTGGAGATCATCAGGAGAGAATGCGTTGCTGTTTCGGGCTCTTCCTCTCTACAGCTTCAATGACGCACCGAGCCCCCTCACCGATGTGAGGTCTCCCTGCCAGTTCGACTGTATGCCTTTGCCATCAACCGTCAGGACTCGCTCCAGGAGGTGTCCTCTCTCTTCAACCAGATCCAATGACTTGCTTTCTCTACGGTCTTCTGTAGAGCTTTTGTCATGGTTTTCACTTTCTTCGGACCAAGTCCAGCCACTTTCATCCACTTTCTGACGCTATTTGCGATGTAACCTCAGAAGACAAGATTTGACTTTTTTTTTTGAAAGCTTGCGGAGCTTCTGCTAAACCTAATGTAGTAAAGATTGGACTTCTGTTAAACCACATTGGTGATGAAGGCATTGAAATCTTTCAGAACTTCGTGTTTCATCCAGAACGTATTTCAGACAGTGGTGAAAGAATCCCAGCAAAACATAAGGACAATTTCAACACTGTGCTGAGTAAGTTTGATGAACACTTTCACCGTAGCGATCCTCAGCTCATGCTAGGAGAACTGTTCTGGTATGGCCTAGAACGCCAAACACATCAAATTGATTCGTGGGTGCACACAGGGAAGGAGAAAGCTGCTGTGTGCAAATTCGACAACCTTGAAGAGATGGTTCTTCTTCTTCTTCTTCTTCTTCAGTGTTGCGGGCCCACAATCAAACTTGATTATTCTGGCGCCTATAACTGGGGGGTTTGCAGCAGATAAATCTGGAGCAGTGGACATGTCTTAAGAGTTCAGTTCAGTTCAGTTTTAATCATGATGATGGTGGGGTGGGGGGAATGAGGGTGGTGGGGTGAGGAGGTAGGAGGGGGCAAGGGGGCCAAGAGGGCAAGAGGGGTGGGGTGGGTGAAGAGGGCAGCAAGGTGGGTGGGGCAGGGGCTCTGAGTGGAAGTGGGGGGAGGGAAGGGGGGTCGGTCTAGTCTGGGATTTTGGAGGCCCTTGACACGAATGTGTCAAGTGTTGTGGCCTCAACCGTTCCTTGTTGGAGACTGTTCCAGTTCTTGATAGTTCTTGGCAGAAATGAAGCAGCTCTATACTGGGTCCTTGATGTGATCAAGTGGAACTGTCTGTCATGGCCACGTCGCTTACGGTCAGGTAGAGGGACTAGTTTTGCTTGTAGGCTGGGACAGTGAACAAGGCCTTGGTGCACTTTGAACAGCATACATAGTCTTGCTACTTGCCGTCGTTTCTCCAATGAGGGCCAGCCCAGTGTGACCAGCATGCTGCTAACACTAGAAGTGTTCCTATATCTGTTGAGGACGAAGCGTGCAGCTCGTCTTTGAACCTCTTCTATTTTAATTATGTTTTTCTCTGTATGGGGGTCCCAGACGGAAGATGCATACTCCAGATGGGGGGCGAACTAGCGCTTTGTAGGCTTGTTCCTTGATCTCTGAGGAGCTGATTTTCAGATTCCGTCTGAGGAATTTGAGCATTCTGTTTCCTTTGGAACACAGGTTGTTTATGTGTTCGTCCCAACTCATGTCTTTGGCCACGGTGACACCAAGGTATTTTGTAGATGTTACAGTGTCAAGGGTATATCCGTGAAGGGAATAGTCGTAGTGAAGTGGGGACCTACTCCTTGTGACACGAAGGGTTTGGCATTTCGCAGGATGAAACTCCATATCCCAGCTCCTCTCCCAATCGGCTAGGCGTTGGAGATCTTCTTGGAGCTGTTCTTGGTCTTGGCTGTTGGCTATCATCCTGGATACTGCTGTGTCATCGGCGAACATCCGTGCCTTTGCTAAGAGCTTCTCAGGGAGGTCGTTAATATATACTAGGAACAAGCATGGACCTAGCACAGACCCCTGAGGTACACCAGATTTGACACTCACTGCGGAGGAGGACGCTCCACCCACTACTACTGCTTGCTGCCGATCATTGAGAAAGTTGGAGATCCATGCTCCTGTAGTTCCTCTGATGCCGTATCTCTGGAGTTTATGCATTAGCAAAGAGTGATTGACCTGGTCAAATGCCTTTGAAAAGTCCATTATGAGGACATTGGTCTGTTTGCCTCTTTCCAGGTTTGCAGTCAGCTCTTCAGTGAATTCAACGAGTTGGGTCTCACATGATCTTCCTTTTCTAAACCCATGCTGGTTGTCGCTCAATATCTGATGGCTCTCAAGGTGTTTCGTTACTGCGCTAACTATGATGTGCTCCAACATTTTGCACACAATGCTGGTAAGGGAGACTGGCCGGTAGTTGGCTGGGTTGTACTGTTCTCCCTTCTTGAATATTGGTGCTACATGTGCTGTCCTCCAGTCTGCTGGTACGATACCTGTGGACAGGGATGAGCGGAACAGTATAGTTAGGCCAGGCGTGAGCTCCTCTGCCAGTTCTTTGAGAACTCTTGAACGGATTCCATCAGGTCCACAGGCCTTGTGGGGGTTTAGATTTTTTAGCATTGACTTCACGCCATTTTCACTGATGGTGATGTTGTTCATGGATGGTATGTCAGTATTGGGCATCCCAGTCTTGTCCTGAAACTCCTCCTCAGTATACTGTCTTCCATTCCCAAACACTGATTGGAACTGCTGGTTGAGGACCTCTGCCTGTTCCTTTGGACTGGATGTCATTCGCCATTCTTCTTGAGGGGAGAGACACCCATGTTTGATGACTTCTGGTGTTTGATGTAGCTCCAAAAGCGCTTGTTCTTAGCTGCCTGGTCTGGTGTCTCATTCTCGGTAAAGATGCCGTTCAGGTATTTCCAATAGGATCAGCGCAGCTTCCGTTGTACAGAGCGTCGGAGAGTCTTCATTTCAGCCTTCAGTTCCTCAGACCCGGTTTTGCGCATTCTTTTGAATACTCTCTCTTGTGTACGAGTCTCCGGATTTCTTCTGTAACCCAGGGTTGGCTGTACCTGTCACTTGTTGCTTTGTGTGGGACATGCTTCTTAATTCCTTCATTTAGTGTGTTCCTGAACATGGTCCACAGGTCTTCTGTTGAGGCTCTGTCCTGTGCTTCCAGCATCTTCTTGCTCAGTTCAGTTGCAACTTCTTTCAGGTTATCCCATTCCGCCTTCGCATATAACGGGATAATCCTTGGGACCTGCTTCTTTTTTACTGTGCTGACAATGAACTCGCAGAAGGGGATGTTGTGGTCTGAGAGGCCTGGGACAACCTCAACCCTTGGAATGAGCTGTGGGGCATTGGTCAGGATAAGGTCCAGGGTATTGTTTTCCCTTGTTGGCCCCAGCACCATTTGTTCCAGACCATTGTTATTAATTATGTCCAGGAAATCTTTGTGGAGTTGGCTGGTTGAGCACTTAGGCTTCAGTGATGTTGTCTGCCAGTCCCAGCTCGGGAAGTTGAAGTCCCCACCTATGAGTAGGTAGGCATTTCTGATCTGTGATGCCCTCTGGAGTGATATCTCGAGCTTTCTCAGGCCAGGTTCATCTGCGTCGTCAGACCTGTAATACCCGCACACGTAAAGAGTGTGTCGCCCTTTCAACTTCACTTTCACCCATTTCAGTTCACAATCTTCGACCCCCAGGTCAGGAGCTGTACAGCTATCAAGGTTGTTATGGACTGCTATGAGTACTCCTCCCCCTAATCTATCTCTGTCTTTCCTGTAGACTTTGTAGAATTCAGGAAGAATTTCAGCGTCAGCGATTTGTGAGTCAAGCCAGGTTTCTGTGCCTATGATGATATCAGGCTTTAAGCTCTCGAGCAGGTTTGGCGTCTCTGCCCTTTTCGCGCTGGCTGACTGGAAGTTTATATTCAGGACCCGTAGGGGTCAGTCTTTCCATTTATTTTGCTGGCTGCTACGGGTAGGAGTGGAGGTGTGTGGGGGGGTTAAACTGGAGGTCATCTGGGATAGAGGAGGAACTGTTCAGGGACCATTCTAGCGCAGAGTCTGTCCAGTCCACTCCATGCAGATCGAAGACAGTTCTACTGTTAGGGCTACCGCAGACAGCGCAATACCAGGGTGTGTCGGGGCTCTGTCCCAGAGCATGGTAGTGCACAGTGTCGAAACTTTGGCAATGGCCGTGAAACCACTGTCCACACTGCTCGCAGGCCACGCCTCTATCACCCCAACTCACTACCAGGTCGCATGTGCCACATATCCAGGAGGAATGGGACTGAGTGTCAGTCAGGGACTCTTGAGTGTTGTCACGAGGAGACTCACACAACCTTATTTTTTCTTGTCATGATGATGCAGCAAGACTTCAGCTTTACGATTCTGGCACTAGCCTTGTTCTACAGAAAATCACTGATGTTTTGTCTGTAAGAGAGCTGACAAAGAAAGAGCTACATGACGCAAAAGAACGCCCGACACCATCCACTGACGCTGTTTCCAGAAGAAAGAAAATGACGTTATCTACATCATCTACGTCAACCAGTGTTCCGGATCAAAAGCTGTGCAAGTACTGCAATGGAAATCATGCCTGTTGTGTCCAAAGCCTAGCTGAAACTGAAAGTAGATTGTGACGTAAAGTGTGAGTTGTTTCCCTTGAATAAAGACACTGGTTTCCGGCAAGAGCAAAGATGGTTGTTCAGTTTTCAATGTGCGCAAGCCGTACGATTGTAAGTTGAATGCGTCAGGCCACTAGCTGGTCATCCAACACCAAACATAACAACTGGCGACGAGGTGAAGTTCGTTTTTCAAGTCTACACCATCAAAATGGCGACAAGTCTGCCAAACTTCGAAAATTTCCACATCTACCAAGACAATGAAAACGCGGGAACGCGTTGGCGAAAGTGGCTGACGAAGTTTGAAAATCTCGTGTGTGCTTTGGATATTACAGCAGACGCTCGAAAAAAAGCCCTACTCCTCCATTATGGAGGTGAAGAAATCTATGAAATCTACGAATCTTTCTCTGAGGATAAAAAGGGGATCGGCGCAACTGCGAACGGCGAACCGAACGAATACAACGTGCTAAAGAAATCTTTCACGGACTATTTCACCCCAAAGAAGAATACCAGTTATGAACGTCTGAAGTTCAGGAATGTGACACAGAACACAGGTGAGACAATTGACAGTTTCCATACTCGACTCCGTGCGTTAGCAATTAACTGCGATTTTCACGATGTGGACAGTGAAATTCTGACACAAATCTTGCATGGTTGCACATCGTCTCGCCTGAGGAGAAGAGCGCTTAGGGATTCATTTACACTGGACCAGATACTTTCTGAAGCACAATCACAAGAGCTATCCGAAGCTAGGGCTACAGACATTGAACAAACAGCTCACAGTCACAAAGTAAACGCAGTCAAGAATTCTGCCGGTCGTAAGCATGGAAGAGGAGGAGGCCAGGGTCAGTCCTTTCACACAAACAATCGTGAGGGACAGAGTGGCTTCCAGCAGAGAGGCAGAGGTGGATTTTCTCAAAGAGGTAGAGGAAGTTCCAGACCGCCAAGACAAAACACGACATGCCGAAACTGTGGTGGACCATTCCCACACCCTGACGGATGTCCAGCAGCGGGAAAGCAGTGCAGAGCTTGTTCGAAGGTAGGACATTACTCCCGTGTATGTAGATCAAAACGAAAACCTGTGAAGATAAACAATGTATCGAATGCCTGTGACAAATCGGCCGATAGCTCTAGTGAGGAATCAGTCTTCCACGTCACCCACTGTTTCAAAATTCCAGCAGTCCACGCCACACTGTTCGGGAAAGAAACGTCATTCCTTGTTGACAGTGGTGCGACAGTAAATATTGTGCACACGTCGACATGCCCCACAAACTTGAAACTCAAACAGCCATGTCCGAGGATTATGGCCTACGGTTCTGACAAACCCTTGCCTGTGGATGGACACTTTTCGACAGACATAGAATACAAAGGCAAGAGAACACATGCAAAATTCTACGTCGTCAATAGTGACAAGAAAACAGAGAATCTTCTCTGCGCAGACACTGCACAAGCCTTGGGACTGATACAATTCGCACTCTCGGCTAGCCTGAATACAGACCCATCTGCCCAATCAACGAGTTCCATCGCTGACAACTTCACAGAACTTTTTTATGGTAAACTAGGACACATCAAAGGCACGAAAATCAAACTGCATGTGGATCCAGAGGTACAGCCTGTTGCTCAACAGCACCGACGTGTTCCATTCCATCTTCGAAAACAGGTGGAGGCTGAACTGAAGAAACTTCAAGATTTGGATATCGTCGAGCCGGTAACTGGGCCGACTCCCTGGGTCAGCCCTATTGTGTGTGTCCCCAAGAAACGTGAAGGTGAAGTTAGAGTGTGTGTTGATATGCGCGAACCAAACAAAGCGATAGGTAGAGAAAAACATCCTATGCCAACACTCGATGACCTGATTGCTGATCTAAATGGTGCTACAGTGTTCAGCAAACTCGACATGACTCAAGCCTATCACCAGCTGGAGATTGACGAAAATTCTCGTCAGATCACCACGTTCTCGACTCACATTGGATTGTTCAGATACAAGAGATTATTATTCGGAGTCAACGCTGCTTCAGAAATTTTCCAGAACGCCATAGCCACCGTACTACATGACATTCCTGGTGCTAGAAATTTGTCTGACGACATCATCGTTTTTGGTGCTACTCAGCAAGAACATGACAGAAATTTGAAGAAGACACTTCAGCGCCTACAAGAGGTAGGAGCGAGGCTCAATCGCCAGAAATGCATCTTTTCTGCGTCCGAGCTGACGTTCTTTGGCCATGTGTTTGGAAGAGGGGGGATGACCGCAGATCCTGAGAAAACCAAAACAATTCTCAATGCCCCTGCCCCTACAAACATCGCTGAGCTCAGATCGTTCCTCGGTATGACTCAATACATGGCGAGATACATCCCTGCGTATGCGACAATCACCAGTCCGCTGCGTGAACTACTCAAGAAAGACGTGAGTTGGACCTGGTCAGCAGCTCAACAAGCAGCGTTCGAAAAGCTGAAAGAGATGCTCACGTCAAGCCCAGTCATGGCGTACTTTGATCCTGCCAAGGAAACATCCATCCTGGTTGATGCTAGCCCGGTTGGTCTTGGGGCGATCCTCGTCCAAGACAACAAGGCGATCTGCTACTCGAGCCGAGCACTCACAGACGTCGAGAAACGGTACTCACAGACGGATAGAGAGATGCTCGCTGCTGTCTATGGAATCGAACATTTCCACTTGTACGTGCAAGGAGCTCCATTCAGACTCATCACTGACCACAGACCACTGCTCGGGATAGTCAAAAGCCGAAACCCCACAACAGCCCGAATCGAGAGATGGCGCCTTCGGCTCATGCCGTACGAGGTCGAATTCGTGTACAGGCCAGGCAGAAATGAACAAAACCCAGCTGATTACATCAGTCGGCATCCTCAAACAACTCCTGCCAGAGAAAACGCTGGTGAGGAGTACATTGCATTCTTGACTAAATTTGCAGTGCCGAAAGCAATGACGCAAGACGAGGTTCGAGCTGAAACTCAGAAAGACCCTCAACTACAGAAAGTTATGCAGGCAGTCCAAACTGGACAATGGAGAAGTGACATCTCAGACTTTGCACGATTCAAAGACGAGTTATCCGTGCACGATGGACTTGTTCTCAGAGGTCATCGTCTCATACTTCCTCAATCACTTCAGAACCGAGCCATAGACATTGCTCACCAGTCACACCAAGGTATAGTGAAAACCAAGCAACTGATCAGGGAAAAAATCTGGTTTCCTGGTATCGACAAACTGGTTGAGAATACTGTGAAGTCATGTATCCCGTGCCAGGCCACGTACAAAGGGCCAACACAGAGAGAACCACTTCAACCTACACCACTCCCATCAGGCCCATGGGTAGCGGTGGCGATTGACTTTGCTGGACCATTTCCATCGGGTGATTACGTGTTGGTAGTCACTGACGAGTATAGTCGATACCCAGAAGTGGAGATCGTCTCGTCCACTTCAGAAAGGGTCGTACTTCCGCGCTTGGATCAAATCTTTGCTCGCCAAGGTTTTCCTGAGGTCTGTAAGACGGACAATGGCCCACCGTTCAATGGTCAAGCGTTTGCAAATTTCGCTGAGAAGAGCGGTTTCAAGCACAGAAAGATTACGCCTGTGTGGCCTGAGGCGAACGGTGCAGCTGAACGCTTCGTGGAAACGATCAAGAACAACATTCGCGCATCAACAGCTGACGGCCGCAATTGGAAAGAACAAATTCCAACATTCCTTCGAACGTTTAGGGCAACGCCACACAGCGCAACTGGTGTCTCGCCGTTTGAGGCAATGACAGGACGGAAGATGCATGTCGGACTACCCACAGCTCCGAAACGTCTCTCTCCGGTCCCTGTACACACCCGTGTCGCACACAATGACAGTTACAGCAAGGGAAAGATGGCGGAATACGTCAACACCCGCCGTCACACCACACACACAAAGATGGCACCTGGTGACTACGTTCTGGTCAAACAGCCCAAACAAAATGCGTTGACCACGCCGTACAATGCGACGCCATGTTTGGTTAAAGAGAAGAAGGGGAGCATGATAACAGCTTGCCGCCCTGACGGATCTCTTATCACCAGAAACTCATCTCACTTTCGACAACTGCCACCACACATCACGGTTCCTGGCGACGTTACAGAACTTGATGCTCCAGAGGCTGAAACCCACCACCAGACATCAGCATCCCTGGAGACATCATTCCTGCAGAGACCTCTTCAACTGGAGATACTGGTAACATCGATACAAGCTCCAACCAGTTTCCATCACCCAGAACCAGACGTTCAGGCAGAGAAACCAAGACTCCCACTTACCTGAAAGATTACGTCCTCGACTAACCCATTCTTTCTGCATTCATTTCAACTGCAAAATGATTCCAGGACGTCGATTTTGTGCATGGCCTGTCACTAGAGGACAACGTGTAGTTAGGTTGTCTCTCTAGTTAGTTGAATTCAAGCATTGCTTGATATTGAATCTCATTTTGTGTTCTAGTCATTGGTAGAGAGCATCAGAATGCTCTGTAGTTTTGGTTTGTGTTTATGGTCTGTATGTCAAGGAGGACAGCAGTGTAGCTAGGCTGATCCAACTTGATTTTAAGTGATCGTGTGGAGTGGTCACAATATTATAGTTTCTTAAGTGATCGTGTAGATTGGTCACAATATTATAGTTTCTTTCATTTTCATTTTATTCATGGAAGCTCAAGAGTGAAGGACATGACGTAAATTCCAAGAAACCATCCGGAACTGAATGGACACCTCTTCATCAAGAGCTGAGCATCTTGACATTCAAGTTTATCATTGTTTGTGCAGAAATTGACTCGATTTCTACATGGTAACATCTTCACACAAGCACAGCAGACGTATCCAGTCACTCATATGTTTGCATTCCTTTATTTTATTCTGTTTGATGTTGAATTTTCATAATGATTCTGACATACACACCCACATGCAGTCAAGGCACATGCCTGCTTACTGGTGTTTATTCAATATGCATTGATGAAGCCAAAGATTTAATTTTCAGAAATTGTGTTGTCATTCAGAGTAACGATAATTCTAAATTGATAAACCCTAAGTTAAATGACAACGATAATCTTTCAGAAACCATTGAGTTTAAATTAACACACAATACGTATCTTCCTTAAGTTTTCAAGTTTGACAGTTACTCTTTGACAATTCATTTCATTTAATTGTCCATTCAAGTTGAGGAGGGATGTTGTGTCCAAAGCCTAGCTGAAACTGAAAGTAGATTGTGACGTAAAGTGTGAGTTGTTTCCCTTGAATAAAGACACTCTGGTTTCCGGCAAGAGCAAAGATGGTTGTTCAGTTTTCAATGTGCGCAAGCCGTACGATTGTAAGTTGAATGCGTCAGGCCACTAGCTGGTCATCCAACACCAAACATAACAATGCCTTTGGAAGAACTGTCCAGCCACCTATGCAAAGTACTCTTACTTCAAAAACACTGGTCACTACGCAGTTGTCTGCTACAGATATAGAAATAGTACTGACAAACTATTTATAGAATACTGCAAGACTAACATTAGAAAGTTTTATTTTACAAATAGAATCGCACATGTATGGAATAAATTACCAATCGAAATTAAAAGAGCACAAAACACAAACTCGTTTAAAAACCAGCTTGACCATTGGAAACATTACATTGAACTTAAATACGAATATGATGAATGAATCATCAAAAGAACTGGGCGTACGACAAACCTAGGCTACGTGTGTTGGAAAAGAAAAAGAAAAATGATGGGACTTGAAATAGCCAAACGGCTAATGTGTTATGTCCCTATTGCATTGCTAAACTAAACTAAACTAAATTCTCGGATACAGTCACACACACAAAATAAAGACTGACACTCTAGAGAGATGGTTTTGAACGTTCGTATTCAATTGTTACGTTGCCAAGACAACTATTACCCACAAGCCTTTGAAATAGCGGATCATCCATTCCGCACTTAATGTAGTGTCCTATTTTTGGTTTGTAAATAATGCTCGTCATTATTCTACAATATGGAGCACTGATGTCACCGGATAGAAAGCTGTATGGCCCAGGAGAACAAGCACTGGAAGTGAAAGGATTTGTCAACATGACTTTGTCACGAGGAGACTCACACATTGAAGAGAAAGTCTACATTGTGAAAACATCGAAGCTGCAACTGGGTGTTCCAGCCATCCAAAGCCTGGATCTCATAAAAACTCTCCCAGGACCCTTTTCCGTGAAGGCAGTCAGGTCCATGAACTCAGGCTAAGAAGCTGTCTTTACATCAAAAGACAACGTGAAGAAAAGGTACCCGTCTTTGTTCAAAGGTCTCGGAAAACTGGAAGGTGAGCAGCGTCTTGAGATCAAGGAAGATGCCAAGCCCTTTTGTCAAACAGTACCAAGGTATGTACCAGTACCACTGATGAAAACAGTGGAAGAGGAACTGAACAACATGGTTGAGAAAGATGTAATCTCGCCGGTTGACAAACCAACTGACTGGTGTGCTCCAATTGTTGTTGTCCCAAAGAAGAACAATGATGTTCGCATCTATGTGGATCTAACTCGACTGAACCAGAATGTCAAACGGGAAATCTATTCCATGCCGTCAGTTGAGGAAACACTGTCCAAGATTTCTCAGGGCAAGTATTTCACCAAGTTGGACGCCAATTCCGGATTTCATCAGATCAAACTCGACAAAGAAAGCTCAGAACTAACAAGGTTCATCACGCCGTTTGGGCGTTTTAAATTCAACAGATTGCCATATGGAATTTCCTCCGCTCCAGAGTATTTTCAGAAGAAAAGGGACAGTATTCTGAAAGGCACAGAAGGTGTTGTCTGCCACATGGATGACATTCTCATCTATGGCAAAGACAAGAAAGAACATGACAAGCGACTGAAACTTGTTCTTGACAGACTGCAAAAGTGGCATTACTCTGAACATAGACAAGTTTGAGTTTTCAAAGAACGAAATCGAGCACTCAGGCCAAGTAATCGATGGCAAAGGCTTGAAGCTAGATCCAAAGAAAATGAAGGCAATTCTTGACATAAGACACCAAAGGATGTTGCTGATGTGAGGCGATTTCTTGGCATGGTGAATCAACAGATGAAATTCTTGCCAAACCTTGCTGAGAAGACGGAGCCACTGAGAGATCTACTTTGCAAAGAGACTGCATGGTTCTGGGGACATGACCAAGATGCAGCCTTCAACCAGTTGAAAAGAGACCTCACATCTGCTGACACACTTGCACTCTACAGTCCTGAGCGTGAAACAGCTGTGACAGCTGACTCAAGCAGCTACGGACTGGGAGCAGTGCTTATGCAACGCCAAGACGATGGGCAGCTGAAACCTGTTGCTGCCTATGCCAGTCGATCAATGACTGAGACGGAACGGCGTTATGCTCAAATTGAGAAGGAAGCTTTGGCGATTACATGGAGTTTGGAACATTGGTCCGACCTTCTCACAGGTATGACTTTCCACGTGGAGACTGATCACAAGCCACTTGTTCCTTTGTTTTCATTGTTTTCTACAAAGCTCATCGATGAGCTGCCTATCAGAGTACAACGTTTCAGAATGCGTCTGCTGCGATTTGATTTCAGCGTCACACATGTTCCTGGAAAAGAGCTGTACACTCTCACGTGCACCACAGGACGTCAGCCACTTGCCAGATAGTGAACTGACTAAACTGGCAGAATTGTACGTCAACTCTGTTCTTGTTACGATACCTGCTTCAGATCACCGACTGGAAGAAATCACAACAGAGCTGAAGAAAGACAACACGCTGAAAACAGTCATGCGCTATGTCACAAACGGATGGCCTGAGAAAAAAAATGAACGAAGCAATCAAAGTGTACTGGAATGAAGCAAGC
The DNA here is from genome assembly GCA_030674185.1 of Monoplex corrugatus. Taxonomy (NCBI): domain Eukaryota; kingdom Metazoa; phylum Mollusca; class Gastropoda; order Littorinimorpha; family Ranellidae; genus Monoplex; species Monoplex corrugatus. Next base: position 69,713,338 of record CM060311.1, on the reverse strand, counting down.
TGTCTTTCAGTACATGATTGATTACTGATGAGAGGACGACGTGTTGTCATTCCACCATCACTACGGCAAGACATTCTTCGTCACTTACATGATGGACATCAGGGAGTAGTGAAGACGAAAGAGCTTGCTGCAAACAGCGTTTGGTGGCCAGGCTTTGGTAAAGAGATAGAGACAATGGTGAAAACTTGTACAGAATGCAGCAAACATCGCAAAGCAAGAGTTGAGCCAATGATCTGAACCCCATTTCCAGACCGTCCATGGTCACGCATTGCTGCACATTTCTTCGAGTTCAAGAACAATCAGTATCTAATTGCTGTTGACTACTACTCCCGCGATGTAGAGATTGTCATAATGTCCAAGCGAGCAACAACACCAAATGCATGAAGATTTTCAGCAGACACGTCATTCCCGATGTTATGGTCACGGACAATGCACCACAGTCTTCCGCTCGAGAGTTTGCGAGGTTTGCTGAGACATGGGGCTTCGAACACATCACCTCACTATCCCCAGAGCAATGGTGAAGTGGAAAGAGCAGTGCAAACCATAAAGTCTTTCATGAAGAAATGCAAAGATGACTACCTTGGTTTGCTGATGTACAGGAACACACCTCTGTTCAATGGTTACTCCCCAGCCCAGATGAGTATGGGACGTCGACTGAAGACCAGGGCGCCTTGTTCTCCAAAACTTCTTCTTCCACAGACACCTGATGTCAATGTTCTGAAGAAGCAGGAGAGAGACTACAGGGAGAAGATGAAGTCTAACTATGATCGATGGCATAAGGTGGTCAATCCAGAAGACATCTCAGTGGGTGACAATGTCTGGATACCTGACTTACAACGAGAAGGCACAGTCATCCAAACACCATGATACACCGGATGGTGCAACCGTCCGCTGAAATCGTCAGATGACGAGAAAGATCTGTCAACCAACACCAGCAGGAGACAGTTTGGTTGATATCAAGTGGGACCTCAACTCATCTCTGAGTCAAGTCATCGCCTTTCACCAGCAGGAAACAGTTTGGTTGATGCAACTCATCTCTGAGTCAAGTCATCGCCTTTCACCAGCAGGAGACAGTTTGGTTGATACTCAAGTGGGACCTCAACTCATCTCTGAGTCAAATCATCGCCTTTCGACAAGAGAAAAACAGAAACCCCAGAGACTGACTGAAGAAATTTAAGATACCTGGGTCAAAGTCCATCAACGCATAATACTAGACTATAATGCTGATTTTGTGATTATCTTTTAATCAATTAATAAGAAAAGAAAAGGAGATGTAATGTATGTCTTGATTAGCGCCCCTGTTACGAGAGACTTAGCTCCCCAGTTGATATAGCTTAGGGGAATCGTGAGTGATAGTCAGGGAAGCCAGCGGAGAATCAAAGAAGATCTAACGCACATTATACTTTCTGACTTCGAGTTGATATAATTTTTTTTCTCCAACCAAAAGCCACCCAGAACTGAATATGTTACAGGTTCAGTTTGGAAAACAACGATCACATGGTCAAGTATCACCTCTCTCAGGCACGCCTTTGAAAGAATCTTCAAATTTCATAACCACCATTACTGGTATCTGTATCTCTCAGGCATGCTTGAAGTCCAGGACGAATAAAACAGAAAAAAGCCGTGTCGTACAGTCGTAACCAAAACAGAACCCAGTACAGTCAGCACCATTCACTGTGGCATCACAGCATAGTGGGAAATAGTTTCAGATTTTGAGAGTAATCCCTTCAGAAATCCTATACGGCTGATGCGAGAGGTAGGCTACCAGGTCTGCAGGTGCCCTCTCTAACAAACCGTGTAACCATACAATATAAAGGAAATTTCAACATGGTCATCTATACCAGACAAAAATGGCGCTCGTCCATTGATGTCCCACCTCGGTGAAGCTGTGCCCTGTCCTGTACATAAACAGGAATCACCTTGAACAACATACTGGCGGTTCCTCTTGTCCATCTTGTCATGCCAGGGGATGTGGGAGGAAAGCACCATGGTAGCTGCCAGGAACAACAACAACAACAACAACAAAAATGGGCACGTTCATTGACAGATGTGGCCTGATCATATTGACGGCAAATGAAACAACATGACGACTGAGAATCTTCATGTTTCGTTTTCCAAGTGGCCTCACTATCACAGTCTCTGTCGGACAGATATAATGCCGGTAGGAGCCATGATCGAGAATGATAATGGAATGCACGCAAACTCTCTACTTCTCACCCATTAGCATCAAGTCCTTTCTCACACTGGACGAAGCAGCAGGGAAGTTTCAGTCTTTTTCTCCTAATTCTCCTAATTTTTGTATTTGTTGTTTCTTTGTTTGTGATCTTATGCTTGACAAAGGCCTGTTGGCCGAAAATTTGCGCTTGTCTCGTTTGGTTGTATTAAATACGCGTTCTGATTCTTTTTTCTTGTTTATTTTTTTCTGGTTCCTGTTGATACACTAATTCCGGTTGAATTTGGTTGTTTTCATTTTCCAAATTTGTTCGAATGTCTCCATTTGATTTTCTTTCTTTACTGCAATTGGAGATTTAAGCACATTCTTGCTCAAGCCACGCTATCTTGTCTCTTCTTATTTCGGTTTGCACTTCTCTTTTAATTTTTTTAATTTTTGTTGTTGTATTTCTTTGGTTGTAATTTTTTACGGTGCTTCACTTTATTTTTCAGCCAGTTCTATTACTTCGTCACTTACATATGATTCCGGTACCTTTCTGGTGCCTTTCTTGTTTTTCTGGCTAGTTTTGCATCAGCAGTTTCTGTCCAAATTCATTTCATGTTTTCCATAGTTCATTTGGATGTACTTCCTTCTTTGACCATTCTTTCAGTCAGCCGGAAAAATGACTGTCAGTTTCAATTTGGAAAACTTCGGTGGTTTCTTGTTCTTTGAATCTTTCTGTTAAATTTGGTTCTGTGACAGAGCAATTGCATGCTGTCAGCAGAATAACTGCGTCAAAATTCGCGCCACTGTAGTGATCTGGCAGAAGAGCAGAATCTCTTTTGATGCCATGGTGAGTTATCTCCTGAAATTTGACATGTGAATACGTGGCATTGACCTATGATGCAATCAAAATAGGTTTTTATTATGTGCTGGAGAACATGGTCGAAATGAACGAGACGAGATTAGGTTGATAAGAAAAACCAAAGAAAAAACCCAAAAACAAACAAACAAAAAAAAAACACCACCACCACCACCACCACCACCATCGAGGTATTACTGAAACAATGAATACGATTATGTTAACTTTAATCTGTAATAGTGATTTTGTTGTTCCCACAAATGACGTAATAACCCTTATGAAAAAAAGGAGCTTTATTTGTCTGGCTTGTCTGTTTCATGACAACGGTGAAATGTCCAACACGTGTAAAATATCTCAGCCAAAAGTCAAAATAATCAAATCATATATAGCACAGAAAAGTCCATTTGAAATTTCAGCTGCTCAGATGACAATCCCAATTTCGTACTTCTCAAGGTCACCATGACTTTGAAGACATATCAGATATAATACAACCTGACCTGAAGTGAGGACAATGGTAGACTGTTACAGCAGTAAAAACAGAAGTTAGAAATATTGTCATAAATTCCCGAGAAAGTGATGTTCGCACACTTTCCTAAAAAAGTGCTAATTTCAGGCACTTTTTCATCTGTGTGACCTTGACCTTGGTTCTATTACTTCCAAACTTACGCCTTCGCCACTCCTCAACAGTCCACCACACCTTTGACCCACATCTGATAAAGATTCTTCTATCACAGAAGAGCAGGCGGACTTGAACACTGTTTTGCAGTTCCCTAGTTACACAGTGGTTATGCCAACCGCAAACTATCACAAAATAGATCAAAGTATTGACGAATGGTCTCTTGTCACATATACTCAAATAAGCCACGTAATAGGCACCCTTGGATATAGATGACTAGAATCTGATGCTGCATTCCAAATACCCTTTCTCTAACTCTTAGCTCATATGAATCTTCGCTTGTTGTTGCCTATTCTGTCCCCTCCCTGTCATTACCTCCCTTCCTTCACTTTCTCATCTCACGGTCCAAGCACTGTCCCCTTCCCGCCCCTTTATCTCCCCGACTTCCTTCACACTCACACTGTGTTGGCATACGCACACAGCAATGCAACTGAGTAATCGTGCATATTACTCTAGTTGGTTGTTTAATCCAAGGCGTTCTGTTTCTGCATAAAAGCACATACTCGATAAGAAACAATTCTAGAAACTTTGTTCATGCTGATTTCTTTGATCAAGAAAGTATGCAGTCGTGAAACGTTTTAGTCGTGAAATGTTCAGTCATTTAGAATAAAGAAGTCAAGCTCTCCATAACTATTCAATGCCTCCCTGCCCCCTATTCTCTTTGCTGTTGGGCTATGACGCTTACGTTGTGTGCAGCTGATGTCAGATTACAGAGTACAGTGAAAGGGAACGGACGCGGTAAGTGACGATGGTAGTACTTCTTACCTGTTTTGGGTGCGTCTTCACGGTCGCGAAGCAAGCAGCGATGGCGTTAAGTCTTTTGCGTCCATCTTCAAGGACATCAGTTCGGCAATGCGATCATTGCCAAAGCGGTTCAGGGTATACATCTTCACACAGTTTTGCACACCGAAGGCCTACTCACAGGCACACCAGACACAGGGATAACAAAGCGCGATTTACGCCAAAGAGTGAGGGGATCAAAAGGGTTAAGTGTCTGCTTAGCCAGCATGGGTTGGCAACGCAGGATACTGGTGGACAGGGTTCGAGAGTGAAAAGGTTAAAGTCCGGAAACTGTACATCCAGGTCTCATCATCATCATCATCAAGTGTCCGGCCGCATGGCGTTGGCAATCATGGCCCTCCATATGTATCTATCCCTTGTTGCCGCAAGCACATCCTCCAACCTCTCCGTCCTCAGCCACCCTGCAAGTCCGTCCAATATTTTCTCCCTGGGCCTACCTGGAGCTCTCTTTCCCTCCACCTTTCCTGTTGTGACCAAGTGCTCTAATTCCCCTTTCCTCATAAACTGGCCTATAAATGCTGCCATATCCAGGTCTCTGGTGACAGAAGACAGACACAAGATTCGCTTGAACTATGTGAACCACTGATTGCCTCAAGGTCTATTGATGACAGCATCATAGCGCAGCGAAAGTTCATTCAGTTGAGCGAGTGCATACGCATCCAGCTGACCGACTGCTGAATAGCATTCGACGTCAAAGGTTACCGTTACTGCTGACAGCACAGAGAGCTGATTTTGTCGAAACCGTATTGTCAAAAAATCAGCTCTTCAATGAACAATCGCTATGCTGACAGCACAGAGAGCTGATTTTGTCGAAACCGTATTGTCAAACAATCAGCTCTTCAATTAACTCATTCCATAAGCGCTGAAACTCTTGCTGTTCGTTGGCAGGTATCAATTCAGACCTGCAGCAAAAGCCTACACCTTTTATCCAGGATCAGTCAGAATGTCTCGCAAGGCGTCGTTAGAGCTCTCAACCATGGGCTAGATCGCTGACAAACAGACGGAGTTTGTTTGTTTGTTTGTTTTGAAAGGTCAGCTTCAGTTTCTCAATAAGAGGAATGATGTCAATCAAATCACAGGTACAAACCTGTACATCTTGCACTTCTGTACATCTTGCACTTCTGTACATCTTGCACTTCAGCAACAAACCCTATCCTCAGGCAACGCACTGCCCCGCTGTGCTTCTTCCTCTAACTCCACAACAATAGCGGGGCACACATTTCGCACGGCGGACACAGCAGAACCCAAGCGCAGCCATCAAACACTTAACTGGATGTTGCAGGTACAAAAAATTCACATCGTCCTGCACATCCCACATCCCCCTGCAAAACGGTGCGTCTTGTCACCAGAGGCTCTGCACACTTTGTACACCGACTGTAATGCACACAAATGATGGGTCTGACTCTCCGTGTGCTCTTTCAAAGCGAAGTACTTACCACTCCTCAAACCCTTCACGAAACCTTAGTCTCCTTGGTCTCTATGCACAACTGACAAAATATTGATTAGTCAGGAAACATCTGATGGCTACCGTTTGCGAAAATTTGTCCTTCGTTTCATCACAACCTCATCTTGCCAAGTGCCTGGTGACTGCGATGGTTTGTTCATTAGCCTGTGGCTGGCTGCTGTCACTTCTTTCTTGGTTTGAAAAAAAGAGTGACTGCTGTGACACCAATTTCTGAAATTCATTGTCAAGAAACTGAAAAAAAAACGAAACCGCTAAAAGATCAATATTACTACATGGGACACATGGGAGTGGTGGGTTTAGGGGGAAATGGAAGGCACGCCATGAGAAAGGAAAGCAGGAAGCCAAAAAGGATTAATATTCTGAAAAGTGAGGGGACAACCAGTCACCATGGTGTAGTGGTTTGCGCAACAGACTACCAACTGGAAGGTTGTGGGTTTGAATCCCCTTCAGTCCCTTCAAAAAAATCATTGTGGGATTTTTCAGCTCTAACCGGCTCCTACCCCGAGTTGAGCGTGCTATGGGCTCATTGGGAAGACTAGGACCACACAGTCGAGTCTAATCTACGTCACGGATGCGTCGTTCAGGGTGTTACTCAAATCTTCTGATCAGTACCGCAGGTATCTGTATTTCTCGGGCCTGATCGACGCCAGGATATATTACGATAGTCAGCATAAAGTACAGCCCTGTCACACAGTCTCAACCCTAGATGGTACTCCATAGCATCATGATTATCATCCTCATCGACATCATCATTATCGCATTGTAAAAACTTTGCCAGCTTCTGTGGCCATTAAGGTGGCGTAGAAAATGGGACGAAGAAAAAAAAAGGAAAGTGAGGGGGCTAAGGATCGGGCAGGAGACAGAGCAGGGAAGGGAAGGTGAGCAATCACCGACAGCGGGGAAAGGGAGGTGAGCAATCAGACAGCAGGGACAGGGAGGCGAGCGATCACTGAAAGCAGGGAAGGGGAGGCGAGCGATCACTGAAAGCAGGGAAGGGGAGGCGAGCGATCACTGACAGCAGGGACAGGGAGGTGAGCAATCACTGAGAGCAGGGAAGGGGAGGCGAGCGATCACTGACAGCAGGGAAGGGGAGGCAAGCGATCACTAACAGCAAGGAAAAGGGAGGCGAGCGATCACTGACAGCAGGGACAGGGAGGTGAGCAATCACTGAGAGCAGGGAAGGGGAGGCGAGTGATCACTGACAGCAGGGAAGGGGAGGCAAGCGATCACTAACAGCAAGGAAAAGGGAGGCGAGCGATCACTGACAGCAGGGACAGGGAGGCGAGCAATCACTGAGAGCAGGAAAGGGGAGGCGAGCAATCACCGACAGCAAGGAAAGGGAGGTGAGCAATCACTGAGAGCAGGGAAGGGGAGGCCAGCGATCACTAACAGCAGGGAAGGAGAGGCGAGCGATCACTGACAGCAGGGAAGGGGAGGCCAGCAATCACCGACAGCAGGGACAGGGAGGCGAGCAATCACTGAGAGCAGGAAAGGGGAGGCGAGCAATCACTGACAGCAGGGAAGGGGAGGCGAGCAATCACCGACAGCAGGGAAGGGAGGCAAGCGATCACTGAGAGCAGGGATGGGGAGGCGACGGATCACTAATGCTCAGAGCTTGGAAACACAGAAAAAGGGGAGACAACGGCGCCAGACGGGCTGTGAATACAAAACAACCGACTTTTATCAGTAGCAAAACTAGCAAAAATGACGTGGCATTATTATACACCCAGACAGTGTACGCCTACACGTCATCATCAGACATAACCCTACTTGATACACATCACAATCCTTAGCTCAGTGGCACAGATGTTGTTTTATTGTTTGGGGACTGGATGGTGGTAAGGGCAAATGCAATATTTGTGGAACAGTTCTATTAAATTCCAGGAGTGAACGTAAAACATCAGACACACAAGCTGTTTTGCCCGTTTAAGAGAACCGTTCGAACCCCTGCGGTCAGATCTGTCAGCGTGGAATGGACGGAGAGCTCCACGATCCTTTTGAAACTGATGTGACGTGAAGTCTGATAAGACTATGAGTTCCGCTCTTTTGCTTGTCAAGCGTCAGAAGCAAATGCCGAAGAAAATCAAAGTGAAGAGAAAAATTGAGGCCTCTATGTGAACGAACCCTGGAACCTCAAGTTCAGTTATTGGCAGGCGAACGTCTCAACCATTTTGTCATTCTTCTCCTTAACATAACAAACAGGTCAAAAAATTATAACAATCCCCCCAAAATAAAACAACAACAAAAAACAAACATGGAAATATATAATTTCTACCCTAACCTGTGAAGTAAAAGCCTGCTTCTGCCATTAGTTCTCTGGGGTGGCTTTCACCGTGTGGCCAGTTTTCAAAGGTGTTGATGCGAGTTGCCTTAACTGCCATGTCAGGCCGTTTGGGTCGCTGGGCGTAGATGCCCAGGTCTTCATAAGTCACCATCTGTCATAAGACACAATGGAAATTTTTCTTTAACAGCTGTCTCTCTTTCTCTTTCTCTCTCCACCTCTATAAAGACATCAGAAATAAGCATTTGCAAGAAATCATTGGAAACAGCACTGATCCTCATGGATTATAGCCCTAACGTGTAAAAATTCAGAACATTGCAGAAAATTGGCGATGTTCATATTTTATGCTTTGAAGCTTCGAGAAGAGGTAACAGTCTAAAAATGTCTGTACATTGCTACTACAAAACGGATGTCGAATGAAAAGTATGCAAGATTATGTTAACAATGTAATCCCCTCCCCCCAATCCCTGGTTTGTGTATGGGTCGGTGGCCTTCACAATAAACCATGTGTCAGTGTCAGTGTCAGTGTCTCTCTCCACCTCCATCCACCCCCACACACCATCATATCGCAAACCCATATATACTTAATGATTCTCTTGCATAGATCACCGATTTGGGAAAATGGAAATGTCAATATTTTTGGAGAAAAAAAAGGAAGTTAAAAATGAACAAAACTCTTATTCACATAAGCAGAAATACCAGACGTCACTCGATTTACGATGAAATGGAAATTGATCACATTAGATTTTCATTCAAATGTTCAATTAATTCGTTTTTGGTGTGGTTTAGAGTTAATCGATACAGAAAAGTATTCGAGTAAATTGTTAACTATTTTATTTAATTTATAAACCAAAAGGGTCTCTACTTCAAAGTGGTTTGGCACAATTAAACAGACTGAAACTGAAACAGATGATAACTGTGTAAAGAATTCAGAGTTACTCATGACCAGAGATACTTGTATATGAATACTGACACAGCTTTCAATATCAACATATGGGAATAAACACTGTAACGAAGTAATCACTCTCTGTTTTGCAGAAATGTCACATTTGCAGAGATAAATGTGTGTCTACATTGCAAGATGTGAGGTTTTCTAAACACATTTGCACAGATAATTTTTTATTGTGCCTACATTGCCAGATATGTTCGTTAAAGTTTTCTGAACACATTTGTAGAGATAAATGTTGTGTCTAACACATTTGTAGAGATAAACATTGTGTTTAAATTGCCAGATATGTATGTTAAAGTTTTCTGAAGTTAAGATGAAGTAATCATAAACGTCAAAATAGAACTGGGAAGACATTTAAAAAAAGTTTTCTGAAGTTAAGATGAAGTAATCATAAACGTCAAAATAGAACTGGGAAGACATTTAATGTACCCACATATACATGCTTGTGTATGTGTGTGTGTGTATCTGCATTTGTGATGGCAAATACATTTCCCCATATACACCTCAGAACATGCATCCAGTTACATTACGTGTTTTTAAAAAAAAATTTTCAGGCATGTTGCAAGCGCATGCAAACAGGCCCAAACATCCACAAACACACCTGTCTCTCTTGACCGCCTGCCTGACCGTCTTCGCCACTGTTCTGGCCCCTTTGACCCGACGGTGTCCCTCTGGGCGCCTCCTCTGGCACACTGGGTACCACCACCTGCGCAGTTCCCCCTGAAACGGAAGACAGTGAGCCGGCAGCATTCGGACGGACAGCTGAGTCAGATACTGCAGTACCGATTGCCTGCGGGGTGTTTCCGGGTGTTGATCTTTGTGTTGCCGTTCCACTGGTGGCGTCTAAACACACATTTGCACGCACGCACGCACGCCACACACACACACACACACACACAGAATCAAAGCATGAAAGAGCGTAGAGCCGAAACTGACAGAGGGATAGCATACATATATATATATATATATCGACGGCAACGTGGAAACATTTAGTTGTTCTTGCATTTACATTCCCTCCAATTATGATGATATGTCACAAATCAGCCGATGGTTCGTATCTGCATCTAATACAACTAGGTCTTGTCTTATGACCTTATAACCTGTGTCTTACCCATATATCCTCACCCCCTCCCCTCCTCCAGTTCCACACATGCATGTTTACCTGTTCGTGCAGCAGCAGTGGTTTCACTCAAAGTAGCAGACTGATTAACACCCTGTCTGGCAGCAGACGATGATGAAGACACAGGAACTGCTGAGTCAGCAGCACTCTGCCCTGATAATGCCGAAGAAAAAGAAGTTTAGCAAAACCTGATGTGACATCAATTCGATTGATGGAAGGGTCATTCAGTTAAACATAAATTGACTATGAAAGGAAAAATGTTAAAGCAATAAAGCGAATTATCCACGTAGATATTTCCGAGATGATGCTGAGTCAGTGCTACAATTTCTTACTGTGGGATAATAACTCTGACCTCACTTAATTAACAGTATAAGTACGATGACTTAAGAGTGTCGATGGATAACAACTCTGACCTCACTTCATTAACAGTATTAGTACGATGACTTAAGAGTGTCGATGGATAACAACTCTGACCTCACTTAATTAACAGTATTAGTACAATGACTTAAGAGTGTCAATGGATAATAACTCTGACCTCACTTAATTAACAGTATAGTACGATGACCTAAGAGTGTCAATGGATAAAACTCTGACCTCACTTAATTAACAGTATAGTACGATGACTTAAGAGTGTCGATGGATAATAACTCTGACCTCACTTAATTAACAGTATTAGTACGATGACTTAAGAGTGTTGATGGATAATAACTCTGAACTTCACTTAATTAACAGTATTAGTACGATGACTTAAGAGTGTCGATGGATAATAACTCTGACCTCACTTAATTAACAGTATTAGTACGATGACTTAAAGTGTCGATGGATAAAACTCTGACCTCACTTAATTAACAGTATTAGTACGAATGACTTAAGAGTGTCGATGGATAATAACTCTGACTTCACTTAATTAACAGTATTAAATACGATGACTTAAGAGTGTCGATGGATAATAAATCTGACCTCACTTAATTAACAGTATAAGTACGATGACTTAAGAGTGTCGATGGATAATAACTCTGACCTCACTTAATTAACAGCATTAGTAATGACTTAAGAGTGTTGATGGATAATAACTCTGACCTCACTTAATTAACAGTATTAGTACAATGACTTAAGAGTGTCGATGGATAATAACTCTGACCTCACTTAATTAACAGTATTAGTACGATGACTTAAGAGTGTTAAGGATAATAACTCTGACCTCACTTAATTAACAGTATTAGTACAATTGACTTAAGAGTGTCGATGGATAATAACTTGACCTCACTTAATTAACAGTATAAGTACGATGACTTAAGAGTGTTGATGGATAATAACTCTGACCTCATTAATTAACAGTATAAGTACGATGACCTAAGAGTGTCGATGGATAATACTCTGACCTCAATTAATTAGAGTATTAGTACGATGACTTAAGAGTTCGATGGATAATAACTCGAACTTCACTTAATTAACAGTATTAGTACGATGACTTAAGTTCGATGATAATAACTCGACCTCACTTAATTAACAGCATAAAGTCTGATACTTAAAGTATAGTAAATACTTAGACTCACTTAAATAAATTAAGTACGATACTTAACAGTATGAGTAGGATTAAACTCATGACCTCACTTATAACATCATAATTAATAGACTTAAGAGTGTCGATGGATAATAATCTGACCTACTAACTTGACCATTAATTAACAGATGACTAGATGTCAATGGATAATAGACTCTGACCTCATAACTTAACATACTAAGTACGATGACCTAAGATGTTCGATGGATAAAACTCTGACCTCACTTAATTAACAGATAAGTACGATGACTAAAGAGTGTCAATGGATAAAAACTCTGACCTCACTTATTAACAGTATTAGTACATGACTTAAGAGTGTGAGGATAATAACTCTGACCTCACTTAATTAACAGTATTAGTACGATGACTTAAGAGTTGTTGATGGATAATAACTCTGAACTTCACTTAATTAACAGTATTAGTAACGATGACTTAAGTGTGATGGATAAAACTCTGACCTCACTTAATTAACAATATTAGTGCGACGACTTCAGAGTGTCGATGGATAATAACTCTGACCTCACTTAATTAACAGTATTAGTACGATGACTTAAAGTGTCATGGATATAACTCTGACCTCACTTAATTAACAGTATTAAGTACGAATGACTTTAGGATATGATCACTGGATAATAACTCTGACCTCACTCGTCAAAATATTTATCACTATTACATATTAGTACGATGACTTAAGAGTGTCGATGGATAATAACTCTGACCTCACTTAATTAACAGTATTAAGTACGATGACTTAAGAGTGTTGATGGATAACAACTCTGACACTCACTTAATTAACAGTATTAGTACGATGACTTAAGAGTGTCGATGGATAACTAACTCTGACCTCACTTAATTAACAGTATTAAGTACGATGACTTAAGAGTGTCGATGGATAATAACTCTGACCTCACTTAATTAACAGTATTAGTACGATGACTTAAGAGTGTCGATGGATAACAACTCTGACCTCACTTAATTAACAGTATTAAGTACGATGACTTAGAGTGTGATGGATAATAACTTGACCTCACTTAATTAACAGTATAGTACGATGACTTAAGAGTGTTGATGGATAATAACTCTGACCTCACTTAATTAACAGTATTAGTACGATGACTTAAGAGTGTTGATGGATAAAACTCTGACCTCACTTAATAACAAGTATTAGTACGATGACTTAAGAGTGTCGATGGATAATAACTCTGACCTCACTTATAACTTAACGAGTGATTAGTGTGACGAATGACACTTATAACGAGTGTTAGATGTGGATAATAACTCTGACCTCACTTAATTAACAGTATTAGATACGATGACTTAAGAGTGTCGATGGATAATAACTCTGACCTCACTTAATTAACAGTTATAGTACGATGACTTAAGAGTGTATGGATAATAACTCTGACCTCACTTAATTAACAGTATTAGTACAAAGACTTAAGAGTGTTGATGGATAATAACTCTGACCTCACTTAATTAACAGTATTAGTACGATGACTTAGAGTGTTGATGGATAACAACTCTGACCTCACTTAACTAACAGTATTAGTACGATGACTTAAGAGTGTCGATGGATAATAACTCTGACCTCACTTAATTAACAGTATAAGTACGATGACTTAAGAGTGTTGATGGATAATAACTCTGACCTCACTTAAATAACAGTATAAGTACGATGACTTAAGAGTGTTGATGGATAATAACTCTGACCTCACTTAAGTAACAGTATAAGTACAATGACTTAAGAGTGTTGATGGATAATAACTCTGACCTCACTTAATTAACAGTATTAGTACGATGACTTAAGAGTGTTGATGGATAATAACTCTGACTTCACTTAATTAACAGTATTAGTACGATGACTTAAGTGTCGATGGATAACAACTCTGACCTCACTTAATTAACAATATTAGTGCGACGACTTAAGAGTGTCAATGGATAATAACTCTGACCTCAATTAATTAACAGTATTAGTACGATGACTTAAGAGTGTGAGGGATAATAACTCTGACCTCACTTAATTAACAGTATTAGTACGATGACTTAAGAGTGTTGATGGATAATAACTCTGAACTTCACTTAATTAACAGTATTAGTACGATGACTTAAGTGTCGATGGATAACAACTCTGACTCACTAATTAACAATATTAGTGCGACGACTTCAGAGTGTCGATGGATATAACTCTGACCTCACTTAATTAACAGTATAAGTACGATGACTTAAGAGTGTCAATGGATAATAACTCTGACTCACTTAATTAACAGTATAAGTACGATGACTTAAGAGTGTCATGGATAAAACTCTGACCTCACTTAATTAACAGTATAAGTACGATGACTTAAGAGTGTCAATGGATAACAACTCTGACCTCACTTAATTAACATATTAGTACGATGACTTAAGAGTGTCGATGGATAACAACTCTGACCTCACTTAATTAACAGTATAAGTACGATGACTTAAGAGTGTCGATGGATAACAACTCTGACCTCACTTAATTAACAGTATTAGTACGATGACTTAAGAGTGTCGATGGATAACAACTCTGACTCACTTAATTAACAGTATAAGTACGATGACTTAAGAGTGTCGATGGATACAACTCTGACCTCACTAATTAACAGTATAGTACGATGACTTAGAGTGTGAGGGATAACAACTCTGACCTCACTTAATTAACAGTATAAGTACGATGACTTAAGTGTTGAGGGATAATAACTCTGACTTCACTTAATTAACAGTATAGTACGTGACTTAAGAGTGTTGATGGATAATAACTCTGACTCACTTAATTAACAGTATTAGTACGATGATTAAGAGTGTGAAGATAACAATCTGACCTCACTTAATAACAGTATTAGACGATGACTTAAGAGTGTCGATGGATAATAACTCTGACCTCACTATTAACAGTATAGTACGATGACTTAGAGTGTGATGGATAACTCTGAACTTCACTTAATTAACAGTATTAGTACGATGATTTAAGAGTGTTGAGGGATAATAACTCTGACCTCACTTAATTAACAGTATATACGATGACTTAATGTCGTGTAATAATCTGACTCACTTAATTAAGTATAGTACGTGACTTAAGAGTGTGATGGATAATAACTCTGAACTTCACTTAATTAACAGTATTAGTACGATGACTTAAGAGTGTTGATGGATAATAACTCTGACTTCACTTAATTAACAGTATTATACGATGACTTAAGAGTGTAAAGGATAATAACTCTGACCTCACTTAATTACAGTATTAGTACGATGACTTAAGAGTGTTGATGGATAATAACTCTGAACTTCACTTAATTAACAGTATTAGTACGATGACTTAAGAGTGTTGATGGATAATAACTCTGAACTTCACTTAATTAACAGTATTAGTACGATGATTTAAGAGTGTTGAGGGATAATAACTCTGACCTCACTTAATTAACAGTATTAGTACGATGACTTAAGAGTGTTGATGGATAATAACTCTGAACTTCACTTAATTAACAGTATTAGTACGATGACTTAAGAGTGTTAAGGATAATAACTCTGACCTCACTTAATTAACAGTATTAGTACAATGACTTAAGAGTGTCGATGGATAATAACTCTGACCTCACTTAATTAACAGTATAAGTACGATGACTTAAGAGTGTGATGGATAAAACTCTGACCTCACTTAATAACAGTATTAGTACATGACTAAGAGTGTCGATGGATAAAACTCTGACCTCACTTAATTAACAGTATTAGTACGATGACTTAAGAGTGTTGATGGATAATAACTCTGACCTCACTTAATAACAGTTTAGTACGATGACTTAGAGTGTTGATGGATAATAACTTGACCTCACTTAATAACAGTATAGTACATGACTTAAGAGTGTGATGGATAATAACTCTGACCTCACTTAATTAACAGTATTAGTACAATGACTTAAGAGTGTTGATGGATAATAACTCTGACTCACTTAATTAACAGTATAAGTACGATGACTTAAAGTGTTGATGGATAACAACTCTGACCTCACTTAATTAACATATTAGTCGATGACTAAGAGTGTCGTGGATAAAACTCTGACCTCATTAATTAACAGTATAGTACGATGACTAAGAGTGTTAGGATAATAACTCTGACCTCACTTAATTAACAGTATTGTACGAACTTAAGAGTGTTGATGGTAATAACTCTGACCTCACTTAATTAACAGATTAGTACGATGACTTAAGGTGTGATGGATAAAACTCTGACTTCACTTAATTAACATATTAGTCGATGACTTAGAGTGTAGGGATAATAACTCTGACCTCACTTAATTAACAGTATTAGTACAATGACTTAAGAGTGTCATGGATAATAACTCTGACCTCACTTAATAACAGTATAGTACGATGACTTAAGAGTGTCATGGATAATAACTCTGACCTCACTTAATTAACAGTATTAGTACGATGACTTAAGAGTGTATGGATAAAACTCTGACCTCACTTAATTAACAGTATAGTACGATGACTTAAGAGTCATGATAATAACTCTGACCTCACTTAATTAACAGTATAAGTACGATGACTTAAGAGTGTCCATGGATAAAACTCTGACCTCACTTAATTAACAGTATTAGTACATGACTTAAGAGTGTGATGGATAAAACTCTGACCTCACTTAATTAACAGTATTAGTACGATGACTTAAGAGTGTTAGGATAAAACTCTGACCTCACTTAATTAACAGTATTAGTACAATGACTTAAGAGTGTGATGGATAATACTCTGACCTCACTTAATTAACAGTATAAGTACGATGACTTAAGAGTGTTGAGGATATAACTCTGACTCACTTAATTACAGTATAGTACGATGACTAAGAGTGTGATGGATAATAACTCTGACCTCAATTAATTAAAGTATTAGTACGATGACTTAAGAGTGTGTGGATAATAACCTGACTCACTTAATAACAGTATTAGACGATGACTTAAGTGTCGATGGATAATAACTCTGACCTCACTTAATTAACAGATAGTACGATGACTTAAGTGTGATGGATAATAACTCTGACTCACTTAATAACAGTATAAGTACGATGATTAAGAGTGTTGAGGATAATAACTCTGACCTCACTTAATTAACAGTATATGATGACTTAAGTGTCGATGGATAATAACTCTGACCTCACTTAATTAACAGTATAGACGATGACTTAAGAGTGTATGGATAATAACTCTGACTCACTTAATTAACAGTATAGTACGATGACTAAGAGTGTGATGGATAATAACTCTGACTCACTTAATTAACAGTATTAGTACGATGACTTAAGAGTGTTAAGGATAATAACTCTGACCTCACTTAATTAACAGTATTAGTACGATGACTTAAGAGTGTTGATGGATAATAACTCTGAACTTCACTTAATTAACAGTATTAGTACGATGACTTAAGAGTGTTGATGGATAATAACTCTGAACTTCACTTAATTAACAGTATTAGTACGATGATTAAGTGTTGAGGGATAATAACTCTGACCTCACTTAATTAACAGTATTAGTACGATGACTTAAGAGTGTTGATGGATAATAACTCTGAACTTCACTTAATTAACAGTATTAGTACGATGACTTAAGAGTGTTAAGGATAATAACTCTGACCTCACTAATTAACAGTATAGTACAATGACTTAAGAGTGTCGATGGATAATAACTCTGACCTCACTTAATTAACAGTATAAGTACGATGACTTAAGAGTGTTGATGGATAATAACTCTGACCTCACTTAATTAACAGTATTAGTACAATGACATTAAGAGTGTCGATGGATAACAACTCTGACCTCACTTAATTAACAGTATAAGTACGATGACTTAAGAGTGTTGATGGATAATAACTCTGACCTCACTTAATTA
This sequence comes from Monoplex corrugatus, assembly GCA_030674185.1. Classification (NCBI taxonomy): domain Eukaryota; kingdom Metazoa; phylum Mollusca; class Gastropoda; order Littorinimorpha; family Ranellidae; genus Monoplex; species Monoplex corrugatus. The sequence goes on along the minus strand of CM060311.1, from coordinate 69,695,568 downwards.
ACAGTATTAGTACGATGACTTAAGAGTGTTGAGGATAATAACTCTGACCTCACTTAATTAACAGTATTAGTACGATGACTTAAGAGTGTGATGGATAATAACTCTGACCTCACTTAATTAACAGTATTAGTACGATGACTTAAGAGTGTTAATGGATAATAACTCTGACCTCACTTAATTAACAGTATTAGTACGATGACTTAAGAGTGTCGATGGATAATAACTCTGACCTCACTTAATTAACAGTATAAGTACGATGACTTAAGAGTGTCGATGGATAAACTCTGACCTCACTTAATTAACAGTATTAGTACGATGACTTAAGAGTGTCGATGGATAACAACTCTGACCTCACTTAATTAACAGTATTAGTACGATGACTTAAGAGTGTCGATGGATAACAACTCTGACCTCACTTAATTAACAGTATAAGTACGATGACTTAAGAGTGTCGATGGATAACAACTCTGACCTCACTTAATTAACAGTATTAGTACGATGACTTAAGAGTGTGATGGATAAAACTCTGACCTCATTAATTAACAGTATTAGTACGATGACTTAAGAGTGTTGAGGATAATAACTCTGACCTCACTTAATTAACAGTAATAGTACGATGACTTAAGAGTGTTGATGGATAATAACTCTGAACCTCACTTAATTAACAGTATTAGTACGATGACTTAAGTGTGATGGATAACAACTCTGACCTCACTTAATTAACAGTATTAGTACGATGACTTAAGAGTGTCGATGGATAATAACTCTGACCTCACTTAATTAACAGTATTAGTACGATGACTAAGAGTGTTAATGGATAATAACTCTGAACTCACTTAATTAACAGTATTATACGATGATTAAGAGTTGATGGATAAAACTTGACTCACTTAATTAACATATAAACGATGACTTAAGTGTCAATGGATAATAACTCTGACTCACTAATTAAAGTATTAGTACGATGACTTAAGAGTGTGATGGATAAAACTCTGACTCACTTAATTAACAGTATAGTACGATGACTTAAGAGTGTGAGGATAATAACTCTGACTCACTTAATTAACAGTATTAGTACGATGACTTAAGAGTGTGATGGATAATAACTCTGACTCACTTAATTAACAGTATAAATACGATGACTAAGAGTGTGATGGATAAACTCTGACTCACTTAATTAACAGTATTAGTACGATGATAAGAGTGTTGAGGGATAAAACTCTGACCTCACTTAATTAACAGTATAAGTACGATACTTAAGAGTGTTGAGGATAATAACTCTGACCTCACTTAATTAACAGTATAGTACGATGACTTAAGAGTGTTAAAGGATAATAACTCTGACTCACTTAATTAACATATATACATGATTAAGAGTGTGATGATAAAACTCTGACCTCACTTAATAACATATAAGTACGATGACTTAAGATGTTATGGATAAAACTCTGACCTCACTTAATAACATATTAGTACGATGACTTAAGAGTGTGATGGATAATAACTCTGACTCACTTAATTAACATATAGTACGATGATTAAGAGTGTTGAGGATAATAACTCTGACCTCACTTAATAACTATAGAACATGACTTAAGTGTGATGGATAATACTCTGACTCACTAATTAATAGTATTATACATACTTAAGATTTGATGGATAAAACTCTGACTCACTTAATTAACAGTTAGTACGATGACTTAAGAGTGTAAGGATAATAACTTGACCTCACTAATTAACAGTATAGTAATGACTTAATTGATGGATAATAACTCTGACCTCACTTAATTAACAGTATTAGTACGATGACTTAAGAGTGTTGATGGATAATAACTCTGAACTTCACTTAATTAACAGTATTAGTACGATGACTTAAGAGTGTTGAGGATAATAACTCTGACCTCACTTAATTAACAGTATTAGTACGATGACTTAAGAGTGTTGATGGATAATAACTCTGACCTTCACTTAATTAACAGTATTAGTACGATGACTTAAGAGTGTTAAGGATAATAACTCTGACCTCACTTAATTAACAGTATTAGTACGAATGAATTAAGAGTGTCGATGGATAATAACTCTGACCTCACTTAATTAACAGTATAAGTACGATGACTTAAGAGTGTTGATGATAATAACTCTGACCTCACTTAATTAACAGTATTAGTACGATGACTTAAGTGTGGGGGGGGGGGGTACTCACTAATTAACAGTATATACGATGACTTAAGAGTGTTAGAGGATAAAACTCTGACCTCACTTAATTAACAGTATTAGTACGATGACTTAAGAGTTTGATGATAATAACTCTGACTCACTTAATTAACGATATTAGTACGATGACTTAAAAAGAGTGTCGATGGATAATAACTCGACCTCACTTAATTAACAGTATTAGTACGATGACTTAAAGTGTTGATGGATAATAACTCTGACTCAAATTAATTAACAGTATTAACGATGATTAAGAGTGTTGAGGATAATAACTCTGACCTCACTTAATTAACAGTATTAGACGATGACTTAAGTGTGATGGATAATAACCTGACCTCACTAATTAAAGTATTAGTACGATGACTTAAGAGTGTTGATGGATAATAACTCTGACTCACTTAATTAACAGTATTAGTACGATGACTTAAGATGTTAAAGGATAATAACTCTGACTCACTTAATTAACAGTATTAGTACGATGACTTAAGAGTGTTGATGGATAATAACTCTGACTTCACTTAATTAACAGTATAGTACGATGACTTAAGAGTGTTGATGGATAATAACTCTGACTTCACTTAATTACAGTATAGTACGATGACTTAAGAGTGTTGAGGGATAATAACTCTGACCTCACTTAATTAACAGTATTAGTACGATGACTTAAGAGTGTTGATGGATAATAACTCTGAACTTCACTTAATTAACAGTATTAGTACGATGACTTAAGAGTGTTAAGGATAATAACTCTGAAACCTCACTTAATTAACAGTATTAGTACAATGAATTAAGAGTGTCGATGGATAATAACTCTGACCTCACTTAATTAACAGTATTAGTACGATGACTTAAGAGTGTTGATGGATAATAACTCTGACCTCACTTAATAACAGTATTAGTACGATGACTTAAGAGTGTCGATGGATAATAACTCTGACCTCACTTAATTAACAGTATTAGTACGATGACTTAAGAGTGTTGATGGATAATAACTCTGACCTCACTTAATTAACAGTATTAGTACGATGACTTAAGTGTGTATGGATAAAACTCTGACCTCACTTAATTAACAGTATAAGTACGATGACTTAAGAGTGTTGATGGATAATAACTCTGACCTCACTTAATTAACAGTATTAGTACGATGACTTAAGAGTGTTGATGGATAATAACTCTGAACTTCACTTAATTAACAGTATTAGTACGATGACTTAGAGTGTCGATGGATAACAACTCTGACCTCACTTAATTAACATATTAGTGCGATGACTTAAGAGTGTCAATGGATAATAACTCTGACCTCATTAATTAACAGTATTAGTACGATGACTTAAGAGTGTTGAGGATAATAACTCTGACCTCACTTAATTAACAGTATTAGTACGATGACTTAAGAGTGTTGATGGATAATAACTCTGAACTCACTTAATTAACAGTATTAGTACGATGACTTAGAGTGTCGATGGATAAAACTCTGACCTCACTTAATTAACATATTAGTACGATGACTTAAGAGTGTCGATGGATAATAACTCTGACCTCACTTAATTAACAGTATTAAGTTACGATGACTTAAGAGTGTTATGGATAATAACTCTGACCTCACTTAATTAACAGTATAAGTACGATGACTTAAGAGTGTCAATGGATAATAACTCTGACCTCACTTAATTAACAGTATAAGTACGATGACTTAAGAGTGTTGATGGATAACAACTCTGACCTCACTTAATTAACAGTATTAGTACGATGACTTAAGAGTGTTGATGGATAATAACTCTGAACTTCACTTAATTAACAGTATTAGTACGATGACTTAAGAGTGTTAAGGGATAATAACTCTGACCTCACTTAATTAACAGTATTAGTACAATGACTTAAGAGTGTCGATGGATAAACTCTGACCTCACTTAACTAACAGTATTAGTACGATGACTTAAGAGTGTCGATGGATAATAACTCTGACCTCACTTAATTAACAGTATTAGTACGATGACTTAAGAGTGTTGATGGATAATAACTCTGACCTCACTTAATTAACAGTATAAGTACGATGACTTAAGAGTATCCATGAATAATAACTCTGACCTCACTTAATTAACAGTATAAGTACGATGACTTAAGAGTGTCCATGGATAATAACTCTGACCTCACTTAATTAACAGTATTAGTACAATGACTTAAGAGTGTTGATGGATAATAACTCTGACCTCACTTAATTAACAGTATTAGTACGATGACTTAAGAGTGTTAAGGGATAATAACTCTGACCTCACTTAATTAACAGTATTAGTACAATGACTTAAGAGTGTCGATGGATAATAACTCTGACCTCACTTAATTAACAGTATAAGTACGATGACTTAAGAGTGTTGATGGATAATAACTCTGACCTCACTTAATTAACAGTATAAGTACGATGACCTAAGAGTGTCGATGGATAATAACTCTGACCTCAATTAATTAAGAGTATTAGTACGATGACTTAAGAGTGTCGATGGATAATAACTCTGAACTTCACTTAATTAACAGTATTAGTACGATGACTTAAGTGTCGATGGATAATAACTCTGACCTCACTTAATTAACAGCATAAGTACGATGACTTAAGAGTGTTGATGGATAATAACTCTGACCTCACTTAAATAACAGTATAAGTACGATGACTTAAGAGTGTTGATGGATAATAACTCTGACCTCACTTAATTAACAGTATAAGTATGATGACTTAAGAGTGTCGATGGATAATAACTCTGACCTCACTTAATTAACAGTATAAGTACGATGACTTAAGAGTGTCAATGGATAATAACTCTGACCTCACTTAATTAACAGTATAAGTACGATGACCTAAGTGTCGATGGATAACAACTCTGACCTCACTTAATTAACAGTATAAGTACGATGACTAAAGAGTGTCAATGGATAATAACTCTGACCTCACTTAATTAACAGTATTAGTACGATGACTTAAGAGTGTTGAGGGATAATAACTCTGACCTCACTTAATTAACAGTATTAGTACGATGACTTAAGAGTGTTGATGGATAATAACTCTGACCTCACTTAATTAACAGTATAAGTACGATGACTTAAGAGTGTCGATGGATAACAACTCTGACCTCACTTAATTAACAGTATTAGTACGATGACTTAAGAGTGTTGAGGATAACAACTCTGACCTCACTTAATTAACAGTATAAGTACGATGACTTAAGAGTGTTGAGGGATAATAACTCTGACCTCACTTAATTAACAGTATAGTACGATGACTTAAGAGTGTTGATGGATAATAACTCTGACCTCACTTAATTAACAGTTTATAACGATGACTTAAGAGGTTGAGATAAAACTCTGACCTCACTTAATAACAGTATTAGTACGATGACTTAAAGAGTGTCGATGGATAATAACTCTGACCTCACTTAATTAACAGTATTAGTACGATGACTTAAGAGTGTTGATGGATAATAACTCTGAACTTCACTTAATTAACAGTATTAGTACGATGATTAAGAGTGTTGAGGGATAATAACTCTGACCTCACTTAATTAACAGTATTAGTACGATGACTTAAGTGTCGAGGATAATAACTCTGACTCACTAATTAAAGTATTATACGATGACTTAAGAGTGTTGATGGATAATAACTCTGAACTTCACTTAATTAACAGTATTAGTACGATGACTTAAGAGTGTTAAAGGATAATAACTCTGACATCACTTAATTAACAGTATTAGTACGATGACTTAAGAGTGTTGATGGATAATAACTCTGAACTTCACTTAATTAACAGTATTAGTACGATGACTTAAAGTGTTGATGGATAATAACTCTGAACTTCACTTAATTAACAGTATTAGTACGATGATTAAGAGTGTTGAGGGATAATAACTCTGACCTCACTTAATTAACAGTATTAGTACGATGACTTAAGAGTGTTGATGGATAATAACTCTGAACTCACTTAATTAACAGTATTAGTACGATGACTTAAGAGTGTTAAAGGATAATAACTCTGACCTCACTTAATTAACAGTATTAGTACAATGAATTAAGAGTGTCGATGGATAATAACTCTGACCTCACTTAATTAACAGTATAAGTACGATGACTTAAGAGTGTTGATGGATAACAACTCTGACCTCACTTAATAACAGTATTAGTACGATGACTTAAGAGTGTCGATGGATAATAACTCTGACCTCACTTAAATTAACAGTATAAGTACGATGACTTAAGAGTGTTGATGGATAATAACTCTGACCTCACTTAAATAACAGTATAAGTACGATGACTTAAGAGTGTTGATGGATAATAACTCTGACCTCACTTAAGTTAACAGTATAAGTACAATGACTTAAGAGTGTTGATGGATAATAACTCTGACCTCACTTAATTAACAGTATTAGTACGATGACTTAAGAGTGTTGATGGATAATAACTCTGAACTTCACTTAATTAACAGTATTAGTACGATGACTTAAGTGTCGATGGATAACAACTCTGACCTCACTTAATTAACAATATTAGTGCGACGACTTAAGAGTGTCAATGGATAATAACTCTGACCTCAATTAATTAACAGTATTAGTACGATGACTTAAGAGTGTTGAGGGATAATAACTCTGACCTCACTTAATTAACAGTATTAGTACGATGACTTAAGAGTGTTGATGGATAATAACTCTGAACTTCACTTAATTAACAGTATTAGTACGATGACTTAAGTGTCGATGGATAACAACTCTGACCTCACTTAATTAACAATATTAGTGCGACGACTTCAGAGTGTCGATGGATAATAACTCTGACCTCACTTAATTAACAGTATAAGTACGATGACTTAAGAGTGTCAATGGATAATAACTCTGACCTCACTTAATTAACAGTATAAGTACGATGACTTAAGAGTGTCAATGGATAACAACTCTGACCTCACTAATTAACAGTATAAGTACGATGACTTAAGAGTGTCATGGATAACAACTCTGACCTCACTTAATTAACAGTATTAGTACGATGACTTAAGAGTGTCGATGGATAACAACTCTGACCTCACTTAATTAACAGTATAAGTACGATGACTTAAGAGTGTCGATGGATAACAACTCTGACCTCACTTAATTAACAGTATTAGTACGATGACTTAAGAGTGTCGATGGATAACAACTCTGACCTCACTTAATTAACAGTATAAGTACGATGACTTAAGAGTGTCGATGGATAAAACTCTGACCTCACTTAATTAACAGTATTAGTACGATGACTTAAGAGTGTTGAGGGATAACTAACTCTGACCTCACTTAATTAACAGTATAAGTACGATGACTTAAGAGTGTTGAGGATAATAACTCTGACTTCACTTAATTAACAGTATTAGTACGATGACTTAAGAGTGTTGATGGATAATAACTCTGACCTCACTTAATTAACAGTATTAGTACGATGACTTAAGAGTGTTGTAGATAACAACTCTGACCTCACTTAACTACATATTAACGATACTATTCGATGGATAATAACTCTGACTCATTAATAACGTATAGTACGATGACTTAAGAGTGTTGATGGATAATAACTCTGACCTTCACTTAATTAACAGTATTAGTACAGATGACTTAAGAGTGTTGATGGATAATAACTCTGACCTTCACTTAATTAACAGTATTAGTACGATGACTTAAGAGTGTTGAGGATAATAACTCTGACTCACTTAATTAACAGTATTAGTACGATGACTTAAGAGTGTTGATGGATAATAACTCTGACCTCACTTAATTAACAGTATTAGTACGATGACTTAAGAGTGTTGATGGATAATAACTCTGACTCACTTAATTAACAGTATTAGTACGATGACTTAAGAGTGTTGATGGATAATAACTCTGAACCTCACTTAATTAACAGTATTAGTACGATGACTTAAGAGTGTTGAGGATAATAACTCTGACCTCACTTAATTAACAGTATTAGTACGATGACTTAAGAGTGTTGATGGATAATAACTCTGACCTCACTTAATTAACAGTATTAGTACGATGACTTAAGAGTGTGATGAGATAATAACTCTGACCTCACTTAATTAACAGTATTAGTACGATGACTTAAGAGTGTCGATGGATAATAACTCTGACCTCACTTAATTAACAGTATTAGTACGATGACTTAAGAGTGTTGATGGATAATAACTCTGACCTCACTTAATTAACAGTATTAGTACGATGACTTAAGAGTGTTGATGGATAATAACTCTGACCTCACTTAATTAACAGTATAAGTACGATGACTTAAGAGTGTTGATGGATAATAACTCTGACCTCACTTAATTAACAGTATTAGTACGATGACTTAAGAGTGTTGATGGATAATAACTCTGACCTCACTTAATTAACAGTATTAGTACGATGACTTAAGAGTGTGATGGATAATAACTCTGAACTTCACTTAATTAACAGTATTAGTACGATGACTTAAAGTGTCGATGGATAAAACTCTGACCTCACTTAATTAACAGTATTAGTGACGAGACTTAAGAGTGTTATGGATAATAACTCTGACCTCACTTATTAACAGTATTAGTACGATGACTTAAGAGTGTCGATGGATAATAACTCTGACCTCACTTAATTAACAGTATTAGTACGATGACTTAAGAGTGTATGGATAACTAACTCTGACCTCACTTAATTAACAGTATTAGTACATGACTTAAGAGTGTGATGGATAATAACTCTGACCTCACTTAATTAACAGTATAAGTACGATGACTTAAGAGTGTCGATGGATAATAACTCTGACCTCACTTAATTAACAGTATTAGTACATGACTTAAGAGTGTGATGGATAATAACTCTGACCTCACTTAATTAACAGTATAAGTACGATGACTTAAGAGTGTTGATGGATAATAACTCTGACCTCACTTAATTAACAGTATTAGTACAATGACTAAGAGTGTCGATGGATAACAACTCTGACCTCACTTAATTAACAGTATTAGTACGATGATTAAGAGTGTTGATGGATAAAACTCTGACCTCACTTAATTAACAGTATTAGTACGATGACTTAAGAGTGTTGATGGATAATAACTATGACCTCACTTAATTAACAGTATTAGTACGATGACTTAAGAGTGTCGATGGATAATAACTCTGACCTCACTTAATTAACAGTATTAGTACAATGACTTAAGAGTGTTGATGGATAATAACTCTGACCTCACTTAATTAACAGTATAAGTACGATGACTTAAGAGTGTTGATGGATAAAACTCTGACCTCACTTAATTAACAGTATTATGTACGATGACTTAAGAGTGTGATGGATAACAACTCTGAACTTCACTTAATTAACAGTATTAGTACGATGACTAAGAGTGTCTGATGGATAATAACTCTGACCTCACTTAATTAACAGTATTAGTACGAGACTTAAGAGTGTTGATGGATAATAACTCTGACCTCACTTAATTAACAGATTAGTACGATGACTTAAGAGTGTTGATGGATAATAACTCTGAACTTCACTTAATTAACAGTATTAGTACGATGACTTAAGAGTGTTGATGGATAATAAACTCTGACCTCACTTAATTAACAGTATTAGTACGATGACTTAAGAGTGTCGATGGATAATAACTCTGACCTCACTTAATTAACAGTATTAGTACGATGACTTAAGAGTGTTGATGGATAATAACTCTGAACTTCACTTAATTAACAGTATTAGTACGATGACTTAAGAGTGTTGAGGGATAATAACTCTGACCTCACTTAATTACAGTATTAGTACGATGACTTAAGTGTTCGATGGATAATAACTCTGACCTCACTTAATTTACCAGTATAAGTACGATGACTTAAGAGTGTTGAGGATAATAACTCTGACTCATACTTAATTAACAGTATTAGTACGATGACTTAAGAGTGTCGATGGATAATATCTCTGACCTCACTTAATTAACAGTATTAAGTACGATGACTTAAGAGTGTGATGGATAATAACTCTGACCTCACTTAATTAACAGTAATTAGTCGATGACTTAAGAGTGTCGATGGATAATAACTCTGACCTCACTTAATTAACAGTATAAGTACGATGACTAAGAGTGTCGATGGATAATAACTCTGACCTCACTTAATTAACTAATAAGTACGACTTAAGAGTGTGATGGATAATAACTCTGACCTCATTAATTAAAGTATTAGTACGATGACTTAGATGTTGATGGATAATAACTCTGAACTCACTTAATTAACAGTATTAGTACGATGACTTAAAGTGTCGATGGATAATAACTCTGACCTCACTTAATTAACAGTATTAGTGACATGACTTAAGAGTGTTGATGGATAATAACTCTGACCTCACTTAATTAACAGTTATAAGTACGATGACTTAAGAGTGTTGATGGATAATAACTCTGACCTCACTTAATTAACAGTATTAGTATCGATGACTTAAGAGTGTTAAGGGATAATAACTCTGACCTCACTTAATTAACAGTATTAGTACAATGACTTAAGAGTGTCATGGATAATAACTCTGACCTCACTTAATTAACAGTATTAAGTACGATGACTTAAGAGTGTCGATGGATAATAACTCTGACCTCACTTAATTAACAGTATTAGTACGAATGACTTAAGAGTGTCGATGGATAATAACTCTGACCTCACTTAATTAACAGTATAAGTACGATGACTTAAGAGTGTTGATGGATAATAACTCTGACCTCACTTAATTAACAGTATTAGTACGATGACTTAAGAGTGTTGATGGATAACAACTCTGACCTCACTTAATTAACAGTATTAGTACGATGACTTAAGAGTGTTAAGGGATAATAACTCTGACCTCACTTAACTAACAGTATAAGTACGATGACTTAAGAGTGTCAATGGATAATAACTCTGACCTCACTTAATTAACAGTATTAGTACGATGACTTAAGAGTGTCAATGGATAACAACTCTGACCTCACTTAATTAACAGTATTAGTACGATGACTTAAGAGTGTTAAGGGATAATTATCTGACCTCACTTAATTAACAGTATTAGTACGATGACCTAAGAGTGTCGATGGATAATAACTCTGACCTCACTTAATTAACAGTATAAGTACGATGACTTAAGAGTGTTGATGGATAATAACTCTGACCTCACTTAATTAACAGGATAAGTACGATGACTTAAGAGTGTCAATGGATAATAACTCTGACCTGACTTAATTAACAGTATTAGTACGATGACCTAAGAGTGTCGACGGATAACAACTCTGACCTCACTTAATTAACAGTATAAGTACGATGACTTAAGAGTGTCAATGGATAATAACTCTGACCTCACTTAATTAACAGTATAAGTACGATGACCTAAGAGTGTCGATGGATAACAACTCTGACCTCACTTAATTAACAGTATAAGTACGATGACTTAAGAGTGTCAATGGATAATAACTCTGACCTCACTTAATTAACAGTATTAGTACGATGACTTTAAGAGTGTTGACGGATAATAACTCTGACCTCACTTAATTAACAGTATTAGTACGATGACTTAAGATTGTTGAGGGATAATAGCTCCGAACTTCACTTAATTAACAGTATAAGTACGATGTACGTAAGAGTGTTGAAGGATAATAACTGACCTCACTTCATTAACAGTATTAGTACGATGACTTAAGAGTGTTGAGGGATAACAACTCTGAACTTCACTTTATTAACAATATCAGTACGACGACTTAAGTGTACAATTGATATGACGATGTAAAATCGACATGTCTATTTTTCATTTATTTATTTTTTAATTTTGTGTGTGTGTGTGTGTGTGTGTGTGTGTGCTTACCTTGTTCATAAAATGGAGGTCAAGAAAGAAGTGTAATAAGCAAACACACAAAATAAAGGAGAACCTGAAGTAGTATTTCCCCTTGACGTCCTGGTCTCGAAGGTGGGGGGCTCCTTTCAGAACGACGGCTCATATCTGGGCCCTTCAAGGTGGGCACACTAGAGACAGGTGGAAGGGCAGGAACAGCAGGTTCCTCGATGGCTGTCGTCATTGCAGTGGCATCCGCGTCCACCAATGTGTCCAACGCTGTGTGAGGCGAAGAGGTGGCGGTAAAAGAGGCAGCGGCTGAACAATTCTGGGACGGCTGCGGGGCTGAAGGGAATCCAGGAAAAGTGAAAAATGGGCACATGCAAAAGCTCAGTTATATAATAATATTATATAAAAAAAGACCAAAAAAAAAAAAAAGACAAACAAACAAACAAAAAACACCCATAAATGTAGTCCTACAAACATAACTTGACTTGTCAGGACAGTGACGTGGTAGAAACCTCACTACTATTCTTGAGTCAGGTTTTTGAGGGCCCTTGTTGCTTTCTCTTCCCCTAATCCTAAAACAGGATTAGGTCCCTGTTGTACAGACAAGTGATCTCGAGGCCACACCCTCAAAGTTTTCCCGTGGCCAGTACTAATCCCATGCAGACCTTTGAGGGCAGACTGGAAAGCGGCTCTATGCCATCTGATCACTTGTTACTGCGCTATTCAATCACAAATGTGACGCATTCCTACTCAACATGCAGTAAAAGATAAAGGAAGTGGACTGTGTGGACTGTATGGCCTGATGCTTCAAACACTTGTCTATGACACCAAAAACCCATTTCGAATCACGGACCAAACAGATTTTCCTCTTCCCCTCGCCGTCACCTAAATGTTAAGAGATGGCCCAGAAGCTAGTCTTTCATACATGTGATAAACCAAAATACCACGTGCTCAATACAAAATAAAGATCCCAGAGCAACAAATGATAATAAACCAATCCCACAAAACACATCGACTGGCTGCAGAATAATCAACCAGCCTCGCTAGACACATCCAACATTGGTGCAAAACATTATATCAACCTCCTGAAACATGTCTACCAGGTCGCAGAATGATACAATATCCTCTCCAAACACATCCAACAGGTTCCAGAGCAACAAATCAACCTAGCAAATCACATCCATGGCTGCAGAATAATAAACAAACCTGCCAAAACACATCCCACAAGCCACAGAATAATAAACCAACTTGTTATAATAATAATAATAGTAATTACAATATCTATATAGCGCAAAATCTTGATAAAATCAAATCTAAGCGCTGAAAAATCAAAGTCTTTTTAAAACACACCAACTGGCTGCAGAATAAAAAACCAACCTCTCAAAACAAAAAGAAGTGGCTGAAGGATAATCACCTCTTCAAACACATCTGGATGACTACAGAATAATTAAATTCCCAAAACATCTCCAGCTGGCTGCAAAATAGTAAACTAACCTCTCAAAACACATCAAACTGGCTGTAGAATAATAAACCAATAGCTGAATTAGCCTAAATGCATCCAACTGCCTGCAGAACAATCATTTCCTCAAACACATCCGAATGACTGCAAAATATAATAAACAAACCTTCCAAAACACATCTCCAACTGGCTGCAACATAGTAAACCAACCTCTCACAATACATCAAACTGCTTGCAGATTAATAAACCAATCTTGCAAAACACACCAACGTGGTTACAGAATAATAGTTCAGATTCATGTTGCGTACAGCCCAGCCGACCACTAGTGCCATATCAGAACTAAAGTCACGTTAAAACAACTCCAGGTTTAGTTAAAAAGACAACTGTTAAAACCCAAAGCCTAAAATTGTCCTTTCAAGTCTAAATCAATGTCTTTTTAAATAAAAATTTCCATACGTATAATCTTATAAGAGGAACTCTACTGATGTGATCTCTTGTAAAAAAAAAAAAAAAAAGAAAACTGCACCTGGAGGAAGATCTCTGGAGATGTTCTTTGAGTAGTCTACTGTATAGCGCTTATGTCTCACATTTACACGTCCAAGCATTCAATGAGGTGTTTAATTTAAAGTGGCTCGTCACACGATATGCTCCATGGTGCTTCTTCATTCTTTAGAAGGTATGAGCGAGTGTAGAATGCATGACTCATATGCAACCTGTATAACACAGTCTCTTTCCTATTGTCTCCCAGGAACAGATGGGAGATTCTGTTCAAGGTTGGGCGAATCTGGTAAATTTCCTCGTCTGTCTGGGTGTTCCAATCCTCTTACCAAAAATATCTAACATAAGCTTGTACTTTGGGCTTCAAATCTTTGTATAGGATGAAGGATTTCGATATCTTTTTCATTACAGCATTCTTGGCAAAGGATTTCATTATCTTTTCAATTTTGGCATTCTTGGAACATGATTTCGATATCTTTTCCATTATGGCATTCTTGGCAAAGGATTTAGATATCTTTTCCATTATGGCATTCTTGGCAAAGGATTTAGATATCTTTTCCATTATAGCATTCTTGGCAAAAGATTTCGATATCTTTTCCATTATGGCATTCTTGGAACAGGATTTCGATATCTTTTCCATTATGGCATTCTTCGAACAGGATTTCGATATCTTTTCCACTATGGCATTCTTGGCAAAGGATTTCGATATCTTTTCCATTACGGCATTCTTGGAACAGGATTTCAATATCTTTCCCATTATGGCATTCTTGGCAAAGGATTTTGGTATCTTTTCCATTACGGCATTCTTGGAACAGGATTTTGGTATCTTTTCCATTACGGCATTCATGGAAAAGGATTTTGGTATCTTTTCCATTTGTTTACAGCATTCTTGGAACAGGATTTCGATATCTTTTCCACATTCTTGGAACAGGATTTCGGTATCTTTTCCACTATGGCATTCTTGGCAAAGAATTTCGATATCTTTTCCATTACGGCATTCTTGGAACAGGATTTCAATATCTTTTCCATTATGGCATTCTTGGAACAGGATTTTGGTATCTTTTCCATTACAGCATTCTTGGCAAAGGATTTTGGTATCTTTTCCATTACGGCATTCTTGGAACAGGATTTTGGTATCTTTTCCATTACGGCATTCTTAGCAAAGGATTTTGGTATCTTTTCCATTTGTTTACAGCATTCTTGGCAAAGGATTTGGTATCTTTTCCATTTGTTTACAGCATTCTTGGCAAAGGATTTCGAATCTTTTCCACTATGGCATTCTTGGCAAAGGATTTCGAATCTTTTCCACTATGGCATTCTTGGCAAAGGATTTCGAAATCTTTTCCATTACAGCATTCTTGGCAAAGGATTTCAATATCTTTTCCATTATGGCATTCTTGTCAAAGAATTTTGGTATCTTTTCCATTACGCCATTCTTCGAACAGGATTTTGGTATCTTTTCCATTACGACATTCTTGGCAAAGGATTTTGGTATCTTTTCCATTTTGTTACAGCATTCTTGGAACAGGATTTCGATATCTTTTCTATTTGGCATTCTTGGCAAAGGATTTCAATATCTTTTCCATTATGGCAGTCTTGGCAAAGGATTTCGATATCTTTTCCATTATGGCATTCTTGGCAAAGGATTTAGATATCTTTTCCATTATGGCATTCTTGGCAAAAGATTTCGATATCTTTTCCATTATGGCATTCTTGGAACAGGATTTAGATATCTTTTCCATTATGGCATTCTTCGAACAGGATTTCGATATCTTTTCCACTATGGCATTCTTCGAACAGGATTTCGATATCTTTTCCACTATGGCATTCTTGGCAAAGGATTTCGATATCTTTTCCATTACGGCATTCTTGGAACAGGATTTCAATATCTTTCCCATTATGGCATTCTTGGCAAAGGATTTTGGTATCTTTTCCATTACGGCATTCTTGGAACAGGATTTTGGTATCTTTTCCATTACGGCATTCATGGAAAAGGATTTTGGTATCTTTTCCATTTGTTTACAGCATTCTTGGAACAGGATTTCGATATCTTTTCCATTATGGCATTCTTGGAACAGGATTTTGGTATCTTTTCCACATTCTTGGAACAGGATTTCGGTATCTTTTCCACTATGGCATTCTTGGCAAAGGATTTCGATATCTTTTCCATTACGGCATTCTTGGAACAGGATTTCAATATCTTTCCCATTATGGCATTCTCTTGAAAAGGATTTTGATATCTTTTCCATTTGTTTACAGCATTCTTGGCAAAGGATTTCGAATCTTTTCCACTATGGCATTCTTGGCAAAGGATTTCGAATCTTTTCCACTATGGCATTCTTGGCAAAGGATTTCGAAATCTTTTCCATTACAGCATTCTTGGCAAAGGATTTCAATATCTTTTCCATTACGGCATTCTTGTCAAAGAATTTTGGTATCTTTTCCATTACGCCATTCTTCGAACAGGATTTTGGTATCTTTTCCATTACGACATTCTTGGCAAAGGATTTTGGTATCTTTTCCATTTTGTTACAGCATTCTTGGAACAGGATTTCGATATCTTTTCTATTTGGCATTCTTGGCAAAGGATTTCGATATCTTTTCCATTATGACATTCTTGGCAAAGGATTTCGATATCTTTTCCATTATGGCATTCTTGGCAAAGGATTTCGATATCTTTTCCATTATGGCATTCTTGGAACAGGATTTCGACATCTTTTCCATTATAGCAATCTTGGAACAGGATTTCGATCTTTTCCATTATGGCATTCTTGGAACAGGATTTCGATTTTTTCCATTATGGCATTCTAGGCAAAGGATTTTGGTATCTTTTCCATTACGACATTCTTGGCAAAGGATTTTGGTATCTTTTCCATTACGGCATTCTTGGAACAGGATTTCGATATCTTTTCCATTATGGCATTCTTGGAACAGGATTTCGATATCTTTTCCATTATGGCATTCTCGAAACAGGATTTCGATATCTGTTCCATTATGGCATTCTTCGAACAGGATTTCGATGTCTTTTCCATTATGGCACTCTTGGAACAGGATTTCGATATCTTTTCCACAACGGCAATCTTGGCAAAGGATTTCGATATCTTTTCCATTATGGCATTCTTGGAAAAGGATTTCGATATCTTTTCCATTATGGCATTCTTGGAACAGGATTTCGATATCTTTTCCATTATGGCATTCTTGGAACAGGATTTCGATCTTTTCCGTTATGGCATTCTAGGCAAAGGATTTTGGTATCTTTTCCATTACGACATTCTTGGCAAAGGATTTTGGTATCTTTTCCATTACAGCATTCTTGGCAAAGGATTTTGGTATCTTTTCCATTTGTTTACAGCATTCTTGGAACAGGATTTCGATATCTTTTCCATTATGGCATTCTTGGAACAGGATTTCGATATCTTTTCCATTATGGCATTCTTGGAACAGGATTTCGATATCTTTTCCATTATGGCATTCTTGGCAAAAGATTTCGATATCTTTTCCATTATGGCATTCTTGGCAAAGGATTTCGATATCTTTTCCATTATGGCATTCTTCGAACAGGATTTCGATATCTTTTCCATTATGGCATTCTTCGAACAGGATTTCGATATCTTTTCCGTTATGGCATTCTAGGCAAAGGATTTTGGTATCTTTTCCATTACGACATTCTTGGCAAAGGATTTTGGTATCTTTTCCATTACAGCGTTCTTGGCAAAGGATTTTGGTATCTTTTCCATTTGTTTACAGCATTCTTGGCAAAGAATTTCGATATCTTTTCCATTATGGCATTCTCGAAACAGGATTTCGATATCTGTTCCATTATGGCATTCTTCGAACAGGATTTCGATGTCTTTTCCATTATGGCACTCTTGGAACAGGATTTCGATATCTTTTCCACAACGGCAATCTTGGCAAAGGATTTCGATATCTTTTCCATTATGGCATTCTTGGAAAAGGATTTCGATATCTTTTCCATTATGGCATTCTTGGAACAGGATTTCGATATCTTTTCCATTATGGCATTCTTGGAACAGGATTTCGATCTTTTCCGTTATGGCATTCTAGGCAAAGGATTTTGGTATCTTTTCCATTACGACATTCTTGGCAAAGGATTTTGGTATCTTTTCCATTACAGCATTCTTGGCAAAGGATTTTGGTATCTTTTCCATTTGTTTACAGCATTCTTGGAACAGGATTTCGATATCTTTTCCATTATGGCATTCTTGGAACAGGATTTCGATATCTTTTCCATTATGGCATTCTTGGAACAGGATTTCGATATCTTTTCCATTATGGCATTCTTGGCAAAAGATTTCGATATCTTTTCCATTATGGCATTCTTGGCAAAGGATTTCGATATCTTTTCCATTATGGCATTCTTCGAACAGGATTTCGATATCTTTTCCATTATGGCATTCTTCGAACAGGATTTCGATATCTTTTCCGTTATGGCATTCTAGGCAAAGGATTTTGGTATCTTTTCCATTACGACATTCTTGGCAAAGGATTTTGGTATCTTTTCCATTACAGCGTTCTTGGCAAAGGATTTTGGTATCTTTTCCATTTGTTTACAGCATTCTTGGCAAAGAATTTCGATATCTTTTCCATTATGGCATTCTTGGAACAGGATTTCGATATCTTTTCCATTATGGCATTCTTGGAACAGGATTTCGATATCTTTTCCATTATGGCATTCTTCGAACAGGATTTCGATATCTTTTCCATTATGGCATTCTTGGCAAAGGATTTCGATATCTTTTCCATTATGGCATTCTTGGCAAAGGATTTCGATATCTTTTCCATTATGGCATTCTTCGTACAGGATTTCGATATCTTTTCCATTATGGCATTCTTCGAACAGGATTTCGATATCTTTTCCATTATGGCATTCTTGGCAAAAGATTTCGATATCTTTTCCATTATGGCATTCTTGGCAAAGGATTTCGATATCTTTTCCATTATGGCATTCTTGGCAAGCGGTCAGCACAGCCATAACAAGAAACTCAAGGGACAGCCGGACAGCAAAAGGTCTTATGAGGAGAAATCCCTGTCAAGCAAGTGTTTTGCCCCTTCTGACAACGTGACCAGGAAGCAAGGGTTCAAAGAATTTCAGAAGCTCTGGGTGGCTGGTCTTTCGGCCAGTATTTGCCTGCAAACAGGAAAGGCAGTCTGAAGATGAGGAAGTCTTTATGCTTGGTATGGGACATCAGTTTTAGTGCCAAGACCAGAGTGGTCAGTTCAGCAGTACAGATGAACTGTCAGAAGGAATGGTCTTTGAAAATGACTGACTGGGAAAAATCAGAATAGGCAGAAGCAAAAACACTTTCATTAGCCTTTGATCCATCTGTGAATATTTTGTGGGCTGACGGAAAACCATGACAAATTCTGCATAGAAGGACTTGTGTCAGTGTGGGGTCGTCTTTACAGAAAATAAGCAAGATCAAAAGGTTCTCAGGTGTCTTAAAGGTCCATGGCAGGTTGTCCAAAAATTTGGAGAAGTCTGAAACAACCCTTGGATCATTGTCTGCCTTATGCATACTGTGAGAAAGAATACGCATTCCAAGAGGACGAATAACTTTTCTCTTCGAATGCTGTTTTTTATTTGGGGTGGGTTGAAGACGCAGTAATGAGCTCGATTTCCTGGTTTTAGGTAGAAGTTTAATAAACCAACCTCGAAAACACATCCAATTGGCTGCAGAATAATAGTCCAACCTCGCAAATGACATCCACCTGGTTGCAGAATTGTAGACCAATCTTGCGAAACATATTCTACAAGCTGCACAACAGTATTTAACTAATCTCGCAAAACACAACCAACTGGCTGCAGATTACTTTTTTTTTTTAATTCAAAACATCCAACAGACAGCTAAAAAAACAAATCAACCTCAACAATACACATTCAACTGGTTCCAGACAATGAAACCAACCCACCAAAACACGTCAATTTGCTGCAGAATTATAAAACCCAAACTGCAAAATAACCAGGCCACCCCTTGTGTTCGTCACAAAGGGAAACTGAAAAATACAGCTAATACCGACTTAAGCCGTCTTCCCAAGATTCTGCTGTTATCACCATCAACACTGCACGTCAAAAATTATTAAACATAACCGATTTATCAGCATATATTTGTCGCAGTGGTAAAAAAAAAGATTAGGAGAGAGGAAAGCGAGCAAAAATTGGAGAAGAATGGGGGAAGGTGAACGAGGGAATGAGACAAGCAGAAAGGTCACCGTGAGTGTAGGGTCCAATTCATTTCATGGTTAACCTTTTGATTCCCAAACCCCATCCACCAACTGCAAAAACTTCATCCTTTGACTCCCTCACCCTAACCACCAGCTTCCTGGGTGAAGGGGCCAATGGATTAAATTTTTGCAGGAAGCTGGTGGTTAGGATGAGGGAGTCAAACGGTTAAGTTTTTGCTTTGCTAGCATGGTTGACAATGCATGATGCTGGTGGACAGGGTCAGGCAAGAGGGTTAAACCAGAATCCAAAGATAGCTAATGTTACTCAGGCTTTTTTCTCTTCTATTATTGATTCTCGGAGCAAACTGCATTCCCTTTAATTTGAAGTGTATTCTGTATAATACTCACCAAAATACAGTTAATACAAAACAGCATAAGTAAGAGATGGTTGCATAATAAGGACACAGCTTTTCAGCTATGGAGATGATGACGAATAAGAAGAAATAGATAGATAGATAGATAGATAGATAGTAGATAGACAGATAGACACAGAGAGAGAGAGAGTGTGTTGTGTGTGTGTGTGTGTGTGTGTGTGTGACACATATACACACAAACACACGCACACAACACATGCACACACACATACACTCTCTCATACAAACATCAGTAACACACACACACACACACACACACACACACACACACATCCGTCTAATATCACTTATAGTGAAAAGACGTTAAATCAAGGAACGAACGAACGCGCGCGCGCGCGCGCACACGCACACACAACACACACACACACACACATTAAACGTTTAAAGCAATACCACCACCACATACCAACAAACCACATAGCAACACACACACACACACAAACACACACACACACACACACACACACACACACACACACACACAAACACACACACACATACATACATGTATACATACACACACACACATCCACACACACACCAAAAAAAACACCACATGCACACACACCAGACAACATACACCACACACACACACACGCACACATACACACTCGCAAAAACCTTTACCCATCACAAACAATAACCATACGCGCGTCACACACACACACACACACACACACACACACACACACACACACACACAGAGTTACAAGTAACACACACACATACATGATACAGGCATGCGCATACAAACACACACGTTCACACACGCACACATGCAAAACCCACAAAAGCACACACACATACACTACAACACAAACACCATAGTATTACAACCCACACGGCCACAACCACCATCACCATGCAAAACACTGTGCAGACGCTAATAATACTCACCACGCCCCAGCAGAAGAGGACCACAGTTTTCGAGGAACTGGTTACCGCTCGTCTCCCGTACCCAGGCCACAGACACATTGCCCACGCTGTGCCCCTGCAAAAACTCGCAACTGGGAGAGCGCTCTCGGTGCACGGCCATGGCGTTGTGGCGGACAAAGGCCAGAAGAGCCACAGTGACTCCACAGAAGGCGCACTCCACCTCGGCCTGTTCGCTGTCCAGGGGCTCGGTCGTGCGGGTAAGGAAGAACCCGGCCTGGGCTATGGGCAGTACGAAAACCTGTGAATTTATTGAGTGGAAGGTGGCCAAGCGGTTCCATTCATGCTCCATGCCCTGGTGTGTGATGGTGAAGGTTGGCGTTTCACCTTTTCTGGAACTGGACGATCTCATCATGGCCACAACCATGTTGCGGCTTCCTGCAGGAATGCTCCAGACAGGGTACAGTTCGTCGGTTCTGGGCAGGTCACGGCGGTCTTGATAATCCGTTTCCTTTTCTTTTGTTTTGACAGAGGAAGCACGTGTTGGCGTTTGTTCCTGCTTCGAGGGCGTTGATTGAGATGTTGCAGAGGTTGTGAGAGAATAAAAGAGCTTTTCGACATTTCTGTCCAAAGAGACGAAACTTGCGTCTTCTCCCCTCCTGTCCTGTCCCTCATAGGACTCCTTCGACACAAACACTCTTGGTTTCTGGCAGAGTTGAGGTGGAACATCCCTGCTATTGTCTATGTCTTTACTGCTGCCGCCAGTGACCATTGTGGCCTCTAGAAAATCTCTGATGTCGTTTACTTGTTCTGACTCTTGTGTTTGTTCGTCTGCGTGTCTGTCGGAAGTTTGCTCATCTGCGTGTCTGTCCGAACCTTGGTCATCTGTGTGTCTGTCCAGAGTTTGGTCATCTGCGTGTCTGTCCGAAGTTTGCTCATCTGAGTGTCTGTCCGAACCTTGGTCATCTGTGTGTCTGTTTAGAGTTTGGTCATCTGCGTGTCTGTCCGAAGTTTGGTCATCTGTGTCTCTGTCCGGAGTTTGGTCACCTGCATGTCTGTCCGCAGTTTGGTCATCTGCATGTCTGTCCGAAGTTTGCTCATCTGCGTGTCTGTCCGAACCTTGGTCATCTGTGTGTCTGTCCAGAGTTTTGTCATCTGCGTGTCTGTCCGAAGTTTGGTCATCTGTGAGTCTGTCCGAACTTTTGTCATCTGCATGTCTGTCCGCAGTTTGGTCATCTGTGTGTCTGTCCGAACTTTTGTCATCTACATGTCTGTCCGAACTTTTGTCATCTGCATGTCTGTCCGCAGTTTGGTCATCTGCATGTCTGTCCGAACTTTTGTCACCTGCATGTCTGTCCGAACTTTTGTCATCTGCATGTCTGTCCGCAGTTTGGTCATCTGCATGTCTGGCCGAACTTTTGTCATCTGCATGTCTGTCCGCAGTTTGGTCATCTGCATGTCTGTCCGAACTTTTGTCACCTGCATGTCTGTCCGAACTTTTGTCATCTGCATGTCTGTCCGCAGTTTGGTCATCTGCATGTCTGGCCGAACTTTTGTCATCTGCATGTCTGTCCGCAGTTTGGTCATCTGCATGTCTGTCCGAACTTTTGTCATCAGCACGTCTGTCCGCAGTTTGGTCATCTGCGTGTCTGTCCGGAGTGTGTGTGAGTAGAACACTCCAAACAGTAACATTATAAACTCCCTTGCTGCTGTCAGTCACATCTATGAGATCAGTGTTGTCGCCATCAGTGCTACTAACATTGACAGCATCGTAAGCTTCTGAACACCTACGTTTTGCACAGCTATAAATGTCAACATTGCGTATCGCTATCAAGAGGTACCGGTAAAATGTTTCCATCTCGATATTTTGCCACTGTTCCAAACGTTTATGTTCTAGATGACTCATCTCTATCTGGTCGTCAAAACATACATCAAGACGGTGAAGGCCAAGAATTTTAACATTAAACTTCGGATGACTGTTTCCACTTCTTTCCACTGCCCTTCTGGGGTGTTCTTCAGAGAATAACTGATACCGTGTCAACACCTTGGGACCCATCAAATCTTCAATGCATGGTTGCCTTAGAGCGCCTTCACTGATTGCGATTGATATGCTTTCTGTCATTATTCTGTCTAGACAACTTGTGACCGAAGTGTCCACAAAATCCACGAGCCTACACCGACCGTGATGGGTTTCGTAATATTCCTTCATGACTGTGTGGTATCCACGTTCTGAACCTGTTTCTGGAAAAGCAGACACGCCTACAACGAAGACATGGCCTGAAAAAAACAGACACGACTACAACGAAGACGTCTTGCAGAGCTTGATGTTGCTGCAATACGGGAGCACGATGATCTGCCTCGTCGAATACGTTCAATTTCTGTTCCTGGGGCTGTTCTCTTAAATTCAGACAAAAGAATGTCATATGCAGCTGTCTATCGTCAGGACGTAGTCTACGGTCCTTACAAACCAGTATCATCGTACGCATGACATCCCTCCCTTCAACACATTCAACCACTTGCTCTGTATCCTCTAGTTCTGGATTTGCCACGGTCAGGAAACAATCGTCACTGTTTCGAGGATGAGCCAATTCATTCTCATGTCTCTCACATTCCTGATCTGGGATCGCTTTATTGTCAAAAGATCCATTCCCTGCTTTAACGTGACTAGGGTCAATAACGTCTGTGCAGAATGTTCCATTCTTCATAGGCTCCTCTTCCACGTTTTCTCTACCGTCCCTGACAACATCTTTGTTCTCTACGAAGGTTTTTGAGGTCCTTAGCGTATTCGGCGCCATTCTGACGCACGCTGTTGTCCTCGTATATCTCACAAATTCTCCTTTAGGCACAACTCTGAAGCTGTAGAAAATGTCTGATCTGTCTAAACAGCCTTCTTCAAACAGGGAAATGGAAGGAATGTCTCCGATTCCCGCGCAGTCCTCACTGATGTGTGATAAAACGAACTGAAGATGAAATACCTTGGCTATAATTATCCGTGAAAAAGTAAGATAAGCATGCAAACAATTTTCAGTGAGTTGTATAAGTAAATAAGCCACGTCATACATATGGTACCATTTGACTTTATCGATGAAAGGAACAGCCATGAATCCCCGATGAACAGGTCATGACACACTCCAGTTCCTTGGTGTTGATTGACCACCTTAAAAACAAACAAACACAAGAAAGAGCTTTTTTTCCCCGATTTCAATCATAGCATTAATCTAGTTAAAAGACAACTATGTGGCTATTAAAAACTAACATTAAAAAAAATGTAAGTTAATCATGGATTTGTAGGAATTAAAAGTGCCACATTTAAAACAATAAATCATAATTTGTCAGAAGTTAATGGGAATTAAATGCATCACATTAAAAAAAAGTTATTATCAATCAACAATTTGTATCAAACGTTAGTATGACATAAAAATTACGTTACAGTTGATTCGTGGCAATGAAATGCATGACAACAACAAAAAATTAAGTTACAGTTCAACATCTCTGGCAATTAAAAAAAATGACAATAAAACAATGAAAATTGATCAACAGTTTGGATTCATTGAAAGTATGGCTATAAAAAATAAATCACACTTAAGCAACAAACTGTAATTATCAAAAGTATGACATTAAAAAGTATTAAGTTAAAGTTAATCAACAATTAGTAGTAATTAAAACTATGATATAAAAAAGTTATTGTTATTCAACAATCTTAATCAATCAAAGGTACGACTTCAAAAAAATCAACAAACAATTATCAAGACTGAAACAACTGCAAGCAGCACAAATCTTCACTAGATATACGAATTTATAAATCACAGTAAACAATTCACAAACAGTTGTGTAGAAGAAAAGAGTAGATATCAGAACTTTTCAGATCTCAAAATCATTATCAAACAACTGCAAGCGGGTGAACAGTTTCAATTTCAGTTTCAGTTTCAGTTTCTCAAGATGCCGTCTCCGCGCTCGGAATGAATTCCATATGCACTATCGTCACAGGTGCCATGTAATGGAGAAAATCCAGAACGATCACGGCACAAGCTTTAAGACTGCACATAAACCCACGAGATAGTTCCATAACCTTGAGATCGTAGGGGAGCGAGGTACAGAGACCTCAATTTTTCCCGTGGCCAGCACCACGAGGGCGGCGCCCATCCCCTCTCCCTCGCTTTAAATTCATATTCATATTCAGATTTTTTGTAAACCAAGACTTCAGAAAGGCTCGAAGGCTAATTGGTCTTCAAGGGGTGGGTGGGGCCTGGGAAATCAACCTATCTCACCAATGTTTTTTACCAAGGCAGCAGGGTAATGCCCTGCTCTGCCGTGGGAGCTTTAGCGTGCACAGCCAGAAGGCACACGGGTCCGACTCGTTTTTCGTCCCCTTCCGAAGGACTAGACGTTCAGTTCGATTTTCCGGTCAAACTGAGGAGAAAAGTCGAGGCCTCTACGGGGAGCGAACCCTGGAACCTCGAGTTTACAGCAGGCGAACGTCTGAACCATTCTGCCACTCTTCTCCCTTTACAAGTTTTCAGACAAGCTTTCGTTATGAGACACAATGGTTACAACATCGGACGCATGACAATCAAGCTGTAATTTCCGCTGCCCTGTACTTGCCACACCATCCAAAATTTCCCGCCGGTCAAAAAATAGTATTGTCAGTAACTTCCTTTTAACTTCATTCTATTCTAACTTGAATGTGTTATGTGCTCAGGTGGAATTATTGGAACCACACAGCCAAGTGTCATCCATCCACTTGACAGGTGCATCTTTCAGGGCATTGCTCAACATTTCAAACCAACACCAAATGTGTCTGTATTTCTCAAGCTGTTTCTTTTGTAATCATACTTTGTATTTCTCAAGCCTGTTTCTTTTGTAATCATACTTTGTATTTCTCAAGCCTGTTTCTTTGTAATCATACTTTGTATTTCTCAAGCCTGTTTCTTTTGTAATCATACTTTGTATTTCTCAAGCCTGTTTCTTTTGTAATCAACTCTGTATTTCTCAAGCCTGTTTCTTTTGTAATCATACTTTGTATTTCTCAAGCCTGCTTCTTTTGTAATCATACTTTGTATTTCTCAAGCCTGCTTCTTTTGTAATCATACTCTGTATTTCTCAAGCCTGCTTCTTTTGTAATCATACTTTGTATTTCTCAAGCCTGTTTCTTTGTAATCATACTCTGTATTTCTCAAGCCTGCTTCTTTTGTAATCATACTTTGATAGAAAATCTGCTGATCAGCCACGACAACAATGTCCCAAATCAAATAGGTCTCCACAGCACAATCCTCGTCACTCATAATAATAATAATAATAATAATAATAATAATAAATACCACTAGTGATGATAATAATAATCATCATGTGCCCTGCCACATGGCATTGGCGATCATGGCCCTCCATATGAATCTATCTTTTGTCGCTGCAAGTAGCCTACTTCTCCCACTGTGTCTTCACCAACTGTGGAAGTCCATCAATATTTTCTCCTTGGGTCTACCTGGTGCTTTTTCCATCCAGCTTTCTGTTGTGACTAGATGCTCTAATTTCTCCTGCCTCATAAAATGTCCTATTAGAGTTACTTGTCTTTTCCTAATATTCTTCATTAATGTTCTCTTTGTGTCTGCCTCCTTTAAAACTATCTCGTTTGTCTTTTTTGCTGTCCATGGAACTCTTAACGTTCTTCTTAGAAACCACAGATCAACTGCCTCAACCTGTTTGACTTTGTGTGCTGACTGTCAATACTTAACATCCGTATAAAAATACTGGTTCTATATAACACTGAAGAACTCTCTTCCTGATTAGGCATTTGTTGTAAGAATGCTTTTCATTTTCTTGAATGCTGTTTTAACCTGCCCGATTCTGTTGGCTATTTCTAATGTGCATCTGCCGTCTGATGAAATGAATGTTCTCAGATATTTAAGTTCATCAACTTGTCTCCATGTGGTGCCATTTGCCGTTATTTAGCATGAGGGAATTTCTTGTTTTCACTGATTACCATGACTTCAGTCTTCTTGCTATTTAGCTCCAGCCCTTTATTTCTGCTGTCTATGTCTATTATGTTTACAAGATTTTGTAGGTCTTTTTCATTTTCTGCAATTAGAACGGTGTCATCTGCGTAACGAAGACTGCTTATCATTTTGCCTCCAACCTTTATCCCAGGGCATTCTTCTAAGTTTTTCACGATGTTTTCACTGTAAAGTGAAAACAAATCTGGTAAGAGAACACATCCCTGCCAACCCCTTTTGATGGTGTGGGAAGAGCTTATATCATTTTCTACTGTCATTGCTGCTGTTTGTTCTAAATGCATATTCCTTATTATTCTTTTCCATCAACATTGAGTCTTTATAGCTGGTTGATCAAGTCTTTGTGTCTTACCCAATCACAAGCCTTGGAAAAATCAACAAAACATAAATATATATAAATCCTTATTCAACTCAACTGATTTTTCTATGTGAGTTCTTTGGACGTATATATAGCATTAATAGTTATGGGTGGTCCTTCAGCATTCTTTCTCATGTGTTCTTCTTTTCTGTCAATAGTAATAATGTCATATAACAACAACAACATTAATAATAATAATAATAACAATAATAATAACAATGATAATAATAATGATAATAATAAGCATCATCATCATCATGTGCGCGAATGCATTCATACATGTACTTTAATTTTCTTTTCCTCTGTTGTTGTTGTTGTTCTGTTGAGATATTGGGAATGTTTTGAAATGGTTATAGCCCTGATATGGGCTTTAAACAAAATAACAATAACAATTCATAGTTATATTCTGTCCCTGCCCCAGCTTTTGGGCCGCCTCAGTGGCACTGACTCAACACCGCCCATTCCCGTTCCTCAACGCACCGCCAACCTTAAGTTCTTTCTGTTATTACTGTTACTATTATTTTTGTTTACAGCCCAACCGACTGAGTAGAGCCATATCAGAGCTATAACCGTTTGAAAACATACACAATACTTCAACAGGGAAAAAAAAAAAAGAAAAAGAAAATTAAGCACACATGTAAATGGACTCTCACGCGTAGGCCTTTACATATTAGTAGTATTACTAATGACATGGCGGTGTAACAGTTAGTGTTACAGGCCTTTACATATCAATAGTATTGCTGATGTCATGACAGTATTATAATTAGCATAACAGCGCTTTACATATTTGTAGTGTA